>OW569417.2:17247913-17872913 GCA_937662695.2 Halyzia sedecimguttata | reverse complement strand
TGAAGACTTGATAGAATTATCGATTCATTCAGAGAGAATATTGTATAGATACATATAATGTCAACGAAAATTACATTAGGAAGGCTATTATTAAACACAATTAATAACACCTTAGAATTCCTAGATTTTTCAATCCGATTTTGTGGTTTCGACAAAGTAATATAAATTATTAGTAATTTATATACGGATAAATGCAAATAGAGGAAGAGTCTTTTGCTGCGTTTGTTTACCCACATCAGATGCATCTTTTACATTTCAAGCGTTTGTTTAGCCGCATTTTTCGCATCTTTTACATCTGAAATAGCGTTTGTTATTAGATTCAGATTACATTTTTCACATCTAGATTCGAAATGAGATGTAACCGCTGTAACCAGTTGAATTGTCAAAGTTGTCATATGAAATAATTCATTTGTGGTAATTGAGTGGCGTTTTGGGTTTTGGTATTGATAAATACTTTGATAAGGGAAGATATAAGAACAAATATATTTGTATTCTGTGTTGATAAACAAATAAACCTCTGAAGACTAGTTTGAACGAAATATTTCTTGAAAATGTATTTCGCATTAAAAAAGAATGAGAACAAAATTGAAGTGGAAGAAACCCCAGATAAATAAGTACATTTGAAAACTACCGGCTAGTCACAAGTCATTATTATTTTTTTGATATGAGTTTTTGTTTACATCTAATAACTGTCATGAGCGTTTGTTTAAAATATTCTATCACATCTGCGAGACGTAACCAAAAAATCGGAGACATCTCAAGATGTATCTGATATGTGATTAAACAAACGCAGCATATAAGTTGTTCATTAATTTTAACCATAGATTCCTATCCACAAATAAAACACCTTTTTCATTTACCATTTTTCCAGATTCGGTGAAAGTTATAAGCCTTTGTTAAAGATTTTACAATATGCTAATACACCCCTGCGTTTTATTTACCTGGTGAACAAAAAAACCCTTACTGATGGAGTCATTATGGTATACTTATCTAAAAGCTTAATCATTTGATGCTCGAAATTCAATGAAGTTTTTTGAGAAAACTTATTTACTCACTCAAGTCTTATGAAATGGTTTTTAATTATCTTAATACATAATTTGTAAAGAAAATATTCCGCTATTCCTGCATACTATAATAAAACAATTCTCATCATGTAAATGATATATGTATAATGATGAGTATCACTTAATATTCAACGCTTTTATAAACAAGAAATATTAACTATATCACTCTGTGACCGAACTCTGTAGATAGTCATAGACATAATATATTTGGGGTAGGTTTCGCGAAGATACGTTCATTCCACAATTAACCAATTTTTCTTTCAAATTTAACGAAGCAATTTGATGATATAAAACCTAAGGTAAGTAGATAAACAAAAAACCGATGAACAAAACCGTCGATTAATCAATCGAGGAAAACAATCTGACAAATCTCGAATTTACTCTAATTTAATTGAGGCAGACACAGAAATGTAATAATCATTAAATTATATCCTAATTTATCTAGTATTTCTATGTCGAAGCTTCCGTTTGGTTATGTTTAGATAGATCCGCAGTTCGCATAGATATAAAATAACATGGACTGGTTGTGAGAAAGAGACCATTGAAATCAGCATTGAAAAAAGACAGAATAGTTAAAGGCAAACCACGGTATATGAATATTTTTTATAATTTGGCGTTTGGCCAAACCACAGAATACAAAACATTGGTTTCCTTTATTCTCTGACCTTTCTTGTTACTGTATTGTTTGGTTTCGTGTATTGTGTATGTGTTTTGGTGATTTGTAGACAGAATATTTAAAGGCAAAACATTTTCATTTAAATCCGACACTCGTTCCTGAATATTCTGATACTTATAAAAAAACATCATTATTTTTATACCATTATTTGCCTTTAAGTATTCTATCCTTCATAACATCTCTCTCTTTAATGTATTCCGCAACGAACTGTGTGATAAAGTTACGTGAGGGCCAGTCCATGTTATTCTATGTCTATGGCAGTTCGTTATATTTGATCTAAATTGGAAATATAAGAAATGTATCTTCAATAATAATTGGGCTGCCTCACAGTACGATTGAATAGGTGGTATGATACTTATAATTGATATTTCACTATGGCTTCTGAAATTGATTTGTCGTTTGAAGAAAAGACTATATTGACTAAAATAATTAGATATGACGCTAGTATCTGTATCTGCAAAAAATTATTAATTGAATGTGTCTTCCAAGATGAAATTATGGTCCATATATGAAAGAAATCCTTAGAATTATTGATGATCCCCCCCAATGTTGGACGGAGTTCGCAAATTTTCATAACAGTTGGAAAAATTTCGAAGGAGTTGGCAAATTTTCAACACAGTTGGAAAAAATTCGAAGGTAAATTTTCAACACGGTGTCGAAGGAGTTGAAAAAAATTTCGAAGCAGTTGGAAAAATTTCAATGGAGTTGGAATATTTCCGAAAGAATTTGACTGCCTGACCGGATAAATTCAAAGCACGCAGATAATAGCGACGGGATAACATGGAATAACACCATGTACCTACCCTTGTACACTCTGTTGCCGTAAATTCAATATTCAATAGTTTTCGGCACAATGTGTGTAGCATGCAAAAAACAATATCTTTCATAATATTGCATTAGTAGTCTTTGAACACATAAATTATTTATTTTCCTTTGCGTTATTCCAATGCAGGACTTGAGTATGTCATGAAACAAACCATCTGGTACCAATTTGAGCAAGTTCTCACTGTCGAGTGGCATTTTGAATAGCTTTTATTTCTATTGTCGCCCACCACAGCGGAGCTCGTTTTGAGGGAGAAAATGAAGATATTTTGAGAAACTCATCATAATTTGAGCTTGTAATTCTTTGTTCTTTGGTCTATATATTTGTTTTCGAACAGCATGTATACATGAAAATAATTTTAAATTGTGCTTTTGAACACGCTATATACATCACAAAAAAATATTCACAAAATATCTTCATTTGCTCCCTCAAAAAGAGCTCCACGTCTGTGGTGGGCCACCCGGTATTATTAGGCAGTTCGCTATTTTCTTTTAACAATAGAAATAGATCATTTTGAATTTCGGATGAAGTTTTTACTTCTGATGATCCCCCCCAAATGGTGAACGGAGTTTTCAAAGCCGTTGGAAAAATTTCGAAGAAGTTGGAACCCCCCTCCCCTCCTCGGTTTTATCTAATCCTTCAATGCACAGTTGGAACAATTTTCTATGCTTTTCCCCTCCAAAAAATTTGGTTTCAGTCCATCCCTGTTTAGTTATACCTGTAACTTATCTTAAGTAGTTAGATACTCAATTCAAACATGGTTGAATTCGTATTTTCTGAGATATTAAGAAAACATTCATGAAAGCTATCTTTTAAATTGAACTCAAAGACTATCCTGTAGAAATCAATCCTTTCAGATATTTTTATGGAAGGTTATAATGCCCACCGCTGGAGGGATGTGCAGAATTCCATTTGATTCTTCAACATCAGTGTAATTGTAGCTGGCGCACCCTCAAATATTCAAATAGGAAAATGCTTCTCCCTCAGCTCATTTCTGCAGTATCCACCTTCCCTAACAATTTCACCGTTACTTGTTGAAGCTCCTCATGCTTTCCCATTCATTAATTTGCAAAAGTTCCCCCAGGAAAGGCATCATCGTAACCATGACCATCGTAGCTGACGTCACTGCCATTGATCGCCAGTTGACGCAGGACGAACTGGGCTGACGTCAAGGGAGCCCTCCGTGGAGGGGATATTTCAGGAAAAGTGGGCCCCTATGAATATTGGGGTGGGGAGAGGGTAGGGCGTCACCCCAGGCGAAGAGACGGCCTTGACCTCGATGGCGTCGTGTAATAGTTGAATAATTCGCATTTCGGCCGACTTATTATGTTTACATGAGATTTTGAGTATTGCTGTTCATATGGATGCTAGTACAATGCTGGCTGAGTTGATTCAATCTTCTTTATTTGCATGAGTAATAGCACTTTAACCAGTTTTGAAACCTCCCGACGTGACAGCCAAGGCTCCTAAGAACGTCATCAGGTATATTAGCACCATTGATAATGTCCTTCTTAAGGATTGAATAAGTAGGGTAATAGAACAAAATATCGTATCGGTCGCGGTTCTGAAGGGGTGTACCAGGCCTCACAACCACGTTCTAATATCTATATCTAATACCTGAAATACCTCTATTTTGACACTGCTTGACACACTCACTCACTCACTCAATAAAAATATGCTAATTTCATTTAGTTTTATGAATCTATAAGAAGTCTATAACTAGGAAACCAATGGACGAAGAATAAAAATTATAATTGGAGATTAGAGACGGGACCTCTCGAATGAAAATAATCGAACCTTTCGATTATTGAAACCTCTCGAGATATCTCGAGATGTTCTGAAAAAAGCGAGCGCATTCATTCGAATGATTTTCGGTCGTCTATTATGTGGCACCGAGAGAGGTAAAGCAACTCTAGTCACGGGAATGTCGAGATAATTTCCTGTCTACGTTTTGAATGTTTTGATATTTCTT
Organism: Halyzia sedecimguttata; assembly: GCA_937662695.2. NCBI lineage: Eukaryota > Metazoa > Arthropoda > Insecta > Coleoptera > Coccinellidae > Halyzia > Halyzia sedecimguttata. The sequence goes on along the minus strand of OW569417.2, from coordinate 17,868,378 downwards.
ATTACCATTGACGATATTTCAGACTCGAAGGCGAGATATGAGAAGTTCACTTAACGATCGATAGAATACATGGGTGACATCTGGTGCTTATTGTTGTCATTCCCGAACTTATTCTTGGGAATTTTTGCTTCATACTTTCTTATTTCATTTCGAACAGCTGGAAATAAATATGGTATCGAGCCCGGCGCCTGGCATTTTCTTTCAGCGGTGGGATGCAATTAAATAATACTGTCGAAACGAGCTGCAGCAACCATATTGGAGATAAGGATAACGAAAGCAGCTGACACGAAAAGGAGCGATAAAATCTCGAATGATCATTCGATTATTGAAACCTCTAGAGAACCTATATATCGATTATCGAAATCATTCGACTATGCCCAACTCTAGAGAATAGGTACGTGTCACAGTTATAGTTCACACCAGCAATTATTCGGAAAACCCATCTCAGAGCTATACAAAATAAAATAATTTGTTTTCAAATTTATACAGCCTTTATATTACTATACATGAGCTGAATTTGGAAAAATGGTAAATGAAAAATTGGTTCAAGCCCTGTGGACAGGAGCTTTTTGGCGCTCTTGTTCAAACAGACAAAGTATATCTCCGAAAGTATTGATTTCTCAGAGTTGGGAATAATACAATGGATTCTTATGATAGAGCTGCATCGTGAAATAAATTAAATTTAAAAAAAGTGTCGTTTAAAAAAAAAGCTTCAAAAATTATCATTTAAAAAAAAAAATAGAAAAGTACGATTCATTATTAAAATTTCGAAAAATCATATCTCCGAAAGTATTAGCTTGTTAGAGTTTAAAATTATAAAAATGGATTTTTATGGTGAATCTGCATCTTAAAGAAAATTGAATTTGAAATTTGTAGGTAAGTTAAAAAATTTTTTTTTTTCGTTACTCCGAAACCATCCAGCCTATTTCGCCTAATAACGAACTTAACCGATATATTTATCTCCCAAACCTACTTTGTAAATTTCAATTGCCTAGCTTATTCGGATCGAGAGTTATTGAAGAAACAATATTTTAAAATAAAAAAAAAAAAATTTTTTCACTTACGGCAACCTGATCAATACAAAACTTCGCATGCATATAAAGGTTATTATTCTACAATTTGATGCTAAATTTCATATAGATCGAGTGATCAATTTCGGAAATAATCATAAAACATGTTTTTACTAAAAATGGCCATAACTCCGAAACCGCTCGGTGGATTTCGCCCGTTAACAAACTCGTCCGAGATATTTACGCTCCAAACCTACCCTGCAAACTTCAATCCTCCAACTCCTTTCAATCGAGAGTTATCGTGTTAACGGACGGCCGGCCGGACAGAATTGATTTCGACCATGGATTCTTGATCAGTCGAAACAAATCGTTTGAGACTAAAGTTCAGCTAAAAATTCTAAAATTACAGACATTTGGCAAATTGATAAGCACTCTGTTCCGAGGAAAAAGGTGTTGAATTCGATGATAGGAATGGTTAAAATTAATGTACAACTTAGGGCCGGTTTCTGACGCACTATGACTTCTATTGAATTGGACAGATAAACGGAAGATAAACCACATATTATATATTCCTCAGAAACCGACCCCTATAAAGACACACCATTCCAAATTCATCTGTGAGTTAAGCACTTTCTAATCAAGGATTGTTTTTCATATTTCTCCTTTACATTTGTTTAGACAACTAAAATAGTTCTAGCTGTCAGTTATTAGAAACTTTAATTTCACGAAGAATATTTATCTTTTAATACTCGATAAGAACTTGATGAATATAGGAATCGATTACACAGAAGCTGAAAAGTTGCAATTTGGCGAATGCGCTGGTTACGAAACTGTTTGCATTATTTATTTCAAAGGTGTATTGTGTTTAATTTCTTTCCGTTATCCATTCCAATGGATTATCAACCAAGAATTCGAGAATTTACGACTCATAATTATGAGTATAGTACTTATATTTGTTACTGAATATATAGGTAGATACATTTATATTAGGTATAGTCAAAGTGTTGATTATGTTATTGTATTTAATTGCCATGTGTTTGCAATAAATCTCTTTAATAGTGATGAATATAATCATGGTCATGTTATATCTGTTATTGAATTATCTAAATAGCTCCTCCTTTTTGTAATAAGTGAAATTCTTCAAATGGTTAAACCAGATGGTCATATTTTTCCCCTCCTTCTCTTCCCGATTTTTATTCACCTTAGTAACTACCACTAATCATACAACCTAGCCTAGAACCTAGTTATTGAGGCCTGTTTACTAAGATATAAATTTTTTAAGTTCAAAGGTGAGTTTATTCAGCAAAAAGTAAGGAAATGTGATCAAATATGAAATGAAAATGGCAACAAAAGATTGACCGTCTGTTATCTCATATTATATTATATTTTATCTTGTGCGGAAATATTATTAATGCTTGAAAAATCATAAAAAAAATATTAAAAAAATTATCTATGTCAGAAACTATTCGACAGATATCGTTGAAATTGTGAGAAGCCTTCAAAACCTTATTTTACAGTAAAGTTCTAGATTTGAACTCGATCAGATCTATATTGGTGAAGATATTGTCGAAATATCGAAATATTCCAACGATCGAGATGTACTGGTCCACTGGACCACGCTCGAATCACTAATTTGTCAACAGTTTTTGTTTTTTGGCGTGATGGAGATAATTCAATTAATTAGATCGGCCGAATATAAGTAACAAGGTGCCTTTAATAAATAAGGAGATCCCAGTACCTTGTATTCTCACAGAACCAACCATCAGCAACAAAAAAATGAATAGTCACTGCCTCCCACAGTTCCTTATATTTTCCACGCTAACATTTCAACTAGTTTCACAAACATTTTTCAAGGCTTGAGCCACCAACATTGCTATACGTTTCACGCAGTTTGGCCATCATATACTCAATGAGTACCTAAATGTGAGAGATGCGAGCTATATGCACATATATTTGAAGAGAAAAAATTCAAAATATAAGAGATCCAATTTGTTGGAGAATTATTCGTGCAGTACAAATTGATAAATGTGGGAGAAGTATTTCAATCAAATCTTCACTGATTCTGCAATAGTAGTTTTCCTAGTTCCTTTCCTATACCTAGTTTTCCTTAGCCAAATATGAAAATTATACCTACGTACTTAGTAGATGGGTATGTAATAAACAACAAATGGGAGAATCTAGAATATAATTCGTTCAATTAAAGTTTCAAAACAACGCAAACGCGATGAACTTTAACATTTGGATTTCTAGAAAATGCGTATTAGGTAATCCTTTTTCATCGTCCTAAGAAATGAAAATTTCTGCAAATATCTCAATATGAAAAAAGGAAATCTGGTCAGGTAGTTCTGATATGAAAATGATATCATAAATAAATACTTTATGTTCTGAATAATCTTCTTCAAATTATATACCTAGTTTTGAGAAGAAATGATTGCCTAAATGTTATTCTACTCTATATTGTTCGCCCTACGTCGGGAAGTGCAGACTATCCACCATACTGAAACGTATATGTTTGTTCATCTACCTAAGGATACTCATTAGAAAATTTCAAAATTTCAACGTTCAAGTTAGGAAAAAGAAGAACAAGAAAGAAGAATTTTAAATACTTTGGCGGGGAAAATACTAAAAACTTCCGTCATATTTGAAAAAGCGAGACAAAAACTTATCTTTGTGTTGGAGTGTCTCATTGTTAACGGAAATAAGCCAAGTTCATTTGCTGTAATTGAGTTGTTATTTAATAGCACGTGAGTCTAGTTTGAGATCAAATTACATATTTTTAATAGCTTTGATATTCATATAGGCTCTCATATATTTATTTTATTGGAATTTCAGATAACCTCTGCTTTAATTCATTTCAATTCACAAGGCGGATTTTCAGTTTCCTTTTGCCATGGCGGATGATAGAATTAGATCTTACAAAAATAAGGGGAAAAACTCTGAGGTAATCTTCGTGTTATTATTATTTCGGTAATGTGTAACAACAATTATCGTACTGAATTTCGTTCCTTGTAGGAAATGCGTCTTAGACGTATTGGACAGACTGTTGAATTGAGGAAAGCTAAGAAGGAAGAACAATTACTAAAGAGAAGAAATATTGCAATTGAAGATGAAACACCAACTTCACCAACAGAAAATAATGCTGCCTCTGCCTCTCCAGTTACAATGTCAACTGAAGAGATCCTCTTTGGTAAGTCCATGACCATCACTTCTTGGATATTATGTTTTGGGATCTCTTCTCACTAATTATTTTCATAGGAATGATGAGCAATGATGAAACTATTCAACTGAATGCAACAATGGCTTGTAGGAAGATTTTAAGTCGCGAAAGAAACCCTCCAATCAACCATATGATTAGATTAGGAGTTGTTCCAAAATGTGTTGAGTTTTTAGAAAAATCACATAAGTAAGTCATACATATTAATATGACGACCATGAATTCAAATATAATATATATTTTTAGTCCGGCCCTTCAGTTCGAAGCATGTTGGGCGTTAACTAATATTGCATCAGGTACACCCGAACAAACAGCTCAGGTAGTTCAAGAAGGAGCTTTGATCAAACTGAAAATGCTTTTGATGTCACCTAGGTTGGATATTGTTGAACAAGCTGTTTGGGCTATTGGTAAGCAATTTTTCAGTATTTATATTATATCTTGGGGAGATCAATAGTTTCTCAACCGTAATATTACTAGTTCCTGTAAATGAATAGAGTGCCTTCTAATGATGATAGTTGGCACAGAGTGAATCCAAGTTAGATCTTCAAGCATGAGCCTTTGATTCTAAGATGATTACACGATTGTGATCTTACAACCATTTGTAACATAAGAGCATCCTTTCAAGAATGTGCTGTTCTTAGTATTCTTAAACATGTCACTTCAAATTCAAAATATTGGGGTAGGACAAAGAAAAAAGTCCCTATTAGAGCCACCTTCAAATTATGCAACCTGTACATATGAATCTCTTGAATCGTAAAATATTTCTCTGCTTTTTACAGGAAACATTGCTGGTGATGGTCCCTCAACCAGAGATTTAGTTCTTCAATGTGATGTATTAACAGATCTTCTTCGATTAATCACTCAATATTCGCCAAACATACCTATTTCTTTGTTGAGAAACATAGTTTGGGCCATCTCCAATCTATGCCGCAACAAAAATCCACCACCAAATTTCGAAATTGTCCAACATGCCTTACCAACTTTAGCCAAACTATTGCTTTATAAGGATAAGGATGTCTTAGCAGATGCTTGTTGGGCCTTAAGCTATTTGACAGATGGCACCAATGAGAAAATTCAAGCAGTGCTTGATACTGGAATGATTGATACTTTGGTGGAATTATTGGGATGTGAGGAGAATACAGTTTTGACGCCATCGCTAAGAACTGTTGGAAATATTGTTACTGGCAATGACAAACAGGTGATAATTTCTGTCTTGTTTTCTACATTTTATAATATACAACTAATGCTTCACTGGAGAACACCAACTTGTTTTACCAACAAATTAATTGCCAGTGTAGGATTTTATATCAATCACCTAAAGAGTGATTGAGTTACACTCTTGACATTTAGTCTTTAGTGCCTTTGTTTTTCAAAACACTGGTTCTGATAGGTACACTTTATTTACAATATTAGAAATCGATGAAAATCTTTACAACTTCGATAGAATTTACTTTTGCAATTACTGAAGTACCACAACTAACGCAGTTAAAAACTTATCAACGTTAATTGTCCAATTGCGTCTTCAGAAATAAACCGAACTAACTATTTGAATATATGTTTTACTTGTATCCAAATCAATGTTCTACACTCAATTGTATTAATGGGATAACTAAACTAGAACTCGCCTTTATAAGGAATGTACATACTCTTTATCCCCACCTCAACTTTTCCCTGCTCTCATAGGGTTGTACTCAAGGCGTGCAATGCCGTTTGGTGAATTCTTTGGCTGAAATACTTGGCCCTAGACCACTGGGGTTCCACAAGAACGATCCTATGGTTTAAGGGGTTAGGAGGTGTAGGCAGAAACATGAAAACATGACAATTTTAAATAATTTTTTTTGCCAGTAAACTATTTTATGTTATTAAAGTAGAAAGATAGCATCATTAAATGAGGTTTCGACTTGAAATGACAGAAATTTCAGGAAAAAAATTAATAATTTTAAAAGTAATAGCTGTTTGTGTTGTTGACCCAGTTCCAACCAAAGCTCCTTGCGGTGACCATCACTTATCCTTGGAGATTCATCAAGAATCAATCGGACAAAAAAATTTGTTTTATTAGTAGATAATCTAGTGCCTGATTGAAGCTTTTTTTTGTGTTTTAATTAACAAAATGGCAGCCTCAGGAAAATTTTTTCCATATTTTCGGGAAAAAACCGACAGTTAATTGTTTATAAAAATCGGAATTTGAACAAAACAGAAAATCCTTCAATCAGGCACTAGTTTCTCATGTTTTCCAAAAGCTGTATAAATTTGATTAAAATCTACCATTTACCGAGCGGCTCCCGAGCTACAGTGGTCACCAGTTCGAAAAACATAGTTTTGAGGAAAACGCATTCGAAGTTTTACACTCAATTTACGTATTATTTAAATACTTAAAGATTCATCTATTCCCGGGCCATATAATAGTTCTTCAGCCGTTGTGGCAGCTTCCAAAATACCTATTTGATGTTGTGTACTTAGCATTCTACCTTCTCGAGTGTTGTCGTTACCACGCGAACTGCTAGCTACATGCTCTCGCCCAGAGCGCCCTTTACTAATTATCGAATAACTCGAAAAGTAATTGTCGGATTTACTTCAAATTTTCAGAGAATATTTCTGAGATATTATGCTTTAAGAAAATGCAAAAACAAAAAAAAAGATTTTTTGAAAAAGCTGACTACACCTAACCCCTTAAGGTTAAGGCAATTCCAAGAACATTGCGCCAAAATTTATGAAAGTTCTGACATGTTTCTTTTTGTATTATTACATATTCCAGATATAGGTATTCTGTTTATCCAGACAGAATAAACTGCTACGAGGAGCCAGAGGGCCAAGGTTTTGGATTCAACAAATATAATTAATAACATTTTTCTCTGTTTGTTTTTTCAGACTGATACTGTTCTCAATGCTGGTTTATTGAAGTACATGCCACGTTTACTTCAACATCCAAAGCTGAATATTGTGAAGGAAGCTGCCTGGACAGTCTCCAACATTACAGCTGGAAACCCACAACAATTGGAACAAGTTTTGAATTCCGGAATTATGCCGTATCTAATTAGAATCTTACAAATTGTAAGTTGCAACACCCTATTAATCTCACATAGGTCACATCCCCTACAGACAAAAAAAAATTGATTATGGTTTTTCTTTCAGGGTGACTTCAAATCACAGAAAGAAGCTGCATGGGCAGTTACCAATTTCACTAGCGGAGGTACAACAGAACAGTTAGTTAACTTGGTAGGAATGGGTGTGATCAGACCAATGTGTAATTTACTGAATGCCAAAGATGCAAAGACTGTTCTTGTTGTACTGGATGGCCTCGCAAATATCCTAACTGCTGCATCTAAAGTAGGACAGATGAATGAAATTGCAATTATGGTTGAGGAATGTGGTGGTCTGGATAGTATAGAAGGCTTACAAACCCACGAAAATGAGAAGGTTCTTGAAAAGGCCTACAGTATAATTGAGAACTTCTTTTCCGAAGAGGAAGGCTTCGATAACAAACCAACTACTACTGTGGATGGAATGCTCAGTCTATCAGCACTCACAAATCAACCACCGAATGGTGGATTTACATTTTAAATTTTAATTTGTTTTATTCAATTTGAACAGGGTATATTTCCCATATTTGAAAACTGAATAATAGGATGTGAGGTCAAAATCTCTTGAAAAATTCAAATAATATTTGAATGAATTCCAATATTATATGGATATGGATAATTTTTTACATTTATAATTGTTAATTTTGTAATTTTTCATTGTGGACTTTTTAATGTTAAGTGCTTTTCAGATTGTCTATACATGTTCGTATCTGAAGTTAAAAAATCAACTAAATAATACATTACATTTCAATTGTATTTTTTTATGATTCTTACAACTTGACAGTTGTAGAGCCCTATATAATGTTATTTTACATAAAAAAAATTGGTTCAAGCACTGACGTGAAGTCAGAAGCTTTTGCGCGTATGTTCTATTGTCCATTCTTCTGTATTGGACACCCTTAATCGAATTTACCATGGTAAATTATGTTGTCCATTCTCCTGTATTGGACACTCTTAATTCAAATTTACCATGGTAAATTCGAATTAAGTGTCCAATACAGGAGAATGGACGACATAATTAACCATGGTAAATTCGATTAAGGGTGTCCAATACAGAAGAATGGACAATAGAACATACGCGCAAAAGCTTCTGACTTCACGTCAGTGTTTGAACCAATTTTTTTTTCGTGATTTTTTTTTAATTTTCTGGAGGCGCGGTTCTTAAAATTTTTTTTTTCGTCATTTTTTTCAAATTTGCTTGGATTACGGTTCTTACAGAATTTTAAACACGTCTTTGTGTTGATTTTCTACTACTAGTTACCAAGCTTCAATTCAATCGAATATTTATTTTTTGAGTTATCAAGGAAACAATATTCCAGGTGGTATAACTCGGAAACCCTTGAACCGATTATGCCCAAAAACGAACTCAACTCTCCCTTTCGGATACGCAACCTACCCTGAAAATTGCAAGTCCCTATCTCCTTTGGTTCGAAAGTTATCGAGGCAACGGTCACCCATCTACTGAACTCACACAAGAATGCTCGAATCTCCAACAATATTCAACCGATCATGTTAAAACTTGAAACTTGGCAGTAGAGTTAGGTACCTAATGAACGCTCTTGCAAAATTTCAGTAATTTCAAACGTATAGTTACTGATAAATAGAATTTTTTTTTTTATTTTCAATGATTTATTTAAAATTTTCTACAAATGCTATCCTCACCAAATTTCGCAAACATTTTCGCGTTGGCATTCAACAACTAATAACCATGTTTGAATTCAATCGGTTCAGTATTTTTCGAGTTAATGAGGAACAAAAAACCACCAAATTTCAGATGGCTATAACTCTGAAACCGTTTGGTCGATTATGCTCATAAACAAACGCAAATGTGGCATTCATATGCACAACATAACCTGAAATTTTCAAGCCGCTATCTCTTTCCGTTCTCAGGTTATCGTGACAAAAAAAATATTTTTTAATAATTTTTTTAAAATTTTCTAGCCATACGATTCGCCCAAAATTTCACAAACGTGCTTAGGTTCATATTCTACAACTACTCACCAAGTTTCAATTCGATCGGATTTATATTGGTTGAAAACAAAATTATTACTCGGAAACCACTGGGCCGATTATGCCCATTAACGAACTTGTCCGTCGTATTGCGATGCGCCACCCACCCTGAAAATTTCAAGTCGCTAGCTCTTTTCGTTCTCAAATTATCGTGGCAACGGACGGCCGGACGGACAGAATCAAATTTGACCTCGAATTCTTCATCGGGGAGTCGAACTAAATCGTTTGAGACCAATTTCGTCAAAAAATTCGAAATTTACAGACATTTGGGCAAAACTATAACGCGATGTTCCCCAGAACATACGCGCAAAAAAGGAATGAAGAATGTTGAACTAAAGAATCAACTGGATTCTGTAGTTACCATCAGTACGGTAGTTTAATTGAATGAGATATACAAGGATATTCTCTAGAACAGTCAGTAAGTAGGTATTGCTTTTAATTTAACAAAAATTTGCAGCTTTTCCGATAACACCAGAACTGGTCGCAATGTCTCATCTTACCGAAATTTTCAAATAATGTTGTTTTCTATCTTGATTGGAAATATCAGTTACTTTCATGTGCTTTGTGGATGGACTGGCTAGGTATATTTAATACCATATTGATTTATCGAGTGGGTAGATCAATAGGCTATATAAATTTAACTGCCATGCAGATCTATACAGGATTACTTAAATCTATTAGCCGTGTGAATCTGCTGGCTGTGTAGATCTATGGGTTCATTGATAAAGTGGCTATGTAGATATGGAGTTTGCACAGAATAACTTTCACGTGATAAATATCTCAGGAGAGATCTCTATCAACATCTCGCGAATAGGGGCCCAGATATGAGGATTAGCCCGTAGCCGGATATATCTATGAGTTAAGTTGATGTGTTTGGTGTGTAGATCTACCGTTTAATTGATCTACTGACTATGTGAATTGACCAGTTCATTGAGTAATATCCAGTCACTCTCAATATTTCGAGCCGCGCCTTCCAATACTTGCCACACAAAATTTAGGAGAGAAAAAATGCTCTTTTGAAGCAATTTTCATTGGTAGTAAATACCTTACGAATGACTTCAATTTTTAAACAACTCGACTCAAAATTTTGAAATTGATTTATTGTTCATAGGGATTGTACAGTAATTGTATTGAGTGCAACAGTGTATTGTCACAGTACAAACATTTCAAACGTGGAGCAGTTTGCACCTGTTTTAAACAAACATTGCTCTTGAACCTTTTTCATTAGATATAATATATTATTCTGAATATATTTGAGATCAATTGAACAACAATTCTAATTCGTTTTCATTAAGAGCTATTTTATTAAAAAAATATATTTAATTTTTTCTTGACTTCTAGATTGATACACAAAACAGTGAATTACAATGAAACAATTTCTGGCAATAATTAATTCAGTCCTCCCAGTTGTTTCACTGAAATGGTTGTGTTATCCACGCACAAGTTCAAATTATGAGGGATATCGAATAAAGTTACAAAGGCTGCAATATTTCTTGATACAGACTCATCCAATTCCTCCCATTTTCCAGAAGCATATTTTTGAAGTTCATTATTCATAATACTTTCCCAAGATTCCAATTTCAACTCCACTTCTTCCTTCATTGCCTCAACCATATTAGATGGCAATATATCAAATTCAGTGGAATTTTCGATATGTGCCATGAGCAATTTGAATTGCCATAATTGGAAATTGTTGGGTATCGAAGAGAAATTGAGAATCATCTGGAATAAAAACATAAATAAATATATATTGGTAAAACTAAATGAAAGGAATACTGAATCTGTCACATTGTCTAGTTTAAAGGCTTTACGATATTTTCTAAGCACTTGGGATCATCATCTTTTGGAAGGGATATACCTTTATAATTGATGTATAAGCAGGTATTATTATCAGCTTGTCTAGAATTGCAGCTTCATAAGTAACTTTGGTGAGTAGTTGTTTGATTTGTTCCTCGATTGGAGCGCAGTCATCGGGCTCCAAGAAATTGAAACAGAAAAGCTTCAAACCCTCATTAGATGTGAAATTTTCAATTGAATGGGATGATGGATTCCAAGGATTTACTTTGGATTGAGTTAGAGTTCTTGCGAACTGACTGCGATGACCTAGTTTATCTTCAAGATAACTTTGACAACCTGCTCTTTGTTTAACTTCTATGTTACCATCTGATGACACTATGTTTCTGTAAAAAATAGAATTTTATTGTTAACCGTCATTAAATTTCCAAAAATCATACTCTAAAGTTTTCCAGTTGTAATCTTTCTTGAAAACAATTTTCCAATATCTTTCATCATCAACTGCTATTTCCAGAACATGATCTAAATTTGGTAACGTTGCAGGTGCCTTGAGGTTATACTTTGTTCCATCCCGTTCCACTATACTCAAATTAGCATAACAGCTCTTCCCTGTGTACAGATCTGTAGGTATCAGCAGTCTTGACTCCACTGCCAACACATATAAATGTCTGAATGCTTGCAGGTGATATCTAAGAAAAATTCATTAGTTCAATATACAGGGTGAGTCTTTGACCACTGCATTAATTTTAACCAAAGATTCCTCTCATCAAATGAAACACTATTTCATTTACCATTTTTCCAGATTCGGCTCAGGTAAAAAGTTACAAGCGTTTAAAAATTTCACAATGTGCTAATACACTCCCGCATATAAATTATCTATGACATTGTTGGCGGACGAGAATAAGGCATGGTAACGTGGTTTACAGCTTGATTCGGGATTCCAACGCTCAGGGACGGATCCATAAAAGTAGTGAAATTTCTGGAGTTTTCCATTTTAAAACATTCAATGAAGAATATCTCGAAAACGGTGCATTTAAGGAGAAATGATGAAGAATAATATAATGTTCTAAAACGATGGAATATTCTTGAAATTACTCAAGAAAAACTTTATATGGTTTCTTTATGCTAATTTCGTTTACTTTTATGAATCCACGAGTCCATAACTAGAAAACCAGTAGAAGTAGAAAATAACTAATATTTGGAAAATATGTATCATAGTTATGGGAAACTTTACGCCAACATTCATTTTATTCGAAAAAAGGATGTCAAAGCTACAAAATAAAAACTGATTTTTTTTCAATATTTCAACAGCCTGTATCTTTTTACCTGAGCTGAATTTGGAAAAATGTTAAATAAAAAAAGTGTTTCATTTGATGAGAGGAATCTGTGGTTAAAATTAATGCAGTGGTCAAAGACTCGCGCTGTATATATGTAGGATTTCAATAGGGATTCCAATTCTACTTGTATATAGTTAGAATTAGGATTACATTTTAAGGGTGCAAGCGACGCGTTATCGACACATCAGGCGTTCTCTGGTACTCCAAACCCATTAGCATACCGTTAGCGATCCTAGACAGATCCCAAAGACGATGTACCACCCGACAGGAAATGGTATCTAATACCGAACAGAAATAACGAGACTGGCGTCTCCAAGGAGATCCGGGTTAACGGTGTATATCTATATCTGGATTTTATAATACTCGAAGGGCTCTTGTAGTGCAACATTAACAGCAACTATATTCCTGGAATTGCCTTAAAACCGTGGGATCGTTCCCATGGAATATTATTGGTCTAGGGCGGGGTAGTTCAGCCAGAGAATCACAAATCATTGCACTACCCTGTGAGATCAAGGGCAAGTCGAAGTGCGGGGGGTAAACAGAGTAGTTACCTAGGGTATGAGGAATCGGCGGAAAAGGCAGTTAGTTTTTAGCAAGGATAAAACGAAGACGGTAGAATTTAGACGGTTAGCGAATACCAGTCCTTATCCCTGATACTTAAGACGATTTTATTGAGAATTGAATTCTGACTTAGACGAATTTATAGGATATTGCCGTAGTTGGCGAACTTCAGTAATTGCAAAAGTAAATACTGTCAAAGTTGTAAATATTCCTTCCGGTTGTATTGTAAATAAAGTGTGTAAATATCAGAACCAGTGTTTTTGAAAACCAAAGAAGCGAAAGACGAGATGTTAGGAGCGTAATTCAATCAACCCCTAGGCGATTGATGTAAAAATTCTTCATATATGGCACAATTTGAATATTTCAACTTCGATATAGCTGATTTATATAGACGATTTCAAGTTAAATGTTTAATTTCGATGAGTGGTTACACTCTGGTCAAAAATATTCTGACCTTTTAAAACGCCGTGTATATACATCGATCAGAACAAAAAGCTTGGGAAAACATAAAAGTGGTTGATAATTTATTTCTGCACTAAATCCCAAACTATCCCTTCATAACTTGTAAACATAAACTTTGGAGGCGCTCCAAAGCCCATAATAATATAAAATAAATATTGGAGCGACATATATCTCACTTCGCGGGAGACTCAATTTCGTGGAACTATGTATAATGCGCTGCCGAGATCGTCCCCGCGAAACCCTATTGGTCTAAGGCGAAGTATTTCAGTCAGTGAATCCACCAATTAGCGTTGAACACCACCTTGGGAGTACAACCCTATGAGAGCGGTGAAAAGCTCAGGGAGTCGAATTTGATCGGTTAGTCGAATTAGTCAAGTCGAGAGAAGTTGAAGTCAGCACAGGGAGTTTCTTTAGACGCTAAGGAAGTATATTCGTTACTTGTTTCCTTTTTAGACGTATGAACGGTTAGACGGGAGTGACTAATTTTATGTATATTTAACTACGGCGGCGATATGTTGAAGATTGTAGAGTTCTGTGAATAAACCTGTACATATTAACATACAGCGTTCTATTTATGAATCCAATAGTGTAGGAAATCATTATCCCTTAGAGTACGATATATTTATAATATTTTATTGTACATAATCATTTATTGGTAGCATATCTTTATTTAATCTTCAACCTACCTGTTATCATTACTATGAGTGGGGAATTTCGGATAAAATGCACATATCAATGCTGCAACACTAGCAGGTGAATTTGACAATGTGAATTTTCCACCACCTAAAAACAGTAAACCCAAAGCCGTGTGGATGGCTAAATGAGATCCATAAGTAACAATGGCGCTACTAGATACTCCAACTCTTCTCCTTAGGTGTCGAATAAGTTTCATGACTTCTAAATTTCCTGTACCTGCCATAACCTATGAAGAATATATATATAGACTGTTTAGGATAGTTGAAAATTCGAATTCAGTTGGAATAATTTGAATAATAATTACTTGAATAGATAAATTCTTAAACCACCGCAATACAAATCATTTTGCATGATATCTAAATCTAAATCTAAAATACTACAAAAGTATTTCGAGAACTTACCATAGAAATTGATAATAGCATTACATTCAGACAAGTCTCAATGGTTGTCTTTCCAGCTAACTCTGATATAGACTTTCCTGTGAGAGAGACAAACATATGACAAAAATGTAGCAAGGCTTTGAAAGCTTCCTCATTAGTTGTTCCTGCATATCTGAGTCCTATTGAAAAACAGGCCCCCGCAATAATATTACAATATGCTTGGCTGAAAAAAGTTTGTTGCTGTGTAAAAATGTTCAAACGTTATTGACTGGATATTTCCATCTGCAGTAGTAAATGAGCCAATCAAAATAGATCATCTACACCACTCTGCATAACTTCGTCAATGTATAACAAAGAAAAATAATTTTTTCTGCTGTAAACAAAGTTTTGTCTTTATTTAATCTTCTGAATCAATTTTATATTTTTCATTCCAGCCGTCCTCGATTAGCTCAGTTGGAAGCTGTTGTACAGAGTAGTGATTGACGAAATATCATATTAGAAAATAATATATAATATTGTATTTTCGAAGGCACTCACTTCATAGCTTCATAGTCAACGTCTCCCCATGATGCTGAAGGTTGAACCATACAATAGGGCCTAATATTTTTAGGAACTTGATTTTCAATCCAATTCTTGGTAGGTTTTATACTGTCCCATAAAATTAGGGATCTTGATATTATCCTTAACATAAGGAAATCAGGTCGTATGAAATCTAGTAGGTATTGCGTCTCCGGTGGTGACATCCAATCGGCAATTGTTTTATTCATAGAACCCAAGTACATAAGACCAAGAGCAAGGGTAGCGCCAGGGGCAGTCACATCTAAATTGACAGATGCGCCTTCTCGAACTTGGAAGGAGTGAACTTTATATTTGTCTTTTTGAGCTCCTAAAAAACCAAGAGCTTGAAACATTTCAAAACTATTTCAAATATGAAATGGAGAAGATATCTTTTATTGCCAATATCATTCATATTAACCAGATATTGAATTGAAATCCATGTAGCAAATGAGTGCTTAATCCATGAGCAACGAGGTGTTAGACGATGTTCCTAAGATGTCTAAAACTACGATGTAAGGACTACACGTTCTTTGACAGACAAAAATTTGACCAATTTGGGCGTCATGGGCACTGTTTCATAGCCGCGCCACCATGTCAATCGCATCAACGCGGGATATTGCTAATATTAAATTAACACAAGGGTACCTTGTTGATGAATATTGGCAGATATGATTCCTTTATAGGCCTTATTCGTTAATACGGAATTATAACCTCAAAAGTAAAGTAAAAATGTCGTCTGACGTTTGACAAAAATCAAATCAGAATCCGTAGTAATTTATAAATAGCGCTAACTACAAAAAAGAAAATTAATTTGTACTCATGTTCTGGAAAATGGCAAAACAAAATCGAACCAGTTTATAGACATCATAGATTTTCCCAACAGGCCTAGCTTTTAGAGACCGATGACTGATAATTCACAATTATAATAAACATTCAGATAAGTCCACAATGATGAAAAAATATCATTCTTACCAGTGAATGGTCTCTTCATTCCACCACTCATATAGTAGTGCAACATATCAGAAACACTCATATCCTGTGAACCGGATTTGCCTCCCTTTTGTAACATTACCAATCCAAGACCTAATCCTGCGGCTAGGGCATAAGATTCTCTGTCTGTGCTGTTTTCCATTTCTGGCCCTGGAGGTCTACCGATTTCTGACAAAAGAACTTCTGCCATGTGCGAATGTGCTGTTCCCTGGTAAAGCAGTCCAATGCTAAGTAGGGCAGTAACTTGGGGAGCATGTGTCAGATCTAATTCCATCGATGTTGGAGGCAGAAGTGCCTCAAGGTGAATACTAAGCATTTTAGTAACAGCCGTGTGGCAAGTTCCTCTATGAGCACATGCAAAACCTTAAAATTGAAATGTATACACTCAAATGATTGACCGCATAAACTGAATAATTTAACAACATAAATTGTATACAGGGTGAGTCATATATGTCCATAAGTTCCTGACAGTACCATACATATGACTGAACCTATTCTGTAGTAATTATATTGATATTATTAACGGAAAAAGGTTATTGTTTGTTATTTCTGAAAAGTGCAATTTTTACTTTTTCTCTAAAACCATAACTTTCTGCTATGAAAACATACCTAAAAGAAGACCAACTGTAATCATTTCATGTTTTTTACTCAAATGTTGGTAAATATTCCAGACATCCAACCTTTTGAGATGTCCGAGTAAGCCAATGGCCAATAGAAACCCGCCGTATTCCATATCCTTATCACTTGTTTTAGGTTTATTGAAAACTATCCAGTAATTATCGATGATGTTGGAATTTGATGAAATTGTTAAGCCTGTCGCCACACCATTGTGGAAAAGAGGCCATAAGTTCATATTAGATGGCGCGTCGATATGGGATAATTCAACGGTAGTCCCCCTGGGCGCACCTCTACCAGTTAAACATAACTGAGGTGTATGGACAGGTCTGATCATTAGAGGTATAGTAGTTTGAAGAGTGAACATTCCCCTGGAACAGATAACAATCGCATTTCAGGTATTGAGTTATAACATGCTTTACTGTTAAATGAATAAAATGTAATGATCAAAGTTCATGAGATAGAGAGTGATCCAACGATAACTTAACACCTCGATTTTCCGACTTTAAAATGATAATGTGGAAAATCGCCCGGACCCGTCAATATCTGATTCGAAGGGGAAGAACACTTGCGCTTTTTTCATCCCCGTTACTTCAACCCCCTAACGTGGGTGAGCACAACCCCTTGATTTTGAATAGGGATGAGGGGTGTTGCGATAACTAATTTTGAAGACCGTATCAAGTACTATCTGACCCTAAAATTTCGCTTCAAAATATCCATGGATAATGAAGATGAAGAATGGTTCAGTCGGAAACCAAGGAGGGTGCACGAAAGAGACGAAGCGAGGGACGTACCTGTCTTAGGTCATGTACCAATGGATCCGACCTTGACTACTTGGAAATTGTCCGATGTATCTGGTGTTTCACGCACAACAATCATGAGAATCCTGAAACAACATAAATTCCATCCTTATAAGATACGATTGGTTCAGGAACTGAATGATGATGATCCCGATCGCCGACTCCAGTTCTATGAAGTGGTCAGTGAAATGATTAACGGTAATCAAAACCACTTGTTTGATATCTGTTTTTCGTGACGTGCATACTCAGCGTCCCCAAAAATTAAATGTTTGGGCGGGTATTTATGGAAATCACATAATCGGCCCTTTTTTTATACCCGGTCATCTCACTGGCCAAATTTATTCAGATCTATTGGAGAACGCTATTTATCCAGCCCTCGTGCAAGTATTGGAGAATGCAGAAGACCATCAAACGATCATTTTCCAACAAGATGGCGCACCACCTCATTTCGTTCAACCGGTACGTCAGTTCTTAGATGAAAATTTTCCTGACGCCTTGATTGGAAGAAGGGGACATATTAAGTGGCCACTCAGATCACCTGATCTGGATTCACTGGACTTTTTTATATGGGGACAACTGAAATCCATTAACGTTACCCAGCCTGAGTCACTGGATTGTTTGCGAACTCGGATCATTAATGAATGCCGTCAAATTACACCAGAAATCTTGAGTAATGTTCGTTATGAACGTTTTCAGCAAAACTTATATTACTGCATGGAAGTGAATGGTGCCCATTTCAAGCATTCAATAAACTAATCACAATCGTTATCGATAGAAATTTCGAAGCGAAATTTCAGGATTAGATAGTACTTGGTAAGATCTACAAAATGAGGTATCGCAACACCCCTTATCCCTATTCAAAATCAAGGGGTTGTGCTCACCCCCGTTACGGGGATGTCAGAAAGGTTACGGTAAAGTTTCATTTTAAAGCCGTAAAATCGAGGTGTTAAGTTTTCCTTGGACCACACTGTATATGTATGACAATTAAATTCTATTCAAACAAATTGGTATGGAATATTTTTTACCTGCCAACTGGAAGTGCCATTGTTCTGGTACAAACAGCGAAGAGATGTTTCTCTTGTTCCTCGATAAAATCATGGTCGGAAATATCAGGTCTCTGCACAATCGCGATTTCAACAGGTTTAGAACTTTGCAACATATTCCTGGTTTCTTCGATTCTCATGTCGTTTGGAAAAATGAGATTGGTAATATCTGTATCAATGTCATCCATTCCGTCCTTGGTTGCAAGTTCGGAGCCATTTGGAATATTCATTTCTACCGTTGAATCTATAGAATTAATCAGAGAACATTCTCTACCTGCCTGAAAATGAGTATGGTAATAAATATTAATTTCAATAATGTTTACGTACTTTATCAGATACTTTCGATATGTATGCTAGATCTTCTCTTTGTATCAACAAATACGCTTCTGTTGGCCAGTCCCACGGAGGATTTTCTCTACACTTCCATAAAGCATTGTAGAAGAACAGGTATAGCCCAAAGGGAAGAGTATGAAGAACATCAGTAGAGAAATTCATCTGGGTCATCAATAATACTACATCTTCCAGAGAACTGCATATAACATTGTTGAAAGGAATATCATTGCTTATGTCGTTGAAAGATTTGATCAAATTTTTCTGTCTATTGAAATTAGAGGTTTTTCTAGATAGAATGCCACAGAGCTGCAAATGTGATATAGTGAAAATATAACACAAACAGAAAAAGGTGCAAATTTTGCACAGTGGTTTTTTTGTCTCTTAATATACCAATTATCTATATCTGTGTTCACAGGTGCGGGAGTTTTTTCCATAGCTATGGAATCATCGAATATGTCACGTTGCTGTTATTGTTTTCAGCAACACGACAGCAGTAGATCAATATATATATAAATCAATGCCACTTTTCGTTGTAATTTCATCACTCAAGAACGGGCTCACCTATCCATCCAAATGTTTGGCTTTGTTCGGACTATTTAGTAAATGGTTTGTGTGTGTGAAGTTTGCAAAAAATCGGTCGAGCGGTTCTTCATTTATCAAAGGAAACTTTTTGAAAATATTACTATGAACGTGATGTTTTTTTGGATGTTGGGAGGGGAGTTTGGGGGAAATTTCGAAGGGGTTTATCGAGGAAAAATACGGAAATTTCGTAGTTTTGCGTTTTCGGAGCGAAAAGATGGGGGTGTATTTAAAAAAAAATCGCGAAAGGACGAAAAAACGCCGGTTTTGGCAAAAGGAGCAAAATTGTGGATAGGAATTCGGAGGAACGGTGGCGGTCGGAACGACGGTATTTGCGGGAACGCGAAGACGAGATTCGAAATCAGTCCGTAACGGAGCTTTTTTTTCGATCCTCTCTTTCGTTTTCCCGGAAGAACGATAGGAAAATGTGACTTTTCGCGAAAATCGACGAAATTCTGACGTGTCACGTATTTCTGTGGCGAATTTTAACGCGGCTCCTTCAAGGTCGACGTTTTCGGACTGAACGAGAGACGAGAAATGTCAAATCGAATTTGAATTTCGAACGGAATTACTCGAAAATCTTGGAATCGTCTAGAAAAACCGCGAGAAATATGAACGAGTAACCGATTTCGATCGATCGCTTAACAGGATTGACGATATTCTGATAATCGAAGTAGGGAAATCATCCGAGTACTAAAAATCTTTATTTGGTACATAATCGGAGTTGATTCACGTAGGCAACGTGGCCGAGTGAGCTGAGGCGTTGGATTAGGAATTGCCAACCTGCCTGTGTTTCAGTTACAAAAACGTGATAGACCTAAATCGTGGCCAACCGGGAGATTTTATAAAAGTGAATGGAGTATATATGTTAATTTTTTCCCTTTAGGTTTAGCAGGACAGTGTGACAAAGCAAACAAATAAAGGAGACTTAAGAATAATAACTAGTAGAACTGTTAAATACTAAATTATGTACATATTTTCAGTTTACCTGGACAATATCTCTGGATCTTTCATTGACATTTTTCAAATAAGGAAATTCAGTCACAGTGTATCCCTTCATTATTTGACTCAAGTAATCCATCACATTGAGAACTCCTTCATACCAAACATTGTGCACACTGAACTGTTTACTTTCATTTAGGAATGTCATGTTTCCAGGTCTCACTGCACACCATTCAGGAAAGTCTTTCCAATAATGCAGTGAAAATTCAAACATATTCATATCGTTAGTTATTTGATTCAAAAATATCGCTAGTGGCTTGAGTAGGCTAGTGAGCAGTTTATTCAATTTGAAATCCTCATACATTAAGTGGAGGGAGAAATGAATTAATTTGATATATGGGAAAAGAATGGAGTTCGTGTTGATTCTCATTTGTTCCGGAGAATGATTAAAGGCATCAGGATTATCGTTATCGTGGAACTTGAGTAATGAACTCAGATTTTTGGCATTTACTTTGTTATATTCCGTATTTATCAAGTAAGCCCAATCATCATCTCTACCAATAAATGACGGCCTTGCTTTCTTAGCAGATGTTGAAGGTGTTTGGGGATCGTCTTTTGAGGCATCACTGTGTTCCTCTTCATAACCCAACAATTCTAAAATTTTCAAAAAAATAATGTCACAATAGTTAGTAACTTCGAGTTTGTCGGTACTTTTTAATTAACCTTATTAATAATACATTAGAACAGTTTTGCAGTTCATTAAACCCATCGAAATATAAAAAATAAAAAAAGTGGGAAAGCCCTGTGGACAGGAGCTTTGGCGCTCTTGTTCAAACTTTGACAAATCATATCACCGAAAGTATTGGTTTCTCAGATTTGGAAATAATATGAATGGATTCTTATAATAGAATGGCATCATAAAAGAAACTAAATTAAAATTAAATAAAGAACTTATCCGAGATATTCATTCCTCAAATAGACTCTGAGAATTATATTATATCGATTGAAACCTAGCCAATATTCCAGTTTTGTTTTCACTGGAGATATTCTGAACCCAATATGATTAACTTACCAAAGTATAAATTTCCATCATCATATGGATTATCCAAGGGCATATAAGGTATATAATATCCTATAATTGGTCATTTTGCATTCAATCATACTTTATTACTGTGTTTTCAACAGAAATAAATTTCACATGTCTCTTATAGGTAGATAGGATGACATGTATGAACAGTGAACATAGACAGATTCACAGAAAATTCGCATTCTGTGAAAACATAGAAGTACTATGTATTATTGAAATTTTGAAAAATCATATCTCCGAAAGTATTAGCTTGTTAAAGTTGAAAAATATATCAATGGATTCCTATGGTGAAACTGCATCTTAAAAAAAATTGAATTTGAAATTTGTAATTTCAATTTTTTTTTTCGTTACTCCGAAACCATCGGGCAGATTTTGCCCAAGAACGAACTCAACCGAGATATTTATGTCCCAAACCTGCTCCAAAATTTCAACTGTTTAGCTCATTCCGTTCGAGAGTTATCGTGTTAACGGCCAGACCGGCCGGACAGAATCGATTTTGTCCACGAATTCTTGTTTAGTGAGTCGAACCAAATCGTTTAAGACCATTTTCATCCAAAAATTCGATAACAAGAGCGCCAAAAAGTCATCAATTGAATACAGGTAAAACGATAAATATTCAAAAATTGGCACCTTGATCTGATTTATTACGATTACGAGGAATGAGTTTTATATTTTGAGAATTGTTGGTGTTGGCACCAACCCGACTGTCGATATTCCTACTCGGTTTTACTTAGCTTGTTCGCAGTGACTTAAAAATTGCAAATTGTGTAACAAATCAGTGCAATTATTACTTCACAACTTTCGACATGGAATATTTCAGCAATAACTAATTAAATTAATCCGAATTTTAGCCATGAAGTACCACCAAACACTTCCTGTATATCAGTGGTATACTAATTCCAATCCTAGCCATGAATGCCTTGATGACATATTAAATGAACGTTGTCAATTGATGTTTCAGAAATTGTTGATGCTATGCTATGGATCTTCTTAGAAGACCTAGGAGGTTCAGGATAATGAAAATGATAGACATGAATTCTTTTATCGCTAACCATTCAAATATAATTAACTCACCTAACAATAAAGAAGTAAACATCTCCCACTCCTGCACATCTGTACAATCTTGTGTACCCAAACCATTCCTCGTAGCATACCATCTTGTGAAAAGTGTCATCACCGCATCTCTATGGAGACATTGTCGAAGTGTATTGAGGCAGTGTTCTACTAACGAGGAGGTAGCCAGAAGTGGTAATTTAACTCTATAGAAAGTTTTATCTGAATACATTAAAGTAATTCGGTTTTCAAGGGGATCTCTGAGACCAACCACTGAAACAGAATCTGCAAAAAAAAATATAACTCGAATTTAAGCAAGTAACCAAAACAGAGTGGTTACTCGCTTAAATTCGACTACATGGTTGTCATTCTAATGATTTGTGCATCATAAACCTCAGATTTCGATTGGTTCCAAAAACACTGAATTTTTTAGAAAGATCGGAGCGTTGATATGTGTGAATAAATTTATGCGTAGTAGGACATCATGGATGGGATGTGACAATTAGATCGTTGCATATGACCATATACCATATTCAGAACATAATAGTTGCATTAATCTTCTTCTTCAGTTCAACATTGTTATTTTATATCACTCTACTAAATCTTGAAAACCAACAAAAAACAATAAAAAAAATCTCCCTACCCTGAGATGGCATCGACACTTGGAACATATTTTGTTTATCAGATGGAAGCACTGGAGAAAACAGTTGTTCATCAAATTCAGGATCTGCCTGCTGACAATGTGGCAACAAACTGCTTCTCCTGTAAGAAATTTTCGATATATATTCCTGACCAGATGAAATGATTTCTCTTTACCTTGGGAAAGAAGAATTCAGTTGCGTTTGAAATCTTCGTAGGTAAGGAGTAGGAGTATGCTTGACCAAAGTTCCATCAAGATGTAACTTTCCAACCAGAGTCATCCCAGAGTATAAGCTTACATTACCGGAATGTTCCAAAATGGCCAACATATGTAAGTGCTGAAAGTGGGTTGAATAAGTTGAGCAAATTTAACTAGAAATATACTCATACTGGTACTGGCACAGCATCCTTCGCACTGATGTTGGTCGAAGATCCAAAAGTGGAAAAATTGGGATTTGAGAAGTCCGCTTTTACCATGAATAATCTCAACTGAGATATATAGCAAAAATACATCTGACCTGCTAAATCATCGCAAACAAACACTTTTGAGGCTGGGGCATTATCAGAGTCTCTAAAATAAAATTAAAATAATTTATGCGCAATATATATGATGATTTGAAAGAAACTAGGCTAATGATAGTATTATCTGCAATAGCACTTGCGAAATTAGAACTACATTTCGTTAAAGCTGTATTTGGTTAGCTACGACATCTTAATGTTATTTATTGGTATCATTTTACTAAATGGTAATGTGTCATTCTGTTAGTGGAAATATAATGTACGTTATAGTGCATTATTCTATGTGGAGGAGAAGTGGAAAGACACTTCTCTTCCATATAAAATATGCAACTTTGTTCTCTAATGTTTCAAAATTATGTATATCGTTTAAGCGGTATTTGGTTAGCTATACAACATCTTAACGTTATTATTGCTATAATTTCACTAAATGATATAATGTGTCATTCTGTTAGTGGAAATATAGTGTACGTAATAGTGTATTTTTCTATGTGGAGGAGAAGTGGAAAGTCACTTTTCCTCCAAATGGAATATGCTATTTTTTTCTAAAATGTTTCAGAATTAAGTATTAAATATGTAATAATCTCGATATTCAGCTCTGGGTTTGATTTACTCCTGATGAAAGTAGTCAAAATACGGCTAGTTACAGTTGTTCCAGTTGTTATGCAAAAAATAATTTAGACAGCTGATATAAATTAAGACTTTGGCCAATGAAGAAGGGAAAAGGAAAGCTTAAACTGCCAAGGCAAAGAAATCGAACTTTCCTGTCATCCTGTCAACCAAAATATGACATTGTAATTGTACGTTCGAAAAAAAGTGAAAATAATGATATGCAATGCCAAAGTCTCAAGGGCAAAAGGTTTAACAGACACCGGTACATTATCAAATTAACAAGTGGAAAAATCTTGCCACCATATTCCAATTCCAAACTATTAGAACACCCTTTACGAGACAATGGATGGCTTAATCACTACAATTATTGAGTTAGGGCTTAAATGTGTATGAAAACTACTGTGAAAAGCTGCATCTTTAAACTGTATTATATGAATGATAAGTGGAAATATTTGACTTAATAGGTACTGTAATCTTCCGCTTCCATAACCTACTTGTGTTAAACTATATACAAATTTTACAAGAGTTTTTACTTAACCATGTGACATAAGTTACCTGATTTGTTCTGCCAAATAAAATTTGCTGTAAAAGGCGAGAAAATAAAAATTCTTTCATTGTCAAAAGATTATTGCGAAATCAAGAAATTGTAAATGAATAACTAGAATGCAAAATACTCGATTAGACAATAGGATCAAAAATATCATTATTGTTCAATTGAAAAGTTTGAAAATAAATTATATAAAAATTTAAACCTCATTACTCACCCTGCTGTTGATGGTTCAGTCCACACATGTTCTAAGCAAATTGTAGGAAACTGTTTTATAGGTAGTAGTGATCTAGACATATCCAAAGTCATAGCTTTAAATTGATTACAGGTGTTTGAAGGTTGAATTATATCAAAACTAGTAGCTGCTGATCCATATGTAGACTGAGAACGACTAAAATGAGAATATCTTTTTTTATTAGCTGATATCTACTTTTTCAATGAATATTCACTTTGAATAGAATACAAGAAAATGATTACTATTCAATTCGATTTCAGTAGGAAATTCAATGCAAATAGAATCAACCAATACATAAATAATTATACCTTCTGTGCCTCTCATCTCAAGAAATCCCCCAATTTAATTTAATTTTCGAATTTTGGGACTGAAATTGAAAATGAGTCGAAAAGTTCTCAAATGGTGATAATATACATAGTGCAAATGTCCAACCGTATTGAGAAAACAAGCTCTCTTCAGAGCTAGTGATATAAACAAAGAATTCTGAAAATTCCAATTAAAATTGAATTTGAATTAGAGTTTTTTTCTATTTCGTTGCAGCGGTTTCTGAATCGTACCCTTTCTAGGTTACAAGAGATTTTCTATGTGCCATCGATGCCTTAGGCTCGTTGATCTTGTGTTGTATTAGAATATTTCATTTCTACTCATCTTTTTCATTTTTATTTTAAAATGTGTATGGGGGGTTTCCCGTTCATTTACCTGTACAATACAGTGCTCAAAATAAAAAATATAGCACCATATGCAAAAAGCGTTTTCTAAACAAGTTCTATGCTGATGAAAACAGTAACTAATTTCTGCAGTAATTCTTACGTTACCTTATTGCAGCCATTGTACTATGAGTTTTCGAATTATGGTGAAGATTTGGGAAACTATTTATTCTCCCCATAGAACTTAATATGTTTTGCGGATTTCCTAATACATTATCCCACATGGATAAACGATTTTTTAGCTATAATGAATGGAATTAGATAGATATTTTCAATGCGAAATTGAAGTTACCTTCAATGAATTATTGATAGTTGAGGAAGAGTTTAATCCTAGACTCTTTTCATAAAAATCTTTCTCTTCAGGTCTACATTTTCTAATTCTATACGCAAAATGTTGCTTAGTATCACCATCATACAGAACACATAAGCTTGGTGATTCACTTGTAAAAATCACTTTAATTTTAGGATTGCTTAGTATCTGCGAATAGGAACCTTTACTCATTACAATGGGATAAATGTCATCGAGAGGGTGAGCTAGAGAATAAAATATGGACTTTGCTCCAGTGGGGATATCTTTAGAATCACCTGAAATTAGAAACAAAGACATCAATTCATCGCCTGAAATCAGACTATATTAAAAATACAAAAAAATATTTCACCATCTGTAACTTTTCTGCATATGATTATACCAAAATCGGCACTCCATACAGTGTCTATTGGGAAAGGAACAGCTATTTCGAAATCTTCGCCAGATTCGGCAAACACCTTAATAGTTTGGTTGCTTACAACACAAATGCATGGAACTTCAATACTTCTATACTGAGAAATCATTTCATTTGATGAACTGCTATAAGTTGGTCTTTCAGACCTGAAATTACACCATAAGGTACATAGAATTCTATCTTCACAGGTATAAGAACAAATAGTTTTCTTCAATGGTTCCAACACAGAACCGTAAGTGTTCATAATACTTCTTGACCATACAACAGTTTGCCCTTTAACATATAGTTCATCTTCAACACAACCAGCTTTTAGTTTTGTATTCAACTTGATTGATTTATTTTTAAAGGGAACCTCAGCATTGAGTAATGACCCTGAAAAATGGAAGATCCACTTTAATCCACATAGTAAAAGTGTAAATCAGACTTACTATGCGATTTTTCATTTACTGAGGGGCTACACTTCAAATTATCTGATAAATTTTCAGTTCCAGTTGAAAACCTATTTTTTAATTTTGATCTATTTGAATTACTCATTCTAAAGTTTAGGGAATCTCCATAAAACGAACGACTAATATTCTGTTGATTATGACTCCTAGGAATACTGGATGGTGAACTTTTGGCCATGGGTGAATCATATAAATGTGAAGGATTTCGGAACATCCACGACTCCAGTTCGTTGTTGACTTTATCTGCTATTGATATCATTCGTAACATGACTAGTATTTTACTATCAACTTTCTCAACTGGAGGAGGAAATGTTTTATCTTTTTTTGAGCGACCATAGAAGACTTCCTAAAATAATGAAATTGATCAAATGAAAATAAAACCTAACATAAACCAGAAAGGACGGAATTAGATTCGTCTTATATTTAATTAGGCAGTTCGTATGTTTTCATGTTTAGAAAACAAAATCTTACTTTTTCTGATGCATAAAGTGGGTCATCATTGCTAGCGCAATAATCAGTTTTCAGACCTGATCCCTCCCCACTAGAAGATTTATTAGAATCTTCTCCCAGAGCTCCCTGAAAATTACAGATCAGAATCTTCATGTACTATATCAAAAAACCATATGTTGAAATTTCCTAATTTACACAGAGTTTTGCTTTTGATGTTTTATATTTGTACATAGTTCTATATTTCAAACATAGTAAAAACTGAAGTATAATTCGATTCTTGTATTATTTGAAAATAAATACTTCTTTAAGAACATTGTACTATATTATAATATTTCACCTTTCTGTAAATATCACAGACATCCTTTTCAATTCTACAATTTGGATGTTCTTCATAGTAATCACCCAAGATCAACTGTTTGTATGGGCCAGGGTGATTTTCAACTACCTGACGTCCACTAGGGACGAACTCCTAGAAATTATATTTAAGTGAATTAGAGTATATAAATGATTATTGGAATTTACTGATTACCTCCGAATTCGCTGCGGAAATCATATTATCGTTATTTTCATCCAGATTTGCAATGAATTGAGAAAAGTTACGATTTTTTTACATTCAGAAATATTTAAACGTTAGCACTTTATTGCGTGACTTATTTATACTTAATGTAAGTATATTAAATATTAGAAAATCTCTTTTAAGTTTCAATATTCTCAAAAGGTCGTTTGAAAAATATTCCAATTCAAAATAGTAAGAATTTTATTTTAGGTTAGTTGCTGTCACTTCGACTTCTTATTCTTCTTTATGCAATTTTTTGACCTGGCAACTCAGCCATGTGGTCAAGCTCAAGTATTTCAGAAGAGATTCTCATCAATCAATACATGCTTCTGGACATAGATGCATAGAATACATAGTGAAGACACTCTTTGACATATTTTCGGCCGATTTGCGGTCCAAATACTGTCAAAATACAAGGATTTTGTTTTACTTCAATTTTCGCCGATAGATGCCGGCAGTAGAAATTTTATGGACAAAATTACCGACATGTCAAATTAAATTTGAATCTTTGCTTATTCCAGTTTCTTGTGGAAAGTCGTTTGTCGCGCCGAAAGTAAGTCAAATGTTTGCTGTGTGAACTCTGAACGAGTATCCAGAACCATTTTAATCAAATACTATTTTCATTTCGAAAATACTTCGTTTTTATGCGAATATATTTTTTTAACAATTGTATATTCTTACCGGATCAGGGGCAGATTTCTAGTATCAAGATAGTTATTAATTTTAATATTAATAATATTGAAAGATCGCTGATACCGTTAATTGTTAATAAATCAACATAGGAGAACGTAAGACTTGTTGATTTACTATAATCTTGCCGGTTGATGAACATAAACTGTTTTAACAGTTGAAATTAGGATATAACTCTATTGATTAATAATTATATTCATTATACAATTCAGTTATATATTGAGAAGGAATGAAATGCCATGTTATGAAAACTAACAATATTATTTGTGAACGATGAAAGGACTAGCAGAGAACAAAGTTCAGAGCAACCACACAGTGTGATTTCATCAATTTGAATAGCTTTCCTAAGGCGTCATTCTTTTTGGCGCTCTTATACTATAATATTATTTGTTTCAAGGATATTGTTAAACGACAAGAATGGCAACTGGCTTGTGCTAGAGGTAGGGTATCGAAAATTAGAACATTTGTTTGTTCAAAATATTTTTCTAGCGAATATATGTATATTGAATAAAAGATTGAAACGTAGTACACTACCCTCTATTTGGTTAGTTTATCAATTTAATGAATCATTTTTCGATATTTCATCAGTATATACTTAGTTCTGAATAATAGCTATCGAATTAAATATCTATATTCAGCAATCTAATTGCTGAGAACATGAAAAGTTGTCAAGGGTTATTGGGTGACTGAAAAAATGCTGTATACATGAGAATGTTTTGATGAAATTTCAAATTATACATATAATATAATAAGTAAAATGCTCAATTTAAAAGAGCCTTACATGATAAAGGAATTACTACATTTGAATAATAATATGATATCGTAAGATATTGTATGTAGAGGTATTACAGAAAATTCTGTATCATTCAATATATTTCAAAATACATAAATTAAATGCTTGTACTCTAATGACGTTGGATGTGATCTTTCGTAATGGAAAAATAATGATTTCACAGATTTCTTCATTTACAGTTCCATTCAAAATGTTCCAAAGAAACTCCTTTACTGATAAATCCCTTATTTGACCTCATTATGTCTTGGCAAGATGAAATTTCTGTTCCAAACCAATGTGGTTTACATATTATCTCCGAACAGATATCTGATTAATCAAAAAATGGATTGTTTTTTCAATAAACTGCTTCATTATATTCTTTTAATTTGAATTTACGAACTAGCAACGGTGAAAAGTGAACTTTGTCGCTTGTCAGTTTTCATTTATTCGCTTGTCAGAATCTTCGAAATCGACCCTAGCGGCACCATCGTTAATAAAGTGAAGTAGTACATAAAGTACGTGATTTGACAGTTCTTGGTCCGTTTTTCGGCCGAAAATTTTAGCAGGAATTAGTAGGGAGTGTCCACACCTTGTTATTCTATGCATCTTGTTCTGGACTATAGCTGCATCCAGCAACTACTCCATACTCCATATCTCTACCAACAGTATACAGGTTGTCTTGAATTCCTTCTTATGCTCCGCCACAGGTCAAATTCAACCATCAACTGCATCAACTCTTCCACAATTTGTGCTCCCAACAGTCTCTCTGTATAACTGAAGATATAAATGAATATTTCATTATAATCAGGAAACTAATTTGCCAGGTCAGATTGAAGACAACTTCAGGTATGGTCAGCTACTGTTCCGAAAAGCTGGAAGAACTAAAGTATGGCTTAGCAATCAGAAATAGCAATAGGGGAAGGGAAGTCTTGCATTTTTGGCGCTCTTATTCCTCAAAACAGAGTGCTTATCAATTTGCCCAAATGTCTGTAATTTTCGAATTTTTCGATGAAAATGGTCTTAAACGATTTGGTTCGACTCACTGATCAAGAATCCGAGGTCGAAATTCATTTTGTCCGACCGGCCGTAGGCACGATAACTCTCGAACGGAATGAGCTAGACAGTTGATATTTTCAGAGTAGGTTTGGGAGATAAATATCTCGGCTAATTTCGTTACTGGGCAAAATCGGAAAGATAGTTTCGGAGTAACAAAAAAAAATTTTTTTTTTACATAAAATATTTCAAATTAATTTTAATTAATTTACCATAAGAATCCATTGATATCATTTTTAACTCTAACAAGCTAATACTCTCGGAGATATGATTTTTCAAAATGTCAATAATATATCGTATTTCTATGTTTTCACAGAATGATTTAATTATTCTATCTATGAATTGTTATAATATGATGATATGTGTTGATACATGTCAACTTATTTTCCTGAGACATGTCAACTTATTTTCCTGAGACATGACACATTGTCTATTTCATTTCAGCAATCGTAGAATTATGAGAATTATAATAGATATGATATCATAAGTACTTTTTGTTGGTTAATATTTTCATGCCAATGGTCAATCCATATAATGATGGAAATAGTAATGGTAAGTTAATAATATTGAGTTCAGAATATCTCCAGTAAAAACAAACTAATAATATATAAAATATATTATATTATACTATTTATTTTCACTCCCTGCATAACCGGAAGTGATTGGGCTTCGAAAATATTTTAGATCTGTAGAGAATTTCAA
Organism: Halyzia sedecimguttata; assembly: GCA_937662695.2. NCBI lineage: Eukaryota > Metazoa > Arthropoda > Insecta > Coleoptera > Coccinellidae > Halyzia > Halyzia sedecimguttata. The sequence continues at coordinate 17,837,187 of OW569417.2, read as the reverse complement.
GCGATATCATAATCCCAATTTTCAGATTTCAAATATGTCCAGTTCTCTAGAAACGTCTAATAGGCCCTCGAACTTGGGACACCCTATATACCGCGTAGCGAGCTCTATATATCTACATAACAATTCTGGCTAGTTAAGGTGGAAATGCTAAACTTTCGGAGGTGAATATAATTGCGTTCGCTCAGTTAATTAGCTACTACTATGCACCAGCCCCCACGCAATCCTACAAACTACGAGAATAGGCACTGGGCCAAAGGGTAGGCCGCCCCAAAACGGCTCTGTCCCGCCTAATACCGCCGACATTGTATTATACCGCCAACATTTGAATTCCCTATCGCTGTGAGCATAAGCCCCAATTAACATCCAAGAAATGAATTCCCCATTTCCCGTCTCCAGAATCATGAATTCGAAATCTCGGCCTCTATAACCCGATTTCGTTTTTGATGTGTTCGCAGTTTTGTTCACAAAGTGGAATTTTACTGAACGAACGAATGCGACCTAAATGGTTTAATCTGATTCAGTTTTGGTTCCAGAGGGAGTGAAAAATGTCCGGCCATTGTCACAATAACTTTCGAACGTAAGGAGATAGCGACTTGACATTTTCAGGGTAGGTTGCGCATCCCAATGTGACGGTTAAGTTCGTGAATGGGCATAATCGGCCAAACGGTTTTGAAGTTGTACCCATCTATAATTTTGTTGTTATTTCCACAATAACCCAAAAACTCCATATCCGATCAAATTGAAACTTGGTCATTAGTTGTGAAATGCAGACTCGCAAATTTCGGCAGAATGTCGTGGGGATCTGATAATAAAAAAAAATTTAAGCTGAAAATGTTTTATTCAAAAATTGTATATTCCAGAAACCTGTGCTCTCTGGACTTTACACTTTTCCCTTAATAGAACCTGTTTTTTGTGCGCTTTTTCATGAGCGCTATCATTCTGCCCAAATGTATGTAATTTTCGGGTTTTGGTCCGAAAATGGACGATTCCATTTGATTTGCTGAAAAAGAATCCATATGCAAATTCAATTTTGTCCGGCCGTTTCGCGAGCGAGATAATAACTTAAAAAAAAGCGCCAAAGCAGAAAGCTCCCTCTGTCCACAGAGCTCTTGTTCAACCTTTGACAAATCATATCTCCGAAAGTATTGGTTTCTCAGAGTTGAGAATGATATCGATGGATTCGTATGATAGAACTGAATCATAAAAGAAATTAAATTCGAAAAATCAAAAAATTACGATTAATTATTGAATTTTTGAAAAATCATATCTCTAAAGTATTAGGTAGTTTCTTAGAATTGAGAATGATCTCAAAGGATTCTTATGATGAAATTGCATCCTAAAAAAAATTAATTTAAAATTTGTAATGTAAAAAAAATATTTTTCGGTACTCCGAAACCACCTGGCCGGTTTTGCCCAATACCGAACTTAACCGAGATATTTATTTCCCAAACCCACTCTGAAAATTTCAACTGTCTAGTCCATTCCATTCGAGTGTAATCGTATTAACGGTCGACCGGACACAATCGTTTTGACACGGATTCTTGATCAGTGAACCATCGAACCAAAACGTTTGAGACCTTTTTCAGCCAAAAATTCGAGAATTACCGACATTTGGACAATTTCATAAGCACCAAAACTTTCATTTTTACCCTGTAGCTACGAAACTAAGAGATATATACAATTTTTGTTTCCGGTCATTATTCGTTCCATACAAAAAGCACAGGACTGTCAAAACCACATTATCATATCTCTTAAAAATCTTAAAATGGCATATACATGTCCTAGAAATTAATATTAAATTGTCGGATACTAATTTCGGAAATAATTACGATATGCTTTTGAATTCTCGAATAATTTCGTTTGACATTTTCGGATGTGCGAAAGGCGCACATCTCGCAATCTTGCATAAATAGAACTGCATCATAAACATAATTGCAGAGTTAGAGGAAGAAATAGTGTTCGCGGCCATAGCACGCTGAATATGCTAGATATCGTCCGAACACTGCAGCCAATAAGTCGCGTCGGGCGCAGTTAGTATTTGGATGGGTGACCGCTTGGGAACACTGCGTGCAGTAGTATTATTTCAATTTGGCTTCTGCGCGTAAATTTTCAAGAATGTTCCTGATTACATTCAAAACGTAGGTATATGACTCTCGTCATGTTAGATTTACATACATTAGCAAATCATAATTAGAGTATCCTATAAACAAAAAAGATTTAGACCACGGATTATTGATCAGTGGGTCGAATCAAATCGTTAAGGACCATTTTGAACCGAAAATGTCTACCTCATTTCGTTCGAGAGTTATCATATTAACGGACGGCTGGCCGGACGGACGGCTGGCCGGACAGAATCAATTTTGACCACGAAATCTTGATCAGTGAGTTAAACCAAATCGTTGAAGACCATTTTCAGCCAAAAATTCCAAAATTACAGACATTTGGACAAATTGATAAGCATTCTGTTCCGAGGATTAAGAGCGCCAAAAAATATCACGGAACTATAGATTCGATCAAGTTGAAATTTGGTGTTGAGGTGTAATAACGACTCAAAGGTTCAGCCAAAATTTCATGAATATCTCAGAAAATTATCGCCAGATTTGACGGAAATTTTGTATGAACCTAATGATCACGATAAAATTATCCGAAATATCATCAAGAGTACTTTTTGCGATGCTGTTCAGGCGAATAGATTGCCTATGCCTATCAATTCGTCGAAATGTCTGTAATTTCCGAATTTTTGGCCGAGAAAAGTCTCAAACGCGGAATTTCTACTCACTGAAGAAGTGAGCAAAATGATTCTGTTCGGCCATTAGCACTATTACGCTCGAAGGCAACGAGTTAGAGTTAATGGGCAAAATCCACCGAGTGGTTTCAGAGTTATAGCCATCTGAAATTTTGTTTTCCCAAAAACTCGCAAAATAGTGATCCGATCGAATTAAAACGCGATATTTAGTTGAAAAATACAGACACGAATACGTTGTGAAGATCGGATGACTGGAAAAAAAAATCTGTATCTCTGAAACTATCCGTCAGATATCGTTGAAATACTGCGAGTGCCTTCAAAATCTTATTTTACAGTGAAGTTCTAGATTTGAACTCGATCGAATCTATATTGATGAAGATATTGCCGATATATCGAAATAATCCAATGATCAAGATGTACTGGTCCACTGATTTTACACTCGACCAACGGAGTCATCAACAGTTTTTGATTTTTGACGCGCCTGGAGAGAATTTAATAGATTAGATCGGCCGAAGTCAAATTTGACAAGTCAATACGATAGTAATATCTATAACATTCGTTCAATTACTAGTGAAAATTGGTATAGGTATCTTGTCTGTGATATGTAACAAATGTAACTTATGTTACAGCCAGTTGAAGATGACATCAATGAATTCTTATGATGAAATTGGGTAACCGCTTGGGAAGACCGCGTGCTGTAACATATTTTCAATATCGCTTCTGTGCGTCAATTTTCAAGAATTTTCCGAATTAAATTCAAAACGTAGGTCTTCGACCCACATCATGTTGGATTTACACACATTAGCAAATCATAATTAGAGTATTCTATGAATTCATAGAATTAAGAATAATTATTGAAATTTTGAAAAAACATATCTCCGAAAGTATTAGCTTGTTAGAGTTAAAATTATATCAATGAATTCTTATGATGAAATTAAATTTGAAATTTGTAATCCCCAATAACGAACTGAACCGAGATATTTATCTCCCAAACCTACTCTGGAATTTTCAGTCTAGTTCATTCCATTCAAAAATTCGAAAATTACAGACATTTGGTCAAATTGATGAGCAATCTGTTCCGAGTAACCAGAGCTGCCATTGAGCAATTATTTTAAAAGAAAATTGGTTCAAGCCCTGTGGACAGGAGCTTTGGCGATCTTGTTCAAACTTTGACAAATTATATCTACGAAAGTATTGGTTTCTAAGAGTTGGGAATGATATCAATGTAATGTTATGGTAGAACTTCATCATAAAATAAAATAAATTAAACAAGAATCAATTGATATAATTCCCAACTCGGAGAAACCAATCTTTCGGAGTTATGATTTGTCAAAATTTGAACAACAGCGCCAAAGCTCCTGTCCACATTGCTTTCCGACTTTTTCAATTTGGCTTCTGTGCGTCTCGAGGATTTTCGTCATTATATTCGAAACGGAAATTATAATTAGAGTATTCTATGTAATCATATAGAATTGAGAATAATTATTGGAATTTTGAAAAACCATATCTACGAAAGTATTAGTTTGTTAGATTTGAGAATGACGTCAATGGATTTTTATGATGAAACTGCATCTTAAAAAAATTGAATTCAAAATTTGTAATTAAAAAAAAAATCTTTTTTTTGTTACTCCGAAACCACCTGGCCGATTTTGCCCAATAACGAACTTACCGAGATATTTACCTCCTAAATTTACAATGAAAATTTCAACTGTCTAGCTCATTCCGTTTGCGAGTTATCTTGTTAACGGCAGGACGGCCGGCCGGACAGAATCAATGGATTCTTGATCAGTGAGTCGAACCAAATCGTTTAAGACCATTTTCAGCCAAAAATTCGAAAATTACAGACATTTGGACAAATTGATAAGCACTCTGTTCTGAGGAACAAGAGCGCAAAAAATGGAAAAGATATAGTAGGACTATACGAGTATAGGATATAGTAGGATATAGTAGGACCCCAGAAATCGTAAATCGGTCACTGCCTGAAACAGTTTTATGTTTTAAGGTTGAATTCAAATTAAATAATAACCTATACATCATTCATAGAAGATTCACGATTTCAATGATTTCATAGAATTTTCCTGTTATTTTTTGACTTTTTGGCCACAGTTCATAATACCAATTTCCAGTTTCATATTAAATATTGAAACCTTGGCGATATCAAGATATTTACAAATAAGCCGGATATCTATTCTTGACATCTCCTCCTTGGTGCCACTTCTTCGCGAGAGCGAATTCAAATTTGGCGATACCCGTTTAACACAATGTCGATGGCATTACGAAGGGACAGGGTCGTTTTGAACAGCATACATTAATTCTTGGCGAGCACTCTCCAATCCCGTTGAAGCTGCTCCTGCTCATGCGCTCCGCTCTCCTTGTGTTGGAGATATTTTACCGCGAAATTGGCTGGAATACGATTTCTGATGCCATTCAGCTATTGTCAATCGACAACGAGTTGTCTTATTCAGAGTAATTCCTTAATATACAAGTTATTACTAATACTAACTATCCTGTTGACATCGATTGTATTTCAATCGTTTCGTTGGATTTATATTTATTATAGGTTGTGAATCGATTGGTTGTATTTCAGTGAAATAATTAAACCCAGGAATATGGAGGAGCAAAAGTAAGTTGCTTTTTAATTAATAGAAAGGAATTATAAGTATATTTACTTTTCAGCGATAACAAACTCAGTTGTCAAGTGTGTGGTAAAAATTTTGGCAGAGTATCGTCAAAGACTCGGCATTTAAAAGAATTCCACAATATTATTACCAATACCTTACGAAAACATATTAAGTGCCCAATATGCTGCGAAAATAATAAAAAACCATTTCAATTTCGAAAAGAATTGATCCACCATTTGAAGCAATACCATACGTTGAATATAGTAGAGACTACCTTGGATTTCAAGACAATTGAAGAGTTTGAAGCTTGGAGGAATCTAGATAATAGAAATATTGATTATGTTTGTGAAAAAAATTGCAAGACTAATTATGGAGAACAACGGCACTATAATTGTAATCGTAGTAATACCACAGGTTGGTTACTTATTAATGTGTTCTAAATGATATATTAATTTCTATTCTATTTAGGATTTGTCAGCAATTGTTCTGAAAGAAGAATGAAAAGGGGAGGCAGCATCAAAATATCTGGAATCTCTCCCTCAAGAATTGAAGCTAAAATCAGCAGTACTGGTAGTTATTTGAATTATTTTACTTATCCAAGGCTCATTATTTATTTTTAGGAGTGATCATATGCTTTACTGAAACACATGTGGGGCATGAGAATGAATTAAGATCTAAACGGTTGACGAAAAGTGAGCAAGAAATGCTCGTCAACAAATTGAATGATGGAGTTACTACAGATAGAATCCTCAGAGATGCAAAAATTACAAGGAATACAGAACTGAGTAGATTAAATATACTAACTCGTGGAGATTTAGCATATCTCATGAGGAAATTTAATGTTGATAAAAGGCGACATGAAGATGACATGATCGCTACAATTTTGAAAGTTCAAGAGTGGAATATCCAAGAAGAAAATCAGGTGTTTCTATTCAAACAAATTGGTGAGTGGTTCTCAAATATGTGTGATTAGTATTTTATTCATCATGTGTTTAGGTGAAAACCACCCTGAGTTGGAAAACCAAGATTTTGCTCTGGGCTTCATGAATAATCTCATGGAGAAGAAGCTCAAAGAGTTCAGTAGAATCATTTGCATAGACGGAACTCATGGGACTAACAGGAAAAACTGGGATTTAACCATAGTGCTAGTTAAAGATGAAAGGAACATAGGATTTCCTGTCGCTTTCTTACTCTCCAATAGAAGGGATCAGAAGATCCAACAAACTTTTTTCCATGCACTAAAAACCAGAGTAGGAGGAAATATTGAAGCTAAATACATCATGTCAGATGATGATGTGAAATATTACAATGCATGGACCCAAGTGATGACTACAGAAAATAAACCCAGAAGATTATTATGCACATGGCATATAATAAAAAACTGGAACCAACAAGGAAGGAATAAATTAAAAAAAATTGAAAATAAGAAAGCTATGAAGAAGGAAATGAGAAGAATCTTGACTGAGATGGACGAGTCAACATTTAGGGAGTTGAAAATAAAATATTTCAAGCACTTGGAAGAAGAAGGGGAAACTGCATTTCTCAACTATTTACAGAGGTGAGTAACAATGTTGGGACTACATCTACATCGTCATTTTGATAAATGATTTTTTTCAGATATTATTTTCAGAGCGACGAAAGGATACACATGTGGGCTCATTGCTATAGGAAGAATTGTGGAATTAATACAAACATGGCAATCGAAAGTTTGAATAAAGTTTTAAAATATAATAAACTGAAAGCAAAACAGAATATTCGGTGAGTGGTGAAATTGTTTAATAATAATTACTAAAAGTGTATGTTGAACTTTCAGAGTGGAAAAGTTGCTGGATATATTGGAAGAATTGGTAAATGACAAAATGTGGAAAAAAATAATCGAAACTGAAAGACCATCTGCTAATTCGTATCAACATAGAGTCAATCTAGAAGCACATGATCGAGCTGAAAATGTTGTCCAGCATATGGTAACTCGGTTAGATTCAGGAGAATTCAAAGTTGAATCAAGTTCAACAGGAGACAAATATTACATAATTTCATATAGTGAACTTTGCGATGAGGGATGTAGAGCTTCGTACTGTGAGAAGTGTAAAATCTGCATACACAGATTCAAATGTGAGTGTTCAGAATACGCTGTGAAAACAGCTTTGTGCAAACATATACATGCAGTTGCTTTGATCGAAAAGAGAAGCGAGTCTGTTTCAGGTGGAGATTCTGATGACTTCAACTTATGTATAGATGAACCTTCTACTAGTAAGGTCCAATACCAATCCGAAGTTGATCGTTTCTTGGAGGAAAATGAAAAAAAAGTTAATTTAAATGTTCCTAATGATGAAAGTAGTAAACGTGAGGTACCCAAGTTGTTATTGAGTAGGAAGTTTGGTAGTATTTCCAATAGCTTGTATATTTATAGATTATGCATAAAAAATTATGTGAAGATCTCAAATTAGTAGATTTTGCAAGTTTCTCTAAATTTTACAATGCTTTCTATGAACATCAGAAAAGTGCAGAAAATGTTGGATGTAGAAAAAGGAAAATTGATAAGCAATTATATTATCCATGCAAAAAGTAGAGTTAATGCAAACGTGGAAAGTAAATAATCTTTTGGTAATTTTTTATGCATTTATGTATAGTTTTGAAAAGTTCTAGGGACCCAGAGAGGTGATTGGCCAATCTTTTAGTAATTAAACAATGCATGTAGGTGATAGCTATGCTTTAACATGGGGTGTTTGGATGACAGCATGTATTATATAATAGGAGTTTTTAACAACAAATTTCCATTTTTCCAGTAGCAGAATATTTCAAAATATGGGAGTAAAAGGTCACGTAGTAATATAACATGTTTGTATGTATTTGTTGTTTTCCCATAGAGTTTCAGGTACATGTTTCTTAAATTTCCAATGCTTGTTGCTTAGTACGCTTAACAATATAAATATGCATGAAGGCCCCGATGTTACTAATATTATACCTACTAGAATGGCATGATAATTCAACAATAACTTTTAAAATGATGATATACCTAGGACTATGGAGGAAAAACCAAGAAGCATATTTTCCAACGAAGAAGTAGTATATAAGACTTTTTTTCAATGGAAAAAGTTAGTAATCATGTTTCAATTATGATCCATATGTTTATCGTCTGTGTAGTGTTTCAGGAACCGTCCATGATTATATGGTGGGGTGGTATGGTGGGCCAAACACAAAAAAAAATATTATTGCATGCTGCTTGATGTACTAATGCTTGATGCATGTAATGTAAATTTCAAAATAAATGGTATTCTTGATCGCTCTTGAAGTTAAGAATGATGTTAATATATAGTTTTATTTGAAAGTATTTCCTGTGTTTGAATTACTACTTGAGTGGTATACAATTTTTTTATTCACTTGGTAGAAAGTATAAAATATATGTATATTGGTATCTAAATAAATGATTTTCATTTTTACAATTACTTTGTTTCCGTTACCTATGAAAACCAATTTTTTCATGCATTTAACATATATTCATATTCTTGGAATACAAATTAATAAGTGGAAATGTCTGTAAACTTTCAATATTCTGAGTTAATACATAATTGCAGATATCAAATGAGTTGACCTAAAATAATTACAAAATGAAAATGATATCTAACTATAAGAAATCATTATTTATCAAATGATTTGTTACAATATAACATTATTACCATATTCCATACCTAGAGAAATTCTTATAATAATATATGCAGGATCAAATCATCTGTTCGGTGGCTAATATATATGGATGATATATGAATAAGCAATAATTCAGCTATTGAGGATGAAAGCAATATTCAAACCTGATTATGGTAAATCTAATTATTTGTTTCCCAAATGGTAAATAGCTTATATTTGTGTCCCTAGATTAGCTATATGATTTCCAGAATAATCATATGTCGTATAGTTGTTAGCATACAATACACTAATCGGTTTCTTTTCAATGGATGAGCCTTCTACAACATCTTAATACAATGAACTGTATGCTTATTGTCGCAATTTGATAGGAATTGTTCATCGTGGAAATAAAACTTACGCAAAAGGTAATGTTGATATTGATTTTTCCCTTAAAAATTATGCACTGAATTTTGAAGGAAAAGTTATTCAAGTGCACAAAATACTGCTTACAGCCGTCCATAACAGTAAGATCTCACATCCAACTAATCCATATTTCACGAGAATTTACAAATAATATCTTCGGTCCTGTCAAAATCGAAATTTGACTGAACAGTCTATTCAAATTTCGTCCAAGATATTTGTAAACACGCGTGGCGCATGAGCACGAGCAGCTTCTTCGGGATTGGAGGGTGCTTGCCAAGAATTAATGTATGCTGTTTTGAACCATCCCCTTCGCATTCAATTCAGTAGTTCGTCGGACTCCGCGCAGGGCGCAGCACCGTTCCCACACATCCCAGTTTCAAACTTTATGAATGCGATATTTTGCGACTATCGCAAAGTTCTGGGAAAACTCAATTCGAATTGTTCTAGTTCGGAATGGATGTGGGTAAATAACGTTTTAAACGTGAAATGGAAGAATGTTATTGAGATTCATGGATATTTTCTACGGGAAAATGTGTTTTAGAAAGTTTATAATAAGAAAACTTTTTTCTTAATTCTTTTTTGGATGTGCCGAGTGATAGAGCATTGAACATGAATAGGATTGTTGTGCTTTTTCTGTTAGGTATAATATGGAAAACTGAAGCCATTATAAATAGTGGTAAGTTCCGAAGATTTTTCAAAAAAATTAAAAAATGGAAAAAAATTGTTGGGGTTCACTGAATTAAATTATATGAGTTATTGGATTCTTTATGGAAATACTTGAGCGAATTTATTTTCATACGGATGAACGTCGATAAAACTTTCGCGCTCATTTCGATATATGATATTTTGAAATTGTTTCTCCTCTCAACTGCTAACTACGAGCTCTCAAAAAAAAAATACACATGTGCAAGAATTTAAATAACTTGTACCAAGAATTTTCTAAGAAAGAATATGAATACGTTGAGTGATTCAAAAATGTTCATTCGAGATCATTTTTAACAAATTAAAAAAATTATATCCAGATTTCAAGATTCCCTTCGTTCGAGAAATATAGCTGAAATTCATTCTAGTGATATTTTCAACTGAATTCGACAATTTCGAAACTTGCTACTAAATTTGCTATAATTTTTTGAGTCATCGTAACTTTGTGTGTTTAATATTATTTCATTAGGTAAATTGAATCCTTCAGAATAATAGGAAAAACTTGGATTGCATCGGAAATATCATTAAAATATGGGCATATCGGTTACTTCTGTTCAAAGTTTTTCTCGAGGTTTTTCTATTGAAACGTAAAATTGATTCCATTCCTTTAGTAATTCAATGTTATTTTATTCGCTGGCAGTAATGAGTGTTATACATTTTCTCTGGCATGTATTTATGTATGAACTCTGAATCATACTAATTATTATCTATTAAATAGTTGTCCGTAAATCATTAAAGTTTCAAAAAATTCTATACAACAACTCCTCATCAACAAAAGCTGTTAGGTTATTATTTCTATTATTATAAACCTCTCAGTTTTCACAGTTTAATGAGATTTCATACAACTTTTTGGCGCTCTAGTTCCTCGGAACAGAGTGCTTATCAATTTGCCCAAATGTCTGTAATTTTCGAATTTTCGGCTGAAAATGGTCTCAAACGATTTGGTTCGACTCACTGATCAAGAATCCGAGGTCGAAATCAATTCTGTCCGGCCGGCCGGCCGGCCGTAGGCCCGATAACTCTCGAACGAAAGGAGTTAGAGAATTGAAATTTGCAAGGTGGGTTTGGAGCGTAAATATCTCGTATGAGTTCTTTAATGGGCGAAATCCATCAAGCGGAAAAAAAAAATCATATTCAATTTTTATTTAAGATGCAGTTTCACCATAAAAATCCATTGATATTATTTTCAACTCCAACAAGCTAATACTTTCGGAGATATGATTTTTCGAAATTTCAATAATGAATCGTACTTCTATGTTTTCAGAATGCTATAATTATTCTATCTAAGCTCTATCATATGATCTGTGTTCATACTCGTAGATGTCATCCTGTTCTATAAGAGAGAGTCAAATTCATTTCAGCTATTTTAATTTGATTTCTTCCATGGTGCAGTTCTCATTCTCAGATTGCTCATTTAATCTTGATAAATAAACTATTATTTGAATTGAATGTCCTTTATGATGCAGTTCTATCATAAGAATACATTGATATAATTCACAACTCTGAGAAACCAATACTTTCGGAGATATAATTTGTCTGTTTGAACAAGAGCGCCAGAAAGCTCCTGTCCACAGGGCTTGAACCAATATTTTGTAACTAATATCAATTTGATTCTTTCAAATTTTGCTTTATAAGACACAGATTAATCGAAAGATAAAATATACATGCCATAGAGAATTCCCTTCAGAAAATATTTGATCTTTCAAAAACGAATCGATGCTGTTTGCTTATTCTGGTTTGCCATAGGAGGAGTTGTCCGGTATCAGTTATCACCTCGATTCACTGATGCCCTTAGGGATAGATCACAGAACACAAATAATTGACTGTTTATCAATTGGACATACACCAATCACCACTGTTCGGAACTTGGCGCATGCATTTTAACAGTGTTTTTTTTAAAAATGTAGAGAATTTTAATCCCATATGTTTGAATGTATATTTGTAAGAATGCGCGTTATTCTGAAGACAGAAATGAGTGCCAAGGGTTACGTAAACTTACAGTTTGACACGACACATCTACGCAAATATTCTGAAACCAGAAGCACCTGCCTTTACGATTCTTGCCTTGGTGGAATACAAGATCTTAGGCATGAAACAAAATACATAATGTTTAGTTTTTTAGATTTCACATTCCAAAGGTATTATTTGGAAATAGATGATCGAAATGTTATGAAATACTGAGGAAAATTAGCCCAGTGACTTTTAAATGCAATTTTTCACCGTATACGTTATGAAAGGTGGGTTTAAACAGCAAATAAAAAAAAAGAAACAAATTAGAATAAAATATGAATTAAGTATTTAAACGATTGGTTTATACAGTTGATCTAAAACAAGATGAGAAATAAGAATGAACCAATCAAATGGCAGCTTTTTGACAACTGTATTTCAAGTTATGTGAATGTCATTCTATGAGCACGTGCATTGTTATTTTCCAACCAAAATAAAATAAAATAAGGAATAATGATGAAAGCTATCATTGAAATGTGCATGTTCCTTATTTCATTTTGATTTGTTTCTTATTTTATCATATTATATTACATATATATTATTTTCTGTATAAACCCGCCAGAAGTTTCGAATTATATCGCTATGCCATTAATGAAAGAACTTTATGAAACAATCATTAATTCATCATTGAAATTGAAATTTCGGAAACTAGAGGTCGATGAAATGTTCAATTTTAGGACAAAAATGTTGTTTCTACAGGGTATTCAAGTTTACAATATCGGCCAAATATCTCTAATTTTCGAATTTTTGGCCGAAAATGATCTTAAACATTTAGTTTTGATTTCTCTGATGAGGAATCTGAGGTAAAATTTAATTATGCCCAGCCAGCCGGCGGTGAGTAAGATATCTCTCTTACGAAATGTATAAGATAGTTGTAATTTGCATCAGGGTTAGGGTCATAAATATCTCAGTTTACGGATTTTTCATAAATACCATTCAAGTAACAACTGATTATAAGTATCCATTGTTCACATATTACAATTTATTACAAATTACCAATTACAAAAATTGAATTACAAAATTCTCCATTTCGGCCAACACAATGTGCCACAAATATACATAAAAAAAATGGTTCAACCCCTTTGGACAGGAGATTTTTGGCACTCTTGTTCAAACAGACAAATTATATCTCCGAAAGTATTGGTTTCTCAGAGTTGCGAATTATATCAATGAATTCCTATGATAGAAATGCATCATGAAGGAAATTAAATTTAAAAAAAGTGTCGTTTATAAAAAATGCTTCAAAAATTATCTTATAAAAAAAGAGCAATCTACAATGCTTAAATGCCTTAATGCTTAAAAAATTGTCATTTAATTTATTTATCAAGATTAAAGGAGCAATCTGCAATGATTCAGCCTCGTGGAATGGGTTGTTGCAACATACACTCGGTGCATAGTTTTCACAACTCGAAATACGTAAGGAAAGTATCCTCGAAATGTCTAGAGCAAGGCTGGAGACAATCATGTCAGATTGTTGTTGCAAGTTTTTGTGTACGTGATCCTAAATACCTGTAAAGTAAGCTGCTAAATGTAATTTAATGTACCACTTGTCATATTTTCTACACAACCCTTAGTATTCCGCAGTTATAAACACGATAAAAACTTACCCACTCACAAAACACAGCGTAGCACTCCATTCAACGCAAGCCAGACGACTGCGACCGTCGCAACCGGTGGAGATATACCGTGGTTAACAGTTCCCATTCGTGCTGTCGGTGACATATAGCTAACTTCACAAAAATAAAATGAAACTTAAAATATTAGGCAGTTTAGCAAAGTCACCTCCGTTGGCAAAGCCACATCGTTCTACCGTACGTTTTTAGACACATATTGTACTATACATAATGAAAATTTTAGCTTGGCTCACATTACGTAAGTTTTGAGGTTCCCAGCTTTTGGTTTATAAGGAAAATAGGTTCATATTATCTCATATTCAACGCTCAATCAAGAAAACTGATGAACATCCATAAGTTAAAACCGTGACCTTTTGTTTTATGATCTACCAGTCTGTGACAGATAGATGAATCCTCCGAAATTGCCACAATCTTCATGCAAATTATTCAAATATCTTCATCTGTTCAACTTGGAACCGTTTTACCCTGCGCCATTTAGCCCGAAACGGCAGCGAACGCTTCTATCAAATGTCCGCATTTATCCCAGAATCTGGAACAATGAAGCCGGCGTTTTCCCCAGAGTTGCTATAGTTGTGTTATCGTATTCATAAATAAAGTTTTAACTGTAATGCGGATCTCCCGTAGGAATGAGTCGTAACTTTTGGAGAGATATCGGAAACGACAAAACTATGGGAACAGTAGTTACGAACTGTTCTGTACAGCACATTTTACAAATGTGAATCTGAAATCCAGCTCTCGTATTTCTATCTATATGAGGCGTTCTTCAAGAGTCTATTTTTGGATTTCATTTTATTCCTTATGGGGCGAAGACTGATTGGATCTGACCAATATTTTGATTGCCAGTAATTTATTACACAATTCATTTTTATTTATTGATTGAGCATAATGCAAGCAGTATACATAAATAAACACGTAGCTTTTTTGGCGTGTATGTTCTGGGGAACATCGCGTTATCATTTTGCCCAAAGGTCTGTAATTTTCGAATTGTTCGCCGAAAATGGTCTCAAACGATTGAGTTCGACTCCCTGATCAAGAATTCGAGGTCAAATTTGATTCTGTCCAGCCGGCCGTTGCCACGATAACTTGAGAACGGAAAGAGATAGCGACTTGAAATTTTCAGGGTAGGTGGCCCATCTCAATAGGACGGACAAGTTCGTTAACGGGCATAATCGGCCCAAAGGTTTCCGAGTAATAATTTTATCTACAACCAATACTAATCCGATCGAATTGAAACTTGGTGTGTAGTTGTAGAATATAAACCTAAGGACGTTTGTGAAATTTTGTGAACATCCTATTGCTAAAAAATTTCAAAAAAATTTCAAAAAAATTTCAAAAAAATTATTAAAAAATATTATTTACGTCACGATAACCTAAGAACGGGAAGAGATAGTGACTTGGAAATTTTCAGGTAAGGTTGAGAATCCTTATGCGCCATTTGAGTTCGTTTATAGGCATAATCAGAAAAACGGTTTTGGAGTTATACCCATCTGAAATTTGGTTGTTATTTCCTCAATAACTCGAAAAATACAAAACCGATCCAATTCAAACATGCTTATTAGTTGCAGAATGGCAACGCGAAAATTCTCGCAGAATTTTGTGAGGATCGTATTACTAGAAATTTTTATAAAAATCATAGAAAATTATTGAAAAAAAATCTATATATCAGAAACTATTCCTCCGATATCGCTGCAATTTTGCGACAGCCTCTACTACCAAGTTCCAAGTTTGAACATGATCGGATGTATATTGTTGGAGATCCGAGCAGCCTTGTGTGAGTTCAGTAGCTGGATGGGTGAGCGTTGCCTCGACAACTCTTGAACGAAAGGAGATAGGGACTTGCAAGTTATACCCATCTGGAATATTATTTCCTCGATAGCTCAGAAAATATAGACTCGATCGAATTGAAGCTTGTTAACTAGTTTTAGAATATCGACATGAAGACGTGTGTACAATTTTGTGGGGGCCGAATGACTAGAAAATTTAAAAAAAATTACGAAAATATATTATGTATCTCATGATTCCTTGAGAACGGAAAGAAATAGCGACTTGCAGTTTTCAGGGTAGATTACGCATCCAAATACGACATTTAAGTTCGTTAACTAGCATAATCGGCTAAATGGTTTTGGAGTTATATCAATCTGGAATTTGGTTGTTGTTTCCTCAATAACTCAAAAAAAAAAAAATCGTAAGGATTGTAGCACTAGAAAATTTTCAAAAAATCATTGAAAAAAAAAATTCGTTCAAGCTCTGACGTGAAGTCAGAAGCTTTTGCGCGTATGTTCTCTCGTCCATTCTCCTTTATTGGACACCCTTAATCGAATTTACCATCGTTACTGGGCCATGTTGACAGACTTTTTTTGGCAATAATTAGACTAAATGGACTTAAATGAGATGTGGTTTCAACAGGATGGTGCTACCTGTCACACCGCAAGGGACACAATGACTTTGTTACAAACCAAGTTTTCAGGTCAGTAATTTCTCGTTTCGAAGACCAAAACTGGCCGCCAAGAACTTGTGATTTAACTTGTTTGGACTATTTTCTCTGATGTTATTTGAAAAGTAAGGTCTATGCGAACCATCCTGAGATAACTGAGGAACTCAAAGAAGAAATTGCACGTCAAATTCGTCAAATATAGCAGACCTTACTGCAAAATGTACTGAAAAAAAATTTCATCAAAAGAGTGCCTACCTGTCAACAGAGCAACGGGTTCGATTCACTGATCAAGAATCCATGGTCAAAATCCATTCTGTCCGGCCGTCCGGCTTTCCTTCCGTCCGGCCGCCCGTCCGGCCGTTAACACGATAACTCTCGAACGGCACGGGCTAGACAATTGAAATTTTCAGAGTAAGTTCCAGGGATAAATATCTCGGTTGAGTTCGTTTAGGGTAAAATCGGCCTGATGGTTTCGGAGTAACGAAAACAATTTTTTTTTACATTACAACTTTTGAATTCAATTTTTAAGATGCAATTTTATCATAAGAATCCAATGATATCATTTTCAACTCTAACAAGCTAATACTTTCGGAGATATGAATTTTCAAAATTTTCAATAATTTGTCTGTTTGAACAAGAGCGCCAAAAAGCTCATGTCCACAGGGCTTGGACCAGTTTTTTTTTTAAATTCAAGTTGTTCCTGAGACACACTTTATGTAACGGAATATCAATTTTCAAATATCAAATTTCTGTGAAATTTTGGATGATTCCAAATTAGTTTATTTGTGTGCGGTTCGTCCTTTACTTGATCATATTGATGGTTGACCACCAGTCTCATCTAATTATCATTAACCTCTAATTGATATAGTTCAAGTGCCTACTTTCCCAAAACCATGCGGGTAATTTCTGTTAGTATGGATATTTCTTCGGAAAGGGAAATGAAATGATAATTAGTCACACGTATTTCTACATAAATAATTATATGCGTTTCGAATACAATTATCTGATTTTAAAAGAATTCACCTAACGAAGTAGATTTAGGGCGCTCATTCATTCAATGATCAATATATTCCACTGGTTTCTAACACCTTACACAATTGGAATTTATTAGAGATCCGATACATCGAAAAAAACAAAAATTTCAAGTTACACCTGGGCCTTTGAAAATTATAAAAAATTCAGAAAAAATTATAGTAGAATGAAACCCATTGGAAAAGAAAGAGAATATAACAAAAATTAAGGAAACGTTATTTACGGGTAATCTGAGGTGGGAAGTGAAGGGGGTGAGTTTTTAAGGGTAAAAAACGGTTTATCTCGAGTTCCGGCAAAACTGCAAGTCCTATGGGAAATCTTCTTTTTCCAAATTTGGGGAAAACCTAAAACCAATGTAATTTTTATGATTTAAAATATTTATTTTTTCACCTCATTTTGACTTGAGTAGGTAATATCGAAAAAGCAATTTATTTTTCAATCGAAAAGTCTTGTTCGTTTAAATCTCTACTTTCTGAGGGTGTAAAAAATATACATTTCTATCTGAATTATATGTCTAGATGCCTATTTATTGCTATTTTAAGATAACTGATATACCAGAGTGACCTACGGAAAATTTTAGCCCATCAATAGGTATTTCGTAGAGAAGAAGGGAAGGGGCTAGGATGGCCTTACAACCTGTAATTTTGTATCATTTTCTGAGAAAATTTACCATAGTAATGTATATTTTTCATCAGAAAGTAGAGATTTCAACGAATAAAAACTCCACCGACTTTTTTAAAACAGCAGATATTTTGACGTGAAAATTATCGATTGAAAATTAGGGTGCTTTTTAGATATTAAGTCAAAATAAGGTGAAAAAATGAATATTTCAAATAGAACAAAAACACAGTGTGTTTGGGACATAAAAAGGTGAGTTTTCACCAGATTTCGTGAAAAAAAATTATTTTGTAAAAAATAAAAACAAAAAACTTGGTTATTTGTATTCTTTATATATATTTTAAGGTTCCTGGAAGAGGTATGAATACAAAAGTTATAGATCTTTTCATTACCTACAACTTTGCCATTTAACTTTTTTCGATAAGACTTGTAGTTTTTCCGGAAAACGAGATTTACCGTTTTTCAGATCGCCCGTAAATTATTTTTCCTCAATTTTTGGTGATATTCTATTCCTTTTCCCATGGGTTTCATCCTACTATTATTTATTTTTCACTTTTTACCATTTTCAAAGGCTTCATTCTGCACTGGTCTATTTGAGGTATTATTTATTATTTATTTATTTATCGTATGGCAATTCAGACACAGTAAGCATAAAAGCTAATTTACACATATAAGTCAATATAACATACTTAAGGTTTTTCACAAGCAAATATTATATAATATATAATATTATAATATTGTCTATAGTAATAACGAATTACTACTATATCGTTTTCCACTCTATTCACTTTTTGCTTTCTCGAAAAATAAAATTAGAATGTCTTCCAGCGATAGATTGAACCTTGCGATTAAAGATTGCTAGCACTGTACTATAGTCGAAGATGACGCTTCAGATATTGGACATTAATCATGGACTCCATGATCATTTCCTCCGGATACGACCCGAAAATTATTATTTAAATTTTCCGACAAGACCTATCCCGTCTGCTATACAAAATGCTCCATCACTCGGAGGCTGGAAATAGTTCTCATCGGGCAATAAACGTATTATTGTCATTAATCATTTTATGGAGATTGCTTTTCAACGGCGACTCCATTAATCTAATCTCCCTCGCCTAGATGTTTACTCCCGACGATTAGTGTGGCATCAAGTGGCGATTTTCTTTCTCAATTTCCATTTCCTGAACTAATTGTTGAAAATTTCTCGTACGGGTTCGAATATCTTCTGAATATAACATATTTTGTTTATGTGATGGTATAATTATTAAAGATATGGAGTCCTCGCAAATCTTTTGCTGAAACATTTTGCTAAATTATTAAGGGAAATAAAACACTTCACTTAAGTTCCACAATATAATACTAAGCTGTTGACATCGGGTTTATCCCATTTTCATATCTGAATTTTATGTCAACAAGATTAGTATATTCTAAAATAAGTTCCAGAATGGTCTCCTATTAAAACACGAATGCGAAATTCGAAAATGAGCGACGAAGAAGCGAGTTTTCGAACGCATGAGTGTTGGAATTGCCTTCTGCAACGAGTATTAGAGGATATTTTCTCTATTTCAGGCCAGTTTTGTAGAATACTATTCAAATTTAATGAAAAATTCAGATTATACATCTTAGTGACTTTGGTATTGTATCTTGGCAGTTGTTGTGATTGTTACAAAAGTTGACAGATTACGGAATTTGAATCGTACGTAGGAAATGGAGACCAGATTTGAAACAGTTTTCTGTTAATATATAATATAAGTTATAGCATGTATGATTCAAAATTAGCAAGAAGGAAATCTGTATAGTACCTTATTTTTTAATGAAAATAAAACTTTTCCTCTCAACAATTATTACACTATGTCCAGATTCTATTATTGTCAATTGACGTATGTTGAAATTTGATAGGATCGAATGTCAGTGCTGACTACCACAAAAAGAAAAATATTACTAGAAACAATGCGGGAATGAGTTCATTCTAGCACTGTTTTTAGTGCTGGAATGAACTCATTACAATACTGAAATAGAGAAAGTATTGTCCAGGGTTACTCTTCAAGTTATACATTAATTTTCCTCTCATCAAGTAAAACAATTTTTTCATTCATCATTTTTGCGTATGCTCTGGGGAACATCCCGTTATAATCTGGTCCAAATATCTGTAATTTTCGAATTTTTCACCGAAAATGGTCTCAAACGATTGAGTTCGACTCCCTGATGAAGAATTAGAGGTCAAGTTTGATTATGTCCGGCCGGCCGGCCATTGCCATGATAACTTGATAATGGAAAGAGATAGCGGCTTGAAATTTTCAGGGTAGGTGACGCATCCCAATTCAACGGACAATTCGTTAATGGGCATAATAACGGTTTCCGAGTAATAATTTTGTTTTCAACCAATACTAATCCGATCGAATTGAAACTTTATGCGTAGTTGTAGAATACAAACCTAAGAACGCTTGTGAAATTTTGTGAGCATCGTATCACTAGAAAATTTTGAAAAAATTATTAATATACATATATTATTTATGTCACGATAACCTAAGAACGGAAAGTGATAACGACTTGAAATTTTCAGGTTAGCTTGTGCATCTGAATGCGACATTTGAATTTATTTATAGGCATAATTGGCCAAACGGTTTTGGACTTATATAAATCTGAAATTTGGATATTATTTCTTCAATAACCCAGAATATACGATGCCGATTCAATTCGAACATGGTAATTAGTTTTAGAATGCCATCGCAAAAATTCTTACAAAATTTCGTGAAGATCGTATCACTAAAATATTTAGAAAAAACAATTGAAAAAAAAAATGCATATATCAGAAAGCATTGGTCCGACATCGCTGAAATTTTGCGAAAACCTTCAAAACCATGAATGTCATGATGAAATATACAATTATAACATACATTTTTCATACAATTCATAATACAATAGAAAGTGAAGCATGTATGGGAGATGATAGCCCTTCATTAGGGTCCTGTAGCGGTCTTCGAACATCTGAAGTTTGCTATGGTAAATTCGATTCAGAGTGTCCAATACAGGAGAATGGACAATAGAACATACGCGCAAACGCTCCTGACTTCACGTCAGTGCTTGAACCAATTTTCTAGATTCGGCTCAGGTAAAAACTTACAAGCGTTTAATGATTTCACAATGTGCTTATCTATAAGAAATCTATTGTAGAGCAACAAAAGAGCTCAATAATCTTTTGCTTGAAATTCAATGAAATTGTTTGAGAAAACATATTCAATCACTCAATTCTTATAATGGAGCATTAGATAATATTCCACTATTGAAACACTGAACTTCAACTTAACATGCATTCGATATCCATTGATTGTTTCCACTATAAGATTATACATAATTTGATCATCGCATAATTTGACCACCACCATTCAATCTTCTGTAAATTGATCATGTACGATAGGGATTTGATCAACACTCCATTTTTATCATCTCCTTTCGACATATTCACAAATTTGGGTTGAATAACTCGTCAGAATATTCATCCAACCCTTTTGGCATAACATTTGCATAAGAAATTATTGCTCTTCATAATTTCAGCTTAGAATATCGATTCCACAGACTGTTCCATCTATTTCACACCGGACAGCTGTCTGACAAAACCATTAATGTAGTATTATAAATACTTCGCAAAAAAGTCCCCTTGTCAGTCCTCGGTGACTGCAGTATAGAGAGGGATGAAGTAGTGGTTGTAATGATATCCCAACAACCTGCGAACAGACTCAAAAAATGAAGGGTGGATCACGCTCCCTCAAACCCCTTGTTCAAAAACAGGACGCTCGTTACGTTGGTTCTAGGTGCATGCGCTACAAGACAAAAAGTGAAACTTGCTTCTTTATTTGTTCAGCTTTTCTTCGACATTCACATTCTATTCACAATGGACACTGGGCTTACCGGATTTGAATATCTATCGAATTAAATGAAAGGAGGGTGAAGGGCATCTTGAATGTTCGCAGTTGTGGAATGAGATGAGGTGGTATATCTGGTGGTTTAACGGTTCGGAGGATTTTCTGTGGGTTACTGACGTTATTCAGTGATTGACCATGATTTATACAGGGAGGACAATGATAAAAATATGAATATTTTATCGGAACGCAAGGCAGCTCAGTGGCTCGAGGACTGTTTAATAAGCAGTGATGTAGAGCGTAGTCATTGTCAATCAAAATTTGAAAAAATCTTGAAAAGCAATGATGGGTAGTCGGGAGCTTCATCATTCCGCCAAAAATCATCGTATTTTTGGTGATAATCCTCATTTCTTCGACCAAAAAGATTAATTATTGAAAATTTTTTGAAAAAAATAAATAAATTTCTTGAAAAGTCTCGAATTTTTTTTTTCATCGTTTTGCCAAAAATCACCTCATTGAACAATTTCTCGATTCTTATTCATTTTACTAATGAAAAATTTTTATTTTTGGTGATAATTCTCATCCTAGTCCTCTTACATAAATTTAAAAAATCGATTCATGCTCTGACGTGAAGTCAGGAGCTATTGTGCGCATGCTCTATTGTCTATTTACCTCTATTGGACATCCTTAATCGAATTTACCATCGATAAAGACCATTTTCTCAGCTTTTATAAGATATGAATACATTTCGTACCATTTTAATGACAGACTTGAGTGATCGTCAGAGATCACATTCTTTTTAATTCTGATATATGTATTCAGTTGGAATTGAAATTCGTAAATATCTAATAATATACGAAAAAACTTACGTCTCTCTAATTTCACATGCATCTTGACGTCGATATTCTACAGCTAGCCACCAAGCTTCAATTCGATCGGATCTGTATTTTTGAGTTATCGAGAAAATAATATTCCAGATGAGTATAACTCCGAAACCGTAGGGCTGATTATGCCCAAAAACGAACTCTACCTACCCTGAAAAATTTAATTCGTTATCTCTCTCCGTTCGGAAGTTATCGAGGCAACGGTCACCCATACAGCTGCTGAACTCACCCAAGGCTGCTAGGATCTCCAACAATATAGATCTGATCATATTCAAACTTGAAGCTTGGCTGTAGAGTTTGATTTTGAAGGTTATCTCAAAATTTCAGACCAATAGTTTCTGAGATATAGAATGTTTTCAATGATTTGCTTAAAATTTCCTAGTGATACGATCCTCACGAAATTTTGCGAAAATTTTTGCGTCACCACTCTACAACTAATTACTATGTTTGAATTGAATCGGATTAATATTTGTTGAAGAAATAACAGCCAGAAGGATCGGAGGGTAGAATGTAGTTCCCTACAATTTTTTTTTAACACGATTCTCACAAAATTTCACAAGCATCTTTGTGTCAGTATTATACGACTAACTATCCGACTATACGACAATCCGATCGGATCTGTATTGGTTGAAGACAAAATTAGTACTTGCAGACCGTTGGGCCGATCAGGCCCATAAACGAACTTGGCCGCCGCCACCTACTCAAAATTTCAAGTCGTTATCTCTTTCGGTTCGAATGTTATCGTGGCAACGGCCGGCCGGACAGAATCAAATTTGACCTCAGATTCTTCATCAGTGAGTCGAACCTATTCGTTTGAAGTCATTTTTGGGAAAAATTCGAAAGTTACGGACATTTCGGCAAAATGATAGCACACTGTTCCCCAGAACATGCGCACAAATAAAGAATTTATAGAAATTTTATTAAATTTTTAGTTTATAGCGTCTTCATAATGAATCATTATTATAAAAATAAATAAAAAAATACAAAACTTTTGAGGCCCACAGACGTATCTTAAGAAAACCAAAATTTGGAAATTTTGTTTTTAGTGTTTTTTTTCTTTGATGGAGATAACTCCGCGGCAAATTATCCCACAGGATAATTTGGAAAAAAAATTGAAGGCCACACACCTTTTCTAAGACAAGCAAACATTTGTAAATAGATTTTACGGTGTTTTTCTTACAATTAATCCGGAAGCGTAAATGATAACAAAATTTATGGCCTGATCTTAAAACTAGACAGTTGATCTAGAATGAGTTCTTTTTTTTTGTGTATATGATCATTCTCCTTCGAATCACAGCATGTTGAAAATTACCCAAAAATGTTGGAATTTGGTTTTACATTCTTTAATTTTCGCGACTAATTTATTGAATTTTTTTTCCAGATAACTACAAGAATAAATAATTATTTTAATTGTTTCTTTCAGGATCTGTTCATGAGACTTTTGCAAATCCATTCATTGGACAACCAATTCCTAAGTTTATATCAAGAGGCAATACTTTTAGGGTAGTATCAGGCGACACTGTCATATTGCCATGTGAAGTCCAAAATTTAGGTGAGTTTAAATATTTCATAATATGTTATATCACATTGCGACATTCGTCGTCTATTTACAATTGTATTGATACTTCTCGTTTTCTGTTTATGATGAAAATATAGTCCCATATTGAGAAAGTAGAGGGTTTTCCAATAAGAGGTGTTATTTTGATATTCAAAGAAAAATGCCATTTTTCAATATAAATGATCGGATGTTTATTTCATTATAAAGAAGAAGCTATGCCGTGAATAGTGGAAAATAACATCAGGCAAATGACCACCACGACCACGCTTACAGGACCATATCCTTTCAAAGAAATTTTCCATAACCAAATCGCAAAGTGGCTGCCCTATGTCCTCGATAGCCTCACGAATTCCATCCTTGAGGTCTTGAATCGACGCTGGGCTATTGGCGTAGACGTTCTCTTTCACGTGGCCCCAAAGGAAGAAGTCGCAAGGTGTTAAATCTCATGATCTCGGTGGCCAATTGTGATCACCTCTTCGAGAGATAACACGGTCCGGAAACTTTTCCCGCAAAAGATCAATGGTTTCGTTGCTTGTGTGGAACGTACCGCCGTCTTGTTGAAAGTAAACGTTGTCCAGATCAATACCATCCAATTCCGGCCATAAAAAATCGTTAATCATCTCTCGATAGCGCAATCAATTCACCGTAACTGTTGCTCCAGCCTCTTTTTCGAAAAAGTAAGGTCCAATGACTCCGCCGAACCATAAACCGCACCAAACAGTCACACGTTGAGGATAGAGAGGCTTTTCAACAATAAATCTTGGGTTTTCCGTGCCAAGATGCGACAATTTTGCTTGTTGACGAAGCCACCGAGGTGGAAATGGGCCTCATCACTAAAGATGATTTTTCGATGGAATTCCGGATCATTTTCATGCATTTCAACAACCCAATCAGCAAAGACACGACGTTTTTGATGATCGGCTGGCTTGAGTTCTTGTGTTAACTGAACTTTATAAGCCTTAAGACCCAAATCTTTATGCAAAATACTGTGTAATGACGTTTGTGGAATGCCTAATTCCAAAGAACGACGAGGAATGGACAAACCTGGGTTTTCTTCAACACTTTCGGCTACAGCAGCAATATTCTCGGCTGTTCTTGAGCGACGTGCACGGGTTTTATCTTCACATAACTAACTTGTCCCAACAGCTCGAATTTTTCCACCAATTTCTTTATTGCTGTCCGACAAGGTGATTCACGACGACCCAAAAATGTTCGAGTTTTACGTTCTGTCTCTGCCAAATTTTCACCATTTTATAGTAAATTTTAAATTTTCAATGCGTTCTTGAAGCGTGTATCGTTCCATTTTTATTAATTGCGTAGTTTCTAGTTGTCAAATGTCAAAAAATTACAGCTTCAAAAGTGACATCTACCGAAATAGCGGGCTATTCAAAATAACACCTCTTATTGGAAAACCCTTTGAAATTACTTTATATTGCACTGATCATACCTCAAAAGGCTATAATGACCGCTATCAGTCCAAGGCAATGGGAATTTTCAGTATTTTGAAATGTGCCAAATTTTGTAATACGCCATGAAGGTAGTTTGTAACATGGTTTTAACCATATCAACTGAAACTTCTGAACTGATTTACTATTCAATATTCGAAATGTGATTTCATATAATCATTAAAGGAGACTTTGGGATGTATATACATTATTACATGGTTCCTTTCTGGATTTTATTTTATCGCTGTAAAACGAGCGTCGCTATAGAAACTTCCTAACTAAATATCGAAGGAGTGGAATAGTCATTGCCGAAAAATCTGTGATTTGATTGCTTCAGTTTCAGTTTTCATTTTATTTTAGTTAATACTAGTTTTAAAATAGTATGACACTACACTTGAACTAGTTTTACAAAATGACCCCATTCTTATTTCGACAGAGCAATAAAGATTTAATGCTATGATAAATTTATGATCTTCATGCTGCTGGCTGATGGCATATTCCCCGGTGCCATCGAGTTAAGGCTGATTTATGCTGGCTGGTAACTTTAACTTAACCCTAAACTTAAAAATTGAAACATAGATTTATAGTGCTCTGGTTTATACTGAACTAAAGAATCCGTTTACTTATTAATAGTAATAATAATTCATAAGTTAACGGATTCTTTAGTCTGATTATAAACCATAACACTAGAAATCTATGTCTATTATACTATATGTATATATAGGATTTAAGTTAAAGTTACAGGCCAGCATAAACCAGCCTTTATTCTTTAACCACAGACCACAGAACTTAAGACTTTTCACTTCAATAATTCAAGTGTTTCATACCCCCATTGTGCCTCCATTCAATATTCATATTCGATGGAGTCGTCGTCCAAAATTGCTCTCCACATATTGGGAAGTGAATACAGAAATTCAGAGACCTCCTGAAATTCATTATTCAGTGTATACGACGAAGGAAAGTGACTGTGACGTTTAATAATATTTCATCCTGAGTTATGGCCGTTCTTTTTTCTCAGAGTGTACGTATATGCGGTGCCATTTCAATGTTTTCAATATGGGAAAGAACAGTTTTCTATGGGTACCTTGGGTAATAGGAATACTATGGGAGGGAAGCAATACGAAATTCAGTTTTGTGTGATATGGCAAGAATTCGTTTGATCTTGAATATTTCGTTTCATGTGCGTCTTCTCGTTTCTATATCCCGTATTATATTGGAGTTTTACGTAGGTGGGCAATAGTCATTTTGTATTTGGCATTTCGATAGTTTTTCAAATAAAGAGAAGAGGTTAGTTAGAAGGGGAATCGACAATGTTTTGATATATTGTGTGATACCGTCTTAAACAATGTTTAGGACAACTAGAATAAAATCGTCAATTTATTCTGAGAAGTGATAGATTTTATTTGAAAAGTCTACTTTTTATTATAGAATTGAGCTAAAAGGGAGATATCGCAGCTTCAATCCATCCATGCGCGGACCCTTTCAAGTGGATTCTATAGAGGAATATGATCCAACAACTCAAAAGCACACTTCTCTCGACCGAAAACTCCAGCAGTTAAATCACTTTTCGTCTGAGCATGCGCAGAACGAAAAATGCCCGAAAGGTGCAGTTTGAGTCTCAAAATTTGCCAAGGACCGCGTTTTGGATACTCCACCTCGGACACTACGCTATTTCCCCAAAACTGGCTTGCAGACTTGAAGAATTCTTTCGATTGAGAGCTTTAGCTTTAAATATGGATTCATTCGTCAAAAAACGGAGAGGTTTCTCCAAGGTACCCGAAACTCAACCTGAAAAATGGATAGACAAGAGGGGAAAAACGAACAAATTAAAAATAATACATAACCTTCCAAAAGTCTCCTCTCACAAATTACTCCTCTGTAGCCGCATGAATCTCTTGAAGAAGAATGGCTTCCGCTAGTTTTCAAAGATATACACTCTTGTACGTAGAGTGATTATATGAGAATTTGTCATATTTCTCTGAGTTAACCAATTCAATTGAGGCGACTTGACCATAACCATTCCAACATAAACTGTTATCTTCTTTCCGTCCAACTGAAATTGCCAGTAAGTCATCAGACAGCGTGCTGTACTTTAATGAAATTATAGTGTCCAGTGCAAGATACGGCGATTATCTGAGGACCGTTTGGTTTGAAATGCGATCCATATAACAACTCTTTCCAGGGGACCAAAATCGTAAAAAGCTTAAGTACCGAATTCCCCCTAGCCCCAGCCCCGAGTAACAACGTGATTATCTGATTAGACGGAGAGCACCTGGACGTTTTGGAACTCTGGGTCCATAAATGCATCGTTCTGTGAAAATGTTGAATGGGACCTGGTTCAAAGGTGATCAGGGTGATATATGATGTACATTTTGGGGTCACTGAATGAAATATTTAGCATCTTCACTCGTCATAAGGCAGATGAAGGGAAGCACTCCTGAAAACAGATTTGTACTCACAGGTCCGGACTGGCTTCTTTGAAGGCCCTCGGCCAGAGACTGAAAAGGGCCCTATAATCTGTAATTGCAGACAATTGACTCTCGTGCCCAGATGTCACATTGGCCTGTTTTGTCCTGAGACTATTTCAGTTATTTGTCGGTCTGTCCTTCCATTCATTGGTCTTCGTACGATTACTTCCGAT
The DNA here is from genome assembly GCA_937662695.2 of Halyzia sedecimguttata. NCBI lineage: Eukaryota > Metazoa > Arthropoda > Insecta > Coleoptera > Coccinellidae > Halyzia > Halyzia sedecimguttata. The sequence continues at coordinate 17,808,958 of OW569417.2, read as the reverse complement.
ATAAATATCTGAGAGAAATGATTTTTTTTAAACTCAACTGAATATCTCGAAAACAAACGAATTAAGCTAAAGTACAATTGAGTAGTCCGATGTAAAATATGGATTTGAATATGTATGCAAAATTTCATGAGAATCAGTACTGAATGCATAATCACACTATCGAGCTGTTTTGGTTATTATTTATAATTCTTCTTTTTCTTCCACGTATTGTAGGTCTTAGACCTGTATTTTCCAACTTTCAGTTCTCTTGAGATATTGAAGACCACGACTCTATCCATCTCTTTGGAGGTCTTCCTAAGGGGTGTCGTGTTCGTGGTATACCATCTCTAGCGATTTTAGCTAGCCTTTCTCTAGCCATCCTGTCCACGTGATCATTCCAGGCTCTTCTACGTTTACGTCCCCACCTGATAATGTCTTCTACCTCACATTCGTGCCTTATGTCTGTGTTTCTTTTTCTGTCTCTTAATGTGTACCCTGAGATGTTTTTAAGTTGTTTCATTTCCGTTGTTCGAAGCTTATTTTTCGTTCTTTTGTTGTCAACTCTTGTTTTCATAGCGTATGTCAGCACCAGCCTAACACAGGTTTTGTATATTCTAACTTTCGACTTCGACTATTCATATTGGTGTTATTCCAGACAATATCACGAAGTGCACCCGATATTCGGCTGGCTTTGTTGGCTTGTCCATTTACCTCATTCATTCTATTTGGACTTGAGGTAATTTGTACGCCTAGGTAGTCAAACGACATAACTTGTTCGATAGTTTTATTTTCCAGAGAAAGTTTACATCTGACAGGTTCTTTTGAAACGACGAGGGTTTTGGTTTTTGTGGTGGATTCTTGCATGTTGAAGGATTTAGCTTTTTCGTAGAATTCGTAAAGGAGCCTTTGCAAATCGTGTTGGTCCTCTGCTATAATTAAGGCGTCATCCTCGAAACAGATAATTTTGATTTCGCCCGTTGTGATTGAATATCCACCTTCTATACTTTTGACATATTCTATTATTTCATCCATTTTTTGAATGCATAGTTGTGGGCTTAGAGAGTCTCCTTGTCGAATTCCTGTTGGTGGTTTTATTTCCTCTGTCAGGTTTTGATTAACTAATATGTGGGTAGTTGTATTGTGATTTAGTTGTCTTATGATATATATTATAGTTTTGGACACATGTTTCTTTTCCAGAATATCAACTAGGTTACTTAGTCTTACCCTATCGAAGGCTTTGGTGAGATCTATAAAGCACATATGCGGGCTTTCCGTATTTTATAGCCTTTTCCACTATTTGCCTGACTATGAAAATAGCATCTATAGTAGACCGATTTTTTCTGAACCCTTGTTGTTCTTCCGATATTTTTACATGTTCGCCAATTATTGCTTCTATGATCTTTGTGAAGAGCTTCATGACTGAACTGAGTAGGGTTATGCCTCTATAGTTTTCAGGAGATTTCTTGTCCCCTTTCTTGAATATAGGAATGGTTATGCTCTTATTCCAATCATTAGGGACTCTTTTGGATGTTAATATTTTGTTGAAGAGCTTTGTAAGTTCCACCACTAATTTATGACCTCCGTATTTCAATAGCTCATTTGGTATGTTATCTAGCCTGGGTTTTTTCCTGTTCTTAATCTTTTTTGCCAGTTCTATAGTCATTCCTTCGGGTATTACGGGACATTCTTCCGTCTCTTCACTTCCTTCTTAATTGTCTTCTTTCCAGTGGGATTCATCAATTTGTTGTGTTTGTGTAAATTCTACGATGTCAAGTTTCCTTCTCCTTAACATACCCCATACCTACTTTTTATTTATAATTAAATAGATTAAATGCCCTTTACGATTTGAAAATGGTTTCTGGCAAGTAACCAACATGACTAATTGTTACGGAGCGAATCCGAGCAGTCCAACTTTTGATCACTCTATTCTATGAAATGAATGTGCCCTTATTTCATCAATTTCTCGCTCAATATTGTTCTCCAATTATTCTAGAGTTGTTGATTTGTCAACATGGATCATGGATTTATGATAAAGCAAAAAAATATCAATAGGAGTTAAATCGCACGAGCTTGGAGACCAACAGCCATTTCTTAAAATTATATTCTCACCATATTGACAATAAATCGATGGTTTCCTTGGCTGTGTGGTACGTGACGCCATCCTGTTGGAACCATATGTTGTCGATTTTCAACTTTTGGATGTCTGACAACAAAAATGTTTTGAGCATGTATCCATATCGCACCATGACGATTATCTCGACTATGAAATGGAAAAAGAACTCTATATAAGTTTCACAAATTGAACCCTGAAGCTGAAGATTAATTTCCTTATTTTTTTAGTGTTATTGAAGTGTTGATCTATTCACGATTTGCATGGCGTACCCCTTTGAGCACAAATGCCAAAGAACTGTCACTTTGATGGATATCATTCAAAGATGTCCATATCGAAATACCCATGCAGCTAAAAGATCCCTATATTTTGTAAGGAAAACATATATATCCAGGAACGGCGACTCTTTTACGAATCACTATTAAAGATGAATGTTTCAATTATTCCTTCACTAACGTCAGCTCTTTAATTCATTTCAGTAACATATTATATCTTGAGAATTATCATAGTTCATCGATTAGATGTAAATTTTCATAATTGACGATGAAGAAAAATATCTTGATACCGTAATAAACTGAAAGAGGAAATAAGGCAAATATAACCCTCCAGAATGCTTGTAGGAATTCCGTTATATTGGATAATGCCATATAGAATATCCAATCGACTTTAGATGATGAAGAAAAATTTCCCGATGTTATATTTTCTCCAATATTCGAAATTCTTGAAATATTTGGTGATATAGCTGTACGGGGGTACTTTAATTGAAATTCCACAATTCAATACATACAGACATGTGAATATATTTATAAACACTCAATCAAGAACTAGTTATTTGTTGCGATTAAAAATTTGAATATGAAAGAGAATGCATAATATTCTATAAAATCTAAAAAAAATAAGGATAATTGAAGATTTCTTCAATAGAAATGCATTAGTACGCAGAGTAATGTATCCAGCTTGAAATTTCCATTCGCTAATTATTTGTTTCGTGATATTTATTTATTATTGAACTTGAAACTATATGGACTTAAATGAGATATATATGATGGGAATTATTCATTCAGATTTTGCGCGCATCTTCTGAGGAACAGTGTGCTATCATTTTGCCCAAATGTCTGTAAAATTTCCTAATTTTTTGCCGATAATGGTCTCAAACGATTAGGTTCGACTCACTAATGAATTCGAGGTCAAATTTGATTGTGCCCGGCTGGCTGGCCATTGCCTAATACTCTCGAACGGAAAGAGACAGCAACTTGAAATGTTCAGGGTATGTTGCTCATCCGAATGCGACGGTTGAGTTCGTTAAAAGGCATAATCAGCCAAACGGTTTTCGAGTAGTGATTTTGTTTTCAAACAATACAGATCAGAACGAATTGAAACTTGGTAACTCGTTGTATTATACCGACACAAAGACGTATGTGACATTTCGTGAGGTTAATATCATTAGAAATTCTAGAATTCTAGAAAAATAATCAAAAAATATTATGTATCACACGATAACTTTAGAACTGAAAGAGTTAGAGACTAGCAATTTTCCGGGAAGGTTGCGCATCCGAATGCGACATTTAAGTTCGTTAATAGGCATAATAATTGGGAAAACGTTTTTGGGGTTATAGTCATCTGAAAATGTGTTGTTATTTCCTCAGTAACTCAAAATGTAATAATCCAATGGAATTCAACATGTTAATTAGTGGTAGAATGTCGAAGCGCAAATTTTTGCGGAATTTCGTGAGAATCGTATAACCAGGAAATTTAAAAGAATTCTGTATCTCAGAAACTATCCCTTCAACATCGATGAAATTTTATGAGAGCTTTTAAAACCTAACTTTACAGCCAAGTTCCAAATTTGAACACGATCGGGTCTATATTGTTTGAGATCTGAGCACCCTTGAGTGAGTTCAGTAGCTGGATGGGAGACCATGGCCACGATAACTTTCAAACGGAAAGAGATGCCTACCTTCAACCCCCTTCGAAAGACAGGTACAACCCCCAATTTTTCAAATATGAAGTGTGGGCTTGTGATACATCGTTTGAAAGGTCTCGTCATTGTCTATTCAGAAATGTTATCACTTTCATGTTTATTGCAAAAATCAAATTAGAAAAAAATAAAATCACATGATCACCGAAATTTATTATAATATTCCCTCGAAAATTCCCAAATTTTATTACAATAATACTAGACTTATTTCCCTTCTAGTTGTGATAGAAAGGAAATGAAAAAAATATATAACATTGTGTTTTCCATTCTGGTACCATGAAAACTACGTAAAACACTTTTTGTGGCAATGTTAGTTCCTTTGGAACTCCTGATTAACACAAAAAACTGATTCATGTCATCTCAGATATTGCTAGAATTAACCTCGTGTTTAGAGAGGCTCTTTCCCACGATATGTTCCTGGAAATAATAGTTCTTTCAATCTAGAACTCCCCAGCTGAAGCACTTAAAGAAACCTTTGATCGATCTGAGCGGGTCCAACAGAAACGAATGAGGTATTTACACTTTTTACTTTTAAGTTTAAGGACCAAATTCTTTTTGCCTGGAACTTCAGGAAGTTCCACATCTGTGAGCTGCATCGAACCATGAGAAAATTATTCGGAATGAAATTCTGCATCCAAGTTCGTCGCGAATTGGGCACCGCAGGGATCACAGGCTTCCAGGTGCAAAGTATCGAACCGGATAACGATGTAAATATAGAATTTTATCGAATTTTCCCAGATTAGCCTCTGCGTACATGCACAGAGTTCGCGAATGTAATTTTATTCATTATGTCAAATCAAACAATCTAAAGCCTTCGGGATTCCGCCGAACGTCATGTTTCAATTTGGATATTCCGTCCAGGGTTGCATTTGGATCGAAATTTACAAATGGATTTGATATGAGGGGAGACTGGGGCTAGTTGGCCCATTTTTAAATTTTAATTTTTTTGAATAATGCAAATTGAAATTACTCAATCAGCAAAACGTTTTGAGAATGTATTAAGCTTTGAGCTCCCTCAAATACACTCGAATAATGCCCGAATAATAATTTTTAATGTGTTAATGTCAAGTTGGCCAAATAGCCCCAGGTTCAGTGTAAGTTGACCATGGGGATGGGGTTATTTGCCCCATATGTAAAAAAGCTCGGAAGTTCATATCTAACTCCAGTAATATCAATTTTAATTTCCAACAAAACAGCAAACAGTTTGAGAAAGAAAACAAAAAAGCTAAAAAAAGAATTAAGAATTCTTGCAAATATAAAATTAAATATCTATTATTAGCGATTTTTTACATTGAGAAGACCTTCCTAGGTCTTTCCTAAGGAGATCCCTCATAAGCACTAAGAGGCTGAGCGAGTTAGGAGAATCAGTTGTGTTCTGTTTAGGCCTTTTCACGTTGTCCTCACGCCATATCAATGTTGAATTTTGAACAAACAGTGACCCAACAGTGAATGGTGGCGATTACCGTGGCTTGAAAATTTCTTCTTCGTTTTGTGGTAGCCAGCACTGACATTCGATCCTATATCAAATTTCAACAGACGTCCATCATCAATATAATATAATTTGGATATAGTAAAATAATTGTTGAGAGGAAAAGTTTTATTTTCATAAAATATAAGGTACTAGATATCTCCTTCTTGCTAATTTTGATTAATTTATGCTATTAGGAAACTGTTTTAAATCTGATTTCCATGCCCTACGTACGATTCAAATTCAAATTCCGTAATCTGTCAACTTTCGTAACAGTCACACCAACTGCCAAGATACAATACCAAAGTCACTAGGATGTATAATCCGAATTTTTCATTAAATTTCAACAGTATTCTACAAAACTTGCCTGAAATAGAGAAAATGTCGCCTGATACTCGTTGCAGAAGGCAGTTCCAACACTCATGCGTTCGAAAACTCGCTCCTTCGTCGCTCGTTTTCAAATTTTGCATTTGGGTTTGAATTGGAGCCCATTCTGCAACTTGTTTTAGAATATACTATTCAGATTTTGAATTAAAGTTAATTGTAAGAACGTAAAACAATAACTGATCCAAAATTCTCAGAAGCGCAAACGACAAGAACTTGCCTGAAACTGAAAAAGTAAAACTAGGAGCAAAAAAACCATTTAGATATAAGAAAGTAAACATCTGATTTGCAATAAAATGAACCTTAGGTGGATAAGAATCGGCATATTTTGAAACTTTCACGAAATTTCTCAACTTCCTTAACTTTTGTGGAGCAGTGTATTTCTTCAATAATACTTACTCCGAAAGTTCTCATCGCAAAGTTCTACAAATAGTAGGACTGGGAAATCGAAAATGGTAAATATAGAATATGCTCAAGATGCGTTATTGAATAGTTGTGCTCAATAAATAAGTTATTGTTTTACATTTTTGGCGCTCTTATTCCTCGGAACAGAGTGCTTATCAATTTGCCCAAATGTATGTAATTTTCGGATTTTTCGATGAAAATGGTCTTAAACGATTTGGTTCGACTCACTGATCAAGATTCCGTGGATGAAATTCTATCTGTCCGGCCAGCCGGCTGGCCGTAGGCACGATGACTCTCGAACGGAATGAGCTAGACAGTTGACATTTTCAGAGTAGGTTTGGGAGATAAATATCTCTGAAAAGTTCGTTATTGGGCAAAATCAGACAGATAGTTTCGGAGTAACAAAAAAAAATTTTTTTCACGTGACAAATTCCAAATTAAATTTTTTCCAATAAGCAGTTTCACCATAATAATCCATTGATATCATTTTTAACTCCTACAAGTTAATGCTTTCGGAGATATGATTTTTCAAAATTTCAATAATAAATCGTATTTCTAAGTTTTCACAGAATGATATATTTATTCTATGTATGAATTGTTATAATGTCAACTTATTTTCCTGAGACATGACATTGTCTAATTCATTTCAGCAATCGTAGAATTATGAAAATTATAATATGATATCATACTTTTTGTTGGTTGATATTTCATGCCGATGGTCAACCCATATGATGATGGCCATGGTAATGGTAAGTTAATAATATTGTGTTCAGAATATCTCCAGTAAAAACAAAACTGGAATATTGGTGTATTGGAGTATTGGATTGGATTTGAGGAAATAATATATATATCGTTCATCATAGAATTGAGGAATGAATATCTCGGATGAGTTCGTTGTTGGGTAGAATTTGTCTATTGGTTTTGGATTGATAATTTTTGGCACTCTTATTGAATTTAAATTCTTCTATGATGTTTGAATTCAATTTCTCCCAAGATGAAGTTCTTTCATAAGAATCCATCGATATAATTCCCAACTCTGAGAAACCAATACTTTCGGAGATTATCTGTTTGAACGAGAGTGCCAGAAAGCTCCTGTCCACAAGGCTTAAACCATTTTTTTTTATATCGAGAGGCAGTTTGTTCATAGTACACCATCCACTGAGTCTCTCAAGATCCCATTGCAGCGATTCACAGTTCTCTAAAGTGTGTATAATTCTGGACAGCTTCAAGTCGTCAGCAAACAATGAGATGCGACAGAGCAGATTATCACCTATATCGCTTATGAAAACCAGGAACAAAGGGGGAGAGAATACTACCCTGGGATACGCCACTGGTCGCTGAGAAGACATGTAATCTGTGACTTCTAAATTCAACAGAAAATGCGATTAGTGGGGTATGAGTGAAAGAATAAGAGCATTCGTTGATCAAAGCCAAACATGTCCAACTCCTGCAATAAAATCGTGTGATCTTCCCCAATAATGAACCGTTGTGTAAAATTTGCTGCATTTTTTCAGCAGGGTCACAAGAAGAGTGTACCCTCCAATCCGGGATATATTCTAAGCGAACCACCCGCTTGGCAATTATCCTCGAATCAAATACGTAACGCGTTAATTAACTCAATTTTCACGATGGACTGCCTTCTGGAGTTAATCCAAATTCCACCCTTATTGGATGACCATAAACTCGATCTGACCGAATTCCGTCCAGGATGTATGAAAATTTCTCGGCAATAAAATTCCAATGATGAAAATTCGTGTTCCTTCTCGTTGCCATTGAATGTGGCAAGGTATTCGTTCCGTTTCCATTTGTGGCAGCCATTGCGAGTGCACATCGGCACCTGAGTGAGCCCTAGGCATTCAGATTCCAAAACACAATTTCCAGATACCCGAATGTTATATTCAACCGTGCAACCAGCATGCCGGATCATTTTTGGTTGGCGAACCCCGTTGATTACCTGCTGACTACCTGAAAAATGAGTTTCTTTGAATATTGTGCCTGAAGGTTGCGTTGCGGGAAGATTAAAAATTTATGATGAGTATATATACCGGTATTTCGGATGAAGGATTTCTATTCATATTCATTTTATTGTTGTATGAATCGATATGTAGTGAATATACAGTGGTTTATTGCAGGAAGGAAATAATCATTTGGATATTGTATTTATATTGTACGGAAGTTGTACAAAAATATGGAAAAAATACATGTATATTCAAGTTGTTTTTTTTTTGAGAATAGCTAAATTAATATATCTTTTCGTCGACCTTTATGAGAAGTGTCTTTTTACGTATTAATTTGCGGACGTAAAATCGACTATTTTTGAAGGCAAGTACTTTGCGGACGAAAATGTACTTTTTCTTCCGCAAAATTACTTTCTCGTCCGCTGTGGTCACTATGAATACGGCATGATATAGTTCAATACAAACGTAAGTGTCTGTAAGAATAACTGTCAGTGCTGTGGTCACTATGGATACGACATGATACGGTTCAATAGAAACATAAGGCTAGCCGCACATTGAGGGCAGCCCAGCACAGCACATCAGCAGAGCCTAGCCAAGTAGAGGATTTTGTAACAAATGCAATTGAATAGTACGCTGTATATTGGACGTAGCAGAACAGAGGCCTACGCGACGTAGTAACAGAGTACTCTGTTTGGCCTACGTCAGTTTTGGAGTGAGCAGTTTCCTCTGCAGTGGAGTTTCCTCTGCTTAGAACAGTTTCCTCTGCAGAGGAATCTGTGATCCCTGTCCAGCAAGAGTACTCTGTTACTCAATGTGCGGCTAGCCTTAGTGTATGCTATGTCATTTGCTATTGTGAAATTATTTAAGAGTTCCAAAATTCATAAAAACATGTAGAGATCGACGAAAGAATATAATATGCGAAAAACTGTCTTGCCTGCTTGCTATCCGAGGCGGAGACACCTCGATTTTCTCCCAAACTAGCCAGACCTGGGTCAGCGCATCTGTCATTCGCAAGGGAGCCAGTAAACAAAAACGGAAAAAAAATTATTGATCGTATCGCTACCAAACTCAATAGGAACACTAACTAAAATTATTTGCAAATTGCCTACAAATTTCATCAGAATCCGGCGAACCGATTTGCAGTCCATAGGAAACCTACATACAAATGGAGCTATTATAACTTAGTGTGGGTTCATGCAGCATCAAATAACAAATATCTAGTAAAAAGTGTCAAATAACAATTATGAATTACCAAGTACAAAAATGCAGCATTCATACACTCAAATTAACAATTAAGAAATAGAAACCCACAAGCCAAAGATCCAAGTTATTAATTTTTCAAAATGACCCCTGTTCCCCCTTTATTTGAGATCAAGTGTTTAAAATTCGATTTTCCAATGCGATAACACGGATCCCACATAAATACACACCAAATAATTTAAATATTTACAAAGTGAGGTTATATTTACATCATCGGACTGTCTAATCTGCGTTCAGCTGCGTACGAGTTGCGTACAAGTACAAAATCTCGTTCAATTAAAGTAGAAAGTTAAAAGTTGGCGAACTCCTACTTGTTGTTTGTTATTTGATAATTGTTACTTGGCTGCATGAACACTCTCATTGAGCTATATGAAGTTCAACTTTTACTCACCATTTGTATTTGTTAATTGTTAAGGCTGGTTTATGCTGGCTGGTAACTTTAACTTAATCATATATATATAATATATATAGACATTCATTTTCAGTATTACGCTTTATAATCAGACTAAATAATCCGTTAACTTATTAATTATTATTATTAATAATAAGTAAACGGATTATTCAGTCCCAGAATCATCCATAGCGTTAGAAATCTATGTTTCAATTTTTAAGTTAGGGAATAAGTTAAAGTTACCAGCCAGCATAAACCAGCCCTTACTCGTTAATTTGGGCTGCATGAATCAACACTTATATGCAACATTTTAAAACTAGTCTTCAAATTTTGTATTGTCTAGCTTGAACAATTTCTTTTTTATAATTATTTGTCTTAAATTTTAGACTCCTCAAGGTTGATTCTACTTCTTGAATTTCGAATTGTAATTTTGTTTTGAACAACAATATTAATATCACTAAAAATATAAATTTGAATAAAAATAATTTAATTTAATGCTCAGAAAACCATCAAATTAATTTTATGACTAACCTAAATTATCATTCTGATTCATTCAGTTCCTTCTTGCTGATAAAAGTGATAAATGTTACTATGTCTTCTAATTTCCAACGATGAAAATTTTGATTTATGAAAATTTGTAATATTCTGTAGTGAGGTTTACCTTTCCTTCACTCAATCTAGAATTTAATTTATATTTTTATTCAATTTTGGTGTTTTCATGGAGTTATTATAACTCAACTTAGTGTGCATTCATGCAGCATCATTTAACAATTATCAAGTAACATGTATCAAATAACAATTATGAATTAACAAGTATAAAATGGGTTCAAGCCCTGTGGACAGGAGCTTTTGGGCGCATGTTCCTTGTGGCCCGTACTGACCAGTAAAGAAAAAAAGCAGTATCATGTTGAATACCTTAATATTATTCTGGAACACAAATTTTCCATTACAATAATCTTCATCTAGCTTCTATTTAGTATCAATTCCTGTAGAACGTGATCATAATAAGTGTTTTCCATATAATAAGATGTGTTTGAACTTGGTATGTAGGAAATCTGACATCAATAATTGGAATTAATTGATTTGACAAACAGCCGTCAAATGAGGTAAATAGATTTTTGTGACGATTTTCTGTGACCATAAAAAAAATTAAGCATTTCATTATTGCATTTCTTGAAATAGGTACCTTTTCAAGTCGATCAACATCGTCCTTCTTTCGACGTCTAAACTATGACTTGATTCTTTATGTTTATGTCTTTGAATTTGTTTTCGGTGGAATTCAAAGAGTTCATAGAATAATCGATGAAAATACTGAGAGAGACCCAGGAAATTTGACACATTTTGTCTTATATCTCCAGAAATTGAAATCGTATAGAGCCAAAATTTTGCACAATGTTGCAAAATACTACAATTGACGTTAGTACAAGTTTTTGTTGCAATCTGATGAATAGTTCACGAAAAAAAAATTTTTTTTTCGAAAAAATTAAAAGAAATATTTTTTTAAAAATTACCAACAATTTGATCGTAACAGAATTTTGCCAAAAGTTGCGCGTTTATATCCTCGAACTGACTACCAAGTTTCGATTCAACATCTTCTTTAGTTCCTGAAATATCAGGGAAATAACCTCAAAATTTTAAATGTCTATAACTCCTAAACCGTCCGGCCGATTTTGCCCGTTAACGAACTTAACCGTCGCATTTTGATCAGAAACCTACCCTGAAAGTTTGAAGTCGATAGGACCTTCGGTGCTCCTGTTATCGTGCTTACGGCCGGCCGGCCGGCCGGCCGGCCGGCCGGCCGGCCGGCCGGACGGCACCCGAAAATCTGACACCGGATTCGTAATCAGGGAGTCCGAATTAGTCTATTAGCCAATTTTCAGCTCGAAATTCGAAAATTACAGACATTTGGACGAAATGATAGGACGATGTTCCCCTAGAACATACGCCCAAAAATGAAGCATTCATGCACTCAAATTAACAACAAGAAGTAAAAAGTAAGGATGCGCACAAGTCAGATATTCAAGGCATTCATTTTCCAAAATAACCTCTTTTCCCTTGATAATAGAAAATAAGTGTTTAAAATTCCATTTTCAAATGCGAGATTAAAGCATCGAAAGAAACAACACAAAAAATAACACAAATATGTCACGAAGTGAAAAAAAAAATCAATTTTTCTCAATACGAACCTGGATTTTTCTTCCATCTACACACGATCGTGAGAGTCCATAGTGTTGTACACCTGTAGAAAATTTGATTTAAAAATAATAAACCAATCAGAAGTTATCGACAAGTGTAATCACCCTGTATATCCAAGACAGTTGACTTCAGACTTGAAATATTTTCGGTTTTTAAGTCCACGAGATGGGTTCTTTACATCATTGAATTATGGCTGACTAGTTGCGCGACACCCTGTATGACCATACAAACTTTGCATCGTAGAAACCGCCATTTTAATCGATAGGGATTAATGCTTCATCCTGCAAATGTTACCGTTTTCAGAATTAATGCGGTAAGCGATTTGAGAGCATTGCATTTTGCATCCTTTCACATTGGTACTAATTTTCGTCTTCCTATAATTCATCCAATGTTCAAAACTTCTCAGTTTGAAGTATCAATATTGACCAAATTCGTGGTCCCAGTAGGCGCTGCTATAGCTCCGCTTAGGGAGTGAAACTCGGCGCTCATCTTTGAGATTAGTTTCCTTGAAATTAATTAATTGGAAAGTTCTCATGAAAGATGTCATGCGGCATGATTATTTGTTAGATATATATAGGGATACTGGATGGATATATCTTGAGCAAACTCGGATTTATTTAGTTGTTCGTAAATTGAAAGTAAACTTCAGTAGGTAATAATACTTGGACACTTTTATTCGAATTTACCATCGATGGACCACTTTCTCAGTTTTTATTAAATATGAATACATTTCGTTCCATTTTAATGACAGACTTGAGTAACGAGAGAAACGTCTATGATCACAGAATTTTTAATTCTGACATATGTATTCTATCTGAATTGAAGTTTGTCAAATATCTTATGATATATGAAAAAACTTACTTCTCGAGTAATTTTTTGGATACGATATTCGGAGAAAATTTGCGCGTCGGCATTCTACAAGGAATTACCGAGCTTTCATTGGATCGGATTTGTATATTTTGAGTTCCCGAGGAGTTAAGAACAAAAATTCAGATGTGTATAACTCCATTTGGCCGATTATGCCTATTAACGAACACAAATGTTGCATTCGGATGCGCAACCTACCCTGAAAATTGTAAGTCGTTATAACTTTCCGCTCTCAAGTAATCGTGGGATAAATAATATTTTGTAATAACTAAAACTTATGACCTTTTGACTAGCCTGCAAGATCCGCAGATCTTAAATGCTTGGATTATTTCCCCTGGGGACACTTGAAAAATAAAGTTTATTCCGAAGAAATCGAGGATAGGGAGCAACTGATTAATGTGATTCAAGCTTCATGTGAAGATACACAAAATCGATCAGAAATTATAAAGAAAGCTGTAGCGCATTTGATCACAAGAACGAAAAAAAAGTGGATATTTTCGAGACCAAGTTATGATTTTTTTCGTAATTTTTTGTGAATTGTTCTTAGTTTGATATTGGTTTATAAGATAATTTTACATTTTGCGCGTATGTTCTGGGGAACATCGCGTTATCATTTTGCCCAAATGTCTGTAATTTTCGAATTTTTCGCCGAAAATGGTCTCAAACGATTGATTTCGACTCCCTGCTCAAGAATAATTCGAGGTCAAATTTGATTCTGTCCGACTCGAAATTTTCAGGGTAGGTGGCGTATCCCAATAGGACGGACAAGTTCGTTAATGGGCATAATCGGCCCAACGGTTTCCGAGTAATAATTTTGTCTACAACCAATACTAATCCGATCGTATTGAAACTTGGTGAGTACTTGTAGAATATAAATCTACGAACGTTTGTGAAATTTTGTGAACATCGTATCGCTAGAAAATTTAAAAAAAGTATTAAAAAATGATATTTACATCACGATAACCTAAGAAAGGCAACTTGTAATTTTCAGGTAAGGTTAAGAATCTTAATGCGTCATTTAAGTTTTGGAGCTATACCCATCTGAAATTTAGTTGTTATTTCCTCAATAACTCGAAAAATACAAAACCGAACCAATTCAAACATGATTATTAGTTGTAGAATGGTAAAGCAAAAATTCTTGCAAAATTTTGTGAGGATCATATAACTAGAAAATTTTTAAGAAATCATAGAAAATTATTGAAAAAAACTCTATATATCAGAAACGATTCGTCCGATATCGCTGAAATTTTGCGAGAGCCTTCAAAAGCTAACTCTACTACCAAGTTCCAAGTTTGAATCGGATGTATATTGTTGGAGATCCGAGCAGCCTTGTGTGAGTTCAGTAGCTGGATGGGTGAGCAATGCCTCGACTACTCTCGAACGAAAGGAGAAAGGGACTTGCAATTTTCAGGATAGGTTGGACATCTGAATGGAAGAGTTAAGTTCGCTGTTGACCTTAATGGGCCTAACGGTTTCGGAGTTATACCCATCTGGAATATTATTTCCCCGATAACTAAAAAAATATAGACTCGATGGAATTGAGGCTTGGTAACTAGTTTTAGAATATCGACATGAAGACGCGTGTAAAATTTTGTGGGGACCGTACCACTAGAAAATTTAGAAAAAATTGTATTGAACATTCTTAATCGAATTTACCATGGTAAATTCGATTAAGAGTGTCCAATACAGGAGAACGGACAATATAATACACCATGGTAAATTCGATTAGGAGTGTCCAATAAAGGAGAATGGACAAGAGAACATACGCGCAAAAGCTCCTGACTTCACGTCATTGCTTGAACCAATTTTATTGTAAAGTCCATTTTATAATAGTCCAATTATTAAATGTTCAATGTTAATTCGAGTCTCGGTTGGGAAATATCGGTCTAAGCAACAAAAACACACGCAACTATTCCACCACACTTCAAGCCATACTTAATTCGAGTTGTCGGTTGTTTGGCAGAAAATCTTTAATTATGTTAACATCTGTGTATCAATTATCCGAAAAAAGAATTCTCAAAGATGAATAATTCGAAAATGAGTATTTCTATCATTTCTATTTCAAGGTACATAGGTAATCAAATGTGGAACTCCTAAATTCATGTATTGAATGGAATAAGATGCAGCACTGTAATTAATTGATGTTACTGAGAATTTCAATTGATTCAATATGAATTAACGCATTATTCGGAGTCACACAGGTCCGTGTTTATTATGAATTGAAAGTTCCAGATATTCAGTGGTTCAAAAAATATTGATGCGAAGTGTGCCATTATTGCCAACAGGCTTGTTTAAAAGAGTATTTATTTTAGATTCTGAGAAAAATTTCACATCTTGAAAATTGTATTAACGGAGTGTTTAACAAGAAGTGGAGTAAAGAAAGTAATTTTCTCAGTCCATACCTGCACTATCAACAAGTCATTATGAGTGAATATTAGGCATAGGTATATACTCATTCCCTGAAATTTTCATGAAGATCCATGCAGGCGTTCAAGAGTTTTGCCGATTGAAAGTTTTTGATAACATACATAAAACATCCTGTATCTCTTAAACGAATACAGTTAGGACTTATTTCGAACACTGATTTAGACTCACCAGAATGTCCTGCATCTGCACTGAAAGCCTTCGTGAAACACCCTGTATATCGCTGAAATTGCGCCCAAAAGCTCCTGACTTCACGTCAGTGCTTGAACCGATTTTTTTCTGCATTGCAATTACAGTTGGGCGTATCCTGAATATTCTGCCATTTTCAAACAATAACTGGTCATATTTTTGTTTACAATTGGCATGTTGGAATTGTAAATAAACATAACAGAATGGAACATTGAAACAAACCTGCGCCGACACGAATGAACCGGAGTACCATGCCATAGCCAGTTGTGCATACTTTCGAGAACTTAAATAGGGCACATATCAATTTATATGTATAATTGGAGCCCTCATTTGCATATAGATTGCAAACATTGACGATCCGAGGGAGTAATATGCAGGTTGAGTCTGGAATATTTCCCCAGATACCCAGGCGGTATTTCCATACCCGGGTTAACTAAGTTCGGGTGAAAGCCATCTTTCCTCTTTGTGGGGGTCCTCAAAGGAAAATGATGGAATCAGACATTTTATATGGAGCAACAGAAGAGTGGATGTGTTTGTGAAATATCAGAGAAGAATATTATACCCGATATGAAATATAAATTGGTTAAGGATGGGCGAAATTGGTGCGTCATATGAAAAGGTTCATACGATTGGTTTGATTTTACGGTAGTAAGACGTCGTATCATTGAGCCATTTAGGGGCCGTCCGTTAATCACGTGATGTTATTTCAGCATTTTTTTAACCCCCCTTCTCCCTTGGTGATACTTGTTGAGGTTTAGGCTCCCCCCCTCCCCTCACCCACATCACGTGTATTTTTTAGAACCAACAAAAAATCTTAAAATCTTTAGAATATCATCTTCAATTACAGACATAAAGTATAATCTAATTTTATTCTGAAATCGGTTTAGAAATCACGCGCTTGGCAAAGGGCGCGTTCCAATATTCCTGAACAGTACTGTGCAGTAAATTTAGTCGTCTAATATTACTGATATTCACTGGCGATGCCTACTGTCACTAGAGAGCGTTCCAAAATTATTTATTGCAGCCAGTATTGCCAGCAATATCGGAAAAAAAAATTCGTTTCGCCATTTTTTCGAAATTTTCTAGAGGTACGGTTCCTATAAAATTTTAAACACTTCTAATTCTGATATTCTACAACTAGTTACCAAGCTTCAATTCGATCGAGTTTATATTTCTTGAGTTATCGAGGAAAGAATATTCCAGGTGGGTATAACATAACTCTGAAACCGTTGGACCGATTAAGCCCGTAAACGAACTTGACTCACCAATTCAGATACGCAACTCACCCTGAAAATTGCAAGTCTATCTCCTTTCGTTCGAAAGTTATCGAAGAAACGGTCACCCATCCATCTACCGAACTCACACAATCTCCAATAATATAGATCCGATCGTGTTCAAACTTGGAACTTGGCAGTAGAGGTAGGTTCTGGAGACTCTTCCAAAATTTCAGCGACGCCAGATGAATAGTTACGGATATATAGAATATTTTTCAATAATTTTCTATGATTTTTAAAAAATTTTGTAGTGATACGAT
The DNA here is from genome assembly GCA_937662695.2 of Halyzia sedecimguttata. Taxonomy (NCBI): domain Eukaryota; kingdom Metazoa; phylum Arthropoda; class Insecta; order Coleoptera; family Coccinellidae; genus Halyzia; species Halyzia sedecimguttata. The sequence goes on along the minus strand of OW569417.2, from coordinate 17,791,815 downwards.
CATCACGAAATTTTGCCAGAATTTGCGCGTTGGCATTATGCAACTAATAACAATGTTTGAATTCAATCGGTTTTGTATTTTCCGAGTTATTGAGGAAATAACAACCAAATTTCAGATGGGTGTAACTCCAAAGCCGATTATGCCTATAAAGAAACTGAATAGTCGCATTCAGATGCACAACCTAACCTGAAAATTTCAAGTCGCTATCTCTTTCCGTGCTCAAGTTAGTGGCAACGGCCGGCCGGCCGGACGGACAGAATCGAATTTGACCTCGAATTCTTCATTAGGGAATCGAACCCAATCGTTTGAAATCATTTTCGGCAAACAATTCGAAAATTACCGACATTTGGGCGAAATGATAACGCGATGTGCCCCAGAACATACTCGCAAAAAATAAATACAAGTGATATCTTACTACACCCCCCTCCCCTCGTGATTTTTTCCAACACCCCCCTCCCTCCCTTTCGAGCCTCACGTGATTAATGGACGATCCCTTATCTGTGGTAGAAGCAGTTGAAATTTACAATATGTAAGATGAACCTTTTGTCTTTATTTCAGTGGTGTAATTTATCCATTGTTCAACGCTGAAACGTGGAAAATACCTTATTGAATTCTTTAGATACATTTTCATTTCATTTGTTGTCGGTGGGTATACCGTGTGTTTATGTATTAATTAGTCATTTAAAATTTTTCTTTTTGCTAGCATGTTCTGGGGAACAATGTCTGTAATGTCTGAATATTTTGTCGAAAATGGCATCAAACGGTTAGGTTCGACTGATGAAGAATTTGAGGTCAGTTTGATTCTGTCCGGTCGGCCGGCCGTTGCCACGATAACTTGAGATAACAGAAAGAGATAGCAACTGAACATTTTCAGGGTAGGTGGTGCGTCCAGATGTGACTGACGAGTTCGTTATTGGGCATAATCGACCCAATGGTTTCCGAGTACTGATTTTGTTTTCAACCAATACAGATGCGATCAAATTGAAAACGAGTTGTAGAATATTGACATAAAGGCGCATGTGGGGATAGTATATCTAGAAAATTTTGAAGAAACTATTGAAAAATACTACTTATCTCACGATAACTTGAGAACGGAAATAGATAGTGACTTGCAATTTTTAGGGTAGGTTGCGCATCCAAATGCCACGTTTGAGTTGGTTAATAGGAGTAATCGGTCAAACGGTTTTGGAGTTATTCCAACCTGAAATTTTGTTGTTGTTTCCTAAATAACTCAAAAAATATAAAATCGATCCAATTTAGATATGGTAAATAGTTGTACAATTTCGTGAGGATCATATCACTAGAATATTAAAAAAAATAAATGAAACTGTTTGTCCGAAATCGCTTGAATTTTGCGAGAGCCATCAAAAAACAAAACCTTTCACAAATCTATACCAGTTCCAAATTTGAACACGGTCGGATCCATATTGTTGGAGATTCGAGCAGACTTGGGTGAGTTTAGTAGCTGGATGGGTGACCGTTGCCATGATGACATTTGAACGGAAAAATATAGCGACTTTCAATGTTCAGGGTAGGTTGTGCATCCGAGTGGGACAGTTGAGTTCGTTGTTGGGTATAATCGGCCAAACGGTTTCGGAGCTCTACCCATCTGGAATATTATTTTCTCGATAACTCAAAAAATACAGATCCAATCGAATTGAAACTTGGTAACTACTTTTAGAATACCTACAAAAAGACGTATGTGGCATAATGTGAGGATCCTATCATCAGAAATTTAAAAAAATTCACGAACATTATGTAGGTACATTATTAATTCACAAATATTATGTACCTCACGATAACTTGAGAACGGCAAGAGGTAGCGATTTGCAATTTTCATAGTAGATTACGCATCGGAATGCGACATATAAGTTCGTTAATAGGCATTATCGGCCAAACGGTTTTGAAGTTTTGTTGTTACTTCCTCTATAATTTAAAATATACAAATCCGATCCAATTTAAACTCGTTAATTACTTGAGACGTAAGTTTCTTCTTGTATTACTAGATATTTAACGATTTTCAATTCCTGAAGAAAACATGTCAGAATTAAAAATTCTGTGATCTTAGGCGATTCTCTCATTGGTCAAGTCATTGAAATGGTACGAAATGTATTCATATCTTATAAACGCCTAGAAAACAGTCTATATCGATGGTAAATTCGATTAACCCACGGTTTCTGAAAGGCTGATCAACACAAATGTTAACTAATCAGACATCAATCTCTTGTTAACCCTCATCTGAGTTGCGCAAAGCGCAAAAGCTCTGACTGATTTGACATTTGCAGTTCTGTAAACTTTGACCAGCCTTTCAGAAACAGGGGGTTAGAGTGTCCAATAGAGGTGAATTCTTTTAAATTTTATTATTTGTGGTTAAGCTTACACATACCTATATCAAATTAATTGGATGGGGGGGAGACAGCTTCTCCAAAATTCCTTTTGTGTATGAATATTTATTCACAATAAATTTATTCATTATTATTTACAACGGATTACGATTCCGATTAACTAACGCGTAAAGGAGGGTTTATTCAGCGAATAAGATAAAATAAGAAAGAAATTAAAATACAATAAGAATTAAGAGTTAAAAGGATCGGTTTATACAGATGATCATAAACAAAATAAGAATGAACCAATCAAATCGCGGCTTTTCGACAATTTTATGCAAGTTCTGTGAATGTAACTCTTTGAGCATGCGCATTGTCATTTTCCAAACAAAATAACATGACATAAGAAATAAAGATGAGCACACAGGCTCGTTGGGGATTTCTCTGGGTCAAAATGGGAATTTGAATGATTATGAAAAATATCATGAGGTCCAATCGCAATTACCGAAACTCGTGAATACTCCATTCACATTATTTATAAAGTCTACCGGTTGGCCATGAAATTTTGACACATTTCACAGTGTATATTTTGAAAATGTCTGGTTATGCTCATTTTCCTGTCAGATAACTACGCAACGTTGTTCTCCCTACATAGAACATAGAAGTCGTAGTAATTACGTATTTTGCACAATGTGAATTTTCTTGGGAAAAATAATGAATTTGAGAAGATATTAGTGAATTCAACAATTCCAAAGACCTGTCGACTGTTGAAGAAATATTTTCATCTGTGGTTACTGTGGAAATATTTCACGTATATAAACTGATTGGAAGATATTTTCTTGTACGGAAATCAAGAATCAAGTATTGAAATTTTTATGAAAAATAATGAATACAGTAGTCCGTTACTTCGTGATAGTTCATTTGAAAAAAGAATAAAAGTACCTGAATAACCCGGCAGGAAAACTTCTAAACGAACGGACGTACCTATGGAATTTCCCACTTTTCGAAATTGTCAAGATATAAGCCTACAGAAGACATTTAAATACCTTGTTGCACAACTTGAAATACACCAGTTTCAAAATGTAGTAGTACTACCCGAGTCACTGTTAAACTTTAATAAAATATATAGTGATAGGATAGGAAACTAAGTAATTTCAATGGAGAGTTCAACATGTCCTAAGACAGAATGAAGTTTTCCTATTGCAGATTTCAGTTCTGTATATCACTTCCTCATACTTTGTTTTCTTCAAAACTGCTTTCGGGATTTTCACTTTCAAAGCGAAGAGTTCTTTATTATTCATTATTCGAAGATAATGATCTGTGATAATCTTGTCTAAGAAGGATCATTATTATCTATGGTTGATTGTTCACAGTAGAAATTGGCAACGTCTCAGAGAATTGTTTTGACATTGACGATATATCAGAAGTGCCAACCTACCTCTGTTTTAGTTACAAAAACGTGATAGACCTAAATCATGGCCAACCGGGAGACTTTATAAAAGTGAATAGAGTATAGGTGATCTATTCGGAATTCATACATTCACAATCTGAACAGGATTTCATCGTTGGAGTTAATCAGCTCATGTGGCTGAGTGTATATAAGATTGTGTTACCGTGAAGAAGATCACGTGGCCAAACATCGAAGCAACCCATCTACTTCGATTTTTTTTCCTGGTACAACCAAGATTTTGGAGTACCTCATTTGAATTGACATTCCTACGATTATAATGTAACGATAGACATAAAATCAATGGGACAATTGTCTCAATTCTTCCGCGAAATTGCAATTATTGGAAAGGCAATTGAATGGACCGAGATGATACTCCCCGGAAGCCTCTGTTGGGCGAATGGGTATTGCAATATTCCAATAATATCAGATATCGACAAGCAGAACTAATTTACCCAACATATATTTAACCACGTGTTTACATACGCTAAAATGAACATACGCATACAAAGATCGATGGGAACCTAGTTATAATTATTATGCTCAGTAACACAGCTCAGGTGCATTTCGCAAATATTGATTCGTTGCGTTAAGTGAATTCTATTCGATAAATATGGCACCAAAACACAGAATTACACAGAATACAATGTAGATCGAAAATAGAATCCGTCCGATCGCCAAACAACCTAATCAGCATTCATGCAACTTGGAACAAAAATTGAGTATTGGGTGTAGGGCTTCACACGAGACGAGAGTATAAAAAATCTCGTCTCGGTTTCGTCAATTCCCAAAAAGATAAGTCTCGTTCTCGTCTCGTTATCAGTTGTCTCGTCTCCTCTCGCTTAATTCTGAATAACGATAAGAAATATTATAATATATAAACGAAATGGCATACAATAATTAATGATTTTGTAAAGCTAAATTTATTACGCTCTCATACAAAAATATTTGTACATGTACATATTATTTTTAATTTCAAACACTGATAATTTCAACTTTAAAATTACTCGATTACAAGAATTCAACCATAATCACGCTTGCATCACATCATCTTTCAATGATGTACGTGTTTTTGCCATGATCATACCTGCTGTGGAAAATAATCTTTCAACAGGTTCGGATGTAGCCATTAATAAGTCATCGGCCATCTTGGAAAGTGTAGGAAGAACTTTTTCATCACTCTCCGCCACTGTAAAATATTTTGATTCCTATTTTCTCTTTCTAACAAGTTTTGTTGATGTTTTGAATAGGCTATCGATGTCGATACATTTTTTAATAGAATTCAACAATTTGGTATACTTTTCAAAGAATACCTTCCCAGTGGGTAGATCATTGAGGGTGTTCTTGGCGTATTCCTCATTACACTTTTCGAAACATTGAATAGCTTAATTTCTTTACCAGTTTTATTATACGTAGTTCCACAGATGTATACAATAATTGTCCACATCTTCACTACAAGGAGCACAAGAGAATAAATTTCTCCAGATGTTCAGATAGAGACGAAATTTTCAAAGCATTGGGATTTAGGGGCAATAAAAGTTGTCCATTAAGTATTGAATTCATAATGGCATCCGTTTGAATAGTTGTGAGTTCTATTTTTTCTTGAAAAATAAACTCAATTATCGCAAGGTCATAACGAATTAATAATCTTCTAAAAAATCGTGTATTTCTAGAACGATCGATGTATAACATAGACAAAATATATTGGTAATTATAGTGGAAACTCTTCAATTATTTTCTGTGGGTGTTGAAAAAAGTCAAGTCGTATGTAAAACTTCATATTAAAAATTTAACGAGACCTAAAACGAGACTCTCGTGTTGCGCTGTATGTGGTCTGAAACTATTAGACCAATTTTGCCCAATAACGAACTTAACTGAGATATTTATCCCTCAAACCTACTCTGAAAATTTCAACTGTCTAGCTCATTCCGCTCGAGAGTTATCGTATTAACGGCCGGACGGACGGCTGGACAGAATCGATTTCGACCACGGATTGTTAATCAGTAAGTCAAACCAAATCGTTCAAGACCATTTTCAGCCAAAAATTCGAAAATTACAGACATTTCGGAAAATTTATAGGCACTCTGTTCCGAGGAACAAGAGCGCCAAAAACGGAAAAACGGAAAGTTCATTATTCTTATTTTAAACATCCTCAACCTAAACCGTTTCTACAACATCGAAGAGGAACAATGTGGAAGTGTCATGCATCTTTTGAATTCCAGAAATATCATCACAGGGTGTTTAAAATTTTGTGTCGAAAATTGTCATAAAAAAAATAACATAACTTCTTTTTTTCAAATTAGAACCCTATTGTTTGCGCTCTTGTACCTCGGAACAGAGTGCTTATCAATTTGCCCAAATGTCTGTAATTTTCGAAGTTTTGGCTGAAAATGGTCTTAAACGTTTTGGTTCGACTCACCGATCAAGAATCCGTGGTCGAAATCAATTCTGTCCGGCCGATAGCTCTCGAACGAAAGCAGTTAGAGGATTGAAATTTGCAGGGTTGGTTTGCAGCGTAAATATCTCGGACGAGTTTGTTAACGGGCAAAATCCACCAAGCGGTTTCAGAGTTATGACCCTTTTTAGTAAAAATATTTTTTATGAATATTTCCGAAACCGATTACTCGATCTATCTGAAATTCAGCGTCAAATTGTAGAATAATGACTTCTATTTGCATGCGAAGTTTTGTTTTGATCGGGTTGCGATAAGGTATGAAAAATTTTAAAATTTCGTTTCTACAATAACTCTCGAACAGAATGAGCTAAGCAGTTGAAATTTTCAGAGTAGGTTTGAGAAATAATTATCTCGGTTAAGTTCGATACTGGGCAAAATTGGCCTGATGGTTTCGGAGAAACAAAAAAACATTTTTTTTTGCAACACAAATTTCAAATTTAATTCCTTTTAAGATGCAGTTTCACCATAAAAATCCATTGATATCATTTTCAACTCTAACAAGCTAATACTTTCGGAGATATGATTTTTCGAAATTTCAATAATGAATCGTAATTCTGTACTTCTTATTAAAAGATAATCTTTGAAGCATTTTTTTTAAACGACACTTTTTTTAAATTTAATTTCTTTCGTGATGCATTTCTATCATAGGAATCCATTGATATAATTCCCAACTCTGAGAAACCAATACTTTCGGAGATATAATTTGGCTGTTTGAACAAGAGCGCCATAAAGCTCCTGTCCACACGGCTTGAACGAATTTTTTCATTTTATGTAGGTTGAAATGAATATATGTATTGCCAAAATTTAAGAAATTTTACCGAAGATTTCCAAATGATTTTGTTTTTAAAACTAACTATAAAACTGTAATAAATGTTTCTTTTATTTCTAGTTTATGTTTGATTTTTTCCATTCTAAACAATTTCAAAATCTTTCAGCTATGATTTTTGGAAAAAACACCTTTTAAATATAGGCGGCAAAATAGTGTTGGGCGATACGTATCGATATTTTACTGTATCGATACTTTTCGTTGCGATATTCGATATTTTGTATCGATACTTGACTTACCGATACCATTAATGTATCGATACTAAATGGCGTATATCGTAGGTCGAGTATCGAAATCATGAAATCAAATGTTTGCTTTTTTTCAAAGCTCCATCTAACATACGATGCTTGGATTTCGCATTATACTAGTTAGATTTCTGTATGTGGGCATTGAAACTGTCTCCTGGATTAGATATTCAGCGCCATCACTTTGATTCAGTATTTCAGTATCAGATTGCTGTGCATATAGCGTTGCCTATGCTCCTGTTTTAACAGGACATCAACAGCAAAATATAATTACCTATATCAACATTGGCATTTTCCATTCCTAATAACTATTTCGTGTATTGGCAATCAGTAGGAATATTTCAAAATACAAAAATAGTATATTGTATTATAATACTAGAAGTCGCACCAAATGCATATTGATTCATCTTAGTTCAAATACCAGTACTCGGTAATATATTACATCGCCACATTACGCCGCTTGCGGACACATCTATTTCTTGAGATGCCTGAATAAGAATTTCTGGGAGACCACATGTTACAATAGTATCATTAGTAACATCTTGTATCTTGCTATACTTAATTCGAAGAGCGAAATTGCTGTATTCACAGATCACAGACAGGACTGTTACATTATTCGAGATCATTTTATTCAATTTTGAAATTGATGGAATTTGTGGCAAATAATGTCTAGGATATAGTTTATTGTGATCTTGTTGTAGTCCTGACAAGAGCGGATTTATTGGGGGTAATTACACCCGAAATGAGCCGTTTGGTCAAAAAATACCTTCAAATTTTTTCCATGAATTTGCGTCGAAAATGGTTGCAAGGGAATTATTTCTATTACCAGCATAGTATAAACACATAAATAGATGAAGAAGTATCATTTTGTGTCGGAACCTTTGATTTTAGGGTAGCAGGATTCCATAATTTATTTATGACCCACCATCATTTATTGCTTCTGTCGGCTATCTCTGTAACTTGAATAGGCAGTATTTATGGGATAATCCGTTCCATAAGTATTCTAACACATTATCAGGATCCATAATGTTAAAGTGGGTAAAATTTTTCTGCATTTAATTCATATTTTGTTCATATTTAGAGTGTATTCGGTAACTTGAATATAAATTATTTATGGGGGTGTTATTTAAACCATATTCTAATACAATTTTAGAATCGGTTATTTAGAGGTAGTAAATAGAATGAAATTATGTATATTATTGTTGTCCTTGTTTGTAATCTATGAAAAATCCATTTATTAAAATATCTCCTGTTATCTCCGGTTTTTTATTGCCCGGTACTCCTGTTCTCAGAAATTTCTATCTGGCAAAACTTTGGGCATATAAAAATATGTTTATCCCAACAATAGGGAAATCTTTGAATTTAGAAGACTGGCAACTGTAAATTGATTTAATTTATTTGTTCTTATTTTTTATAATTATATATTTCAATAAATCTGTTTTGTGTGATTTGTTTTTCTATTTTCTACGAAAGTACTCGATATTCAATGTATCGATACTTTCGAAGCGATACGATACCAGTATCGATACTTCTGATTTCGATATTTTACGATCCAGAGTATCGATACTTTCAGATGTATCGCCCAACACTACGGCAAAATGCTCACCACGCGCGATCACTCACGTGTCATGCAAAGGCGCGACTACTCTAGGAGTCTAGGGTTAATACGTAGAGATAATACTTACATATGCTTCGTCGCGCCTTCATTTCGCGCTTCCATCGAATATCATCCATAAGCCTCCGCCGCACAAATATTTAGGTAAAAGCATTCTTGTGTATGCTCAAACAGGATCTTGGCGGCATCCGGCATTTATATATATGTAAATAAACACGTAATAAGGATTCCGATCTCATGCACAATGTTGAACTTCGAACCGCATTCCCGAATGTAAACTCGGGCCGGCCCAATTCCTATTTACACAGCTCCGAGCGTTATGACGATACCGCCCCGACAATGGCCCTCCCGTTTGATGCGACCCCGTGCTCGAAATACAACTAAAACCAAACAAAAACTAATTGCCGGCGAACTTTCGAGCGTCGGCGAGCCATTTTGATTGAATTTTTCCGTAATTAAATTCGAAACTTCATCAGGCAGGTTTTGCTATCGGCCGGTTCGAATTTGAATTCGCAGACATTTTCCATTTTGTCAATCATAATTGGCGGGCTGCAATCGACATATTCAACGTTGATTCCGGCACGATTTGGATCCAATGATTTCCTGCGTCCAAGCCGGGGTGGAATTACTCAGGCACGGGCCTGAGGGGGGATGATCCCCCCCCAATGTTGAACGAACTTGGCATATTTTCATAACAGTTGGAAAAAGTTCGAAGGAGTTGGCAAATTTTCAACAAATTGGAAACATTTCGAAGGTGTTGGAAAAAATTTCAATGGAGTTGAAATATTTCCGAAAGAATTGTCATAAAATGTGAAGGAATTTTACCGCCTGACCGAATTAATTCAAAGCACGCAGATAATAGCGACGGGATAACATGGAATTGCACCATGGACCCTTGTACACATTCTGTTGCCGTAAATTAAATATTCAATAGTTTTCGGCACAATGAGTGTAGCCGGCAAAAAAATAATATTTATCATTATATTGCATTAGCAGTATTTGAACAAATAAATTATTTATTTTCTTTTGCGTTATCCCAATGCGGGACTGGAATATGTCATAAAAAAAACCATCTGGTACCAATTTGAGCTGTTTCTCATTGTCGAGCGGCATTTTGAAAAGCTTTTATTTCTATTGAACCTAAATATAACGGGCGCGGAGCTCGTTTTGAGGGAGTAAATGGAGATATTTTGAGAATATTTTTGTATGTGTGTAAGGTGTTCAAAATCAAAATTTAAAATTATTTGCCTATATACAGGGCGTTATAAAACAAAGATATAGGTCAAAGTTACATATTTTAAATGTAACACCCTATATTTAACCTCAAAAATGGAATGACAAGCTCAAATTCTGATGAGTTTCTTCAGTTCACTTTATAGCTTGGAAGCACCATTTACGAAAAAATGGTGAAAAATTGAAAATAGGGAGTCTTTTTAAATAGCAATTAATGAAGAAACCGGTTACGCCAGCGATACCGACAGTATTTTTTCGAGTAGACATATTGGCTACTCCTATGCAGAAAAATAAAATTACCTCTGGAATATACAGAGTGATCATAAGTAAGTTTCAAACATCAATTTCAAATAATCGTCAAAAATTCTTTCTTACTTCAAATGGCACACCCGGTATTTCTATATCTCGTTGAACGTAAAAATTAATTTCGAAGCTATCTTCATAAGGTTTTCCCTCACCCAATTTTCGACCATTATTTGTATTTGAAGATTGAAAATGAGTTATGATCACTCTGTATATTCCTGAGCTAATTTTTTTTCTGTATAGGAGTAGCCAATATGTCTACTCCAAAAAATACTGTCTTTATTGCTGGCTGATTTCTTCATTAATTGCTATTTAAAAACACTCCAAATTTTCGCCATTTTCTCGTAAATGGTGCTTCTAAGGTATAAAGTAATCTGAAGAAACTCATCATAAATTGAGCTTGCCATTCCATTTTTTAGGTCAAATACAGGGTGTTACATTTAAAAAAAATGTAACTTTGGTCCATATCTTTGTTTTCGAACACCCTGTATATATGAAAATAATTTTAAATTGTGCTTTTGAACACGCTACATACATGATAAAAAATTATTCTCAAAATACCTTCATTTACTCCCTCAATATCAGCTCCGCGTCTGTGGTGGGCCACCCGGTATTAGTACATAATACGCAGTTAGCTATTTTCTTTGAACAATAGAAATAGATCATTTTGAATTTCGGTAAACAAGTTTTGATTATTTTGGTTCTGAGATGATCCCCTCCAAATGTTGAACAGAGTTTTCAAAGCAGTTGGAAAAATTTCGAAGCAGTTGGAACCCCCCCCCCCCACTCTCAAGGTTATATCTAATCCTTCAATGCACAGTTGGAAAATTTGGCTTCGCCCCGTCCCTGGAATTTCTGAATTTCCCGTCTCATATCATGCCGATCGGTGGTTATGGTGTATTTGGAATTTGAACGTACTTTTAGTTTGTGGCGTTCACGCGCATTCGTGGCTGCACCGGATTATCCCGATTGTATGTGCAAACAATGCCCGTTATACGAAATATGCGTAATATACTGGGTGTTTCACGAATGATTGTGCAGGCTTCCAGTGCAGATGCAGGAAATTTTGGTGTGTCTAAATCAGTGTTCGAAATATGTCCTAAGTATATTCGTTTGAGAGATACAGGATGTTTTATGTATTTTATCAAAAACTTCCAATCGGCATAACTTTTCGACGCCTGCATGGATCCACATGAAAATTTCATGGAATGAGTAGAGGCATATGCCTAATATTCGCGCAGGTCCGGACTGAGAAAATTATTGTCTTTATTCCACATCTTGTAAAACATCCCGTACATCAAATTTTCAATAAGTGAAATTTTTCTCTTAATCTACACTGAATACTCTTTCAAATAAGCCGACTGGCAATAATGACAGACTTCGTATCAATATTTTATGAACCATTGAATATTTGGAATTTTCGATTTATAATAAACACGGACCTGCGAATCTCCGAATAATGCGTTAATTTATATCGAATCAATTGAAATTCTCAGTAACATCACTTAATTATAGTGCTGCATCTTTTTCCATCCAATAGGTACATGAATTTAGAAGTTCCACATTTAATTAACTATGTAGGTACCTGAAAATGGAAATGATAGAAATACTCATTTTCGAATTATTCATCTTTGAAAATTCTTTTTTCGAAAAATTGAAACACAGATGTCATCATAATTGAAGATTTCATGCCATACAACAGAAAACAATGAATGAACAACCGAAGTAGTTCTAGAAAAATTAATTCTATCCGTTGTGAACTGGTAGGGAGAAAAGCCCACGAGCGGCGGGAGGGTCGGAGCTCGTAAGGATTTCCATAGGTGCTGCTGGTGGGATCAGTTCGCAACGCATGAAACTGCGGTTCGTGTATGCCCTTGAATTACGCTTTCCTCTGAGCACTGTAACACTGAGCGATGAGGTGACCTAGCTCAGCTCACGCGGAATAATGTTGATGGTTAAAATCAACGAATATTCCATCGTGTGCCTTTTTAGTTATTGGCAATTAGCCACAGTTCATCCCATTTTATGTTGTTTTGGGTAATCTGAAGTCGAAACCCTGAATTTGTGTATTGGGTGAACTAAGATGCACCACATTCCTGAAGTCATGATACTGAGAAATTCAATTCATTCAATATCCAGCCATCCAGAACCCTGCCGTCAATTTCCACGCTGCAAATTGGCCCATCCCTGGTTTCCGTCGAAATAACTATAGAGGATGTTAAAGACCAGCTCAACTCCCTTGACACTTCATCTTCACCTGGTTCTGACCGACTCTCCGCAATGTTGCTGAAGAACTGTGCTGAGAACCTGTGCTATGCTCTGACAAGGGTCTTCTCCATGTCTTTGGAACAGGGTAGACTACCCTCGTCATGGAAACATGCTAGAATAACTCCAATTTTCACTACTGTACACGACATATGTTCGTCCAATCTTGGAGTATGGTGGTCCCGTCTGGTGTCCCACCTTGAGGAGGGACGAGTTGCTGCTGGAGAACGTTCAACGTAGTGCGACGCGTATTCCATACGGCCCTAGGAGACCTTCGTATGAAGAGCGGTTGAGTTTGTTCGGTCTCGCTACGTTTAGTGAACGGAGGTTGCGTGGTGATTTAATCATAACGTTCCGAGCGTTACATGGCCTTTTCGGTAGTGATTTGAGTGATCTCTTCGAACTAAACTTGAATAACTTACGTGGACATCCATACAAGCTAAGTCGGGAACGCTTCAGATCGTCGCAGCGGGAGAGTTTCATCAGTAATCGTGTGTTTTCGAGATGGAACTCTCTACCTGCTCGGGTGGTGTCGGCTACAAGTGTTAACCAATTCAAAAATCCGTATGATGGGACTCAGAGATGATTTTTTTTTTTTATTTTTTTTTTGCTGTTGCCAATCATGTTGAGATTTTGTTTAGCATATAGATGACATTGTGGTTACTTTATTTAATTGTAGTATTTTATTGAGAAACTAATAGATAATGCCTTTTCTCTTATTTCTGTTATAATAATAATAATAATATGTATTAACGCATTATTCGGAGCCACACAGATCCGTGTTCATTATGAATTGAAAATTCCAGATTTTCAATGGTTCATAAAATATTGACGCGAAGTGTGCCATTATTGCCAGTAGGCTTATTTGAAAGAGTATTCAGTGTAGATTAAGAGAAAATTAATTGAATTAATTATTGAAAATTTGACGTACAGGGTGTTTTTCAAGATGTGGATTAAAGACAATAATTTTCTCAGTCCGGATCTGCGCTATGAACTAGTCATTATGAGCGAATATTAGGCATATGCCCTTACTCATTCCCTGAAATTTTCATAAAGATCCATGCAGGCGTTCAAGAGTTATGCCGATTGAATGTTTTTGAAAAAATACATAAAACATCCTGTATCTCTTAAACGAATATAGTTAGGACATATTTGGAACACTGATTTAGACTCAACAAAATGTCCTGCATCTGCACTGAAAGCCTGTAGAATCATTCGTGAAACACTCTGTATAATGCATGCTGTATCATTTAATACCTAAATCTTCATGTTGAGTCTTTAAGGGGTCAAATTGAACCTTTTGAAGGAAAGTCCTATTACTGTACTAGATAGACGAAGACTGATGTTGGTGTCTGTGGGCCAATATAGGTGAAAACCGCATGTCGTTATAGTTCTCTGTTACATAGTTACATGTTTTTCGAAAATACAGGAGAATGGACAATAGAACATACGTGCAAAAGCTTCTGACTTCACGTCAGTGCTTGAACCAATTTTTTTTTCGTAATTTTTTTGAAATTTTCTAGGGGTACGGTTCTTATGACATTTTAAACACCTCTTTATGCCGATATTCTAGAACTAGTTACCAAGGTTCAATTCGATCGAGTCTATATTTTTTGAGTTATCGGGGTAATAATATTCCAGGTGGGTATAACTCTGTAACCGTTGGACCGATTATGCCCGTAAACGGACTTAACTCTCCCATTCGGATACGCAACACGCAACATATACTGAAAATTGCAAGTCCCTATCTGTTTTCGTTCGAAAGCTATCGAGGCAATGGTCACCCATCCATCTACTGAACTCACACAAGACTGCTTGTATCTCCAACAATATACAGGGTGAGTCTTTGACCAGTGCATTAATTTTAACCAAAGATTCCTCTCATCAAATGAAACACTTTTTTCATTTAACATTTTTCCAAATTCAGCTCAGGTAAAAAGATACAGGCTGTTGAAATTTTGAAAAAAAATCAGTTTTTATTTTGTAGCTTTGACATCCTTTTTTCGAATAAAATGAATGTCGGCGTAAAGTTTCCTATAACTATGATACATATTTTCCAAATATTAGTTATTTTCTACTTCTACTGGTTCTCTAGTTATGGACTCGTGTATTCATAAAACTAAACGAAATTAGCATAAAGAAAGCATATAAAGTTTTTCTTGAGTCATTTCAAGAATATTCCATCGTTTTAGAACATTATATTATTCTTCATCATTTCTCCTTAAACGCACCGTTTTCGAGATATTCTTCATTGAATGTTTTAAAATGGAAAACTCCAGAAATTTCACTACTTTTATAGATCCGTCCCTGAGCGTTGGAATCCCGAATCAAGCTGTAAACCACGTTACCATGCCTTATTCTCGTCCGCCAACAATGTCATAGATAAATTATATGCGGGAGTGTATTATCACATTGTGAAATCTTTAAAAGCTTGTAACTTTTTACCTGAGCCGAATCTGGAAAAATGGTAAATGAAAAAAGTGTTTCATTTGATGAGAGCAATCTTTGGTTAAAATTAATGCAATGGTCAAAGACTCACCCTGTATATTCGATCGTGTTCAAACTTGGAACTTGGCAGTAGAGTTAGGTTCTGAAGGCTCTCGCAAAATTTCAGAGATGTCAGACGAATAGTTACTGATATATATAGATTTTTTTTCAATAATTTTCAATGATATTTTTAAAATTTTCTAGTTATTCGATCAGCACGAAATTTTGCAAGAATTTGTGCGTTGGCATTATGCAACTAATAACCATGTTTGAATTTAATCGATTTCGTATTTTTTGAGTTATTGAGGAAATAACAACCAAATTTCAGATGGATATAGCTTCAAAACCGTTTGGCTGATTATGTCTATAAACAAACTCAAATGTCACATTCAGATGCACAACCCAACCTGTAAATTTCAAGTCGCTATCTCTTTCCGTTCTCAGGTTATCGTGACATAATTTTTTTATTTCTTTTAAATTTTCTAGTGATACGATTTTCACAAAAAATCACAAACTTGCTTAGGTTTATATTCTACAACTATTTACCAAGTTTCAACTCGATCGGATTCATATACCCTGAAAATTTCATTCCGTTCTCAAGTTATCGTGGCAACGGACGGCCGGACAGAATCAAATTTGACCTCGAATTCTTCATAAGGTAGTCGAACTCAATCGTTTGAGACCATTTTCGACAAAAAATTCGAAAATTACAGACATGTGGGCAAAATGATAACGCGATGTTCGCCAGAACATACGCACGAAAAAATTGTTCTGAAAAAATTTTATATTTCAAAAACTATCCGACATATTTCGCTGATATTCCGCACATGTGTGAGGCGTGAATATAGAAAATAGAACATGAGCGTAATAGCTCCTTACTTCAGGTCAGTGTTTTTGAAGAATTTGTTTTTCAACGTTTCACTATCGTGTCCTCTTGCATTTTTAGACTGATATTTCCAATAAATTTGTTGTTTTTTGTTTCCCCCAAGGCAATTCGTCTGAAAACATTAAAATCACATAAAAAACTCACGATGCCCTTAAGTTGATGAACCCAAATCCACCTTTATAACCAACATAAAAAGGGGATCAATAACTTCATTCGTCGCTTTTCACTTTCATCCACAGATCTTTGTTCGACAGCAAACAATGTTTACTTTGAAAATTTAACGCCTCACTTTGTATGCTTGGTGCTCCTTCTAATAATGTATGCATCGAACTACACATGCAAAACCATCTAACCGTTTTCAACTCTTAAACCCTAACCCTACGATGGGAACCAGGCGGCTGAGTAAACACGTTAGGATGTAGAAAAGAGAACCCAACGGTATACTTCGATTTGATATCAAAGATCCACTAGATCCATCCTGTTTCGACAGAATCGCATTCAGGAGGAATCAAAATGTAGGAAGGAAAGATCTCGATTAGAATATTGGTGGTTAAGTGCAGAAGGACAGAGCCGGAAATAGGATTCTAGAGCCTGTGGCAAACTTTCTAAATGCGCCCTTGAGGAATAGTATATTCTAAAACAAGTTGCAGAATGGGCTGTAATTCAAACACGAATGCGAAATTCGAAAACGATCGACGAAGGAGCGAGTTTTCGTACGCATGAGTGTTGGAATTGCCTTCTGCAACGAGTATTAGACGATATTTTTTCTATTTCAGGCAAGATTTGTAAAATACTGTTGAAATTTAATGAAAAATTAGGATTATACATCCTAGTGACTTTTGTATTTTATCTTGGCAGTTGGTGTGACTGTTACGAAAGTTGACAGATCACGGAATTTGAATTGTACGTAGAGCATGGAGATCAGATTTAACAGTTTCCTCATATCATGAATGATTCGAAATTAGCAAGAAGGAAATCTCTAGTACCTTATTTTTTGATGAAACTAAAACCTTTCCTCTCAACAATTATTTCACCTTATCCAGATTATCTTATATTGACAATTATTGACGTGTGTTGAAATTTGATAGGATCGAATGTCAGTGCTGACTACCACAAAACGAAAAATATAACTAGAAACAATGCGGGAATGAGTTCATTCCAGCACTGTTTTCAGTGTTGGAATGGACTCAATACGATACTGAAATAGAGAAATTAATATTTCAGTAAATATGTGTTCTTCATAAAGAGGATGTATTCATTACACATTTTTGGCACTCTTGTTCCTTGGAACAGAGTGCTTATCAATTGACCCCAATGTCTGTAATTTTCGAATTTTTGGATGATAATAGTCTTAAACGATTTGGTTAGACTCACCGATCAAGAATCCGTGGTCTAAATCAATTCTGTCCGGTCGGCCGACCGGCCGTAGGCACGATAACTCTCGAACGAAAGGAACTAGAGGATTGAAATTTGCAGGGTAGGTTTGGAGCGTAAATATCTCGGACGAGTTCGTTAACGGGCGAAATCCACCAAGCGGTTCCGGAGTTATGGCCGTTTATTAGTAAAAACGTTTTTTATGAATATTTCTGGAACCGAATACCCGATCTATGTGAAATTTAGCATCAAATTGTAGAGTCATGACCTTTTTATATGTATGCGAAGTTTTGTATTGATGGGATTGCCGCAAAGTGGCAAAAAAAATCTGAAAATTTTTAAATTTTGTTTCTAAAATAACTTTTGAACAGAACCAGCTTAGGTAGTTGACATTTTCAGAGTAGGTTTGGGAGATAAATATCTCGGTTGAGTACGTTATTAGGCAAAATTGAGCAAAATGGTTTCGGACAACAAAAAAAATATTTTTTTTTACACTACAAATTTCAAATTCAATTTTTCTTAAGATGCAGTTTCACCATAAAAATCCATTGATATCATTTTCAACTCTAACAAGCTAATACTTTCGGATAAATGATTCTTCAAAATTTCAATAATAAATCGTACCTCTATGTTTTCACAGAATGCTATAATTATTCTATTTACGAATTATTATATGATTATAGGATTATAATATGATATTGTACTTTTTGGTGATTTTAATGACCGTGGATAATCCATATGATGATGGAAATATATACTTTGGTAGGTTTATCAGAATGGGTTCAGAATAGCTCCAGTAAAAACAAAACTGAAATATTGGCTAAGTTTCAATTCATATAATATAATTTTCAGAGTGGATTTGAGGAATGAATATCTCTGGTAAGTTCGTGGTTTTTGGCGCTCTTGTTTGAATTTAATTCCTTTCATGATGCAGTTGTATCATATTTGTTTCTGAAGCAGTTCTATTATAAAAATCCATTGATAACATTCCGATCTTTGAGAAACCCATAATTTTGGAGATGATTTGTCAAAGTTTGAGCAAGAACGCCAAAGCTCCTGTCTACAGGGATCTCCCACATGTTTTATTCCTAAATTCTCCCAATTTTTTATGAATTGATGAATGAAATGTGGTGCAGCTTTGTGGACAGGAGCTTTGGCGCTCTCATCAAACTACTAGCGAGTAATTATTCAAACTTTGATAAATCATATCTCCGAAAGTATGGGATTCTCATGGTGGGTTTCATGAAGCTTCGTGTAGCTTAATTTTGGATTCAGTTCGTTGGTGGCATCAAAATGAATTGGAAATAAATTGACAATGGAATTATCAATCTGGCATGAATCTAACATCAATCTTGCCATTAATCCGGACTATCATTCTACCAGTCAACGCGTATAGAATCGGTTTCTCGTCAATCTGACATCAATCCATGATTAATGTCAGAATGAACTGATGCCAGATTGTGTTGAATCGATTTTGATAATATTTTGGAAGCTTATTGTATTTGAGAGTTTTGAGACACCGAATGCGAAAATGATAAAAAAAACCGGACCTTACTCGAACATTATTTTTTTACGTCTGTACATGAAAAAAGAACAAATGTATGTTGTCATTTGTTGATTATTATGATTGAACTGCATCATGAAAGAAACAAGAGTGCCAAAAAATATTAATCCGAAACCACCAAAACGATTCTACCCAATAACGAACTCCTCCGAGATATTCATTTATCAAATCAACTCTGAAAATTATATTATATCACTTGAAACTTAGCCAATATTCCAGTTTTGTTTTTACTGGAGATATTCTGAACTCAATTTGAGATTAACTTACCAAAGTATATATTTCCATCTTAATATGATATGGATTATCCACGTTCATTAAAATATCTCTCAAAAAGTGTAACCACGGATTCTTGATCAGTGAGTCGAATCAAATCGTTTAAGACCATTTTCATCCGAAAATTCCAAAATTACAGACAGTTGGGTAAATTGATAACCACTCTGTTCCGAGGAACAAGAGCATCAATAATCGACTGATTTCAATGAAAACTATGCTTAGTATTATAGAAATATATATACTAGCTGCCCGCCCCGGCTTCGCACGGTTAAAATGCTGATACTAAATATACTACAGAATTTCTTTATATACAACGTTCACAGCATTTTTGTCGTTAGACAATACAAACATGTTTTCTTTATAGGTTACTCTTGAAAGAGCGTCATATAATTGGCCATGTGAAAAATACTCAACGCTCAAATATAAGCCTGTAGCGTTGAAAGTTGGACCCTGCGATTGATTAATGGTCATTGCAAAATATATCATTAGCGGAAATTGTAGGCGTTTAAATTGGATCAGTAAATCCGATGCTATCAGAGAAATTCGGGGAATCAATACATCTTTCCTGGCTGAGGCAAGCCTCACGCTCTACAGATGATTCTCTGGCTCTCTGTATTCGATTTCTATCCCTATCCTGGCTGTGCCG
Organism: Halyzia sedecimguttata; assembly: GCA_937662695.2. Classification (NCBI taxonomy): domain Eukaryota; kingdom Metazoa; phylum Arthropoda; class Insecta; order Coleoptera; family Coccinellidae; genus Halyzia; species Halyzia sedecimguttata. Next base: position 17,771,872 of record OW569417.2, on the reverse strand, counting down.
GCCCCCCAGTTAGTACCACCGCAACCGCTATGTCCCTACATTTTAAATCTGCAATATTTTCGAAAATATTCATTTAAATTACATGCTGTAAATGGCCATATTGATCAATATTAAATGCACAATGCATTTAAGGTACTTAGTAGGATAAGAATCAATGCTGTATCGCTTAAAATCACGTCGTAATCAAGCCATTATTTCTCGTAGAATGTAAAGTATAAAAATGGTTATTGTGGGCCTATCCTTAATAGATAGACATATACCTTCGCGGACTTTTTTGTAGACCATACTGTACAACATTATTTTGATCTATCTCGTAGGGTTCAGCCAGCGTTTGCAATGTAAGCGCAAAAAAATGTGTTTATTTACGACATCACATTAGAAACCTCTAAAATTATCAGTGTTTCTCTAATATATTATGCATGTATTATACACGTAAACCTTCCTATTGAATCACTCTATCTATTAAAAAAAAACCGCATCAAAATAAAAATAAAAACTAGCTCCTTTCGTTCTCAAATTATCGTGGCAACGGACGTCGTTTGAGACCAATTTCGTCAAAAAATTCGAAAGTTACAGACATTTGGGCAAAACTATAACGCGTTGTTCCCCAGAACATACGCGCAAAAAGGATTAAGTATTAAGTAAGGTGCTGAAAAATAAATTCAGTGTAAAAGGAAGGACCGTATCTGAGCCTTTGATTTGATCAGGTATTAAAAGCATTACTCTGCATTTATATGATTCACATTCGCGAAGAGGAGAAAAAATGTTGTCGAAAACAATGTAGCAATATTTATCTTGAAGACGAAAACGTTTTTCAAAAATTTTTGCTCGCTAGTTCCATCTAATAGGAAACAGATGTATACAGTTATCATAACTTTGTACCTTGTCTGCTTATTGGTATTTTAAGTAACACTTAAGCCTCTCTAAAGCGGTACCAGGAAGTTATTATACCAAGGAGTTCAATACTTTCCTCTGATTACAACGAAATCTGTTAAATATGAGTTTAGAAAACCGAATAAAATATTTCGACCTCACGAATTTGAAATTAATATATTATCTCAAATTGAAGAAATAATATATTCAAAGAGGTCTCAGGATCTGCGAATTGTGACCTATATCCACATTTGCCAAATGTTGACTCCTGGCTCTTTGGCTTCTCTACCATAGGATGTCTGTTTTAACAGGAGATCTACTGTTTTTAGATGCAGTCTACTGTTTTGCTACTACTCTCCTGATTTTTAATCATTACCGATATGTGTCAAATGCTGCCGATGTCCGTCACACTGAAATACTAATATTTGGTTAATTTTATTCAATCTAAGCAGATAAAATCAGATGCACCTAGTTCAATTTTAACTTTTTCCCATCCTAGAGTATCGCGAATAACATAAAGCCATCGGGGATGCAAGAAGTGCAACCATTAATAAAAAATTAACCGATGCCAAAGAATTACGACAATGTATTTCTGTCAAGATTCAGGAAGGCTGCACGTGGCACGTTCAACAATAAAATGTCCGAGAGTTTTTACGACAAACTCTTTGTAAATCGATATTTCCCAAGACCGTTCATCTGTTTACTCATTTCCTTTTACTGAAAGTTAATGTTCGAAAGTTTAAAACGAGAAATACCTGAAAATGAACTTAATGCTCAAATGAATAGGAATAGGAAAATGTATAGTTGAAAGTTTGGAATTTTTCTATTGTTGACTGGAGTATTGATCGCCATAATCTGGAGAATTTTATATATTCCATAATAAATATAATTTTTATGACGGAAACTATGATAATGTAAAACTTGTCGATTCTATAGTTTTTCAGGAAAGTTATATATGATACAAATGCTAGAAAATACAGTGCAAAAACAATTTATTTAAAGGTGCAATTAACAAAAGAACAACTAGAAAAGTTAAATGAAGATCCAGACGTGTTAGTTTCTATATATATATATATATATATATATAAATATTCTTTTGATTAAGAGCTTTATATGTGTTAGCAGAGGTTGGTGTAACGGGGTACCATACAATTCAACGTATGTTACAAGAACTTAGGGAAAAATCTCAGCAAAAAAACCCTGTCTCCCCTTGAGTGTTGTGATTTGTAAATATTGTTTACAAAATTTGCTGAAATTTAATAATATTGATAGGCATTTATTTCTTCAATATGGATTCCTTCGCCAAAAAACGGAGAGGTTTCTCCTAGGTACCAGAAACTTAACCTGAAAAATGAAAAGACAATAGAATAAAAACCAACAAATTGGAATGATTACTTGCTGGTGTGCTGGTTGATCCCTTCCAACATTTTCTTGTTTTTTGTTTCCTGCGGCCCTCTTGTTTGTCAGTGAGTCACCGGCTATCGGCCCGGCCGTTGTGAAGAGTTCCCTCGTTTTTTCATCCTTTTGAACCAGTACACAAGCATTCACTTTGTATTTTAAAATGTCATCTTGCTGCAAGCAGTGCGGCGGCAGATTGGGTAGAAAAGGTAACAATTTGCAATGTATAGAATGTGAACAGTGGTTCCATAAATTGTGTACCAATGTTACCGAGGAACAACTGGAAAATTTTTTGAATAAATCAGGTACATGGTACTGTACTCTCTGCTCCGAGGTGGACCCGCGGTCTGACTCGCAGCCTTCAATTCCTCCTTCTCAAGCTTCGAATAACGTTACCTTGGAAAAAATTTTGAAGGAGCTGATTGAAATAAAGGCGCAGAATTCCATGCTGTTGGAGAGAATTGAGGGATTGTCCAGTGAAAATAAAACACTGAGATTGGAACTAAATGAAGTTAGGCAGGAGTTGATGGTTGTTAAGCGTGGGAGGGGCATGGCCTCGGAGGATGTGTTTTCTGAATTGAATGAGAGAGTTCAGAGGTCTAAAAACATCATGATCTTTCAGCTACCGGAGTCATCTGATCAAGATTTGGGGCATAGAATAGCTCACGATATGGAGAGAGTCGAGGAGGTACTAAATCATGGGGAGGTTTCGCGGGAGGATATCGTGAAGGTCTTAAGAATTGGCAAGCGGGGTAGAGGCATTCATAGACCCACGAAGGTTGTGCTGTCGTCGCCTGATGTTGTGGGTAGAGTTCTGAGGAAAAGAACGTTAATACAAAGCGCATATAGGGATAAAATTTTCATCAATTCCGATCAGACAGATATGCAGCGTAACTACTTGAAAGAGATTCGTAGTCAACTTGAAGCTCGTAAAGCTGCTGGGGAACAGAATATCTCATTAAAGTTTAAGAATAGTATACCCACCATAGTGGTGAACACTCCAAAAAACTAAGTTCTCCCTCATCGCGTCTGCAGGTTTATTATCAGAATATGGGCGGCATAAGAACAAAGATTCATGACCTGCAATCACTACTGCAGCACTTTACGTATGATATCATTATTTGCACTGAAACCTGGCTTAATGATGATATTCTCAGTGCAGAATTTTGCCCCAAATCATATAATGTTTTTAGGAAGGACAGAAGTTTGTTATCTAGTACAAAAACACGAGGCGGAGGAGTCGCTATTTTTGTGAATAGTTCGTTGAGTGCTAAAATCATAACCCATGAATTTGTTGATGTGGAACAACTGTTCGTTTTAGTGTCTGGTGTCTCTAATTTAGTTGTGGGTGCGGTTTACTTACCACCTGATGCTCCGGTTTTGTCATATGAGAAGCATGGACTTGCAGTCGAGGACATATCATTGAGATATCCTGATTCGAAGCTTTATATCTGTGGAGACTACAATATGCCTGATGCAGCATGGATGGATGATTCTTTCAAGTATAATGATAAATACAAATGTTTAGAGGACTCATTTAATATTGCTAATTTATCTCAATTAAGTAAAATTGTTAATAGTAGGAACAAATACTTAGATTTAGTTTTGTCGAATGAATCATCAACAGTAATCTACCCAGCCTTGGATCTATTGCAGGATGATTCAATGCATCATACTGCATTGCAGTTTGAGATACCTCATCATGACTCGAGGGCGTCTTCTTTGTTGTCGAGTCATACTCAATTTGACTTTAATAAAGGCGATTATATAGGGTTAAATCAGTTTTTGGCCTCTCGTGATTGTTCCCTGAGCACCCATAACATTGAGGATGCGGTAGCGTCGTTTTATGGATTATTGTATGAGGGTCTCAATCGTTTTGTACCATTGAAAGTGGTATCTCCCTCGAAATTTCCGACCTGGTTCAGCAGAGAACTAATCGGGCTGATTAATGAGAAGAAGAGAATTCACAAAAGATACATGCGCCTCAGATCGGAATCAGATTATTTAAGCTTCAGTCAGATTCGCAGGAGATGTAAGGACCTAAGTGCCCAATTATATAAAAACTATATTGATAATGTTGAGAATACTTTGCAGACGGATCCTCAGCGTTTTTGGAAATTCATAAACTCAAAAAAAAATAGTCAGGATTTGCCAAATACAATGGAATTTCGGGGAACCACCTCATGTGAGGGTAATAGGATTGTTAATTTCTTTGCGGACTTTTTTTCCGATGTTTATGGTAAAGAGGTGGTTGTCTCTCCTGAGTTTGTTTTCGATCACACAGTGGACGTATGTCGTTGCAGGTTTTCTTCTCGTGAAGTTTATGAGGTTATTGACAAATGCAAACCAAGCATGTCTACTGGTCCAGATGGCATTCCTACCTTCATCCTTAAAAATTGTATAAGTACACTAACCATCCCTATAGTAAACTTGTTCAATTTATCATTAGACTCTGGCCAATTCCCTTCAATGTGGAAAAGAAGCTTTATAGTTCCCATTTTTAAGGGTGGATCTGTCCATGACGTTGAGAACTACAGAGGTATTGCGATTCAGTCTGCGATTGCAAAGCTGTTTGATAGCATGATCTGTTCCTTCCTCTCCTGGGAGGTCAAACCATTGCTGATTGAGCAGCAGCATGGCTTCCGAGGTGGTCGCTCCACGGTTTCAAATTTAATTCTTTATGTGAATGATATAGTTAGTGCGTTTGAATCCAATTATCAAGTGGACGCAATCTACACGGACTTCTCTAAAGCCTTTGATAGGGTCAACTTCAATCTATTGCTGGCTAAGCTCGAAGCTTATGGAATTACCTCATCGATGTTATCATGGCTCAGAAGTTTTCTGTGCGGGCGTACTCAGTCAGTTAAGTATAAGGGTTTTTCTTCTAGAAGCATAGAGGTTACTTCCGGGGTTCCTCAGGGCTCCCATGTTGGTCCGCTCCTTTTCAACTTGTTTATAAACGATGTATCTTTTTCTCTTCAAGCTAAGTTTTTATTATACGCTGATGACATGAAATTGTTTTCTGTTGTGAAAACCTGGGAGGATGCCAAAAAGTTTCAAGATCAGATTGGTTCATTCCTTGACTGGTCAGAAGTGAATTTTCTGTCTTTAAATGTTGGTAAGTGTAAAGTCATCTCCTTCTGCCGCTCGAACACTAACATTAAGTATGATTACCACCTTGGGGTTTCACCCCTGAAACGAGTTGACGTGGTTGACGATCTTGGTGTGGCTCTTGATCATCGTTTGAACTTCAAACAGCACATCGACAATATCTGCTCGAGGGCCGGCCGCATGTTGGGGTTCATTATGCGAAGCTCTAACGAGTTTGGTCCTTACACCATATTCAAACTGTACTGTTCTTTAGTTCGTTCAATACTTGAATATGGAACAGTGATTTGGTTTCCTTATTATGCCTGTGATGTGGACCGTATTGAAGGGATTCAGCGAAGGTTCATCCGTTTTCTGGCATACAAATCATACATTCCAGTGGACGGTTGCTACCCAATAATATTGGATATGTTTGGTTTTGAGAAGCTGTCAATCAGGCGTCGCGCGGCTGATCTCCACTATTTATATAAGATTTTGAATTCTGTGGTTGATTGTCCAGCTTTGTTGTCGTTGATACCATTTAATGTGCCTGGAAGACTCACACGTAATACTCCACTCTTTCGTCCAATAGCACACAAGACGAATTATGCATCAAACATCTATCCTGGGAGATGTTTAGCAGTTTCAAATTGCTTGGATGCAAACTTGGATTTTTTTTCCGTAAGTTTCCCTACTTTCAAGTGCAATGTGAGAAGGATTTATAGAAATACATGAAAGTTGTTCTCTCTAACTCATATTGGAGCTTGTTTACATTATTTTGAAGAAAATTATAATTATGTTTTGGTTTCTTTGATGTTCATATTTTGTTTTTAAGTTTGTTGGTTTCAACATATTGATATTGTAAAATGGGGGATATCCCGTTTATTCGATATATATTGTTGTAATATAATGTCGAAATAAATAAATAAAATAAATAAATAATTAAATAAATTAAAAATAATACATAACCTTTCAAACAAATATACTGACATAATGCATTGTATCTGAAAGGAAATTTTTTAAAGATTTAATGATATACGAAAAAACTTACTTCTAAAGTTATTTCAGGATACGATATTGTCGAAATTCGGATAAAAGTAGGTTGTCGGCATTTTACTAGTAATTACCGAGCTTTAATTGGATGGGATTTATATATTTTGATTTATAGAAGGAATAACAACAAAAATTTAGATATGTATATCTCTAAAACCATTTTGCTGAGTTCATTAACGAACTCAAATGTCGCATTCGGATGCGCAACCTTCCCTGAAAATTGCGAGTTGCTATCTGTTTCCATCCTCAAGTTATCGTGAGATACATAATATTTTTTCATAATTTTTTAAAAAATTTCTAGTGATACAATCCTCACGAACTTTTAGATACGTCTTTATAAAGATGGTATGGTGAATAATTATCTTTCAAATAAAGTAAATTTTATGGCAATTAGTACAATTTATTATCTGTGTTTTATTCCATTTTATAGTTCTATACCTTTATAGGTAAATCATGGCGAAATAAATCTTACTATTGTAACTACACATTTGATATGTTATTAGTGGCGATATTGTGATACATAATTTCTGATATTCCGCATGTTGTTCATATCTGCGATCACCACGAATTGAATCCTATTCCGATGATGAAGTTTTAATTATCTCCCAATTAATTTCCGTGCCGAAATTCGATAGTTCAACGATTTATCGAATCTGTATATGATTATTGTTTGATTTTAGCCGGAATCGTTAATGAGATGAAATACAGACTGCACCATAGAATTCATAGAGCCTTGTTGGAATTGTGCGGACATGCGGCCGAATAAAAAAATATTCCAATTTGTTGTAGATTATTGCGTCGCCATGGAATAATATCGGGAATATGTCCGAAATTGTTATCGTTCCCAGAACACGAATATATGACAATTAATTTAGAGTTAGTAAATTGACCGCCTTTGAATATGTCAAGCCTAATATGAATGTGAATGAGTGTCAATATCGAATGGATTTTAATTTTCCGATATGCCGTGTGCATTTGGCATATTTCGTTTCCTTTTGTATTCACATCCAAATGTTATTCTAGAGTAATATAGATATACAGTGTGGAAAAGCCAAATAGAATGAATTCATTATCGTGGTTACTCTACATATTTATGGTTCATCTTCTTCTTCGTAAAAATGCTAACCCTGGCTTCAACCCAATTTTTCAAATATGAAGTATGGGCTTGTGATAAATCTTTTGAAAGGTCTCGTCATTCTCTATTCAGAAATTTAATCATATTCATGTTTATTGCAAAATAAAATTAGAAAGAAATAAAATTAAGTGATTTGCGAAATTTTACACAATATGAAAAACTAAAATGTAATGCAAAATGTAGCAAAAAAATTATGAATGTTAATGAAGTAGATGTTCAAATTTTTCACCGCGAACGCCTTGGCAACACACATTAACTGACATTATTCGCAAGCGTTATTCGATCTTTTAGGTCATTCAAATAAAGGGGTTTAGTTTTGTACACAATGCTCTTAACATATCTCCATAAAAAGAAATCTAATGGGTGAATATCAGGGGATCGCGCTGGCCATTCGATCGTTCCTCGCCTTCCTTTCCATGGAAATATTGCGTCGAGGTACTGCCAGACATTACGTTGGTAATGTGGTTGTGCTCCATCCTATTGGAACCATATCGTAATCGATGGATTTCCTTGATCAGGATATAAATTTGCCAAAGTTGTAACGAAGTTATTTTGAAGTAGTGCTAAATATTTATCGCCATCCAAATTGCATCAATGAAAAATGGGCCTATGAGATGGCCTCGAACATTTCCTGCCCAAAAATTAACATTTTGAGGGAATTGCGTGTGTTCCTGTCTCATCCAGTGAGGATTTTCGGTAGACCAGTAGAGGCAATTTTGAAGACTAACGTGGCCGTTGAGAGAAAAAGTTAACTCACCAGAAAACAAAACGTCTACTAGGTAATAGGATAATATTGTTATCCAACATGTCCAATATGTTTAGAATCGATGTATGGCTGATATTGAATGTTGTGTAGGCATCTATACTCTATTTATGTGGATTTTCTTCAAAGTTACATCTAATTTCACATCCTTCCACAGTGTAGCAGCTGCTTTTTGGGCGCATGTTCTAGGGGAACATCGTCCTATCATTTCGTCCAAATGTCTGTAATTTTCGAATTTCGAGCTGAAAATTGGCTAATAGACTAATTCGGACTCCCTGATCACGAATCCGGTGTCAGATTTTTGGGTGCCGTATGGCCGGCCGGCCGGCCGTAGGCACGATAACAGGAGCACCGAAGGTCCTATCGACTTCAAACTTTCAGGGTAGGTTTCTGATCAAAATGCGACGGTTAAGTTCGTTAACGGGCAAAATCGGCCGGACGGTTTAGGAGTTATAGACATTTAAAATTTTGAGGTTATTTCCCTGATATTTCAGGAACTAAAGAAGATGTTGAATCGAAACTTGGTAGTCAGTTCGAGGATATAAACGCGCAACTTTTGGCAAAATTCTGTTATGATCGAAATGTTGGTAATTTTTAAAAAAATATTTCTTTTAATTTTTTCGAAAAAAAAAATTTTTTTTCGTGAACTATTCATCAGATTGCAACAAAAACTTGTACTAACGTCAATTGTAGTATTTTCCAACATTGTGCAAAATTTTGGCTCTATACGATTTCAATTTCTGGAGATATAAGACAAAATGTGTCAAATTTCCTGGGTCTCTCTCAGTATTTTCATCGATTATTCTATGAACTCTTTGAATTCCACCGAAAACAAATTCAAAGACATAAACATAAAGAATCAAGTCATAGTTTAGACGTCGAAAGAAGGACGATGTTGATCGACTTGAAAAGGTACCTATTTCAAGAAATGCAATAATGAAATGCTTAATTTATGGATATAATATTATCTAAGTATTGTTGGGATCGGGCAGTTGGAAAATTTTTTAATAAAAAAATTTGTACCGACGTTAAATCAAGCATTCTACACGAGTGTGCAAAATTTCAGTTCGATACGATCTCAATTCCAGAAGATATTGCTTAAAATTCACATTCCAGCGTGTTTTGACGTTCTATGGTCACAGAAAATCGTCATAAAAATCTATTTACCTCATTTGACGGCTGTGTGTCAAATCAATTAATTCCAATAATTGATGTCAGATTTCCTACATACCAAGTTCAAACACATTTTATTATATGGAAAACACTTATTATGATCACGTTCTACAGGAATTGATACTAAATAGAAGCTAGATGAAGATTATTGTAATGGAAAATTTGTGTTCCAGAATAATATTAAGGTATTCAACATGATACTGCTTTTTTTCTTTACTGGTCAGTACGGGCCACAAGGAAGATGAACATGCGCCCAATAGCTCCTGTCCACAGGGCTTGAACCAATTTTTTAATCTACGTTACATGCCCAAACTCGCGAAACTGCTTCTCTATTTTAGATTATATTTTGGATTATAGGCGGCAAATTCTGAAATTTCTCATGAAACAAGCGATGACTTACTTCTATTTTTTGTGTTCGGGTGTTATCTTCGTAACCAATCATTTTTGAAATTGTTATTTTGTGCATTTCCGTTAATAGAACCATTATTCAAAAATGAAGTCAATGAAATTCAAACACAAATCAGAAAATTCATAAACTACAACTTACCAGCACAAAACAAGTTGCGAACGTGTTCTATAAAGAAACTAACACTGCCACAGAAAGTGTTTCACGTAGATTTCTGGAAAACACAATGCTATGGTTTTGTTTCGTTCTATGACATCGTGAAGGCAAATAAGTTTAGTATTATTGCAATAAGATTTTGAATTTCGGTAATATTTTTTTCTATTTTGAATTTTGCAATAAACATGAAATTATCGAATGGCCAAGAAATTCTGTGAAGATTATTAAGAAAAATTCTGTATCTCAGAAACAATTCGTCATATATCGCTGACATTTTGCTAGAGCCTTCAAAACCATATTGTACAGTCAAGTTCTAGATTTAAATTCGGTCGGATTTATATTCTTGGAAATGTAGTGAAAATACAATTTTTTTCCTGGAGTTATAAGCAGTTTTGGGTGGTTTCAGTAACTGGATGGGTGACTACTCTGGCTATAAATTTGAACAAGCGCGCTAAAGCTCCCGGCTTTTTTAACTTATTAATAAACATTTACGGAGAATGGGGCTAACTGTTCCTTGTGTCGCTGGTACAGGAGCACAGATGAAACTGCCGAACATTATCTGCTCCACTGCAGCGACTTAACCAAACTAAGGACTGTACAGTGTACAGTGTACACCTTGGAGGCCCATAGTACCCAGTATGCCTATGGTGAGAGGGACCTCTCCTTTGATTAGGGAAGGGAAGGGATACCGCATGCCGTACTACGCAACGCTATCGATCTGAAACCAAAACTTTGACAGTTTGGTGGACACCAAACGATGTGGTGGACGTTTCTTGTGTTTACCAGAGCGTTTACGAACTATTTTGTTATAAAACTGTGTTACACATAAATGTAGGATGTGCAGCTTACGCGGCTGTAAAAGCCACAGCAGGAAACAGGAGCCTGGTTCTGTGGTCATGTGGTGCCCATTTGGTTTCAATGTCAGGCAATATATTATCTCTCTTCTATAGTCTCAGAAACACTCCCTGTCGACTCAGGGCATTTTTGTCAGTGTGCCATCTGGTCTGAGTCTCTACAACTTTACGCCGATGAACAATTTGGCCTCAAGGCCTCAATTCGGTCGAGTTCGGCACCGCAGAAGAAGAAGACGGTCAATGGAGTTCACAGTTCGACAATTCTGGAAGATTATTTTTGGGCAGAACTGGTAGGAATTGACATTCGCGATATGTGGTTCCTGTAAGATTGAAACACACCATATATCTGTCTAAACAATTGATCTAATTGAAGGGGAAATGGTAACCGTGTAATTTAGAGAAATGGTCCCGTCGAATGGCAACCTTGCTGATGCGTCACCGTCAACGCTGTTGGTTAATGGCATCAAGTCAACAACTTCAGACGAGTATTGGGGCAATATCGAACGCTGAAATATGAACGTTCCGGCGTATATGTGAGAAAGAGTATTGAAAAATTGACTCGCTGCTAAACGTGCTTGCTGTGGCAATATTAACGAGATCGAAGTGCACATGTGCTCTGCAATGTTGAAATTGAAAAATTCGACATAAGCTCTCGCAAGAAATTCAAGAGGTCTGGTCGGAAGACCTAATGATTCACTATGAACATATCATTCTGTTTATCTATTATTCAGATCATTCAGGATAGATAAATATTTTTCATATTTTTGTCCTCCTCGAACAACGCAGTCGTATGCGCTTTTATAAATATGGAAATTTCAAACACAGTCACAATAACTCCGAATGGAACTATAATTTCAAAATATACGAGAGTAAAACTACCGCTTTATTCATGAAAACGAAAAATAACTCTGTTTATTGTACGTTTTCATATACGTGTACCAGTGAATAATGGATAAGGGTCATAGTTACTTGGAGTATGTGGGGAATAAATTCTAGGAGAACCTATTTGAGTACATCTGAAGCTGAATATGACGGAAAAATTGTACGGAATAGAGGAAATCATCATCATTCAAACTTGAATTTCCATTAACATGGATTTTTATGGTGAACCTACATCTTAAATTAAAATTGAATTTGAAATTTGTTACTTAAAAAAAACTTTTTTTTTTTCGTTGCTCTGAAACCGTCTGGCCTATTTTGCCCAATAACGAACTTACCCAGATATTCATCTCCCTAACCTACTCTGAAAATTTCAACTGCCTAGCTCATTCCGTTCGAGAGTTATTGTGGAAATTTTTTTTTTAATTTTCAGATTTTTTTTTTACACTTTGCGGTAACCTGGTCAATACAAAACTTCACATACGTATAAAGGTCATGATTCTACAATTTGATGCTAAATTTCAAATAGATCGAGTGATCGATTTCGGAAATATTCATAAAAAATGTTTTTACTAGAATCGGCCATAACTCCAAAACCGCTTTATGGATTTCGCCCATTAACGAACTCGTCCGAGATATTTACGCTCCAAACCCACCTTGCAAATTTCAATCCTCTAACTCCTTTCGTTCGAGAGTTATAGTGCCTACGGCCGGCCGGCCGGCCGGACCGGACAGAATCGATTTCGACCTCGGATTCTTGATCAGTGAGTCGAACCAAATCGTTTGAGGCCATTTTCAGCCAAAAATTAGAAAATTACAGACATTTGGGCAAATTGATAAGCACGCTGTTCCGAGGAACTAGAGCGCCAAAAACACATAGGCTGACCGCAGTTACCTCTGAGAAAGTAGTTTCAGTGAGGGAAGTGTTGATAAAACTGGTGAGCAGAGTCTTGACTGGCCGATTGGTCGACCGGTCCATTAGACTTCCCTGTATTTCTGTTCAGACAGTATTATCGGTTTCCAACGATTGCGAATTTAACCGTTCAGTATCCGCTGAGCTCACAACTTCTGATTTCAACCACTACACTAGTGGGTCGCTCGTCTTGTGGTGTTTGAGTCAGATTCAGGTGTACGCCTCTTGAATTAAGGCGAGCTTCCAGTCGTCGACTGGGGGTTACTTGACTCCGGGTCTGGGGGTGTGACATCTCCATAATTACCTCAGGAGCCTCTAGGAATTAAAGTCATCCTGGTCAAAGTTCCGACTACAAGTGGGATCATTTTGGATACCACATTTCTGACCAGGAATACAGGTAGGTCCAACTTGACTCTATTCCGGTGGGAAATATCTCTCTCCAAAGGGAAATGCTTTCACGATTCACTGATCAATGTTTTCTTCCCAAAATATGCATAGATGGACAGGCATTCAGGTGTATGGGACCTTAATTCGTCTCACGTGGAAAGGACGATAACCTTCCAACTTCAAGATAAAATATCCAGCCCAAAAGTTCCAGACACATCAACGTTAGGTCCTTTCGACCGATGACTCCAGCATCCAGCAAAATGAGAAACCAACAAAAGGACGGAAAGAATAAAAAGGACCACTGTAACTGTAACAACTCCAGAAAAACTCACCGTTTTTTAACGCCAAGCAATCCATTTCCGTGTATTCCAACTAATCAGATCTCAACAAAATCGACGATCCAACAAATACCGATTAGTTTTCACCCTGACTTGGATTAAATTGATTCAAATCCGTCGATCAGGCAAAATACTAATTTTCAATTTTAATCCTTAAAAGGAGTGTGGTCGAGTGCAACAGAATTCTAAGACGTAATTATTCTGACAAACGAACACGAATCTGAGCGTCATCTGAGAGAAACCATGATCTGAATATTATCGACCCTCGATCGATACGAGATACAGAGTCGGAGCTTCCCCTCCATAGATGACGCTGCCAGTATTGAAATTTATTATAATTCACAAAAATTGAGAATACGACAGGCTGATATTGCTGAAAAATCATCTCATCGTTGTTCTTTATGTCCATAAAAATATTCAGTGAATTCTGCAGATAAGTTTCCAAGATATAAGAGCTATCTTGATAACAATATTTTCGCTTCTAGTGTTAAAATTATTATTCTCATGACATGCAACCTTGCAACTAGTTTCTAAAGAGTACAGTAAAGGTTCATTTCCGTTGAATTTTCATGTTCGTGGCTGAAACAGCTTTCATGTTTGACTACGATGGTAAAAGGAAGCAATATCACTACAGAAATTTTAACGCAGATGAGACAAAGGTAAGAATCTGTCATGGAACAAAACAGCGTGATATTAGGATCTCTACTTTGTTATATTTCCATCTTTTCCATTACACGCTCCAGGAAAGAACATATTCGAATTTATTCCCTACCTATGATATGTACTGAGTTTCGCTAAGAAACAAAGTAGGTATTGACATTTTTCCAATGCAGATATTTTCATCGTTCTTGGATCTTGTCATAACATGTTGTTATTGATTGGTTTGCGTTTATTTGTTAACAGACGAATTGGAAAATCCATTTTGCAGGTGTCAAAACAACGCTCTCGTTCGAATATTTCATTGGGAATGCCATTAAATTGATGTTTTCATATCACATCAGGGGTATAATGAATGAGGGTTCGCGTCCGAATTCATTATTTCAAACGTAGGTCTTTTATTTGTACTTCCAATGGGAAATAGGTCCAATGGTATTATATGTAATGAAAATTTTTATTGAAGTAAAAAAATCTAGAAACCACTGACGTGGAGTCAGAAGCTTTTGGGCGCATCTTCTTCTGTCTATTCGCGCCTGGCACACCCTCACGTAATACTCCATGATCCTTCAAGCCGAATATCACATTTCATCTGACATCTAAATTTTTTGAAGAGATATTTAAAAAAAAATTTGCTGAGTTTTGCGTGTTGACATTCTACACATAATTAGTATAAGTTTCGATCGGATCGGTACTTTTTTATTTATTGAGGAAATAATATTCCAGATCAGAAACCGTTTGGCCGATTATGTACAATCAAGGAAAATAACCGTCGTATTCGGATGTGCAATCTACCCTGAAAGTTGCAAATTTCTTTCTTTTCGTTGGTAAGTAATCCTCATTAGATTTCTTGAAACATTTCTCTTCGCGGAGCCATTTGCTTGATGAAGTTCTTTATTAAAAGATATATTTTGTGACTTATTTTGCACCTGGACAGGCACTGACAGACAATTAGAACTCTATTTAAGATTATTAAATTCGTTCTACAACTCCATGAAATTCCCTATGGGAATCGCAAACATTGAAAATCTCTGAAATATCCATATAAAGGATTTTCAAATAAGAGGTGTTATTTTGATATTAAAAAAAAATGCCATTTTTCAATATAAATGATCGGATGTTTATTTCATTTAAAAGAAGAAGCTATGCCGTTAATACTGGAAAATAAGATCAGGCAAATGACCACCACGACCACGCTTACAAGACCATATCCTTTTAATGAAATTTGCCATAACCAAATCGCAAAGTGGCTGCCCTATGTCCTCGATAGTCTCACGAATTACATCTTTGAGGTCTTGAATCGACGCTGGGCTATTGGCGTGGACCTTCTCTTTCACGTGGCCCCAAAGGAAGAAGTCGCATGGTGTTAAATCTCAAGATCTCGGTGGCCAATTGTGATCACCTCTTCGAGAGATAACACGGTCCGGAAACTTTTCCCGCAAAAGATCAATGGTTTCGTTGCTTGTGTGGCACGTAGCGCCGTCTTGTTGAAAGTAAACGTTGTCCAGATCAATACCGGCCATAAAAAATCATTAATCATCTCTCGATAGCGCAATCCATTCACCGTAACTGTTGCTCCAGCCTCATTTTCGAAAAAGTAAGGTCTAATGACTCCCCCGGACCATGAACCGCACCAAACAGTCACACGTTGAGGATAGAGAGGCTTTTCAACAATAACTCTTGGGTTTTCCGTGCCCCAGAAGCGACAATTTTTCTTGTTGACGAAGCCACCGAGGTGGAAATGGGCCTCATCACTCAAGATGATTTTTCGATGGAATTCCGGATCATTCTCATGTATTTCAACGACCCAATCAGCAAATACACGACGTTGTTGATGATCGGCCGGCTTGAGTTCTTGTATTTACTGAACTTTATAAGCCTTAAGACCCAAATCTTAATGCAAAATACGGTGTAATGACGTTTGTGGAATGCCTAATTCCAAAGGACGACGAGGAATGGACAAACATGGGTTTTCTTCAACACTTTCGGCTACAGCAGCAATATTCTCGGCTGTTCTTGAGCGACGTGCACGGGATTTATTCTTGTCCCAACAGTTCGAATATTTTTCCACCAATTTCTTTATTGCGGTCGGACAAGGTGCTTCACGACGTCCCAACAATGTTCGAGTTTTACGAACTTTCTCTGCGAAATTTTCACCATTTTTATAGTGAATTTTAATAATTTCAATGCGTTCTTGAAGCGTGTATCGTTCCATTTTTATTAATGGCGTAGTTTCTACTTGTCAAATGTCAAAAAATGACAGCTTCAAAAGTGACATCTACCGAAATAGCGGGCTATTCAAAATAACACCTCGTATTGGAAAATCCTTTATTTAGATATAAATAAAAAACCGAAAATACCTCGAAATTTGGCTAACAAGATGTTAGACGCACTGTAATGTGTAATACATTTCTTTATTTCAATAATTTGATTTTTGCGTGCATTTTCTGGGGAACAGCGTGCTATAATTTTGCCCAAATGTCTGTAATTTTCGAATTTTTTGCCGAAAATGGTATCAAACGATTCGGTTCGATTTACTGAAGAATAATTTGAGAGCAAATTTGATTCTGTCCAGCCAGCCACGATAACTTTCGAACGGAAAGATAGAGCGACTCGCAGTTTTCAGGGAAGGCAAACGATTTTGGAGCTATACCCATCTGATATGTTGTTGTTATTTTCTCAATAACTCAAAAAATGCGAATTCGATTCCAAATTTGAACATGATTGGATTCATTTTGTCGGAGATCCGAGCAACCTTGTGTGAGTTGATTGGCTGGAAAGTTGAGATCGTTGTTGGGGATAATCGGCCAAACGTTTTCGGAGTTATACCCATCTTAAATTGTGTTGTTCTTTCCACAATAACTCAAAATCCGATCCGATCCACTTAAACTTTGGTAATTACTTGTAGAATGCTGAAAAGCAAAATATTATATTTAAAAAACCATTCCTCAGAATCCACTGAATTTCCGCACATGCCTTCGATCCACCATTTTACAATCGAGTACCGAATTTCACCTCGATCGACTACGTATCAGGCGTGAATGAAGCATGCGCGAAGAAGAGCCTGACTTGACGTCAAAGATGTTCAGTTCTTGTATCATTACATGATTTTCTAGTGAATACATTTCATTTGTTTATAATTCTTTTTCTGTATGTATTTTATTTATTGCTACCACTGAATGAAAGAAAAGTGGGAAAGTCCTGAGGACAGGGCTCTATTTGAAGATTTTCTTGATTTTTCGAAATGCCTATAATTTTGAAAATACGTAACTTCCGGCTTGACGTTGATTTCTGGGACACCCTGTGTACCCTGTATTGTTTCCCAATGGGGTCAACATATTCACCACAATTTTACCATCCCGATCGTTTGGATCAATTGACTCCATTATTTCTATCGTACAAATATCCCAATTGAAAAATATCATTAGCATTGACGACGATGGGGCGTATGTTGAAAACTACCCCATGTAGCCTTTCCGCAACATCACATACATTCGACCGAAATGCCACGTTATTGAATTCAATCCCGTTCGTAGGAACGTTCAACCCACTTGACATTTGAAACAAAAACGGCTATTAATCAGAGACACCGTACAGAGGGAGAATTAGGTTTAATCTACATTTATCCAGCTGAATTGGCATTTGGAAAATATCGAACGTGCTCGAGATAATTAGTCGGCCGTGTTCGGAGAACTGACGTTATTTTTGCAGTTTCCGCTCGTCCATTATTCATTTCAGTTCGAGATCAGATGACTTTTTCGATCTACCGAATTCACTTTTTTTCAAGTCTCGTGTGTTTTTCAACTCGACTAAATGCTGTTCGGGGGATTCATTCATTATCATCCTTAGACAAATGGTCCCAACTCGGTTGTTTAACAAGAGCGCCAAAAATGTGGAGATTTCAAATCAAATAAAAGACATATTTTTGCTTTTCAGTAATTTCAAACTATATATACAGGTCTATTTACAAGGGGAAATATACAAGGAATAATCGCTTACATTAAGGATTTACATTTAGTGCCTGATCTCTGGGCTCTTATCTAAAAATATAACATTATGTATCTGTCATGAGATGTGTGGAAGAAAGAATGTGACAAATTTTCTAGAGGTATGTCGAATCAAATAGAAGACATATACTACTCAGATGGGATGAAGGATTTCAGGAGTACTTATTATCGTTTTAATGATAACAATCTTCCTGCAGGATGAGGTGATGGGATAATTTATGTTTAATTTTGATGTTTGTGTTTTCTGCCGTGGTTGTCCCGAGATGTTGTGTTTTTTTCCAGTTTCTTCGTCGTGTGTTTGTAAAATTTTATTTTCTGACTTTTAATTATGTCGTGTATCGTGTCTGCGTTTCCGGATTTATGTAGGTCTTCAATTTTAGTGAATCCTAGTTTATTTAAAATTATTCGGAGGAATTTATTTTGAATAATCTGTAACTTTTTGAAATTTGTGTTTGATGTATTGCTCCATATAGGGTTCGCATATAAAAACACTGGTCTGATTCCTTGATTATAAATTCTAAGTTTTGAATTCCGGCTTAGCTTACTATGCTTGTTCGGTAAGGGGACAATGTTATGTTGAATTATGTACACCTTTCGCTATAAGTCGTTAATGTGTGAGTTATAGTTCAGTTTGTCGTCTAGGGTTATACCAAGATATTTGACTGTGTTTTGCTGTTTTATGGTCTGGCCGTTGAATGTTACGTTTTGTGTCGATTTTCGTTTTATCCTGTGTGTAAAGTGTACCAGAGTAGTTTTATTAGCGTTAATTTTGATTTTCCATCTGTCGTAGTACTTTTCGAGTCTCTGAATGTGCTCTTGTATGTATTTGTCTGCCTGAGTTGGATGGAGGGATTCTGCTATTACCGCGGTGTCGTCGGCGAAAATTTTCAGTTTTTTTCTGTCTGTTTTTGGAATGTCGTTTATGTAGTAGTTGAAGAGGGTTGGGGAGAGGATACCTCCTTGTGGCAACCCAGCCGGGATGGAGGATTTGTTGGAATGGGATTTTTCAACCCTGGTTTGAAATGTTGTGTGGAGATTTTAAATCTGAGGATGTCATTTTAACAGGATGAGGAGTGGGACTATTAGATCGAAATGGCCCAAATAAACTCAACAGAATAATTTAGCACAAACACCGATAAAATGAATCCCTTCACGCCCCTCCTAACTAGCAAAATAGACCCCTATCATTTTTCTTTCATGTTTCAAAGATTATAAGAGCGGTACAGAAGATTGGTTTAGACGCACAGGCTGTCATAAATAGACCCACTCAACATAATGTGTACAAATTGTTTTTCGGAACAAGTGGCATTGAATTTTATAGTTTAGGAAGTTTTAACAACTGCTGTTGAATTTTCTTTTCATTTTCAGTTTATTGTTTCTATTTTTTTGTGCTACAATAAACTCTCAATACTGTTACAATCGAACCCTTTGGTGAAAAAATTGTAACTCTATGACTTGATCTCAATAAGTATCAATTTCTTGAATATGACTAACATGCATTTTATATTTTATTATGCAAATGAAAAAGTAGTTCCCATTTCGACCAAAAAATAATTCCGCTGTGATTATTCATTAAAATGTTATAAGATATCGATTTTTATGTTACCTCTTCCCTACTTCAGGGGAAATAGCCGGACCAGTTTCTTATAAATGTTTTTTAATTCCTACGTTATTCAAACAGTAAAAATATTAGTTAAAACTTCAAAAATGTTTGGCTGCACGGTTCTGAAGGTGCGAGTATTTAACTGAAACAAGAGCGCCAAAAATATTGAGCCACAAATGAAGTCAGTTTTAAGGCTATATCGTATGAATAATCAATAAGCAGAGATCGGAAGAACAAACTCTTCATCCAGGTGTCGATGCTGGATGCCATCCGTGATTTCATGAAAAATCGGAAAGATTAAAACAGAATTGTTTCATTAAACAGAGGTATGATTGATTAGACGGCCGATCCAAACTGCGAGAGAATTAATTGTCCATTCGTTTGATTTATGGGACCCACACCGACATCGATTTGTCATTCTAAGTTTCGTTCGTCAGGGGGTATCTTTTACATTATTCATCCTAAAAGTTTAATCATTTTCGATAACGACTAGCTGATATTCCCGAACTTCCAATTTTTGCGTGCTCCGACCAGGGCACCATCGTTTCGTCTAAATGTCTGTATTTTGGGAATGTTGAGCCAAAAATGGCCTCGAACGATTGAATTAGTTCCAAAGAATATCATCAGATTGTCTAATTTTTGGCAGAAAGCTCGAAGATAAAATAGGAAGATCAGGGGAATATGCTTAATCCATTCATCGCTCCAGAAATTTTAACCATTCAAATTTCCATTTTATGATTCCTAAAAACAAAGGAGTGGGGTCAGGGTACCCCCGCCAAGAACGAAGTTCCCTACAGCTACTCTTCAAATTCCAATGAAATTTAATATAGACTCTTCCACCATAGCCCCTCGTAAACTATACTAGTATGACCAAATATATGAATTAGAAATTGATGTTGGAATTTCAAATGAGTAGGTATAGATATTTTTATAAGACGGGTGTGCCCTTCATGTGTTACCTGCCACCTAAAACCACGATCCTGTAACACCACCTGTTCAGGAGCATGCGTGGGTTGAAAGAGTCGGTTTTTAACCACGCATTTGTGGATCTCCTGACAGGATTCAGTGGCAAGACCGCATCCTCACACACAAAACCTCACTTTTCCCAGACTAAAACTCAAAGAGTTCAAACGTTTTCCTTCGCCTTTTTATCTATACACTCATCCGATCGCCCGGTATATACGCAAATTCGTTGCAGTCCAAGTGAAAACAAACGCACATGCGGCAAATTGATTTTTTTTTCCGCTAGAGAGAAAAATCCTGAGAGGGTCCGCTTCTCTCAGATGTGTGAGACTACAGTTGTTGATTGGTTACTCACTAAAAAACCTCTCGCACGTTCATTGGAGTAGTTATTCGTCCTGCCCTTACAGAATTCCTTAACAAAAGAGATGAGTGCAAGCGGCCTTCACAGATGATGGGACCTGATGACTCGAAGTGATCCGAGCAACACTGCTTTCCGCATTCTGTGCGCCAAATCCTCGGCCAGGGATTTGCAGGCCAGAATAATCTTCAATTCGATCACGTAGTTCGCCAAATCGTAAAAGCAAGGGGTACATTCAATAAGATGCGTAATATACTGTGCAACCTATCTCTCAGCGTTCATACCAGAATAAGAGTTTTAAAATGCTATGTACTCTCAACTCTCCTTTATGGGTCAGAAGCGTGGACCTTTACCGATGCCTCGTGTAGGCGCATAGATGCATTTGAGATGTGGTGCTATCGCCGCATACTCAGAATCCCATGGATACTCCACGTTTCAAACGATGAGGTATTACAACGCATCGGTGGACAGCTGCAATACCTACAAAATGTCAAACGCAGAAAATTGGAATACTTCGGACATATTATGCGAGGCGAAAAATACCACCTTCTTCAACTGATCCTACAGGGAAAGATAAAGGGTCGAAGATCAGCAGGACGCAGACGAATATCGTGGCTGCGAAATTTACGAACATGGACCGGAATGACGTCGGCTGCTCTATATAAGAAGAAGTTCGCTCTCAGTCCGCCTAGGCATCCTATGATTAGTAAGGTACATCTTAACATTATGCCTTGGGTACAGGATCCACAGTTCGAAACTTAAATCCTTGTATTATTCCCTTTTCTGTTCTTCCTTCATCACCACATTTTTTTCAGCGGGGGAAGAAAATTCGACGACAAAAAGTTCCTTGAGTTATTTGTCCAGCAGGACTATATCTGGCTTTATGGCATGGATCTGCCGTGTTGTTGGAGTAGCGGAAAAAAAAATGTTTTAACTTACAAATTTCAAATTCAATTTTTTTAGATGCAGTTTCTCCATAAAAATCCATTGATAGCATTCTCAACTCTAACAAGCTAATACTTTCGGAGATATGATTTTTCGAAATTTCAATAATGAATCGTACTTCTATGTTTTCACAGAATGCTATAATTATTGTATCTATTATTATATGATCTGTCATGTCTGTCATGTCATCCTGTTCTATTAGAGAGAGTCAAATTCATTTCAACTATTTTAATTTGATTCCTTCCATGGTCCTCATTCTCAGATTGCTCATTTAATCTTGATAAATAACAACAAATCTTGTCAAATTTTGAACAAGATCACCAAATCTCCTGTCCACAGGGCTTGAACCAATTTTGTTAAATGATAACCTGCACTCATTCGATATTTAGAAATACTTCATAATCTAATTGCTGTTACAGACAGTACTGCTATGCTATTATCGACCTTAAAAAATCATAAAAATTAAAAATTTAATGCTTGTGGCTTTTACTTGATGCAAATCCATATTAACTCAATGAAAAATTATATACGATTTACACTTATTTATTCAATATTGTGACGCGTTTCGTCGACACAGCGACTTCATCAGACTACATCATACTGTATGTATGATGTAGTCTGATGAAGTCGCTGTGTCGACGAAACGCGTCACAATATTGAATAAATAAGTGTAAATCGTATATAATTTTTCATTGAGTCATAAAAATTATATTACACTAGGAGGAATAAGTACATATCGATGGTTCAAAGTATTATAGTAATTATTATATCGTTTCGTAAGGCAGTTAAGGCACATCATCTTTATTTATAGGTATACATCATAATTGATATTTTTTTCCCATAATTGATGGAGTTATTTTGAGTTCTTTATAACTTTTTCTTTCAAACTAATCTTGATGAAATGAAACATCTCAGACATTTGCGGCGATGGTTTAATATTTATCGAAGAATTTCCGGAAATGTTGCCAATTAACAACTCCACAAAACGAAGCAAAACGCAGTGGGTCTAGTTGCTGAATTTCGCCTCTTCGCTACCCCCATCTCTCTCCCTTTTCATCACGAATATTGTATTATTTTTCTCAGTAATGATGAGTAATTAGCTGAATAATCAACTGGGCTTTCTTCTCGTCATGGCGCAGAGCCCAGTTTTAATACCACCCAATTCAGAAGATAGATGCTAACGGCAGGTAATTAAAAAGCAAAGTGCCTGCGGAATCCAGCCGTTCGCCGCGACGCCCCTAATTTCGGCACTGTATCTTCGCCGGCGCCGGGAAAAGGACGGAGCGTGAGCGCGTCACGTTCCGCTTTGTCCCAAACCGCGGGAATTTGCATACAAATTAAAACTGGCTCCGGATATATTCCCAACGCACCAAACTGCAACCACAGTCCGGACAATGGCTTAAAACATGTGCAAAAATAGAAAGGAAAAATTTCTACACAGTAACAACCGCATTTATGACTTTATCGTCCTATAACCCCAATTTTGGTACAGGAGGGACGTAACTTAATCACCAGAATGGGGAAATATATTCGCGAAATTTACATTTAAATTGAACCTCGACTAACGTCAAAAGTTTCGGATGTCAAAGCCTGCGCGAAAAGAAAACCAACAGAAAATCATAATAATTGCGGTGGTATGCTAAGCAGGTGTGTTATTTTCTCCCGCTGAATCTCTGATGGAAGTTAAAAAGCGCCGAAGTTATGCATTGAAATTAAATGAGGTCGGGGGCTTGCTCTTCAAAGGACATCAAATGAGTGGTAACGGAGTGTCGATACTGTCTGACAACGCAGTGACATCGTCCCTAACTCCTGAGAATATTTTATGGAATACGTAACTGAGGAAACTGGGGAGTTTAAATATTTATGATGTCGAAGGTTACCGCTCATCATTAATACATGTGTTTCCTGTAAATTTTGCGGAGATGCAGAGGATTATAAGCTATTTTATGATATTATTACTAGACATTAGGGGTATTAGTGCGCAGTGACACAATAATTTATTGGTTCCTCATTCTTGAGCTGACCTTTTTCATATTTACGGGATGTTTTAAATGTTATCTAAATGAAAAATTTCTCAAACAAGTTTGGAAAAGCACTCTGGCAAGGAGCTATGGCGCGCTTGTTCAACTTTATTAGCAAAGCAGTCACCCATCCAGGTACTGAACACGTCCAAGGCATCTTAACTCCAGTAAAAAACTATTTTTCCTATATTTCTAAGAATATAAATCAGACCGAGTTTAAATCTAGAACATGACTGAATTTACTTTTGCAATTATTGAAGTTCGACAACTACAGCAATATGCTCCAACTTCGCCTAAGACAGAGTTTCTCGTACGCAATAAAATAATACCTAAGTCTCAGGGATAAAAACTCGTATACCGCTAACCGTCTTAATTCTACCGCCTTCTTCGTATCCCTGGTTACTACAAGTTACTCTCTTCACTCTCCGCACTACTGCTTTCCTTCAATCCCATAGGGTAGTACGCCCGAGGTGGTGTGCAATGATTGGTGATTCCCTGGCTGAAAAAACCGCCCCTTAGACCAATAGGATTCCACGGGAAAAATCCTACGGTTTAAGGCAATGCTAGGGATATAGCCGTTGTTGACATTGCACCAAAATATATGAGAGCCCTTCAAGTATTATAAACTCCAGATACAGATATTCCGTTAACCCCGACCTCCGACGCCAGAGGGTCGGGGTTACTTCATCTCCTGTCGGGTGGTACATGATCTTTGCGATCTGTCTTAAGATCACTACCAATATACTATTGGGTTTTTGGGCGCCCAAGAGTCCAGATAACGTCTGATGTGTCGATAATGCGTCGTTTGCGCCCTCCAAATATAATCTTAATTCTACTATTCAAGTAAAATTGCAATCCTTATCGAAAATCTTCCAATAATAACAATCAAGATAAAATATATAACCATAAAAATAGAAAAATATTTGAATAATTGAAAATAAATTTATATTATGTACATCAAAATCGAATATCGATGTTTCAGAAATCAAATATAGTTTGGGAAAAAAATATAAAACTACTCAACATAATAAATGAAGATTTGTAAAACGATAATAACTAAATGAAAAATACTTTCTTTGGATAATAATACTAATCATGATCACAAATAAATATATGGAGATAGAACTATCTTAGTATGCATTTCACTCTATAAACATGAGCACTGTCATTTTCCAAACAAAATAAAATAAAATAAGAAATAATGATGAAAGTTGGTCAACTCTAGTACTTATTCTTATTTCTTATTTTATCTTATTTCGTGTATAAACAAGATCGTTGAAATGTGCGTGTTCAACTTTTTTATTTTATTTTAATTTTTGTCTTATTTTATTTTATTTGCTGTATAAACCCGTCTTTAGTTTTGTTAGTTCAGTTGCTGCTAAGATGTTTGTTTTCGAGGATTCGGCAGCTTTACTCATCAAGTGTTCTAGGCTATTTAATACCAGAATTGATAGGAGCGGGTTGTTCCTGCTCGTCAAAATTATGGAACAAATTCATTTTCTCAGAAGAAAAATATTTGGCAACAAAATCCTGAAACAGGTCAATTTTTGTTTCACTTTTACCAAATTTTTATGCATTTTTGAAGGATTTTAGTTGCACCCTGTGCCATCCCCATCAACCCTCTAAATTTTTTGAATAGGGAAAGTGGGTCCTATGGTACTTTTTTGGCAAGGTCTTTCTACCTTCTTTACAGGCGTGCAGAAATTTTCAAGAAAACATTTATCTTTTTTGAAAAATAGTTAGTTCAAAGAGGTTTTCAGTATGTGCACTTTGTCATGGCTCATTTACTTTGAGACGATGGTACCTGATGAAATTTATCACCGAATGAAAGTCGACCATTACAGTTTTGTTCATGCACAACTTTCAACCCCCTCACGTGAAAAATTGGAATGTGTGAAACACTGTGCTTCAGTTATAATCTTAAGTAGGTATGTGGTCATTTTGAACATTTAATTTAACTTATCTTGTAATGCACAATGTTTCTCTGGGTGGTACTCCAATGCCGAAATAAATTTCCAATGTCACTCCATTTTTTTTTCTCCATTAAAGGGTTCGTAGGGTTTCAAAGTTGTGCATGAATAAAACTGTAATGGTTGACTTTCATTCGGTGACAAATTTCATCATGTACCATCGTCTCAAAGTAAATGAGCCATGACAAAGTGCACATACTGAAAATCTCTTTGAACTAACAATTTTTCAAAAAAGAAAAATCTTTTCTTGAAAATTTCTGCACGCCTGAAAAGAAGATACAAAGACCTTGTCAAAAAAGTACCACATGACCCACTTTCCCTAATCAAAAAAATTAGAGGTTTGATGGTGATGGCACAGGGTGCAACAAAAATCCTTCAAAAATGCATAAAAATTTGGTAAAAGTGAAACAAAAATTGACCAGTTTCAGGATTTTGTTGCCAAATATTTTTCTTCTGAGAAAATGAATTTGTTCCATTATTTTGACGCGCACTGTACAGGGTGTCCCAAGTTCGAGTGCCTATTAGACGTTTCTGGAGAACTGGACATATTTGAAATCTGAATATTGGGATTATGATATTGGTTGAAATTCTCTACGGACCTAAAATATTTTCGAAGCCCAATCACTTCCGGTTATATAGGGAGTGAAAATAAATTTAATGAAAGAATTTTTTTTTTTCAAGTTTTGCATTCCTGATATGATCAAGTATTCAATGCTGAATACATTTCTGTTATTCATTCGAATAGTTTTCAAAATATCGAAAAAAAACCGGACAAAAAGTCAAATATGTTTAGTCAGTATTATGTTCATTATTCTTGTTTTAAACATCCTGAGCGTGAACCGTTTTTCTAACATCGAAGAGGAACAATATGGAGAGGTCATGCATCTTTTAAATTTCAGAAATATCATCACAAGAGTGTTTCAAATTTTGTGTCGAAAATTGTGATCAAAAATTGGCCATAACTTCTGTTTTTCAAATAAGAACCCTATTTTTTATGATTGCGTTGGATTCTGCGGTGAAAAATAATGATAGTTCTCTAACATGATTAAGCTCCAAAATTAAAAAAAAAACTCAGAAATTATTTAATTTAGGAGCATAATCATGTGAGAAAACTATCATTATTTTCACCGCAGAATCCAACGCAATCATAAAAAAATAGGGTTCAAATTTGAAAAACAGAAGTTATGGCCAATTTTTGATCACAATTTTCGACACAAAATTTGAAACACCCTGTGATGATATTTCTGAAATTCAAAATATGCATGACCTTTCCAAATTCTTCCTCTTCGATGTTCTAAAAACGGTTCACGCTCAGGATGTTTAAAACAAGAATAATGAACATAATACTGACTAAGCAAATTTGACTTATTTTCCGGTTTTTTTTCGATATTTTGAAAACTTTTCGAAAGAATACAATGGTTTTAACAGAAATGTATTCAGCATTGAATACTTGATCATACCAGGAATGCAAAACTTGCAAAGAAAATGTTTTCATAAAATTTATTTTCACCCCCTGTATAACCGGAAGTGATTGGCCTTCGAAAATATTTTAGCTCTGTAGAGAATTTCAAGCAATATCATAATCCCAATTTTCAGATTTCAAATATGTCCAGTTCTCCAGAAACGTCTAATAGGCACTCGAACTTGGGACACCCAGTATATTTCATATAGTTCTCTGTTCTATTGCCTCAGAACCTTACGGTCTGTTCATAATTGAGCGAGAACCAATTCAAATACGTTTAGTATGAATATTGTTAATTTATTCTCCGAACAGGGAAGAAGTTTAAACGACCGATTCGAAACCGTCGTCTGAACTACTTTTGGAACAGTCTCGAGAGCTTACACCGATTAAGGGCGAGTAGGGCGGTGAATTTTCTTCCGGGGACAGGATTGGAGTGAGATATTTTTTTCCGCAATAATTGAATCGATTCTCTTCGAGGTGAATGGAAAACAGCTTTGAATTTTCTGCTCGGACGGGTAAGATTAGGTTCGTCTCACTGATCAAGAATCCATAGGTTTACATAGATTATCAAAGTCACCTATACTATCATTTGTCATAAGAATTGGATTTCAATGAACTTTCTTTGCAAAAATGAAAATGAAAATTCAGTTGATATCATAATTTAACTATATTTCCTATAAAAATAGCAAAACTCAAATTTGGCATTTTCTTTGGTTACAAGATAAAATATCATGTTTAAACTCAACTAAAATGCACCGAAAAAGTACAAAACCTAATGAACAAAATTTAACGTTCCAAAACATCAACTGGTTTCGATAACACATATTTTGTGTCGCGTCCTCCAGAAGTTCCTGATGGAGGTTCTAAAAAATGTCCTCCAAGCTCACCGTAGACGTGTCGTTCGGCCAATTTTGACTGTCGACACAATAATGGCGGAACTTCAATCTTTCGAATGGAACACACCTGAAATTTCAGAAATTTGTTGGTCTATACCAACAAACAATAGAAAATAGCAAAAAATTTATTGTTTTTAAACCATGGGGTGACTTTGGGAACTATCAATCTAACCCCAAAAGTGTTATCAAAGTAACCCCACATGATGTATCTCTTAATAAGTTTCAACCGAACGTATTTTTTTGTCGAATTTCAAATTTGCTAAGGTTGTGTAGAAATCACTCCATCGTAAATAACCGATATTGTAAACAAAAATTAAAATGATCATAAAATACTTCATAACTTTGAGCAGTGTCACTTTACCATCAATTTCACGTTTACTAATAGAATATAAACAAAAACATAATAGCAACTACTTACCTTTATGCTGGCACGGCACCTCAATAATGGCGGAACTTCAATCTTTCGACTGACGATCGAGCGGATGTTGTCAGCTTATAATTGCGGAAAATTCAAATTAATTTAAAGAAATATTTCTCTTTATCAAAGTCCCGCCATAAAATCAATTTCACCCCATTTGACGGTATTCTATTGTGAAATGGTGGTTCGAAGGTATGTGCGAAATTTCAGGGGATTCTGACCGATAGTTTCTGAAATATACATAATTTGTTTTCTAGAACAGGAGGTATTTTATATAATGAGCAATAGAACTAGAAATAAATATGACACGTCTGTTATCTGTGGAGACGATGACATGTATGAACATAGATCATGAAATTCATACAGATACAAATACGGACGTTAATTTTTGATAACAGCATTCAGTGAGTTCATAGAATTAAGATATATTATTGAAATTTTGAAAAATCATATCTCCAAAAGTATTTATTTGTAAGATTTGAAAATGATATCAATGGATCCTTATGATGGAATTGCATCTTAAAAATAATTGAATCTGGAATTTGTAATTAAATGGATTCTTTCTGGGTTTTCTCGAATTTCAGAATAGCTACATCAACAAAAAATAATTCTGAAGATTTTCGTTGAGTGTCTGACGAAGGAGTCCGATTTAGACTCAGAAACGTTACGAAATTTAGTTGTTTCATCGTAGATGTTGTTTATTAAAAGGTTTTTTTCTGGGTTTTCTTTCCCAAACTCTGAAAAATATCTATAAAATAAAAATTAATTATTTTGTGATTTGCTTCTGCGTAAGAAACACAAGATATTTGTCAGAAGCAATCAATTGAACAATGTTTTCTAACAAACAACAACGAATTCACATCAACGAAGAAACAACTATATCGTAACGTTTCGGAGTCTATATCAGACTCCTTCGTCATGAATTTAGATAGAAGAGCAAATAATCAAGAACATCAAAATAATCAACAAGAACAGCAACCCAATCTGTTGAATGTGATCCCTTATGCTCGTGGCCTTTCTGAATAATTAGAAGAATCGGTTCTAAGTTCAATATAAGAACCGTCTTCAAAACACAAAATGATCTTAGGTCTTTATTAACGAAAACAAAACCCATAAATTAAATACAAAAATCAAAAAAACTGTGTATATAATACTCCTTGTATTTGTGGTAAATCATACATAGGAGAAACATCAAGACCACTAGAAGTAAGAAAGTCAGAGCATAAGAATAACTTGAGAAATGGAGACATGCAGAAATCAAAAATAGCAGAAGATGTATGTACAATCCAAGGAGATCACATGATGAATTGGAGTAATACAAAGATTCTAATGACAGAACCTGATTATATTAAAAGGAAACTTAAGGAGTCAACTTGTATTTTATTGAACAGAGAATGCAATTTTGCAAATTGCTCAATTGGTTTTGACCATATTTGGCTAAATTTATTGAAAAAGGAGTTGGAACTTGGAAATTTCTATGCAAAGTAAAACAATGTTAGCTATGATTTTCAAATACTGTCAATGTGACAATTCTTGAATTTCACATTAACTATCAACAAAATAATTCTAAAGATTTTCATTAAGCGTCTGACGAAGGAGTCTGATATAGACTCCGAAACGTTACGTTCTAGTTGTTTCTTCGTTGATGTTGTCTCGTTGTCGTTTGTTAGGCAACATTGTTCAATTGATTGCTTCTGACAAATGTCTTGTGTTTCTTACGCAGAAGCAAATCAAGAAATAATTAATTTTATAGATAGGTATACATAACTTTTATGACGAAGTTTTTATTAATTTGGAACAGGCAAACAATTATTTAAATCCTTTCTTATACCCTAGATGTCTTCATTAGGCATAGTGTGAATTCCTATTTCATTTTTAAAACAATACTATATGTAGTTTGAGTTTAATTCACGATTAATTAAAAATTACTATCAATTTCACCCCATTTGACCGAAACTGAATTTCAGCTCTATCGACTTTGTATGAGGTGTGAATAGACAATGGAACATGCACGCAAAAGCTCCTGACTTCACGTCAGTGCTTTTTAAGCTTTTTTTTCCTGAATTCTCTATTCCTATTCTTTTTGCTTCTCGAGAAATAAAACGAATCAGGTCAACTTCCGTGATGGCATTTTTATCGGGTTTTTTTGTCAGTCAAATCTACAATAAAAGAAAAATCCAAATCGAAACTGTAAATAAGTATTAATTCCAAATCCTCGATGAATCGCTTCAAAATTGATTCGTGCGAAAAGATGAAGGAGCAGTCTTTCTGGGATCAAACTTGATTGATTATGTAAACCAATATACCCAAAAATATTCTATAAGCGTGTTTTGACATTCCAATATTCGCCTCTCTGAATCCGTCCCCTATCTCAGTGGTAGGCTGAGATATCGTTCCAATAGATGCAAATGTATACAGTACGATCGTTGGATGAGACACATATCACGCTTCCTGACGACTAAGCTTCTTAAGGGTTATCTTATTTGTCTGCGAAGAGACAAAATGTTTCTTGAATGCGACATTTCAACTCAATTTTGGGGCGAAGGGTTCGTTTTATTTGCGATTATCTTATAAGGGATTTGTCAGAGTAGAAATATAGCTTGGGAACTATCTCCCCTTTAATCTTTCATGATATCCGAATGAATTGGATTTCATTGGGGGAAATATTCGAGGAAACTCGATAATGTCTCAGAAATTGAATCGGCAATACAATAAGATTTCAAGAAAATTTTTAGTTCATCAGATATGCAGGGTGTCCTAGAATTAGTGGTCACTGGCGTATTTCATGATAAAAAATATTGGGGGAAGTTTGATAGTACATTGTGTACCCAGCAGGAAATTCCTAACATACTCTTTCTCCGCAAATCGTTTAAAAATCAACAGATATTGATTAATTTTGGAAAAATTGCGAATAATTGATACAAAGCTGATCGATCTGAAATCCGGTATTCGATTGTAAAATGTTGGCTTAAATGTTTTTGCAGAATTCCAGCGAAATACGACAGTTTCTGATATATTGAATTTAGGAAGAAAAAAAATATTTTTTCTTTAGAAATTTCGCAACAATTTGTGCTCTGGCACTACAAAGTTCCAATTCGATCATATCTTTATATTTTGAGTTAGTGAGGAAACAAATGAGAATTTCCGTTTTCCTGCATACAAATTCGAACACGACGAGTAATTGCTGAAGTTGACAACAAAATTTTCAAACAATTTGCTTTGATTGCATTTGCAGCCAAATTAATTATTTGCTGTAACGCGTAGTATTAACTTAGGACGCATAAACCATTTCCTTCCTAGATCCCCAAACACAAAAATCAAGTGGATTAAGGTCAGGTGAACGAGGTGGCTATGAAACTGGACCCCCTTTACCTATGTATGTCTTGGCAAAATTTTCGTCCAACCAATTGCTTTTCCGACTTGTGTAGTGAACTGGAGCTCCGCCATGTTGATAAATTAGAGCCTTGCGAGCATCCAACTGATTATTTACTAAAAGTTTACCTCAGTCGTTCCCTAAAAATGACACTTAAACTTAAGTTTCTCGGTGAGCTCCAAAGGCCCAATAAAAAAATCATTTTTAATTGCAGCCAATAAATTGACTGACAATTCAATCTGGAATATATGGCTATTAATTATGAATAAGGATTACATATTCCCTACCTATTGAATGAACAGTCGTCTCTCCAGAGTATATTGGGGACTAAATTTGGGATATTAATAATTCATCCAAAACAAGTTGGCCAGGAGCTTTGACGCGATGTTCAAATTTATAGCCAGGGCGGTCACCCATTCAGGTATTGAGGTCACCCAAAGCTACTAAGCTCCAGGAAAAAAATAATATTCCAAATATTTCCAAAAACATAAATCCGACTGTAAACACAAACAAAAAAAACCGCTCCTCTTTTTGGCCGAGAATGGTCTCAAACTCGGTCTCAAACGATTAGTTTCGACTCAAATACATACCACATTCATTGTTGGGTTGAAAATAAACAGAGCGTTGTTTGTGACGGCGTAAGGTCACAAATCAGTTCAATCCTACAATTGTGCCATGTGATAAGAAACATCTGTATAGCAGTGGTTTATTTCCAATAATTTATTCCGAGAATTATTCCCATGATACAAATCAGTCGACTCGTACGGTGGGGCCATGAGGATCTATGAATTAACATTTTATCAAAAACCCCTTGTAAGGCAGTAATTTTCTTAATATCTAATAATATACGGAAATACTCATTTAATTTTATGAAAATATCAACTTAATTCCGTCCATAAGACAAATCTCAAAGTTATTATTCCGATAGAATTGGAGAAAAAAATGCAAAAAATCAATAATTTCGGCTACAGGAATCCAAGAAGACTTCGTTGGTCGAGTGTAGAACCAGTGGACCATCTCGATCGTTGGAATTTTGAAACTTTTGTAACAGTCTCAAAATTTCTCAACTTCCTTAACTTTTGTGGAGCAGTATATTCAAAGAGTATACAAATACAATCATTCGTATCGAACCTCAAATGAAAAGTAGTGTCAGAAATTTTTATATCCAGCACAATATGGCTCAGTCTATAAAGATAGAATTGCAGGAAACAGCTAAAGTTGAAAACGATAATTCGAGAACTAAATGCCCATACTGTCTAACTCCCAAATCCTAAATGAATAGAGTTTTCTACATCGACGTCAATATTTTACCCTATCGACTAAATCTGGGGACATGTTCAATAAAGGTTTCCTTGGATTGTCTACGTAGTGAGTTATCGATAGCAGAAGGACAAGTCACTTTTCTAGCGAACGATCGTAATATATCTTCAGCAATGTCCGATAAAAATGGACGCCACTGGCCCTTCGGCCTCTCTCACCGGAATATCCGGATCTAGTACAATGATTTTCCGAATTGTGCGCAATATAGGTCGGTATAGGCAATTAAGGGAGTCGACAAAAAGGATGACAGTTTTATTTCAACGCTAGGTGGTCAGCATGAAAGGCAATCCGGCAATGAAGGATGAGGTCCGAGTTTGGATCAGTGCTTCTAAGTGGAAAATTAGCAGATTCCTCCATGATTACGATTGCTTGGTTACTGAAATACAGAGTGATTTGTAAATTGAGACAAAAAGTTCATTCCGCCATATTAAATACAGGGGTTAGTCAATATGGTTTAAATGTGCTACATGGATTAAACTAAAAGGCCTTAACAATTAGTCCTTTGAACGAAACCGATATCAGGAGCAGAATATTCTTTTACTTCCAAGTGAACTTCGTGCAAGAATAACTCACCCTGTATAACAATTATCAAAATGATGAGCTCAGATTCGAAATCTACGGAGAAAATCCTACAGGTACTTGTTAAAATAGATTCTGGTACCATAACTCCAGGAATGCTGATTGAGATAGGTTGTTTTTGTTTTCTTAAATAGAAAAAGAAAAAAAATACGAAGAGATAATTCATTGGTTTATAACAAATTTTTTATTAAATAAAAAATGAAAATTTAAGAAATAATCGATTTTTTTTTGTTTTCTAAATTTCATAACAAGTGGTAAAAAAAATTGTTATTTAACAAATGCGTTTTTGAGCAATAAAAGAAAATTTTTAGATAACATTTTTTTTTAAAATCATATTTAACATCAAAGATTATGTTATCAAAGAATTTTTTTTAATTATTTCATAAAAAACGCATTTGTTTATAACAATTTCTTGAACAATAGGAGATAAAAATTATTAGAAATCATTTCTAAATAGCTTCTGATCATAAAAAAAACGAGTCAATAGTCATATTATAAAAAAAAGTTTTTTTCAATGTTCAATGAAGCTTTATAATTTTTCACTTGAGTAAATCGTTGATTACAAAACGAAAATCAACAATTTTTCCAAAGGGAATCTATTCTCAGACCTTTGAAAAATAGCTTCACGAAAGGAAAAAGTTCTCAGATTATCACACTTGCAATGTTAATGTTCGTGCTACAAAAAAATGTGTTAATTAACTAATGGATAACTAATTGAAAGATCGCGATACAAATTTTTGGACCACGGATTATTGTTCATTGATCTCTCCTGCAGGTGCCTAAATTTTTCAAATTTTTTTTTTCATATTTAATAAGTTTAAATAATATTGCGCAAGCTGGAGTACCCGCTTTCGGGCGTATTTTCAACCCTCTGGGAAAATTATAAATATTGGTCCTTCATTTCCGGGAGTTGGGATTTTTTTTGGAATATTTCCTCCTATTTTTGAATCATGTATCAAATTTGAAAAATCTCAAATTGTTTTTGAGAAATTGGCGAAAAACCAAACCCCCTTTTCCTACTTAATTGTTCATAACTATTGCATTTTCTTAAAAACTATCTACATGCCATTCCGAATCGAATGACACCTGAATCATAATTTTCGGAGAATACGCAAAAATTTTGACCTAAAAAGCACTTATTGATTAGATTAATTCATGATAAAACTATCTGATATTTTCACATTATATTTATAATAATAATCCATGCTTTCATTGACAGATATTAGAATGCAAAAATAAATTCCGAAAGAAATAACCAAATAGTAGGTACTCCAATCTATCAAATAGCAGAGTTAGCACAGAGGACACAACTAATGCTTTCTTCAACTCGACCTAGAAAAATATCATTGAATGGTTTCTTTCTGGGTTTTCTCTCCCAAACTCTGAAAAATATCTATAAAAAAAAAATTATTTTGTGATTTGCTTCTGCGTAAGAAACATAAGATATTTGTCAGAAGCAATCAATGATGAATATACCTCCAACAGTATCCTTTAATGATTACCTAGAAAAAAATAACTAAGTTTATTTGCAGAATAAACATTCTTCACACTCTAGTTTATAACTCGACAAAATTTACATCATATTCCTTCAAAAATATTCCAACATATCAAAAATAATAATTTCATACCATAACAATATATATCAGGTTAACAGAACTAGCAATTGGACTTACATCACAGACCATTCGAAAAAAGCAATTCCCTGATCTTACCCTTGGAGGAAGGTCACGTTGACGTTAAATGTTTATTATGACAGTGTACTGAACTAACACGTCATTATGAATATCATAATTATCATTCAATTTCTCAAAGAGAGTCAATTCATTCGCATGCCATATGTGTAAAGGCATTCGAACTCTTGTGAGCTCTGATTTGGAAAAATATCGAAGGGTTCACCTTTATGTATATATACATGGCTCACACTGAAGAGCATATAATCCAACACTACATTCTTCGGAATTTCATCCAGTGAAGCATCAACTTTGGTTAATAGCAAGGTCAGAATGGATACTACCAAACAATTTCAACTTTTCAATATAATCGGTAGGAACCCTCCTGAAACCTTCATTTGTTTGGCATGAATTCAGGGTAGACTCAAGCTGAAACGCCCAAACGGTAATATTTTCATTTAGCATTTTACTCCTAAATAAGAATTATGATACACCTTGAACTACTTCTAGAACAAAGTATATGCAAAATCCTTCTTCAAATCTACTCCTGAAAAGGCTAGTAGTAGCAATATACTAGCGGTGTTTCTTTGAAAAAAGAAAATATTACCTAAAAATGAGTTCAGTTACTTCCAAGCTGAAAAACTATACAATTCACCTCACCAATGCTATTTTTCGCTTATAATTCACTTTAACGATACACCAAACAGTGCCAAACACTATAGGAGATGGGTTTGTTTGTCCCCTAACTTCTTTGGCAGCCAAGTTGTGGCGTCAGCTGACACTGCTTTATTAGACACCTCGGAAGTATAATTTATGGAAATCTGAAATCTACTCTTCACACTCATCATGTAGCAAGTAAACTATGAACGATACTATTCATCATTAAGCATCTGAAGGTTTTCTGGAAAAAGATGATGTGCAGGCTATCTACCACTCATTAGGTGAATTTTTTCCCAAAGGTTCCTACCATTTTCACATACAACAACTACAGA
Source organism: Halyzia sedecimguttata (assembly GCA_937662695.2). NCBI lineage: Eukaryota > Metazoa > Arthropoda > Insecta > Coleoptera > Coccinellidae > Halyzia > Halyzia sedecimguttata. The sequence goes on along the minus strand of OW569417.2, from coordinate 17,735,226 downwards.
TATACAAATATATCTTTTGAACAGATTCCGAATCTAGAGTTGAAAAATTCGTATTTCAACAAAGTTTTCTGCTGGTATACAAGAGATTACCGTACCCTTCATACAGCAAGATCGGGAAAACGTCGAATTCGAACATTCAAACGCAAATTTATGTCAACGACTACGAAAGTAACAAGGATAATTACGTTAGATTGCTGGAGCTTTCCACCAGATAACAAAACTGCACAAGGACGGAACACACACTCGATTCTGATCCAACGAATCCATGTCTCGTTGACACACTTCCGCCCTTGACAGAGTTCACACCAACTTAAGTGACGTTAATGCATTGCATTTCCCTCTACCACAAGAACATTTCATACCAGCACCAACGGCGGGGAAACGAATTGTCATCAACTAAATTGTCGTCTCGTTTCTAGAGTCTATTCTCTTTTATGCGATCTGTTCTGCTCATTTTCAAGCTACAATTATTTCCATGAATGTCAAGCAGGGAATATAAAACCCCCTGCCGAAGGAATAAAGAGTTTCTCCATGAGCTGGCCGTAGTTGTAGCCAGAACGGTATTGTATAACTTTTTTTCTATGTCCTGAGCAGAACGGCGAAAAGGAACAGAAGGAATAATGAATTTTTCATAATTAAACTCAATGCTGTGGAACTGGAAAGTTCGAGAACACTGGGGAAATGGAAATGTATTGTTCGGTTTCTGTTCTAATATTTATATTAGGTTGAACGTAATTGGAAGTAACAATTCATGGCATGAAACTGAACTTATTCGGCTATTTCTTCATTAGGACAGAATCCAAAAAAGTTTTCGCAAGAATAACGACAAAATTTGCCAATGAGGGAGCCAGTTTAGAAGTTACGGGGTTAGATGCTATTATCTCAATGACGAATGGAAATATCAATACAGATTACGTGGATGGATGTTTAGGTTGGGGAGGATCAGGTTGGACAAGTATGTGGCAGGTTCGCATCTGGTTGTCGTGCAATGGTTATCATGCAGAATTGGACACTCTTAATCGAATTTATCATCGATGTAGACCGTTTTCTCAACTTGGTTGTAGAGTTAGGTTTTGTAATACTTTCTGATATATAAAATTTTTTTCAATGATTTATTTTAATTTTCTAGTAATACGTAATCCTTAAAGGATACTGTGGGAGGTATACTCATTGTTAAAAGGTTTTTTTCTGGGTTTTCTCTCCCAAATTCTGAAAAATATCTATGAAATAAAAATAAATTATTTTGTGATTTGCTTCTGCGTAAGAAACACAAGATATTTGTCAGAAGCAATCAATTGAACAATGTTTCCTAACAAACAGCAACGAAACAAAATCAACGAAGAAACAACTATATCGTAACGTTTCGAAGTCTATAGCAGACTCCCTCGTCAAACGCTTAATGAAAATCTTTAGAATTATTTTGTTGATAGTTATTGTGAAATTCAAGAATTGACACATTGACAGTATTTGAAAATCATAGCTAACATAGTTTTACTTTGCATAGAAATTTCCAAGTTCCAACTCCTTTTTCAATAAATTTAGCCAAATATGGTCAATACTAATTGAGCAATTTGCAAAATTGCATCCTCTGTTCAATAAAATACAAGTTGACTCCTTAAGTTTCCTTTTAATATAATCAGGTTTTGTCATTAGAATATTTGTATTACTCCAATCCATCATGTGATCTCCTTGGATTGGACATACATGTTCTGCTATTTTTGATTTCTGTATGTCTCTATTTCTCTATTGTTCAACTGATTGCTTCCGACAAATATCTTGTGTTTCTTACGCAGAAGCAAATCACAAAATAACAAATTTTTATTTTATAGATATTTTTCAGAGTTTGGGAGAGAAAACCTAGAATTCACAAAATGATCTTAGGTCTTTATTAACGAAAATAAAACCCATAAATGATAAACAAAGATCAAAAAACTGTGTATATAATATTCCTTGTATTTGTGGTAAATTAAACACAGGAGAAACATCAAGACCACTAGAAGTAAGGAAGTCAGAGCATAAGAATAACTTGAGAAATAGAGACATACAGAAATAAAAATAGCAGAACATGTATGTACAATCCAAGGAGATCACATGATGGATTGGAGTAATACCTAGATTCTAATGACAGAACCTGATTATATTCAGAGGAAACTTAAGGAGTCAACTTGTATTTCATTGAACAGAGAATGCAATTTTGCAAATTGCTCAATTGGTATTGACCATATTTGGCTGAATTTATTGAAAAAGAAGTTGGAACTTGGATATTTCTATGCAAAGTAAAACTATGTTAGCTATGATTTCCAAATACTGTCAATGTGACAATTCTTGAATTTCACAATAACTATCAACAAAATAATTCTAAAGATTTTCATTAAGCGTCTGACGAAGGAGTCTGATATAGACTCCGAAACGTTACGATATAGTTGTTTCTTCGTTGATGTTGTTTCGTTGTTGTTTGTTAGGCAACATTGTTCAATTGATTGCTTCTGACAAATATCTTGTGTTTCTTACGCAGAAGCAAATCACAAAATAATTCATTTTTATTTTATAGATATTTTTCAGAGTTTTGGAGAGGTAACCCAGAGAAAACCTTTTAATAATTCTAGTAATACGATACAAAATTTTGCAAACATGTTTGCGTCGGCATTTTGAAACTAATTACCATGTTTGAATTGTATTTTTGAGTTATTGAGGAAATAACAACCAAATTTCAGATTGATATATAACCCTGAAACCGTTTAGCCGATTATGCCTTTTAACGAACGAAAATTTTGTATTACTATACACAACCTACATGAAAATTACAAGTCGCTTTGTCTTTCCGTTCTGAAGTAATCGTGAGATAAATAATATTTTTCAAATTTTGTAGTGATACGATCCTCACAAAATTGCACTAATTTCTTCGCGTCTGTAGTCTACAACTACTCACCAAGTTACAATTCGATCCGATCTATATTTTCTAAGTTATCGAGAAAACAATATTCCAGATGGGTATATCTCTGAAACCGTTTTGCCGATTATACCCAACAATGAACGTAACTGTTCCATTCGGATGCAACCTACCCTGAAAATTTTAATTCGTCATCTCTAACCTCTAACAATATCGATCCGATCGCGTTCAAATTTTGAACTCAAGTTGAAATCAACTTTGTATTTTACCGAACGTTAAACAAAGAATGAATAGTAAAAGAAACAAAAAAATACAAAAAAGGGGACACAAAATACCTAAGATTACTAAAGCATATGTTCGAAATGTTGACCATCTGCTTCTACACATCTTTCAGCTCGGTGGACTGACTAGTTCACGCGGAATAATCCTTCTCAACACCTCAGCACTAAGGGCTCTATATGCATTCCTTATTTTGGTTTTTAGATCTTCCAAATCAATAGGAGGAATCTGGTACACACGATCTTTCAATTATCCCCAAAGGAAGAAATCGAGTGGTGTTAAATCTGGAGATCAGTGCATTTGAAGATAGATGAATCGGCACACACGGATTATATTATCAGTCAAAATAAAGATTACACAAAATATCGTAGCCTATTACAATTCTTTCAATTTGAAATGTCAATTGACGTTTTCTCCTTCAAATCAAATGTAAAATATAAAGTGTGATAAATCGTTGGAAAGGGAATTTTGAGTGCAATTGAAAAATTGCAAAAAATATACAGGGTGTTATTTGAGATAAAAAATTCAGAGTCACTTCCGTTCAAACCGAAAGTGACTTTCAATTTTTGTTTTTCTCAGTTAAAGGTTCGTTGAACGAATTGAAAATCGTAAAATTTTCAAATTTTGTCTTTTGAAATGGCTGAGATAATCCATTGGAACATGTATACCGGGACACCCAGTATATGCAAAAATTACAGGTGTGGATTTTCCACACCTGTAATTTTACAGGTGTGGAAAATGGTGCAAATAGATAATCTTTCAAAAGGCACTTGTATAAAATTTGCAGCGTCATTTGGCATAGTACGAAATGCAATGGCATCCCTGAAATTGTACAATGGAGAAACAGAATCAATTTAACCGCCGTACTCGCATACATATTTATGTCAGCAAGCGATGCTAAAACGGATTCAATAAACGCAAGTAATTTGATGCGGACCGTGCAATTGTGTTCATTCCATATACGTAAAATACATAAACGCAGGGTTGTTAAATCGAGCGGGCCGCGGACCGACGACATGATAAACATATGGCCCTATATCACCGTGAAAGAGCGGGTGTTATGATCAGTGTAAACACCTGCAAATTATGATAATGTCCAGTTGTTATGAAACGGTTGTCATTCATATTCGTGGTCAGCTTAGACCTGGGTTTGACAGGATTAGTATCGAATATTTCACTTATGTTTGTACATCGAATGTCCTTTCATTTGATATATCACAATCCATTTATTCATTTTTGAAAAAAATAGTAGAGGGGTGTGGAGCGTAAAGGGTGATAGATTTCATATTCAAAAAATTTGGTTCAAGCCCTGTGGACAGGAGCTTTTTGGCACTCTCGTTCAAACAGACAAATTATATCTCCGAAAGTATTGGTTTCCCAGAGTTGGGAATGATATCAATGTATTGTTATGATAGAACTACATCATAAAGGAAATTCAATTCAAATAATAGTTTATTTATCAAGATTAAATGAGCAATCTGAGAATGAGAACTGCACCATGGAAGAAATCAAATCAAAATACCTGAAATAAATTTAACTCTCTCTTATAGAACAGGATGACATGTACGAGTATGAACATAGACCATATAATAAAGCTTAGATAGAATAATCATAGCATTCTATGAAAACATAGAAGTACGATTCATTATTGAAATTTCGAAAAATCATAACTCCGAAAGTTTTAGCCTGTTGGAGTTGAAAATGATATCAATGGATTTTTATGGTGAAACTGCATTTTTAATCAAAATTTAATTCGAAATTTGTTACTTAAAACATTTTTTTTTTCGTTACTCCGAAACCATCTGGCCTATTTTGCCCAATAACGAACCTAATCGAGATATTCATCTCACTAACCTACTCTGAAAATTTCAACTGCCTAACTCATTCCGTTCGAGAGTTATTGTAGAAAAAATTTTTTGAAATTTTCAAAAAATTTTTTTTTACACTTTGCGGTAACCTGTTCGATACAAAACTTCACATGAGTATAAGGGTCATGATTCTACAATTTGATGCTAAATTTCAGATAGTTCGAGTCGTCGGTTTCGGAAATATTCATAAAAAATGTTTTTACTAAATTCGGCCATAACTCCGAAACCGCTTGATGGATTTCGCCCATTAACGAACTCGTCCGAGATATTTACTCTCCAAACCCACCTTACAAATTTCAATCGTCTAACTCCTTTCGTTCGAGAGTTATCGAGCCTACGGCTGGCCGGCCGGGCCGGCCGGACAGAATCGATTTCGACCTCGGATTCTTGATCAGTGAGTCGAACCAAATCGTTTGAGACCATTTTCAGCCAAAAATTCCAAAATTACAGACATTTGGGCAAATTGATAAGCACTCTGTTCCGAGGAACTAGAGCGCCAAAAACATAGGGAGACCTGCTTTCGAAATTACAAATCCATGGATTCATGGGTTTTCCTTAATAATTATTAGTAAAAGAATAATGGTCTGATTGCAGTACTCTCCAACAACAAATTGTAAATTATTTATTAATTTTTGGCGCTCTTGTTCCTCGGAACAGTGTGCTCATCAATTTGCCTAAATGTCAAATGTAATTTTCGTTCACCGGAGTTTCTAAACGAGCGAGATTCAAGTAATAAATACCTTGTTTAGAACAGGTCCAAAATATTTGGATTTATTACGGAATGACCTGATTCCGCCGTTGGCGTTTCTTTTTCCGAACAATGCGGATTCAGATCTCCCGAATGGAACGTTATGGTTTCAACAGGATAGAGGTCCACCCCATTATTTTCAAGATGTACGTGAGTACCTGAAAGAAGTGTTACCGAACAGGTGGATCGGTCGGCGAGGTTTTATTGAATGGCCAACTCGATCTCCATATCTGGCTCCTTTAGACTTTTTCGGATTTTGCCCCGATAACTCTCGAACGGAAAGAGATATCGACTTGAAATTTTCAGGGTAAGTTGTGCCTCTAAATGCGACGGCTGATTTCGTTATTGGGTATAATCGGCCAAATGGTTTCGTAGTAATACTCATCTGTAGTTTTGTTATTTCCCAAATAACTCAAGAAATACAAAACTGATTAAATTGAAACTCGGTAATTAGTTGAACAATGCCGACCAGCAAATTTGTGCAAAAGTTCGCGAATATCTGATAACTAGAAACAAAAATAGAAATTTGTTCTCTCCTGACTTCTTCCTGACATACCAAGAAATTTATTCTAATTTTTGTTTCAGGTAAGCTAACATAAAAAATCCTCAGAGTTGAAGCTTGCAAGCCACCAAGTTTGCTTGGATCAGAATTTTTTTTTCTGAAGAGCCTGAGATACAATGAGGATAATAATGGAACGAAGTACGAATTGATTCCCATAATGAAAAACCACCCCTGTATGTTCCTGAAGAGGCACTACTGGAACGACGAGCAGCCTAGACAATTCGAGTGCATCATGAAAACCCCTCGTGCAATCTCAGAAAGAACAGCATGTGTACTGTATTCTTTTTCCAAGTGCCGCTCAATGTTATCTGATATTTCGACCACAAGGTAGGATGGCTTGGCCCCATTCTTGCACGCAGGTCGTGTTATCTTCTATCTTGCCCTTTCATGTGCCTTCGTTATTTAAATGCCTTTTTAAATATTAACAGATGCAAAGATCTTTCCTCCTGATATGATTCTCTTGTTCCTTGACTAGCGAGGGTACGTTTTTGTGTCTGACGAACCGAATCTAAGCGGATTCTTGAACGCGGGGAGTTTTTCTGAATGCATCAGAAAAGGTTCAGTTCATCAAATATTCTGTATCTACAGCTCTCTTTCCATTATTTTCTTATGGAAATATTCCTTTACTGTTTTTACGCGTTCATGCCAAGGCGCAATCATACCGTTTAAATGTCTGCAATTTCAGCCGAAAAAGGTTTCAAAAGATTACATTAGATTAACAACCAATTTCTGCTAGACTGGTGAACACAAAAGACCAATCAGACGTCAAATCACTTGTTAAACATCATTTGAGTTGCGCAAAGCCTGATTGATTTATCCGCTTTGATTTTGATCTTTGAATTAGTTAACAAAGTTGTCTGATTTAACAACAGAAACGTTAGTCTAGTCAACAAGCGCCTTTTAGGTCGAAATTTTCTAGAGTTCTCCGAAATTTATGATTGAGATGCCTTTCGACTTGGAATGGCATGTAGATCTTTTTTGAGAAAATTCAAAGGTAGCTCCGTAAAATGGCATAAGTTATAAACAATTAAGTGAAGAAGAGGGTTTGGTTCTTTGCCCTGTGGAAAGGAGCTTTCTGGCGCTCTAGTTCAAACAGATAAATTATATCTCCGAAAGTATTGGTTTCTCAGAGTTAGGAATTAAATCAATGTATTCTTATGAAAGAACTGCATCATAAAGGAAATTAAATTCAAATAATAGTTTATTTATCAAGATTAAATGTGCAATCTGAGAATGAGAACTGCACCATGGAAGAAATCAAATTAAAATAGCTGAAATGAATTTGACTCTTTCTTATAAAACAGGGTGAAATGTACGAGTATGAACACAGATCATATAATAAAGCTTAGATAGAATAACTATAGCATTCTTTGAAATCATAGAAGTACGTACGATTCATTATTGAAATTTAGAAAAATCATATCTCCGAAAGTATTAGCTTGTTGGAGTTGAAAATTATATCGATGGATTTTAATGGTGAAACTGCATCTTAAATAAAAATTACAGACATTTGGGCAAATTGATAAGCACTCAGTTCCGAGGAACTAGAGTGCCAAAAAGTGTAATTCCCTTTCCGGGATTTGAGCCCGCCTTCTCTCGTTCCGAAACCGAAAACCCGACTGACTAGACGAACCGGCTATCGGGCTCCTCGTACGATCTTGTCGATCTCCGGTATTAGAATAAAACATCGGTACTTACCTGGGATATATATTCTTAATTTTCACTTTTCGACATAAAATCGCCACATGGGGGTTTATTTGACGGTTTTTTACCCTTGTCTCACTAAGTCGATTTGGACGTTTCTCGAACCAACTAATAGCAAGGAATTAGACAATGTCATGTTTCAGGAAAATAAGTTGACATTATGACAATTCGTACATAGAATAATTATATAATTCTGTGAAAACGTTGAAATACGATTTATTATTGAAATTTTGAAAAATCATATCTTCGAAAGTATTAGCTTCTTAGAGTTAAAAATGATATCATTGGATTATTATGGCAAAACTGCTTATTGAAAAAAAATTAATTTGGAATTTGTTATGTAAAAAAAATTTTTTTTTTCTTACTTCGAAACCATCTGTCCGATTTTGCCCAATAACGAACTCAGCCGAGATATTTATCTGCCAAACCTACTCTGAAAATTTCAACCCTCTAGCTCATTCCGTTCGAGAGTTATCGTGCCTACGACCAACCGGCCGGACTGAATGAATTTCGACCACGGATTCTTGATCAGTGAGTCGAACCAAATCGTTTAAGACCATTTTCATCGAAAAATTCGAAAATTACAGACATTTGGGCAAATTGATAAGCACTCAGTTCCGAAAAACTTGAGCGCCAAAAATAATATGTACAAGTACAAATATTTTTGAATTAGAGCGTAATAAATATACCTTTACAAAATTATACATTATTGTATACCATTTCGTTTATACAGAGTGTCCCAAAAATACCACGCGAAAGTGACACTGGAGATAGATTGGCATTAGGTCTATCAGATAGCATCAACATGACCTCAGTAAAAGTCCGCTGGTTTTCAAGATATCACCACTTTTGTGTATTTTTTAAAAATCTCCAGTTTTCGGTATTTTATCGCCTAGCATTGCTAGAAATTACTTCAAACTCATGTTTTTTTTTTTACCTAGGCTATCCTGAATAGTTGCTTTAAACAATGAAGTAATAACTTCACCGACAACTAGAACAAAATCCTTCAAAAAATGTCTAACTTGTTGTATTTTATGCCGAAGTTAAAACGTTAACTTAAGTTTGACTGACTGCTGTGAAAAAAAATTATATCAGACTGAATTGACAAATAATCGCAAAAACTGGTCCATTTCATGCCCTTTTCAAAATGATACAACACTACCAATTTTTTTTAATCAGAACCAGAATTGCTACTTATTAAAAAAACCAAAACCCTTATCGGCTATCTCGCTCCCACATTCATTGTTTTGTAACATGGAAACCGGTCCGACTTTCACAGACTAGGGGTCTTCGAATAGTCTAGACCAGGGGTCACCAAATGGCGGACCGCGGTCCGGATGCGGATCGCGAACCTTTTTTTTGCGGACCATTTTTCCAGAAAACATGTATTCTTGATTAAAAAAATTCAGATAACTTTTCGTTTTATTTACTAATTATAGATATTGGATTTAGATTAACTGCTAGTCAAATTCTTATGCCATCATAATGCTATCAACGACCCGCGACAGATATACAGATTTTGTGAACGGACCTCCAATGAAACTAATTGGTGACCCCTGGGTTAGATACTAGAGAAAACTTTTTGGCGTTTGACGGATTTACTCATTTCCTAATATTTTGCGAACGGATAGAGATACAGAGGAAATAGATACATAAATCTAAACGTCGTCCACCGACCAATCATCGGGAAAAAAAATTGGATATCGAGATGTGAAAATCATAGATTTCGGACGGGAAAGAAGAATTTTCCTTCGATTCCGGGTCAATAATGTGTGCCGACCCAAAAAATTTTTTTCATGGTATATCGATACGGAGCTCGTGTCTAGTTGAATCGAGGTCGCTGATCACGAATATGCAATTAGTTTTTCCCTAAGTGGCGTACTTTGGGAAAATTTTCACTTAGAGTGAAAAAATGGACGAAAATAGGTCAATTTTGGAAGTTCACACCGCCCAAACAAATCAGAGTAAGGTGCTGTTGATTTTTGCCCTCATATATGGATCCTTTATCTACTGAATAATCCAAACAGAAAATGTCCAGGCCGTACTATTCGGACATTATGATTTTTTTCCCAAGGGTCTGTTTTTCGGAAAATTCATTTCGCGGTATTTCCGCGGAAAATTCTCTAATGAAAAATCCGATCATATATTCGTAATCTACGGTCCCGAATTAGTAAATGACGTAATTTGCATCGAAATCGGAGACCGGTCGAATTTTGGCAATTTTTTAATACATTAGCCTTAAAAAAATCCCATTTTTCGAGAAAAATTTTTTGACGCAAAACTATGAAACGGGTACTTATTCTTATAGATTCGGGGCCGTAGATTCCGAATCTACCATCAGATATTTATTACAAAAATTTTCCGAGGAAATATCGCGGAAAGAATTTTCCGAAAAATAGACCCTCGGGAAAAAAAATCATAAATTCCGAAGCGTATGACCTGGACATTTATTGTTCGGATGATTGGATAGATAAAGGATCCAAATATGACGTAAAAAATCAGCAACAACCTACTCCGATTTTTTTGGGCGGTGGAAAGTTCCAAAATTGACCTATTTTCGTCAATTTTTTCACTTTAAGTGAAAATTTTCCCAAAGTACGCCACTTAGGGAAAAACTAATAAACATATTCGTGATCAGCGACCTCGATTTAATTAGACACGAGCTCCGTATCGATATACCATGAAAAAATTTTTTTGGGTCGGCACTAAGAAATATTTTTGACCCGGAATCGAAGGAAAATTCAACTTTCCCGTCCGAAATCTATGATTTTCACATCTCGATATCAAATTTTCCCCGATGATTGGTCGGTGGACGACGTTTAGATTTATGTATCTATTTTTTCTGTATCTCTATCCGTTCGGAAAATATTAGGTAATGAGCGAATCCGTCAAACGCCAAAAAGTTTTCTCTAGTGTCCAACACATACAAAAATCTACAATTTTCCGATTAGGTCGACGCGGCTTTGGTTATTCACTAAATCGGGTACGCAGATCACGAATCTGTAATTAGATTTTCCGTATCTCGATTAGTTTCGGAGCAATGACGAAGAAAGTCACAATTTCTGGCTCTACCTCCGGAAAATGGACTAATCAGTCGGATTTTTCGCCATATTACCACAATTAATCGAGATACGGAAAACTAATTACTAATAATTCGGAATCTACGCCCTCGATTCAGAGAATAGCCAAAGCCGTGGCGATCTAATCGGAAAATTCTAGATTTTTGTATGGGTTAGAATCTAGACAAAGGACTCACAGCTCTGGCAATGTGTTAGTTGTTGTATGCATTTTATCAATATTTCACAGGAAATAGGTCATAAATACTTCTACAAGGGTTGAAGTATTACAAGATATTTTACTTGCAATTATATTTCCGTGGAAAATATTAATTTCAAGGGTGAGACCACCCATGCAAAAATAAACCAGTTAACCCAAAACATTTAAGTTTTACAAGCGAGCTGCTTTGTTTAGAAATACAAATGAGCGCTTCCCAACATGTGAAGTCATGGGACGCAACAGTGGTGATATCTCGAAAACCAGCGGACTTTTACTGAGGTCATGTTGATGCTATCTGATAGACCTAATGCCAATCTATCTCCAGTGTCACTTTCGCGTGGTATTTTTGGGACACCCTGTATATTATAATATTTATTATTACAGAATTAAGCGAGACGAGACGAGCTAACTGATAACGAGACGAGAACGAGACTTAAACGATACTTAATTTTTTGGGAATTGGCGAGACCGAGACGAGACTTTTTATACTCTCTCGCCTACTCTCGCCTCGAGTGAAGCCCTATCCGTATCCAGTAGCAGATGTTATTTTTTACTCGGAATTTATTGCTTAAGTTGAATTGCCAAACTACCCTTCGTATTCAGTCCGATATCTACGAAGTAACGGGTTGAACGTAGAGAGACATACCATTCGAGCAAGAGAGTACACAAAGAGCATTGTTGAACTTTGTGCGCTGCTTCCGGAAGCCGAGATAAGGTACTTAACTCATTTATCGATCTCGCAGGAAAGCTCCAATCCGAAAGGTCATATTGTATAAAGTAGCTCGTTTCCATTGCAATTGTGCTAATTGTTGGAATGGAATGGATCAATGCTTAAAGAGCTGCCCTGATGCCGCAATCCCGCTTCCTCCACAGTGCTCGATTTTGCCGAACAATGAGCTGGGTCGGACTCCAGAAATTAGTCGTCCTATCTTGTGACCGTAATCTTGGGGGTGGGACATGGTTTCATAGGGAATATACACTCGAATGTGAAAGGAGATATGATCAGACGGCAATCTGGTGTTTGACATTTTATGTGATGTGGTAGTGCAATAAAATAAGATTTATACGAATATGTTGAGTCATCCTATCTATATTGTTCACTAACTTACATTTAACTGGAAGAAATATGAAATATACTGAAAAATAGCGAACAGCCTGATGAAACCGATCCAAGGAAATGGCGTTTTATACAGGCTGGTCCACAAATAACTGTGCATAGTTTGAATATATGGTGCCTGGGGGAGCCAGAAAACAATTAACGATTAAATATGGACTCTTCGTTTCTGAGATACAGAGCAAACTCTTGGTTAGTCATGACTTCCGAATTGTCGAAAATATTATTTCCAAATTTGGCAGGTATTATTATCTCACGCCATAATAATATTCATTTATACGTTACCAAATAAGTGGAAAAGCTCTGTGGAGAGTGGCTTTGGAGCTCTCGTCAAACTACTAGCGAATAATTATTCAAACTTTGATATATCATATCTCCGAAAGTTTTGGTTTCTCAAGTTGGGAATGGATTCAATGGATTCTTATGATAGAACTGCATCATAAAAAATTAAATTCAAAACGTAGGTCTACGACTCACCTCATATGTTGGATTTACATACATCAGCAATCTATAGTTATGGCATTCTATGAAATTATAAAATTACGATTAATTATAGAAATTTTGAAAAATAACTTCTCCGAAAGTATTAGTTTGTTACAGTTGAGAAAGATATCAATGGATTCTTATGATGAAACTGCATCAAGAAAAAAATTGAAATTGAAATTTGTAAAGAAAAAAATTTTTTTTTGTTGCTTCGAAACTACCAACGAACTCAACCGTGATATCCATCTCTCAAACCTACTCGGAAAATTTCAACTGTCTAGCTCATTCCCTTCGAGAGTTCGTGCCTACGGCCGGACAGAATCGATTTTGACCACGGATTCTTGATCACTGAGTCGAACCGAAACCTTCAAAACCAATCTCAGCCAAAAACAAGACATTTGGGCAAATTGATAAGCACTCTGAGGAACAAGAGAGCCAACAAGTAGGTAGGAACAGAGCTGGACTCAAACATTTTGATTTTTACTTTTAGGTCTAATATAAAACCCTGTACATGAAATAAAATTCCATCGTTTGTTGAAAAATACGAATACGAAGACTTGTGCAAAATTTCAAGAGGATCTCATCTGATATCTGAATCTCATGAATTGTCCATCGGCTATCGCTGACATTTTGCAAGAGCCTTCAGAACCATATTTCACAGTCAATGTCTAGATTTAAACTTGATCAGATGCTTATTGTTGGAAACCTTTGGAAAATATTATTTTTTTTTCATGGAATACAAGTACCCGTGGACGAGTTCAGTAGCTGAATAGGTGTCCGCTATGGCAATGAATTTGAACAAGCACGTCAAAGCAGAGTGACCTCATGAAAGTGCTTTTTCCATTTTCATCAGTATACGTTATGTATTCACGCCCATCCAATATAATGATGCTACCTATATTTTTTATAGTATAGTAAGTAATATCCGATTGGGTGGTTAACACCATGAAATATTATATTTCAGTCCTGAAAACACGATTCTTTTCAATTAATATCAAATCAGATTTTCATCTAACCTAACCGAACCTACCCTAGAAATTGCAAGTCGCTATCTCTTTCCGTTCAAAAGTTATCATGGCAACGGTCACCCGTCCAGCTACTGAACTCACACAAGGCTGCTCGGATCTTGAACAATATAGATCCGATCGTATTCAAATTTGAAACATGACTGTGAAGTTAGGTTTTGAATGCTCTCGCAAAATTTCAGCGATATCGGAAAGATAGTTTCTGAGATATATCATTATTTTTATTTTTTTTATCCGCTCGATAAGAAAAACCTTTTATAGGCCCGCCCTGAGAGGGTCCGCTTCTTATTATTATTATTACCACAAAGTTGAAAGAGGGTAGGCTAAAGCCTATAAACTCTCAAAATCAAGTATAAAATCTAAACATCTAATGTACATGATACCAAACCTAAAAATAACAAAAAAAAATAGTTAAGTGCATTAAGCTGATATTTTTTAATAATTTAAAGAAAAAAATTGTAGTTATACGATCCTAAATTCAGCAAATATTTACGCGTCAGTATTCTACAACTAGTTACCATGTTGGAATTGGATCGGATCTTTATTTTTTGGGCTATTGGGTAAATAACAACAAAATTTCAGACGGGTATAACTCCACAACCGTTTGGCAGATTATACATATAATGGAACTTAAATGTCACATTGGAATGCGCAACCTTCCCTGAAAATTGTAAGTCGATATCTCTTTCCGAACACAATTTATCATGGTAACGGTCACTCATTTGGAACTTGGCTTTAGAATTAGGAGGCTCTAGAAAAAGAAGGCTCCCGCCTTTCAGCAATATCGGGCGGATAGTTTCTGAGATATACGTAATATGTTTTAATAATTCTTTTAATTACCAAGTTTCAATTTGATCGAATCCTGATTGTTTGAAAGCAAAATTCGTACTCGGTAACCGTTTGGTCGATTATGCCCATTAACGTTGTCCGTCGTATTTGGATGCGTCACCTACCCTGAAAATTTCAACTTGCTATCTCTTTCCCTTCGAAAGTTATCGTGGCAGCGGCCGGCCAGCTGGCTGGAAATAATCATATTTTACATCGAGTTTTTCATCAGTGAGTCAAACCTAATCGTTTAAGAGCATTTTCAGGCAAATAATTTAAAATTTACAGACATTTGGGCAAATTGATAAGCACTCTGTTCCGAGGAACAAGAGCGCCAAAAAGTATCCCCAACATAAACTAGTAGCTCCGATTCAATCACCCGTTTGTCAAATTCATTGACTCATGAAAATACTGTCTCACGAGGTCGATATCCCGTCCCGTTAGACATAAAATAACATGGACTGGTTGTGAGAAAGAGACCATTGGAAATCAGCATTGAAAAAAGACAGAATAGTTAAAGCAAACCACGGTATATGAATATTTTCATTTAATTTGGCGTTTGGCAAAACCACAGAATACAAAACATTGGTTCCCTTTATCCTCTGACCTTTCTTGTATAATGTATTGTTTGGTTTCATGTATTGTGTATGTGTTTTGGTGTTTTGTAGACAGAATAGTTAAAGGCAAAACCTTTTCATTTATATCCGAGACTCGTTTCTGAATATTCTGATACTTATAACACAATTCACTGTGCATCATTATTTTTATACCATTATTTGCCTTTAATCATATACCTAATACGTATCGTATATGCCTTTAATTATTCTATCCTTCATAACATCTCTCTCTCTAATGTATTCCGCAACGAACTGTGTGATAAAATTATGTGAGGGCCAGTCCATGTTATTCTATGTCTATGCCCGTCCCTTGCATGACTCAAATGTCAAAATAGAATGATATAAAAACCCAAGCTTCCCTCAACATAACAAGATTAACAACAGAAATCTAACAATCCGAACATCACACTCCATCAAATAATTCCGTTAAGAAGACGTACAAATCGAATTTACTGTCATCGTGTTAAATGACTCAAATGCCTTCACATCATCGGGGCGAATATTCTATATTGCTCCGTTCCACCCCTTCGGGCCGCTTATAATTGTGATTTACAGTTTTTGGGGGCAACTTTTGAACTCCACGCAATCATCTAATGGTCTGGGCGCTTACGGTAGAAGTGAATTCCGAGCAACATATTTCTAATTTATCCTTTCGAAAAATGTTTATACGGCATGACAAACCGGGGGGGTAGTCTAAATGAATCTCTTGTTCAAGAGGAATCATATTAATGTTAGTTTATGAAGGAGAAGGGGGAAGCTGCTGGAAACGGCGAACAATATATCGCGGGATCCCGGGTACGTACTCTTATTTGAATAGATAAATGTGTTTCAGAGTTCTGATGGAAATTAATATTCCATTCCGCTCATGGCGAGATAGAAAGAACGATATTGACTCCTGCTTTACATGCGCTAAATTAAATTCTGCGAATTCCTACTCAAATTCGTGTTGAGTGAGAAAGGTTAATAATTATGTTCCGAATTTCGGAGTCTGGATAGAATTGTGGAATATCTTTTCTCTATTTCAGTATCGTAATGAGTCCATTCCAGCACTGAAAACAGAGCTGGAATGAACTCATTCCTACATTGTTTCTAGTAATATTTTTCGTTTTGTGGTAGTCAGCACTGACATTCGATCCTATCAAATTTCAACACACGTCAATTGTTGTCAATATAAGATAATCTGGATAAGATGAAATAATTGTTGAGAGGAAAAATTTTATTTTCAGCGAAAAATATGGTAGAAGAGATTTCTTTCTTGCTAATTTTGAATCCTTCACGATATTAGGAAACTGTTAAATCTGATCTCCATGCTCTATGTACAATTCAAATTCCGTGACCTGTCAAATTTCGTAACAGTCACACCAACTGCCAAGATATAATAAAAATGTCACTAGGATGTATAATCCTAATTTTTCATTGAATTTCAACAGTATTTTACAAAACTTGCCTGAAATAGAGAAAATATCGTCTAATACTCGTTGCAGAAGGCAATTCCAGAATATCAGCCCATTCTGCAACTTGTTTTAGAATATACTATTCTCTATTTCAGTATCGTAATGAGACCATTCCAGCACTGAAAACAGAGCTGGAATGAACTCATTCCTACATTGTATCTAGTAATATTTTTCGTTTTGTGGTAGCCAGCACTGACATTCGATCCTATCAAATTTCAACATATGTCAATTGACAATAATATAATCTGGTTATAGTGTAATAATTGTTGAGAGGAAATGTTTTATTTCCATAAAAAAATAAGGTACTATACAGATTTCCTTCTTGCTAATTTTGAATCATACATGCTATTACTTATATTAACAGAAAACTGTTTAAAATCTGATCTCCATTTCCTACGTGCGATTCAAATTCCGTAATCTGTCAACTTTTGTAACAGTCACACCAACTGCCAATATAGAATACCAAAGTCACTAGATGTATATTCCGAATTTTTCATTAAATTTCAATAGTATTCTACAAAACTGGCCTGAAATAAAGAAAATATCGTCTAATACTCGTTTCAGAGGGCAATTCCAACACTCCTGCGTTCGAAAACTCGCTCCTTCGTCGCCCGTTTTCGAATTTCGCATTCGTGTTCTAATAGGAGCCCATTCTGCAACTTGTTTTAGAATATACTATTATTATTTCATCATGCATATTTCTTTACCATGTTGATATGAATACACTGTTATTGATAATGGCTTTTATTTCATCCTGATACATTATGAAGAAATAAACCCTTAGTTACCGTAACTATAAACATGGTTATAACTCCCTTATTGGGATTACACTAAGCAGTTATAGATCTTTAACTCTAATGTATTTACAAAAAAATTGGTTCAAGCCCTGTGGACAGGAGCTTTGGAGCTCTCGTTCAAATTTTGACAAATCATATCTCCGAAATCATTGGTCTCTGGGAATGATATAAATGGATTCTTACGATAGAACGGCATCATGAAAAATTAAATTCAAACAGACTGATTCTTCCCAATAACGAACTTATCCGATATATTCATTCCTCAAATCTATTCTAAAAATTATATTATATCAATTAAAACGTAGACAATATTGCAGTTTTGTTTTTACTGGAGATATTCTGAACCCAATTCGATTATGTATCTTACCAAAGAATATATTTTCATCAACATATGGATTATCCACGGGCATTATATTATCACCTTAAAAGTATAATATCATATCATCCTAATAATTCTACGAACCAGAAATAATTTTGACATTCATTTCTCATAGGAAAATAAGATGACATGTAAGAATACAGATCATATAATAATTCATAGATAGAATAATTAAGTAGGTACAGCATTCTGTGAATACATAGAAGTACGATTCATTATTGAAATTTCGAAAAAGCATATCTCCGAAAGTAATAGCTTGTTAGCTTTTAGAGTTGGAAATGATATCAATGGATTTCTGTGGTGAAACAGCATCTTAAAAAAAATTAATTTTAAATTTGTAATGTAAAAATAATAATTTTTTTCGTTACTCCGAAACCATCATGCCGATTTTCCCCAATAACGAACATCTCCGAGATATTTATCTGTCAAAACTACTTCGAAAATTTCAACTGCCGAGCTCATTCTGTTCGAGAGTTATTGTAGAAACAAAATTAAAAAAATTTTAAATTTTTTTTGACACTTTACGGCAACCCGATGGGTACAAAACTTCGCATGCATATAGAGGTCATTATTCTACAATTTGATGCTAAATTTCAGACAGATCGAGTGATCTATTTCGGAAATATATTCATAAAAAATGTTTTTACTAAAAACGGCCATAACTCCGAAACCGCTTGGTGGATTTCGCCCGTTAACTCGTCCGAGATATTTACGCTCCAAACCTGTCCTGCAAATTTCAATCCTCTTACTCCTTTCGATCGAGAGATATCGTGTGAACGGCCGGCAGGACGGCCGGACAGAATCGATTTCGACCATGGATTCTTGATCAGTGAGTCGAACCAAATCGTTTAAGACCATTTTCAGCCAAAAATTCGAAAATTACAGACATTTCGGCAAATTGATAAGCACTCTGTTCCGAGGAAAAAGAGCGCCAATGAATTCAGTAAAGAATATGGCCCCCTCGAAGATCAACAACAGCCTGACAAGGCCTTTGCATTCTTTCGATCAGATTTCTATCCAGAGTAGCGGTAAAAGCCGTCTGAGTTCTTGAAGTGTATGTGGAGGTGATTGATGACAATCCAAAGCTCTTTGTAGCTGATCTCAAGCGTGTTCAATGGGATTGAGGTCTGGTGACCGAGGGGGCAGGGCCAAATGTGGGATACCATGGAGTTACAGAGCTTCATAGAAAATACTCGCACGATGGGGTGGCGTATTATCGTCCATAAATAAGAAATTTGGCCCAATAGCAGCATGAAACAAAGGAATAATATTGTCAATATGTAAATCTGCGCATTCATGGTAGCATCAAGCACCAACAATTCTGAACGTCCATTGAAACAAAAAGTATCTATAAATCACATCAGAACGTATGAACTTCCTGAACCGATCTGCGATTGAAGATTGAAGAGGTAGGTATACCATTAAACTGAGACCTGAAGGGAATTTCAAAAAATGGTTCTCAGGTAATTCTAGTTAGTCTAAATCTAGAAATTTAGATAATTAGATTTAGATATCATTGAGTTAGATCCCGTTTTCTTGCATCTATATCTCCAGGTTGAGAGCATAACTTGAATTGAAAGTATGTCCTGCGTACGTGGAACTATATACTTTTGCCGTTGAGGAAACTCTTCAGATTTTCTTCTATTCTCTTATGGAAAGTTCTTCCTGTTTATCCTATGTAAACTTTTTGGCAGTCAACGCATGTTAACTTATAAATACCGGCTCATTTTTCCATTATTTTATACGATACAAAGTAAAACATCTATCTATGGGAGATGATAGCCCTAAATAAGGGCCCTGTAGCGGTCTTCGAACATCTGAAGTTCTGAATAATCATCGCTTGGACTGTCAGACCTGGTTTTGAAAGAGACCCTCCTGGCCTTACGAGCAACATTTTCCTTTTCGAATTCAAATATTGAAGGGATTTCTAAGAACAAGAAGGAATATTTTTGAAAACTAGCGGAGGTGATTCTTCTCCAAGAGAACCCATGCGCCTACAGAGAATTATATTTGTGAGAGGAGACTTTTGAAAGGTTATGTAGTATTTATAATTTGTTCGTTCTTCTCCTCTTGTCTTTTCATTTTTCAGGAGTTTCGGGTACCTTGGAGAAACCTCTCCGTTTTTTGACGAAGGAGTCCATATTGAAGAAATAAATGCCTATCAATATTTTTAAATTGCAGGTCATTTTGTGAACAATAGTTGCAAATCACGACACTCACGGGGAGACAGGGTTTTTTTGCTGAGGTTTTTCCCTAAGCTCAATTGTATCATACGTCGAATTGTATGGTACCCCGTTACACCAACCTCTGCTAACACATATACAGCTCTCAGTCAAAAGAATATATATATATATATATATATATATATATATATATATAATACCGACTCATCATCTTCATGTGTAAAATCTAACTGAGGTTTGAATTAGTTTTGAATTGATGTTTCTCAATTATATTTATTTTTAATATATGTAGCAATAGCCCCTTGAAGTGATATTATGTAAACTTTTTCGTCCATTTTATTTATGTTTGTACATTGTAGATAATTATTATCATTTGTTAATGAGGAAATCCGCTTAATTTTTTTCAACTAGCTAAATTGATATTCCGCCCTGTATGGCAATGATATAACAATTCTTATATCCTATACATTTTCAGACAAAGGATTTCACATCAATAACTTTATATTACTTGCCTCTCACAGTCTTAATATCACCTCAATGTTTGAAGGCAGGCCTATATTATTTTATTTTTATCTGCGAGTTATATCCATAAATCTCCGCCCCTGAATGACTTAGAAAATCGATATTTCCACCAATTATGAATCTTAATGCAGTTTTGTTATATTCGATACTACAGCAAAAGGAGGATTTTTTTTTAATTGCTTAGAAATCAACCTGTGTAAACATTTTCCGGATGAGCCGACGTCAAATAAAAATTTTATTGATTTTAAAAATTGCTCTCATTTCACCTGAAGGCAAGAGGGGTGTATTAGAGTGCACTTCACTGCCTAACAGAGGAAGTGATAGTTTCCCCAGAACCCAACTCACTCACCACTTAGAAAGTATCAAGTAAGTCTCATATACGAAGGGTGGGAATAGGGCGTCACTTTCAACAGAAAGTGGCGGGATTTGCCACCACTCCCTCATCATTAGATACCTTTTTCAGGGGGGTGAAAGTCAACCCAATTCAAGGTTCACCCCAGTACTTGTTGCGAATTTGATAATTATTACCTTAATCTGGACCAGTTTTACATAGTCCGTGGTGTTTTTTGTCGCAAAATTTTACACAATTGTTCATTAGTCGAATAGTAGAAGATTCGAATAGTCGATTATTCGAATAGTGGAATATTCGAATAGAAAAATATTAGAATAGTCGAATAGTCAAATTATCGAACAGTTGAAGTATGGGTTTTGGTTTTGAATTCGAATAATTCTGAAATTAGACTATTCTAAATTCGAGTTTTGTGTTAGTAAATCGATTTGAACTTTCGAATATTTTACTATTTAACTATTCAGATCTTTGGATATTCAAATCTTCTAACATTCTGTTTAGGTCAAACTGTTTGAAATTTAAAGCGAAAAAATTAAACGGATAGTTTTTAAATTTGAACTATCAACTATTATTCGATAGTACCTTCTATCAAATGAATAGTATCAAAGGAATATAAAAAGAAGTTTCTTCTATGATTTTACGTAGTTCGCAGGAAAATTAAGAAATCAGTAACTTTTATCCCCCAACCCCCATAAAGTATGGCATGAAGTCTGTGTATAAAACTCGAGTACTTTCCGGATTCCTAGATTGCTGAGATTTGATTCGTAGGCTAGAATTACCTAACAAACAACAAACAAATCATTAAATATTTTAATTTCACCCTCCAACCCCCATAAAAGGGTGTGCAAATATGTGTATAGAACTAGGCCATAAACAACAAAAAAATTCTGAAATCTGTAATTTTCATGCCCAAACCTTCCCAAAGGGAGTTGCATGTCTGAATTTTAAACTAATAAAACGGGGAAAATTTCCGAAGACCTAGAAATTTTAAATTTGGTATGCTAACTGGAATAAACGAACAAATAACAGAAAAATCATCACATTTTCACGCTCCAAGGTATGAAACTAGGGTAGGTACTTCGGGAAGTCCTAGAAAGCTCAGATTTGGTATGCAGGCTAGGAAAAGCATACAAACAAGAACGAAAACATATTGCATCCATAGGGACATAATTTTAAATGTTTGAATAAAAGTAGCATGAGATCCGGGAATATGCTGTCGAGTTATTCTTGATATTTTCCAGAATCTATATACAGGGTGAGTCTTTGACCACTGCATTAATTTTAACCAAAGATTCCTCTCATCAAATGAAACACTTTTTTCATTTACCATTTTTCCAGATTCGGCTCAGGTAAAAAGTTACAAGCGTTTCAAGATTTCACAATGTGCTAATACACTCCCGCATATAAATTATCTATGACATTGTTGTCGAACGAGAATAAGGCATGGTACCGTGGTTTACAGCTTGATTCGGGATTCCAACGCTCAGGGACGGATCCATAAAAGTAGTGAAATATCTGGAGTTTTCCATTTTAAATCATTCAATGAAGAATATCTCGAAAACGGTGCGTTTAAGGAGAAATGATGAAGAATAATATAATGTTCTAAAACGATGGAATATTCTTGAAATTACTCAAGAAAAACTGTATATGCTTTCTTTATGCTAATTTCGTTTAGTTTTATGAATCCACGAGTCCATAACTAGAAAACCAGTGGAAGTAGAAAATAACTAATATTTGGAAAATATGTATCATAGTTATAGGAAACTTTACGCCAACATTCATTTTATTCGAAAAAAGGATGTCAAAGCTACAAAATAAAAACTGATTTTTTTTCAAAATTTCAACAGCCTGTATCTTTTTACCTGAGCTGAATTTGGAAAAATGTTGAATGAAAAAAGTGTTTCATTTGATGAGAGGAATCTTTGGTTAAAATTAATGCAGTGGTCAAAGACTCACCCTGTATATATATAAAAATGAATCCCTATGTCCCTTGGTCACGCCATCAGGCGTGAACAGTTGGACCGATTTCACCATTATTTTAGTTGTGTTTGTTATTGTCAGGAGAAGGTTCTTATGACAGAAAAAAATTAAAAAATTGCGTTGAAAATTAGAAAATTTAAGAATCGTTATATTTAAGAAAACTTAACAACCATATAATATTATTTCTAATCTAACCTTTGCGCTTTCGACCACAAACAAAGCATTAACTGAATAGGTACCTTCGATGGATTCTCATAAAGTATTTGTCCGAAATTATCATACAGGGTGTTTTTCTTTTAACGTCAATTGTAACTTGCTGTTTTTCACGCCAATCGTACAATTTCATTCAATTGTGTTAAAAAATATACTTTCGAGGCATAAATCATTGAAAATAAACCATTACTATACAGGGTGTTATTCATATCACTGCACAATTGTACGCGATTGAAGTGATTTGTGCCACAAACAAAGCATTAACCTTGGATGGATTCTCATAATGTAACAATTTCGTTTTTCCTTTGATGCGTGGACATGTCACATGGACAATTGTACGTCGCGTGTTCGCGCGTTGGAAAACCGTCATCTTTGTTTATTTACGCACCACAAAACAAAACACAAAATATAGTTTTTCAGAAAGCTTTAAATTGATTAAGATACTGTATCATAACATTGTGTGTCTGTCAAAAACAAATTGAAACCTTATAAATAGCCAGTATTTCAGGAAAACTCTGATTTGTTAGTAAGCAACATAATGTGCAATTAATCGAAAATAATAATAAAACTTCATTCATACTGAGCATTTTTTTTATTAACTTAGGCGGCGCGAAGTTCGCCAGGCCAGCTATAGTGTTTGAATAAAGGTATCATGAGATCCGGGTATATGCTGTCCAGAGTTATTCTTGATATTTTCCAGAATGGTTTATAATTATTGAAGCAATGTCGAATTTCTTCAACTTCCTCGTGAATATATTATTGGCACAATTACGCATGTATGCGTAAATATTGCACACCTATGGATTGTACCCGAAATAGAATAACAAACGAAAACGTGAACGTTAATTAGTCAAAAACGACTATGTTGATGATTCCCACGTGGACGAAGCCGCGGATGAATGCTGTATGTAAATATATTTTCACAGCTATTTATTTAACGACCTTATTTAGCTTGCCCTGTTTGTTGTCGTTGTTTGGGTCAAATTTACTAATTTAAATGTTATCCCTTCATGTTGACAGATTGATCTGATATTTGATAGCCACCTCTATTTTTAGTGGCTATACAATTGCATATATATTCATTGTCATTGCAAATCCAATATGGCCGCCAACAAAATGGCTCTTTACATATTTTTTTACAACCCCCTCAGTATGGTAATC
The DNA here is from genome assembly GCA_937662695.2 of Halyzia sedecimguttata. Taxonomy (NCBI): domain Eukaryota; kingdom Metazoa; phylum Arthropoda; class Insecta; order Coleoptera; family Coccinellidae; genus Halyzia; species Halyzia sedecimguttata. The sequence goes on along the minus strand of OW569417.2, from coordinate 17,710,797 downwards.
AAATGAAATGTTTTGACCACTAGAATGCAGTACACTTTGAAAAAAATCCAAATCCAACTAAATACTCGAAAACAAAATAATAAAAAAAATGTCCAGTGAAAGGATTTTATCGAAGAGAGGGATGATGATGATGTAGATCATGTACTAAAGGCTGAAAAATAGTTGAGTAGGTCCTAAATTCCATTCATCATCATCACACCACTCTCCTCATCAGTCTAATTGGCCAGACTCGAATTTTGAAATCTTTTCTCATAATTTTGTTATATCATTGTTGAATATGTTCAGAAGTATTGGGTTGAAAACAAATCCCGGTGCTTTGAAGATTTTTTTATGAAGATAGCATATTTCCAACTTTCCAACTGAAGGGTTCTGTTTGTTAATTATATTCAAATCAACTTAATTAGTAAAGCCAACCTTCACAACTCTTTCAATCTGTTCGTTAGAATTTGTAATTACGTCAGTAGGCAGTATCATTTCTGGATAATCTTTCGTAGAACTGCGTTGTATGGATAATTCTCGCCAATCCACTCAAGTATTCTCAAATGTGATTTGCCAAATTTTCAATATACAGGAAATGCCGCTCAAAGGGGGCCACTGTACTGGAAGATTCAAGTTATCAAGTTGATTCAAAACTTCAATGATAAATCGTACTTCTATGTTTTTACAGAATGCTGTATTTAATTATTCTTTCTATGAATTATTATTATTGTTCGTTATTATTGATATAAAATACCCCTTCTGTTCTAGAAAGCAAAGTATGATTGAATGCAAAATGACCAATGAAATAACCTCAGCTATCGTATAGTTATGAGGATGATATGATATTATACTTTTAAGGTGATAATATAATGCCCGTGGATAATCCATATGATGATGGAAATATATACTTTGGTGAGTTACATAATAAAATTGGGTTCAGAATATCTCCAGTAAAAACAAAACTGTAACATTGGCTATGTTTCAATTAATATAATATAATTTTAAGAGTAGATTTGAGGGATGAATCTCTCGGATAAGTTCGTTTTTGGGTAGAATCGGTTTGTTTGAATTTAATTTCTTTCATGATGCAGTTTTATCATAAGAATCCATTTACATATATCATTCCCAGAGACCAATACTTCCTAAGATATGATTTGTCAAAGTTTGAACAAGAACGCCAAAGCTGCTGTACACAGAGCTTCCTACTTTCTTGTGGAGAGAAATTCCATTCTGAATTTTGTACATCAATTACTCTTGGTATAATAGTTCCCTGAGTTTATATTCATTTTTCACCATTTCTTGAGTTGAAAAACTGATATTGGGTTTCACGAAGCTTCGATTAGCTTAATCGTGGATTTAATTCGATGATTTTATGAAAAATGAACTGAAAATTGACATAGAATCGCACTAATTCGGCAATTAAGAGCTGTCAAAGCTTTGTGAAACCCAATGTAAGTCTCCAAGGCAAAATTGTATTGAAAGAAAATAGAAAAGTAGATGAGGAACCCCAGAAGTTTTTAGCGCAGGTCCCAGGGCCCCGGAAATCGTAAGTCCGCAACCACAAAAGATGCTATCTGTCGGAAGTGAAAATCGAAAAGAATGAAATTTCCCCAGATAATAGCTATAATACTTCCTGATGACTCAGCTACGATTTTCTTCAGACGGTTATTTACCTATTACTTCTGAATCCAGCAATGCGGCCATTCCTGAGAGTCAATTGGCTTGCTTTGTCTCAAATCGATGAAAGAAAATTATCTGAAATAGCATTTGAGATCAGATGAAATTCTCTTCGGAGGGAACGAACATTTAAAGTGCCACCGAGATCCTGTCCCAACCAAATAGGTGGAGTGCATTGGAATCGGAGACTTTAATGTCGATTTAAGTAAATTCGTCGATGGGAAGAGCGTCGGTTACCCAAATATAGCTTCCAAGTTTTATTATCTTTTTTCCGTTTCAATTTCCATTCATGAGTTGGTTGTAAATTGAAACCCATATGACACTAATTCAACGCCTTTTTCCGACATTAAAGATAAGGGTGAATTGTTTCAGCCATTTCAGTTTCTCATTTGCCGGTTGATCATAAAATTTCAGCATATTGGTCAATGGTGACATAGCACAGTGCATTCTGATCACCTCTCTTAAAATTAACTAATGAATCATATACAGTTTGGACAAGCCAAATGGAATATATTCATTATCTTGGTTACTGTACATATTCATGGAAAATTCCGAAATACGTCAAATTAAAATTTTAAATTGTCATTCTTCTTCGTAAATATGCGAACCCTACCTTCGACCCTCTACGAAAGACAGGTACCACCTGTCAAATAGAAATTATGGGCTTGTGATACACCGTTTGAAAGGTCACGTCATTCTCTATTGACGAATGTTATCACTTTCATGTTTATTGCAAAACTCAAAATAGAAAAAAATAAAATCATGTGAGTACCGACATTCATTATAATATTCCCTCGAATATTTCCAAAATTTATCACAATAATACTGAACTCATTTGCATTCAAGATGTGATAGAAAGGAAATGAAATAAAAACCATACCATTGTATTTTCCAGATGGAATATGAAAACTACGTAAAATACTTTATGTGGCTATGTTATTTCCTTGAACGCCTTCAGAAAATGGTTTCGTGTTGATAAGTTGTAGTTTATAAATTTTTGCGCGTATTTTCTGGGGAACATCGCGTTATAGTTTTGCCCAAATGTCTGTAACTTTCGAATTTTTTGACGAAAATGGTCTCAAACGATTAAGTTCGACTCCCCAATGAAGAATTCGAGGTCAAATTTGATTCTGTCCGTCCGGCCGTTGCCACGATAACTCGAGAACGAAAAGAGCTAGCGACTTCAAATTTTCAGGGTAGGTGGCGCATCCCAATACCACGGACGAGTTCGTTAATGGGCATAATCGGCAAAGTGGTTTCCGAGTTATAATTTTGTTTTCAACCAATATAAATCCGATCGAATTGAAACTTGGTGGGTAGTTGTAGAATATGATACTAAGCACGTTTGTGAAATTTTGTGCGAATCGTATTGCTAGAAAATTAAAAAAAAATTATTAAAAAATATTTTTGTTGTCACGATAACTTGAGAACGGAATGAGATAGCGGCTTGAAATTTTCAGGTTAGGATGTGCACCAGAACGCGACATTTCAGTTTGTTTATGAGCATAATCGGCCAAACGGTTTAAGAGTTATAGCCATCTGAAATTTTCTGAAATTTGGTGGTTTTTTGTTCCTCATTAACTCAAAAAATACTGAACCAATTGAATTCAAACATGGTTATTAGTTACAGAATGCCAACGCGAAAATGTTTGCAAAATTTGGTGCGGATAGCATTTGCAGAAAATTTTTAATAAATCATTGAAAATAAAAAAAAAATTCTATATATCAGTAACTATTCGTTTGAAATTGCTGAAATTTTGCAAGAGCCTTCATAACCTAACTCTACTGCCAAGTTTCAAGTTTTAATACGATCGGTTAAATATTGTTGGAGATTCGAGCATTCTTGTGTGAGTTCAGTAGATGAGTGACCGTTGCCTCGATAACTTTCGAACGAAAGGAGATAGGGACTTGCAATTTTCAGGGTAGGTTGCGTATCCGAAAGGGAGAGTTGAGTTCGTTTTTGGGCATAATCGGTCTAACGGTTTCCGAGTTATACCCACCTGGAATATTATTTCCTTAATAACTCTAAAAATAAATATTCGATCGCATTGGTGCTTGGTAAATAGTAGTAGAAAATCAACATAAAGACGTGTTTAACATTTTGTAAGAACCGTACCCCTAGAAAATTTGAAAAAAATCACGAAAAAAAAAATTGGATCAAGCACTGACGTGAAGTCAGAAGCTTTTGCGCGTATGTTCTATTGTCCATTCTTCTGTATTGGACACCCTTAATCGAATTTACCATGGTAAATTATGTTGTCCATTCTCTTGTATACAGAAGAATGGACAATAAAACATACGCGCAAAAGCTTCTGACTTCACGTCAGTGCTTGAACCAATTTCTAATTTGTGTTTGAATTTCATTAAGTTCAAATTCGAATCGGTGCGCCTCACTACACGAAAGACTCATTGCACAGAAGCTCTACTGCATCGAACTTTACTGCATCGAAGAGTCACCACATCGAAAAACCCCCCACTTTAGAAAGTGGGCGGCACTCGTTTATCGATCGTCTTCGACGATAGCTTCGCTCGATGAGAGACAGCGATGCCAGATGTACCATAATTATGGAATTGTACCATAATTTATACCTCAAATTTAGAGCATTCCATAATTGTACCATAATAAATAATTGTACCATAATTTCCATCGATTCTTCCATTCAATATTATTCGCAAAACTATTCAGCGAATATGTCAAGTCCTCTCATTAAACCGCTTTTTTCTGGGTTTTTTCTCTCAAATTCCGAAAAAGATCACAGTACTTCTTATTTAAGAAAGATCCTATTATTATTGTTTTCTTCACATATATGTAACTCTAATCATAAATATATATTGTGAGCAGTATAAAATAGTTATTTATTATACAAGGGAAAAAAGTATTAGATTTCAGCTCGAGGTTATGTTGTCTCCCGACGCGAAGCGGAGGGAGACAACATAACCTCTCTGACTCCACCGGAGTTGATAGAAGCAGCGCAAGTAGCAAATATCTTCCATTATCTATATGTATATATATCCGGGAAAAAAGTATTCACTTTTTTCCCGGGGAAAAAAGTAATTTCGTGAAAAGTTATATTTTGTTACCTGTCAACAGAGATGAAATGTCAAATTTTTTTCCCGTCACAGAAAAAACTATTAAATTACATCACAAAACATTCATAAAACAGTTAGACAATGATACTAGATTTTCCTTCCCATGAGTTATGTCAATTTTGACAGGAGTAAAATGAACTCCGAGTCGAATACTCGACTTTTCGGACGACAGTCACAGAGTAAAATTTACTCAACCTTTCAGTTTTCGAACGCAATGGAGTAAATATTACTCTACGGAGTTAATTTTCTACTGCCACAGAAGTGGTCGTATAGTGCCAGTACTGCCAGTATTCCTTCCCCAAATGCAAATAGTTTAGGTTATGAGTCTCTTTTAGTACTAATCAACATCAAAACTGTAAAATCGCTATCCCTGAGTATTGAATTCAATAAGACTTGGTTAATTTCAGCCATCGTTTCACCCACCGATTACAGACCTAACATTTAAAAGGACTTCAAATATGAAAATTATAGGTTATGTTGTTCCTTCGTTCAAAGCTTCGTTTGTTACTGCTCGAACGTTCCGAAAATTAACAACAGTTTGAGATTACTGTCACTGAAAAGCGTTCCGATATTGCTTACTGTGGCCAGTAATGCCAGCAATTTCGGAACGCAAGGTCTGAGCAGCTGTGCCAGGGTTGTGTTCGAAAATTAACTCCACGGAGTAGAGTAGAGTTTTTGAAGGTTTGACAGATTTACTCTGTAGTTAACTCTGACACTGACACTGGCACAGTTCTGTTCCAATATCGGAAAATAGGTTATGTTGGTTTAAGAAAGAACCTATTATTATTGTTTTCTTCACATATATGTAACTCTAATTATAAATATATATTGTGAGCAGTATTAAAACTATTAAATAACCTCACAGAACATTCATAAACAGTGAGTCAAAGATACTAGATTTGCCGTCCCATGAGTTATGTCAATTTTGACAGGAGTAAAATGAACTCGGAGTCGAATACTCCGACATTTCGGACGACAGTCACAGAGTAAAATTTACTCAACTTTTCAGTTTTCGAACGCAATAGACCACATTAGTTAGGTTAGAATCAGTCGCTTGGCGGGAGATCCATATTCAAATCTTTTAACAAGGAATTTCAACTTTGAGATGAAACCACCCTATTTAAAAGAGAATGTTAGTACAGAGACAACAAGTATTGGGTACCTTTATCATTAGTGCATGTTTTCATGTTATTTCCACATTAAAATCTACTTCTATTTATTCTTAAATCAAAATTGAAACCATTCTAGTTCGAAAGATATCCGTATGTCGTAGATGACTTCTGTTGTGCGTCATCACAAGGCCGATTTAGGGTTATGTTATTATTTTTAACTTATTTCGAGTGAGCTAAGACATACGTCAATCGAATTTGGTGAACACTTTTATATTTATTAATTATTTTGGAAATATACAATTTTGTTTTGAAAACTAGATTCTAGATGGTTGAGAAAGGTTCACAGAATCTATTTTAACCAAAATGAACCTTCAGAAATTAGCCAAAGTATCTAAAACCAGGCGAGAAATTCGCGTAAATTTTAGGTCCATAAGAAATGCATGAGGAATTTAGTGCTCGGATCCACGGATGGATCGTAATTCTAATTTCCCGCCTAACCTAACTAATGTGGTCTATAGAGTAAATATTACTCTACTCAGTTAATATTGTATGGAAGAATCGATGGAAATTATGGTACAATTATTTATTATGGTACAATTATGGAATGCTCTAAATTTGAGGTATAAATTATGGTACAATTCCATAATTATGGTACATCTGGCATCGCTGCTCATCGAGCGAAACTATCGTCGAAGGCGATCGATAATCGAGTGCCGCCCACTTTCTAAAGTGGGGGGTTTTTCGATGTGGTGAATCTTCGATGCAGTAAAGTTCGATGCAGTAGAGCTTCTGTGCAATGAGTCTTTCGTGTCGTGCACCCTACTCATTCGAATAATGGTTCGATTAACGGAAATGCACAAAATAACAATTTTACAAATGATTGGTAACGGAGATAACATCCGAACACAAAAAAAAAGTAAGTCGCTTGTTTCCTGAGAAATTTATGAATTTGCCTCCTATAACCCAAGGGACACTATATGCAAAATGGAGAAGCAGTTTCGCGAGTTTGGGCATGTAAGGCAGATTAAAAAAGCAGCTGCCAATACGCTGTGTATGGATGTGAAATTAGATGTAATGCTTGAAGAAAATCCACATAAATCGAGTAGAGATGCCTCCACAACATTCAATGTCAACCATACATCGATTCTAAACATATTAAAACAAAATAAAATGCATCCCTATAACATGATACCTATCAGGAGCTCTTGGAAGACAATTTTGATAGGAGAACCTATTTTTGTAACAAATGATGGACATATTGGATGAAAATATTATCCAATTAGTAAACGTTTTGTTTTCTGATGAGTGCACTTTTTCTCTCAGTGGCCATACTAATCGTCAAAATTGCAGCTACTGGTCTACCCAAAATCCTCACTGAGAGAAACACAAGCAATCCCCTCAAAATCTTAATTTTTGGGCAGGAAATGTTCGAAACCATATCATAGGCCCCTTTTTCATTGAAGGGCAATTTGAATGGCGATAATTATTAAGCACTTCTTCAAAATGATGTCATTCCAACTGAGGCAAATTCATATACTGATCAAGAAAATCATCAAGTTCCACGGAATAAGATATGGTTCCAACAGGATGGAGCACCACCACATTACCAACGCAATGTTCGGCAGTAACTCGACGCAATATTTCCAGGTCGGTGGACAGGAAGACAAGGAATGATCGATCGGTCAGCGCGATCCCCTGATCTTAACCTATTATATTTCTTTGTATGGGGATATGTGAAGTGCATTGTATACAAAACTAAACCCCTTGATTTTAATGACTAAAAGATCCAATAACGCCTGCGATTAGGTCGATCAGTGGAAGAAATTTTTATTTAAGGTTAGGATGTTGCCAAGGCATTCGCGGTGAACACTTTGAAATCTACATTAAAATGTAGATTTTAATTTTTTTGCTACATTTTGTATTGCATTGATTTTATTTTTCTCTAATTTGATTTTTGCAATAAACATGAAAGTGATAACATTTTTGAATTGAGAATGACGATACCTTTCAAATGATGTATTACAAGTCCATACTTCCTATTTAAATAACTGTGTGTTGTACTAGTCTTTCGAAGGGGGTTGAATGTACAGTTTGCATTTTTACGAAGAAGAATGACAAATTTAAATTTGATGTATTTCGGAATTTTCCATAAGGTATTATAGAATCAAGATAATGAATTCATTCTATTTGGCTTTTCCATACTGTATATCCCTATCAAATAACCTATTATGTAGAAATCATAGAAAAATTTCATACACAGTTCAATGCGGAAATCGTATAGTTCCAAGTTCAAATGAATAACAAATAAAGCAGGCAGCATTCGATCTGATGAGTTTTAAAGAAAAAGTAATAATTGGAGTTGTTGGAAACATTCTCGAAATTATATTCATTTTTCATGAAACTTGTTGGAGCTCCTCTAGGAACGAACTAGTAGTTCAAACTTGAAGTTCCATTTCTATGGAAGTTTGGTTGCAAGTGATGAAGAAACTTAATTACGTTTGGAAATGCATACTCCTGGTGTGGATTTAGAAGTTATGCAGAAGCGGAAAATCTCCATTCGAATAATGCTCTGAGCGAGCCTTCAGAGACTTTTATATTTGGAAAATTGGGAGTTTCCATATACCTATATTGAATTACGTGCATCAAAACGTATGAAATGATTTGAACTCAGACACGTCCGGATTTCAATTCAATTTATGATATTCACGTTATAAACAATTTTTATTGCCTCGAGTATATGTGCGGGAATCGCAGTTTGGGGCGAATATTTGATATAGGATGTCATTTGCCGCACTTCTTAGAGGCGGAAAAGGGGCATACTTCGCATAAATTCACGATAGATGGAGGGAAAACGAAATTATTCTGGATATTCATACGGATTCCTCCTGAATTCTGGATTTCGATTTTGCACCCGTAAACTCAATTTCGATTAGTATGAGATCTATACAGGGTGAGTGGGGAGGAATTGATCGATTGTGTTCTAAAAGGTTCTCCAATAAGAGGTGTTATTTTGATATTCAAAGAGAAATGCCATTTTTCAATATATTTGATCGGAAGTTTATTTCATTATAAAGAAGAAGCTATGCCGTTAATAGTGGAAAATAACATCAGGCAAATGACCACCACGACCACGCTTACAGGACCATATCTTTTTAATGAAATTTTCCATAACCAAATCGCAAAGTGGCTGCCCTATGTCTCCGATAGCCTCACGAATTCCATCTTTGAGGTCTTGAATAGACGCTGGGCTATTGGCGTAGACCTTCTCTTTCACGTGGCCCCAAAGGAAGAAGTCGCAAGGTTTTAAATCACAAGATCTCGGTGGCCAATTGTGATCACCTCTTCGAGAGATAACACGGACCGGAAACTTTTCCCGCAAAAGATCAATGATTTCGTTGCTTCTGTCGCACGTAGCGCCGTCTTGTTGAAAGTAAACGTTGTCCAGATCAATACCATCCAATTCCGGCCATAAAAAATCATTAATCATCTCTCGATAGCGCAATCCATTCACCGTAACTGTTGCTCCAGACTCATTTTCGAAAAAGTAAGGTCCAATGACTCCGCCGCACCATAAACCGCAACAAACAGTCACACGTTGAGGATAGAGAGGCTTTTCAACAATAACTCTTGGGGTTTCCGAGCCCCAGATGCGACAATTTTGCTTGTTGACGAAGCCACCGAGGTGGAAATGGGCCTCATCACTCAAGATGATTTTTCGATGGAATTCCGGATCATTTTCATGTATTTCAACGACCCAATCAGCAAAGACACGACGTTGTTGATGATCGGCAGGCTTGAATTCTTGTGTTAACTGAACTTTATAAGCCTTAAGACCCAAATCTTTATGCAAAATACGGTACATTAGATACTTGCTATTAGGAATAGTTATCTTCCTATCTAGAGCAGAAAGTTGTACTTTCCCGCATGATATTTCCATTTCCCGAACGACGTGAAGCGGACTTCGAGCAAGCAATCGAGTGCAATCAAGAGCAAAACAGAGTCCAGTCTCCAAGTCTTGGATCAGAGTCAATACAATATAACTTGCTCAATGTAGTAAGTAGACCAGTGATTTGAAAATGGTTAAAAAGTAAAAAAAAATAAAAGTGAGATGTAATCTATTGGAAAAGGAAGAGAATATAACAAAAATGAAAGGAAAAATAATTTACGGTTGATCTGAGGTCCGGAAGTGGAAGGAGGGGAGTTTTTAAGGGTAAAAAACGGTTTATCTCGATTTTCGACAACACTACAAGTACTATGGAAAAAAGTTTAATCGCAAGGTTTTAAATGATTAAATGTTTTTAAAAGATCTACAAATTTTGTATTCACTCTTTTTCACATAAACTCAAAATTTATGTGGGAAATTCAAATAACAAAGTTTTTGCTTTTTTATTTTTATTTTTTACAAAAAATTTTTTTTTTCACGAAATTTTGTGGAAACGTTTTTATATCCCAAACACACTGCAATTCTTTTGAATTGAAATATTAATTTTTTCACAGTATTTTGACTTAACATCGAAAAAGCACTATAATTTTCAATCGATAATTCACGTCAAAATATCTGCTCTTTTTTAAAAAAATCGGTGAGGTTTTTGTTGGTTAAAATCTCTACTTTCTGATGTTGTAAAAAAAATATACATAACGATGGTAAATTTCCTCTGAAAATTCTACGAATGCCCAGACCTTCCTAGCACCTTCCCCACTTCTCTATGAGACCTTTTGATGGGCTAAAATTTTCCGTAGGTCACTCAGGTATATAAGTTATCTTAAAATAGTAAAAAATAGGCGTCTGCGGATATATTTCAGAGAAGATTCTACGACTTTCTCAAAATATTGTATAGATTTCTTGTTAAATATTAACTTTATTAACTTAGCTTTTTCTGAGAAAATTTGCCATAGTAATGTATATTTTTTTACACAATCAGAAAGTAGAGATTTCAGCGAACAAAAAGCCCACCGACGCTTTTAGAAAAACAGATATTTTGAAGTGACAATTTTCGATTGAAAATAAGGCTGCTTTTTCGATATCAAGTCAAAATAAGGTGAAAAAATAAATATTTTAACTAATAAAATTGGTTCAAGCCCTGTGGACAGGAGCTTAGGTGCTCTTGTTCAAACTTTCACCAATTATATCTTCGAAAGTATTGGTAAGAGTTGGGAATTATATTATTGGATTCGTATGATAGAACTTCATATTAGCAGAAATTAAATTTAAACATCATTAAAGAATTCAAATTCAACAAGAGTGCCAAAGATTATTAATCCAAAACCAATAGACCAATTCTACCCAACAACGAACTCATCCGAGATATTCGTTCCGCAATTCTATGATGAACGATATATTTTTCCTCAAGTCCACAAATGAAAATTATATTATATCGATTGAAACTTTAGCCAATATTTCAGTTTTGTTTTTACTGGAGATATTCCGAACTCAATATTATTAACTTACCATTACCATTCCCATCATCATTGGATTAACCATGGGCATTAAATATCAAAATTTGATATATCATGTCTCAGGAAAATAAGTTGACATGTATCAACACAGATCATATTATAATAATTCATAGATAGAATAATTATCGCATTCTGTGAAAACACAGAAGAACGATATATTATTGAAATTTCTAAAAATCATATCTCCGAAAGTATTAGCTTGTTGGAGTTAAATATTACATCAATGGATTCCTATAGTGAAACTGCATCTTGAGAAAAACTTATTTTGAAATTTGTAATGTAAAAAATTTTTTTTATTTTGTTACTCCGAAACCACCTCACCGATTTTGCCCAATAACGAACTTAGCCGAGATATGTATCTCCCAAACCTATTCTGAAAATTTCAATTGTCTAGCTCATTCCATTTGAGAGTTATCGTGTTAACGGCCGGCCGGCCGGACAGAATCGATTTCGACCACGTATTCTTGATCAGTGAGTCGCACCAAATCGTTTAAGACCATTTACAGCCAAAAATTCTAAAATTACAGACATTTGGGCAAATGGATAAGCACTCTGTTCCGAGGAACAAGAGCTCCAAAAAACAATGTAGGTGATTCGAATGTATTTTTGTCAGATTCATTCATGAGGGGTATACGTGATTTAATGCTGTCTTTTTTTGAGTCTGTTGGCTACCATTATTGTTCCTCGGAACAGAGTGCTTATCGATTGGTCCAAATGTCTGTAATTTCCGAATCCGTGGTCAAAATCGATTCTGTCCGGCCTTTCGTCTGGCCGTCCGTTAACACAATAACTTTCGAACGGAATGAGCTATAGGCAGTTGAAATTTTCAGAGTAGGTTTGGGAGATAAATATCCCTGTTAAGTTCGTTATTGGGCAATATTAAATTTTTCTTACACTGCAACTTTCGAATTCGTTATTTTATGATTTCATAGAATGCTCTATTTATGATTTGCTGATGCATGTGAACTCAATATATCCTAGACTTCCGTTTTGTATTCAATTTTTATGATGCAGTTCTATTATAAGAATCCATTGATATAATTCCCAACTCTGAGAAACCTATACTTTCGGAGATATGATTTGTCAAAGTTTGAAGAATAACCCCTGTCCACAGAGCTCTCCCACATTTTTGGCGTTCTAGTTCCTCGGAACTGAGTGCTTATCAATTTGCCCAAATGTCTGTAATTTTCGAATATTTCGATGAAAATGGTCTTAAACGATTTGGTTCGACTCACTGATAAGGAATCCGTGGTCGAAATTCATTCTGTCCGGCCGTCCGGCCGGTCCGTCCGGCCGGCCGTAGGCACGATAACTCTCGAACGGAATGAGCTAGAGAGTTGAAATTTTCAGAGTAGGTTTGGGGGATAAATATCTCGGCTATGTTCGTTATTGGGCAAAATCGGAGTAACAAAAAAAAAAATTTTTTTTACAGAACAAATTCCGAATTAATTTTTTTTTAATGAGCAGTTTTATCATAAGAATCCATTCATATCATTTTTAACTCTAACAAGGTAATACTTTCGGAGATATGATTTTTCAAAATTTCAATGTAAATAGTATTTCACAAATTGATATAATTATTCTATGTATATTCTATGTATGAATTGTCATAAAGTCAACTTGACAGAAGGGAATAATATAACTTCAAGAATATTGGGGTTGAAATACTCGTATTTTAGTGATGCAACGGGGACCTCACCCGAAAATGTTTGAAAATATTACGTAAATATTGAAAGCATAATTCTGTAGTTCGAGAGAGGAGAAAATTTGGTGAACGTAGATCAGGAAATTTTTGATCGATTACAAGGTAATTTATTATTACTTATCTTCTTTTATACATGTTTTATGGAATACCTACTATTTATAGGTACTTTAAACCTGTTTTGGGCAATTGTCATACGAAACTTGTTTTTTTGGCGCTCTAGTTCCTCGGAACAGAGTGCTTATCAATTTGCCCAAGTGTCTGTAATTTTGGAATTTTTGGCTGAAAATGGTCTCAAATGATTTGGTTCGACTCACTGATCAAGAATCCGAGTGCGAAATCGATTCTGTCCGGCCGGCCGACCGGCCGTAGGCACGATAACTCTCGAACGAAAGGAGTTAGCGGATTGAAAATTGCAAGGTGGTTTTGGAGCGTAAATATCTCGGACAAGTTCGTTAATGGGCGAAAACCATCAAGGGGTTTCGGAGTTATGGCCGATTTTAGTAAAAATATTTCTTATGAATATTTCCGAAACCGATCACTCGATATATCTGAAATTTAGCACCAAATTGTAGAATCATGACCTTTATACGCATGTGAAGTTTTGTATTAACCAGATTACCGCAAAGTGTCAAAAAAAATTTGAAAATGTGGTTCAGTTCTCATTCTCATGATTGCTCATTTAATCTTGATAAATAAACTATTATTTGAATTGAATTTCCTTTATGATGCAGTTCTATCATATGAATACATTAATATAATTCCCAACTCTGAGAAACCAATACCAGATATAATTAGTCTGTTTGAACTAGAGCGCCAGAAAGCTCCTGTCCACAGGGCTTGAACCCATTTTTTGTATGAGGGTTGAATTGGAACAATTTTCGTTCTGGAATAAAATTTTGTTGGAAATTCCAAATGTGAATCTTTATTCATTGAAAATGAATTTTGACCAAGTGAAAACCGAATGAATGATTTTATGCTATGATGATTTATAAGTAATCATTAAAGGATACTTTGGGACAAGAGTTCATCCTTAAATGGTTACTTTCTGGGATATCTCCCCCAAACACTAAAAAAAATTGTTATTCAAAATAATATTTTTTGTTACTTCATAGATATTTTTCCATTGATAAATCACGTGATGCGGTAATGCTAATAGCGTTGCGGTACGAAAGGAATCTCGCATGCGTGAAACGTAAAATACCGCACGCCGCTGTTACCGAATGACGTTATAGACTGAGCCATAAACCTCTATTATGTCTAACACAACCATTGAACACAATTTAAAAATCATTTATGGAAAGGACGAATCAATATGATTATTCTACTGACCACACCGATGTGGAATGAAAATGCAGTCGACCCGGACAAAATTCTAATCAAAGTTTGACGATCATCAATAATTATTATACAATTAGCTTGATACCGAGTAAAACATTAGATAATTCGGTTATCCATTACTATCCTATCCGCCGTATTCACAAAGCATTCAATCTCCGTTAAGTCCTAACTGAGGTTCTCAGTTAAGGATGAATTGGGGACAATAAGGGACAATAAGGGGTAAAGGTGGTAAAACAGGCCTGTTTCAGCACCGTTAAATACGTTAACTGAGGTTGCGATTCATATTTATCCTTAAATGAGGACCTCAGTTAGGACTTAACGGAGATTCAAACACTTAACAATGCTTTGTGAATACGGCGGTATATCTGTATTCTAACCAGACAATGCTGACTATTTGGTCTTTCAAAAATACATCCCACAATTTTCTTACGTTTTCCACTAGAACTCAGGAATTTATATTCTATTCATGAAAACAAAAGATCCTGACAAAACTGCAAACCTCACAAATTCAATAGTGTAAGAAACAAGTGGCTGCGAAAAGTTTAAGAACAACTTCCAACTCCGCGTATACCTAGAAACCTATTCCGGCGCTGGAAACTTGCAAACTACCGAATAAAATTCGTGCTACAGCTACAGAATTCATATTAATAGATACCTAATCATATCAGCTGAACTATTGTTGAACTCTTCGTACTGCAGCTGCTCTTTCACATCTGTTCAATCTTTTTTTCAGGGTATGATATTCTAATTTTAACAAAGTTTCTCCTGCAATCTTAATGCATGATATATTCCGGTATAACTCTCAAATGAAAATTGAAAATGGTAATTGAATATGATTTTTTTTCAGTACAGGACTTCCAATTTTCGTACCAAGGGTGGAATGTAAGGGAGCTTCTTATCTGGCTGAGTTGCAAACCAGAAATCAAAGCTCGTAAATCGAACATATGGTGGAAATGACAATAACCCCTAACTCTTCATCTCCCCTCATACCTCATCGAAGAAAATAAGCTCTACAGATTAAACTGACTGGGAACGTTTATTATGGGCTAATGAACAAGTCTTAATTCGGGTCCTTCTATTACATTCAGGCACGCCATGAAAAGTCAAGTTCAAGTATCAATGAGCAGAATGTTAAATGATAAAAATAGGTTCAAGAACTGACGGGAAGTCGGGAGCTCTTGCAAGCATGCTCTTTTGTCTGCTCACCTCTATTGGACACTATTAATCAAATTTGGCATCGATATATACCGTTTTCTCAGGTTTTATAAAATATAAATACATTTCATACCATTTAAATGACAGACTTGAGCAATGAGAGAAGTTCTCAGGTTATCGTGAGATAAAAAATATTCTTCAATAATTTTTTCAAAATTTTCTGGACAGTCAAGTTCAATTCCGAAGGAAAATGGACGACTTACAATGATGACGAAAATTCTCCAACTCTTTCGAAATTTTTACAACTGCTTTGAAATTTATCCAACTTCGTTAAAATGTTTTCAACTGCTTTGATAATTTACCACCTCCGTTCTACATTAGGGGTGATTGTAAATAAAAATAAAAGCCGGGATGCTCATCTGCGTTGTTATATTTATGAAGTTGAATTCTACATTCCGCCTAACTTTTAAAATATTTAAACTGCGAAAATCTCATTGGAGTTATTTTTTTTCCTCTTTCCATTCCCGAGATTCTTTATTATCGGAAGTAATGAATCGAAATGGAATTCAGCATAATCAGCAGTTAGCTCGAAATTTTACCCGCTATATTGATCACGGAACTTCCTAAACGAACAGGAAATGAATTTCATTAATCCCGACGTAAGCAATAGACCGACGACGTATCTGAAAAAAAAATGGGCCTAATTATGTGAATAGGTCGCTGATCCTATTGAACGAAAATCTAAACTCGCAGACGGCAGATAATGATTGTCAGGAAACAATTGAGAAGTTCTGCATCTAAAAGCTCTGGAGCGGAGATAATAGAGGGATTATGGTCGGGAATAGCTGCTTTCGCAGAGACGTATTCGAAGGGAGAGAGACTGGAGATTGAAAACTTGCGATCCTTCGTTATGAGTCACCCCTTTGAGATATGACCTGATATCTTTGAATTATATGTTGTTTCGGAAAATTCGTTCGAACGTTTCATCTAGCTATTAATATCATTATCAACATATCAACGTAGGGGAAAGTAGTCCAAAATGATCCCCCTAAGAAAAAATCTTATCAGAT
This sequence comes from Halyzia sedecimguttata, assembly GCA_937662695.2. Classification (NCBI taxonomy): domain Eukaryota; kingdom Metazoa; phylum Arthropoda; class Insecta; order Coleoptera; family Coccinellidae; genus Halyzia; species Halyzia sedecimguttata. The sequence goes on along the minus strand of OW569417.2, from coordinate 17,694,214 downwards.
TCCATACAATGGATGCATGAAAAGTAGTAAAACACGTTTTGTTAAGAAAATGTATCTGCTGAACAATTTATGCATCAATTTCACCATCTTTGATAAATGAATATATTTCTTGGCATTTTTAAAAAAGACGGCTAAAGGATCATTTTGGACACCACTGTGTCCTAAATGATCCCACGGTGAGGGGGAAAATGATCCCGGGAATCATATAGTTTGAGGAGGACAAAGTGCTGCCGATCTCGAATTAGTTTGCGCAAAATATTGCGTTGTTGTTTGCAGCTTTTCTAAATGTGCAGCAATGACAACATTTTGGCAGTTGAGGATACTTGGTGAACTACTTCTTTCTTCAGGATTAGCATTAGGCAATTCTCTTTGAACCTGCGATGAAGATATTTCAGTATTGTGCTCTGTTTCTGTTGTTTCTCCCGCAATAAAATTGCTATCTTGAAGAACATCTGAGTAAAAAGTATGTATGCCACATTTTGCGAATGCATATACGCTCAGAGGAGATATTACAACATCAAGGGGTTGCAATTTATGTGAACAGTGGGAGGGTGGACACAAAATTGTAGTGTAATGTTCCCTAACTTTCAGTATCACATGAGAATTTTTTGTGTGCGTTAGATGGCCGTCTAAAATTAAAAGAGCGGGATCTTCTGCTGTAGGTTTTGCATGATTCAAGAAATGATCAAACCATGTAGGAAAACTTTCCAGTTTCATCTACCCTGATATATTACAGACATAAGATGAACCAGAAGGTGTCCGGTCCATTAATTCCATTTTCATTCTAATTCTTTTGAATAAGAACATTGGTGGTAATCCCTAGATCCTTTAACATGTGGGTAAAATGATCTTGCGGGATCATTTAGTACACCTTGCGTAGGATCATTTTCCCCCTATGCCTTAATTCTGGAAAAATTCGAATTATTGTTCACAAACATTCCTAACTGGAAATCAAAATATGATAAGATCAACCGCTATTAATCATTTATTTTGCGGAAGCAAACAACTAGAACATAAATATCGACATAAAAAAAATATCTGTTAAAAATAGGCTTATTTAAGATAGAACACGTCAATTTCAATATTTTCCTCACAAAACAGCATGGAGAGATCACGACGCTATGACACTTCGTCAGGCAAATGAGGAAGGTATTCTTTGACAACTATACCAAATTGTTCAATTCTATTAAAAAAATGTATCGACATGGATAGCCTATTTAAAATATCAACAAAACTTTTGAAATATTAGAAAGCTGAGTTTGAAGAATATTTGCTGTTAGAAAGAGCAAATTGGAATCAAAATATTTTACAGTGGTGCAGAGTTATGACAAAGTTCTTCCTACACTTTCCAAGATGGCCGATCATTTATTAACGGCTACATCCGTACCTGTTGAAAGATTATTTTCCACAGCAGGTATGATCATGGCAAAAACACGTACATCATTCAAAAATCATGTGATGCAAGCGTGATTTTGTTTGAATTCTTGGTCATCGAGTAATTTAAAAGTTGAAATTATCAGTGTTTAAAATTAAAAATAATATGTACATGTACAAATATTTTTTATAAGAGCGTAATAAATATAGCTTTACAAAATTACTCATTATTGTATACCATTTATTTTCATCTATATATTATAATATTTATTATCGTTATTCAGAATTAAGCGAGACGAGACGAGACAACTGAAAACGAGACGAGAACGAGACTTAAACGAGACTTAATTTTTTGGGAATTGGCGAGATCGAGACGAGATTTTTTATACTTCTGCCTACTCTCGTCTCGTGTGAAGCCCTAGAAATGAGATTTGTGTCTCATGAAAGATATATATATATATATATATATATATTCTTTTGACTGAGAGCTGTATATGTGTTAGCAGAGGTTGGTGTAACGGGGTACCATACAATTCGAAGTATGATACAAGAGCTTAGGGAAAAACCTCAGCAAAAAAACCTTTCTCCCCGTGAGTGTGGTGATTTGTAACTATTGTTTACAAAATTTGCTGAAATTTAAAAATATTGATGGGGATATATTTCTTCAATGTGGATTCACTCGTCAAAAAACGGATAGGTTTCTCCAAGGTACCCGAAACTCAACCTGAAAAATGAAGAGACAAGAGGAGGAAACGAACAAATTAAAAATAATACATAACCTTTCAAAAGTCTCCTCTCACAAAAATACTTCTCTGTAGACGAATGGGATCTCGTGGAGAAGAATCACCTCCGCTAGTTTTCGAAGATATTCACTCCTGAAATCCCTTCAATATTTGAATTCAAAAATGAAAATGTTGCTCGTAAGGCCAGGAGAGTCTCTTTCAAAACCAGGTCTGACCGGTCCAAGTCCAAGCGATGATTATTCAGAACTTCAGATGTTCGAAGCCCGCTACAGGGCCCTTAAGAAGGGCTATCATCTCCCATAGATATATATTTTACTTTATATTGTATAAAAGAATGAAAAAATGCGCCGGACAAATTAGGACTTATGTCCAAGCTCTATGGTTTTTGATTCTATCATTGTCTATCTAGATATTCTGAGAGTGTTTCTCGATGGGGCATGGTGTCCTTAACAGATAGTAAAGGCTGGTTTATGCTGGCTGGTAACTTTAACTTAATCATATATATATAATATATATAGACATTTATTTTTAGTGTTATGCTTTATAATCAGACTAAATAATCCGTTAACTTATTAATTATGATTATTAATAATAAGTAAACGGATTATTCAGTCTCAGTATCAACCATAGCGTTAGAAATCTATGTTTCAATTTATAAGTTAGGGAATAAGTTAAAGTTACCAGCCAGCATAAACCAGGCTTAACACTGCACACTGCATAAATAAAAATGCTAATTGGAGGAATGGAAACATCGGAATCAATTAATAGCGGATAGCTTCATGGGATCAATGCAGGACAGACATCGAACATGATGGCATGTTATAAGTGCTCATGGCACAATTGCCCCTCGGCGATACAGGAGCGTATGTCCTTGATACACGATGCATCCGATAACAATTTCCGCAGAGGACGATGCGATGAACGTTCACCTCCGCCCAATTCTGCGACAGCGGTGGCGCCCTCCGCCACCCGTCGGCGCAATTGTGTAGTTAATTGCGGCGGCTAATGAGCCGTTGTCGTTTTAATGAAACGCTTTCCGATACGACGACATCGTTTCCGAATGGGCCCCAGCCCTGCGTTGGACATTTTCAATGTACGAGCCATTTCGATCAATTCGTGTGAGGCTTTATGCGGGTAAAGTTCGGGATACAACAACTTCCAACGGCTTTAATCAAAGCAGGGCAAGATGCATATAATACCTGGATTGTTCCCCACTAATGCATATTAAATTTTCGTCCACACACAGAACTTCTATGATGTTAAGAAAATACGATTTGACAATTTTACGCAAACAATTCCTGTCAACAAATTTACAGTATGAATTGAGGATCCTTACAAAATCTGAATGTCACAATACTCTACAAAAAATGGGTTCAAGCCCTGTGGACAGGAGCTTTCTGGCGCTCTAGTTCAAACAGACAAATTATATCTCCGAAAGTATTGGTTTCTCAGAGTTGAGAATTATATCAATTTATTCTTATGATAGAACTGCATCATAAAGGAAATTCAATTCAAATAATAGTTCATATATCTAGATTAAATGAGCAATCTGAGAATGAGAACTGCACCACGGAAGAAACCAAATTAAAATAGCTGAAATGAATTTGACTCTCTCTTATAGAACAGGATGAAATGTACGAGTATGAACACAGATCATATAATAAAGCTTAGATAGAATAATTATAGCATTCAGTGAAAACATAGAAGTAGGATTCATTATTGAAATTTAGAACTTCATCTCAGCAGAAATTGAATTCAAACATCATAGAAGAATTTAAATTCAACAAGAGTGCCAAAAATTATCAATCCAAAACCAATAGATGAATTCTACCCAACAACGAACTCATCCGAGATATTCATTCCTCAATTCTATGATGAACGATAATATATATCTTTCCTCAAATCTACTCCAATACACCAATATTCCAGTTTTGTTTTTAGTCGAGATATTCTGAACTCAATATTATTAACTTACCATTACCATTCCCATTATCATATGGATTGACCATCGGCATGAAAATATCAACCAACAAAAAGTATGATATTATATTATCATTCTCATATTTATACGATTGCTGGAATGAAACAACGTCATTTCTCAGGAGAATAAGTTGACATTATAACAATTCATAGAATACCCACATAATAATTCATTCTGTGAAAACGTAGAAATACGATTTACATTGAAATTTTGAAGAATCATATCTCCGAAAGTATTAGCTTGTTAGAGTTAAAAATGATATGAAACGATTCTTATGATAAAACTGCTTATTAAAAAAAATTTAATTTGGAATTTGTTTTGTAAAAAAAAAATTTTTTTTTTGTTACTCCGAAACCATCTGTCCGATATTGCCCAATAACGAATTTAGCCGAGACATTTATCCCCCAAACCTACTCTGAAAATTTCAACTCTCTAGCTCATTCCGTTCGAGAGTTATCGTGCCTACGGCCGGACGGCCGGACAGAATGGATTTCGACCACGGATTCTTGATCAGTGAGTCGAACCAAATCGTTTAAGACCATTTTCATCGAAAAATTCGAAAATTACAGACATTTGGGCAAATTGATAAGCACTCAGTTCCGAGAAACTAGAGCGCCAAAAATTTGAGAGAAGTTCCGACGCGAACTCAGTAGCTCTTGCACGCATAGTCCATTGTCTATTCACGCCTTCTACGGATTCAATCGAGCTGAAATTCGGTACTCGATTGTAAAATGGTGGCTCGAAGTTATGTGCGGAATTTCAGCTGATTCTGACGCATAGTTTCTGAAATATGAAATTTTTGAACGTAGCTGGAGAATATGAAGATTTAACCGTAAAACTGACAAAATTACTGTTAATAATGTTTTATTCACCTCTATTGGACACTCCTAATCAAATTTACCACCGACATAGACCGTTTTTTCAGCTTTTATAAGATATGAATACATTTCGTATCATTTTAATGACAGACTTGAGCACCTAATAAGAGAATCGTATAAGATCACAGAACTTTTTATTCTAAAATATGTATTCTATCGGAATTAAAATTCGTTAAATATATAATAATATACAAAAAACCTCACGTCTCAAGTAATTTTATTGAAAGATCAAGTTAAATTCAGTAGATACAGTTTGGTGCGCGAGATACATAATATTTTTTCATAATTCTTTCGAATTTTCTATTGATACGATCCTCACAAAATTCCACAAATGTCTTTGCGTCGTATTCTACAACTAGTAGAGGTTCAATTCAATTTGATCTGTATTTTTTGAGTTATCAAGAAAACAATATTCGAAATAGGTATAACGACCGAAACCGTTTGGCCGATTATGCCCAACAACAAACTGCGTATTCGGATGCGCATCTTACCCTCCAAATTGCAAATCGCTATCTCTTTCAATTCGAAAGTTATCGTGGCAACGGTCACTCATCCAGCTACTGCACTCTTAATCGAATTCACCATGGTAAATTCGATTAAGAGTGTCCAATACAGGAGAATTGAGAGGAGAACATACGCGCAAAAGCTTCTGACTTCTCGTCAGTGATCGTTTCGTAAACATTTGCCTCAAACTAAAGTTCAATTTTGTTAGATCACACACCCTCAGTGTCAGTCCTCAAATCTCTAACGCAACTTAAAAACACGGAAAAATTGGCACCAACAATACGTCTAACACGTAACCATAAACAAAGTATACTACTACTGAGCGTAGCTCAGTATTCCTCTCTGGGCTTCTACTATTATATTCATTCCTCTCTGGGCTTCTACTAATACGCCCGAATCATCGCCCATGAATCGCTTGGGACTAGCTGGTCTCCGAGTGACGACATTTGTCCCTTCCATGGTAACCACTTATTCACTTGGGTGATGGGCGATTGAGATTCAGCCCAGCATAGTGCGGGCGCTCATAGAAAACCTTGTATGCCTACGCTTAACGCAAATGTAATAACCTGAGAACGGAAAGAGATAGCGACTTGAAAATTTTGGGTAAGGTTGTGCATCTGAATGGGACATTTGAGGTTGTAAATAGGTTTAATCGGCCAAACGGATTTGAAGTTATACCATTCTGAAATTTGGTTGTTATTTCCTCAATAACTCGAAAAATATAAAACCGATCCAATTCAAACATGGTGTCAGTTGTAGAATGCCAACTCGAACATTCTGGCAAATAACATGAGGATCGTATATCGAAAATTTTTAAAAAATCTTTGAAAATCGTTAAAAAAAATTCTATATATCAGAAACTATTCGTCCGACATCGCTTAAATTTTGCGAGAGCCTTCAAAACCTAACTATACTGCCAAGTTCCAAGTTTGAACGCTATCGGATCCATATTGTTGGAGATCCGAGCAGCCTTGTGTGAGTTCAGTAGCTGGATGGGTGACCGTTGCCTCCATAACGGAAGGAGATAGGGACTTGCAATTTTCAGGGTAGGTTGCACATCCCAATAGGAGGGATAAGTTCGTTTTTGGGCATAATCGGTCCATCGGTTTCAGAGTTATACCCACCTGGAATATTATTTCCTCGATAATTAAAAAATGGGTTCAAGCCCTGTGGACAGGAGCTTTCTGGCGCTCTAGTTCAAACAGACAAATTATATCTCCGAAAGTATTGGTTTCTCAGAGTTGGGAATTATATCAATGTATTCATATAATAGAACTGCATCCTAAAGGAAATTCAATTCAAATAATAGTTTATTTATCAAGATTAAATGAGCAATCATGAGAATGAGAAAAGCACCATGGAAGAAATCAAATTAAATCTGGTCAATTTTGCCCAATAACGAACTTAACCGAGATATTCATCTCCCTAAACTACTCTGAAAATTTCAACTACCTACCTCATTCCGTTCGAGAGTTATATCTATGTCTATGGATGAAAAGCAGTCTCACTACTCTCAGATCTCTTACTTCATGTTCAGTTCCGAAATGTATGAATTTTCTGAGAAAAACTAATATCGGAGCAAACAACTGAGATTTAACTCACTTCGCTCACAATTCTTCGATTGATTAGTCTCAGGAACATCATTTGACATTATGACAATTCATATTCATACATAGAATAATATCATTCTGTGACAACGTTGAAATACGATTTATTATTGAAATTTTGAAAAATCATATCTGAGATTTTTTCTCACTTCGCTCACAATTCTTCGATTGATTAGTCTCAGGAACATCATTTGACATTATGACAATTCATATTCATACATAGAATAATATTATTCTGTGACAACGTTGAAATACGATTTATTATTGAAATTTTGAAAAATCATATCTCCGAAAGTATTAGCTTGTTAGAGTTAAAAATGATATGATTGGATTCTCATGATAAAACTTTTTATTAAAAAAAATTTTATTTGGAATTTGTTTCGTAAAAAAAAATTTTTTTTTTGTTACTCCGAAACCATTTGTCCGATTTTGCCCAATAACGAAATTAGCCGAGATATTTATCCCCCAAACCTACTCTGAAAATTTCAACTCTCTAGCTCATTCCGTTCGAGAGTTATCGTGCCTACGGCCGGCCGGACCGGCCGGACAGAATGAATTTCGACCACGGATTCTTGATCAGTGAGTCGAACCAAATCGTTTAAGACCATTTTCATCGAAATATTCGAAAATTACAGACATTTGGGCAAATTGATAAGCACTCAGTTCCGAGGAACTAGAGCGCCAAAAAATATAGACTCGATCGAATTGAAGCTTGGTAACTAGTTTTGTAGTTGGTAAAAAAAAATTTTTTTTAATTTTTTGTCAGAACAGTAACCCTAGAAAATCTTTCAAAATTACGAAAAAAAATGGTTCCAGTCAGGAGCTTTTACGAATTTTCTACGGAGGGCGGCGCCCCGCAGTCCTCCCTCACCAGCCACCCCTGCTTATAGTACGGATTCGAAAACCTTTCTCTCAACTCTATTAGTACGAGTATTATCTCTACAAATCAAATCCAAGTTCTCGTCGATATTGTAGGTATACTCATTTCGTTATTACAATGGTTTATTCCGCCTCGATGGGATACGATTGTTTACCCCCATCCCGATCTGCTCAGATGAAATCAACCGCGGTCCTCGGAAATAAAATTTGCACGCTACGTTGCTTTGCTATCGGAGATTTTCCGCATGAAATATTCAGCGTACGAATCGAGATATCTTTATTTTACAGGGTCGTGACTAAAAGGCTCAGGACTCCCTAGATTGAAAGCGGTTTTAGTTTCTACTGTGAATTAGGTAGATCATCATGGCTGCTCACAAGTTTGCTACATGGGTGGGTATTTGAATTCTGCCTTCGCTACGAGTAACATGGAAGGAAGGAAAATTTTCCGGTATGCTAAGAAGAACAAGTTTTATGCGAGTATGTTCTAGGCAACGGCATGTTATCGTTTTGTCTCCGAAAGTGAGTTGGTGAGCTTGTTGGAGTTGAAAATGATATCAATGGATTTTTATGGTGAAACTGCATCTTAAAAAAAAAAAAATTGGTTCAAGCACTGACGTGAAGTCAGAAGCTTTTGCGCGTATGTTCTATTGTCCATTCTTCTGTATTGGACACCCTTAATCGAATTTACCATGGTAAATTATGTTGTCCATTCTCCTGTATTGGACACTCTTGATTCGAATTTACCATGGTAAATTCGAATTAAGTGTCCAATACAGGAGAATGGACAACATAATTTACCATGGTAAATTCGATTAAGGGTGTCCAATACAGAAGAATGGACAATAGAACATACGCGCAAAAGCTTCTGACTTCACGTCAGTGCTTGAACCAATTTTTTTTTTCGTGATTTTTTTTAAATTTTCTAGGGGTACGGTTCTTACAAAATTTTAAACACGTCCGTATGTTGATTTTCTACTACTAGTTACCAAGCACCAATTCGATCGAATATTTATTTTTTTAGTTATTAAGGAAATAATATTCCAGGTGGGTATAACTCAGAAACCGTTAGACCGATTATGCCCAAAAACGAACTCAACTGTCCCTTTCGGATACGCAACTCACCCTGAAAATTGCAAGTCCCTATCTCCTTTCGTTCGAAAGTTATCGAGGCAACGGTCACCCATCTACAGAACTCACACAAGAATGCTCGAATCTCCAACAATATTTAACCGATCGTATCAAAACTTGAAACTTGGCAGTAGAGTTAGGATATGAAGGCTCTTGCAAAATTTCAGCAATTTCAAACGAATAGTTACTGATATATAGATTTTTTTTTTAATTTTCAATGATTTATTAAAAATTTTCTACAAATGCTATCCTCACCAAATTTTGCAAGCATTTTCGCGTTGGCATTCTTCAACTAATAACTATGTTTGAATTAAATCAGTTCAGTATTTTTTGAGTTAATGAGGAACAAAAAACCACCAAATTTCAGAAAATTTCAGATGGCTATAACTCTAAAACCGTTTGGCCGATTATGCTCATAAACAAACTGAAATGTCGCGTTCTGGTGCACATCCTAACCGAAAAACTTAAAGCCGCTATCTTATTCCGTTCTCAAGTTATCGTGACAACAAAAATATTTTTCAATAATTTTTTTAAAATTTTCTAGCCATACGATTCGCATAAAATTTGACAAACGTGCTTAGGTTTATATTCTACAACTACCCACCAAGTTTCAATTCGATCGGATTTATATTGGTTGAAAACAAAATTATTACTCGGAAACCACTGGGCCGATTATGCCCATTAACGAACTTGTCCGTCGTATTGGGATGCGCCACCTACCCTGAAAATTTCAAGTCGCTAGCTCTTTTCGTTCTCAAGTTATCGTGGCAACGGCCGGACGGACGGCCGGACGGACAGAATCAAATTTGACCTCGAATTCTTCATTGGGGAGTCGAACTTAATCGTTTGAGACCATTTTCGTCAAAAAATTTGAAAGTTACAGACATTTGGGCAAAACTATAACGCGATGTTCCCCAGAACATACGCGCAAAAATGTATTTTGAAATTTGTAAGTGGAAAAAAAAAATTGTTTCCGTTACTCCGAAACCATCTGGCCTATTTCGCCCAATAGCGAACTTAACCGAGATATTTATCTCCATAACATACTCTGAAAATTTCAACTGCATAGCTCATTCCGTTCGAGAGTTATTGTAGAAACAAAATTTAAAAATTTTCAAAATTTTTTTGACACTTTACGGTAACCCGATCAATACAAAACTAATGCGTCTAAAGGTCATGATTCTACAATTTGATGCTAAATTTCAGATAAATCGAGTGATCGGTTTCGGAAATATTCATAAAAAATATTTTTACTAAAAACAGCCATAACCCCGAAACCGCTTGATGGATTTTGCTGGTTGACGAACTCGTCCGAGATATTTACGCTCTGAACCTACCCTGCAAATTCCAATCCTCTAACTAAGCTGTGTATGCACTAGCTATCTAACATGCACTTGTATGAGAATAAATATGGGTATGAATTGTTTTTGGCTCTCTTGTTCCTCGGAACAGAGTGCTTATCAATTCGCCCAAATGTCTGTAATTTTCGAATTTTTGGCTGAAAATGGTATCAAACGATTTGGGTCGACACACTGATCAAGAATCCGTGATCGAAATCGATTCTGTCCGGCCGTCCATTAACACGATAACTCTCGAACGAAAGGAGTAAGAGGATTGAAATTTGCAGGGTAGGTTTGGAGCGTAAATATCTTGGACGGGTTCGTTAACGGGCGAAATCCATCAAGCGGTTTTTACTAAGAACGTTTTTTATGAATATTTCCGAAGCCGATCACTCGATCTATCTGAAATTTAGCATCAAATTGTAGAATTATGACCTTCAGACGCATTTGAAGTTTTGTATTGATCGGGTTACCGTAAAGTGTCAAAAAAATATTTTGAAAATGTTTAAATTTTGTTTCTACAATAACTCTCGAACGGAATGAGCTAGGCAGTTCAAATTTTCAGAGTAGGTTAGGGAGATAAATATCTCGGTTAGGTTTGCTATTGGGCAAAATAGGCCAGATGGTTTCGGAGTTTCGCAAAAAAAAAATTTTAACTTACAAATTTCTAAATAATTTTTTTTAAGATGCATTTTCACCATCAAAATCCATTGATATCATTTTCAACTCCAACAAGCAAATACTTCCGGAGATATGATTTTTCGAAATTTCAATAATGAATCGTACTTCTATGTTTTCAAAGAATGCTATAATTATTCTATCAATGATTTATTATATGATCTGTGTTCATACTCGTACATTATCGTACGTTATCCTGTTCTATGTATAAGAGAGAGTCAAATTCATTTCAGCTATTTTAATTTGATTTCTTCTATGGTGCAGTTCTCATTCTCTCATTGCTCTTTTAATCTTGATAAATAAACTATTATTTGAATTGAATTTTCTTTATGATGCAGTTATATCATAAGAATAGATTGATATAATTCCCAACTCTGAGAAACCAAGTCTTTCGGAGATATAATTTGTCTGTATGAACAAGAGCGTCAAAAAGCTCCTGTCCACAGGGCTTGAACCAATGTTTTCTTACATAAAGGTATCTTAAGACCCTATTTAGCACATGGGTCTACATGGGTGTGAACTGAAGCTATCCAAATTTGTGCTGTGTAAAGTTTGGAAAAAATAGATTTTTGAAATTTTTTTTCTTTCCAGGTACATTTGTGATAGTTTGGAAGAAAGGAGCAACATTGCTGAGTGCTGGTAAACAAATGATAACCAGAGAGCCAAGGTTTTCCTTGATAGGGTATAATCTTCAGCTTAGAGACATCAGACATTCAGATCAGGGTGATTACACCTGCCAAATAGGAGATGGATCTCAAGGAGATCTCATTCATACCATTGAAATTCTGAGTGAGTATCTCAATATTTCATATTATGAGAAATTCTATCAGGTCTAGATTTGCGCGTTATAGGTCAATAACGCGGTCTCGGGCAAGTGTGCTGTCATCCTTCCAAATGTCTTTATTTTGCGAATTTTGAATCGAAAAACATCAAACCCATACAGGGTGTCCGGAAAAATGTGGGAAATCTCTCGGATTCAGATAAAACATAAAAAAAAATTATGAACTAGAAAATTTCAAAAAAATCACGAAAAAAAAATTTACCATGGTAAATTATGTTGTCCATTCTCCTGTATTGGACACTCTTAATTCGAATTTACCATGGTAAATTCGATTAAGGGTGTCCAATACAGAAGAATGGACAATAGAACATACGCGCAAAAGCTTCTGACTTCACGTCAGTGCTTGAACCAATTTTTTTTTTCGTGATTTTTTTGAAATTTTCTAGGGGTACGGTTCTTAAATTTTTTTTTTCGTCATTTTTTTTCAAATTTTCTAGGGTTACGGTTTTTACAAAATTTTAAACGCGTCTTTATTTTGATTTTCTGCTACTAGTTACCAAGCTTCAATTCTATCGAATATTTATTTATTGTATATATCAAGGAAATAATATTCCAGGTGGGTATAACTCGGAAACCATTAGAACGATTATGCCCAAAAACGAACTCTACTCTCCCTTTCGGATACGCAACCTACCCTGAAAATTGCAAGTCCCTATCTCCTTTCGTTCGAAAGTTATCGAGGCAACGGTCACCCATCTACTGAACTCACACAAGGCTGCTCGAATCTCCAACAATATTTAACCGATCCTGTTAAAACTTGAAACTTGGCAGGAGAGTTAGGTTATGAAAGCTCTTGGAAAATTTCAGCAATTTCAAACGAATAGTTACTGATATATAGAATTTTTTTTTTCAATTTTCAATGATTTTTTTTCAATTTTCTACAAATACTATCCTCACGAAATTACGCAAGAATTTTTGCGTTGGCATTCTACAACTAATAACCATTTTTGAATTCAATCGGTTTAGTATTTTTCGAGTTAATGAGGAACAAAAAACAACCAAATTTCAGATGGCTATAACACTAAAACCGTTTGGCTGATTATGCTCATAAACAAACTGAAATGTCGCGTTCTGATGCACATCCTAAACTGAAAACTTCAAGCCGCTATCTCTTTCCGTTCTCAAGTTATCGTGACAACAAAAATATTTTTTAATAATTTGTTTTAAATTTTCTTGTAATACGATTCGCACAAAATTTCACAAACGTGCTTAGGTTCATATTCTACAACTACTCAAGTTTCAATTCGATCGGATTCATATTGGTTGAAAACAAAATTATTACTCGGAAACCACTGGACCGATTATGCCCATTAACGAATTAGTCCGTCTCTTTTTGTTCTCAAGTTATCGTGGCAACGGCCGGACGGCCGGCCGGACAGAATCAAATTTGACCTCGAATTCTTCATTGGGCAGTCGAACTGAATCGTTTGAGACCATTTTCGTCAAAAAATTCGAAAGTTACAGACATTTGGGCAAAATGATAATGCGATGTTCCCCAGAACATACGCGCAAAAATAAGATGACAAGTTCCCATCATTTTTTTTTCCTAGTGGCCCCCCTTACGGAGATACGGCCTCCTTAATGACGCCACTGGAAAACCATTTTACTGGAATAAATTTCAAACTACTTAATACGATTTAATGAAAATTTGATATGCTGAACAGTAGTAAGGACCTTTCAAAATACTGCCCTCAAATTTAAATTACCTTGTTTAGTTTACCAGGGGCGGACTAGGTTGTACACTTTAATGCTTACATTTTTAGCACCCTGTATGATGAGGAGTTAAAAAAAACAAATTTGGATACCTTGAACATTAAGCTGAAGAAGAGGTACTCTTGTTCATTGTCGATAAAGTGAATCGTTTTCAAAGTATCCAAATTTGTTTTTCCATGAAATGGAAAAGAATCGAACTCATTCGGGAGATAGAAAAATGAAATATGATTTTATCGCAATTTTCATTAGCCTACCCAAGTTGTCATGACATTTATAAAACTAGGGTAGGCTAATGAAAATTGCGATAAAATCATATTTCGTTTCTTCTATCTCCCGAATGATTTCGATTTTTTTCCATTTCCCGGAAAAACAAATTTGGATACCTTGAAAACGGTTCATTTTATCGACAATGAACAAGAGTACCTTTTATTTAGCTTAAAGTTCAAGGTATCCAAATTTGTTTTTTTAACTCCTTATCATACAGGGTTTCAAAAATGTGAGCATTAAAATGTACAACCTAGTCCGCCCCTGGTAAACTAAACAAGGTAATATAAATTTGAGGGCAGTATTTCGAAAGGTCCTTACTACTATTTATCATATAAAATTTTTATTGAATTATATTATTAGTAGTTTATTATTTATTTATATTTATATTATTTTAATTTATATTATTTATTTATATTTAGTAGTTTATTCCAGTAAAATGGTTTTCCTGTGGCGTCATTTAGGAGGCCTCATCTCCGTAAGGAGGACTACTAGGAGACAAAATAATGGGAACCTGTCATCTTATTTTTTTATGTTTTACCTGAATCCGAGGGATTTTCTACATTTTCCCGGACACCGGGACATAATTATTAAAATATTCGTCGTCAAATTCAATTATGTATATCCTTCTGTTGGGATGGAAATATCTCGGATACTAGATATTAGTAGGGTTGATTTTGAGCTCAAATGGGAAGATCAAGTACGCCAGAAAATTGTTTATTTTCCAAAATACTGAACCCACCTAGTATAAATGAAGTAGATGTAATAATATATGTAAGAATAAGATTTGATTTTGTTTTATGCAAAATGAAACTGCCTCTTAAAAAAAATTGAATTTGTATCGTAAAAAATTTTATTTTTCCGTTACTACGAAACCACCTGGAAGATTTCGCCTAATAACGTACTTAACCGAGATATATATCTCCCAAACCTACTCTGAAAATTTCAACTGTCTAGCTCATTCCGTTCGAGAGTTATCGTGTTAACGGCTTGCCGGACAGAATTTTGACCCCGGATTCTTGATCAGTGAGTCGAACCAAAACGTTTGAGACCATTTTCGGCCAACTATTTGAAAATTACAGACATTTGGGCAAATTGATAAGCATTTTGTTCCAAGGACCAAGAGCGCCAAAAATACGGAAGTATTACACCAATTGTAAGCAATATAATTACTTACTCCATTCTCAAATAACACAGATATGACGAGATTGGTTTGATACTATCAAATCTAATCAAAATAAATCCGAAGATAAAAGATGGTTAGCCATTTGAAGAGAAATGTCAGGAGACAACGACCTAATAACAATAAAAGATAGTGTTTTGTATTAGGGAGAATATAGGAAGGGACATGCGCGCCAACATATCGATTTGAACATATTCTTGTCCACTCGTCCCTATATAATAATATAACAACAAATTAACAACAATCGAACTGCGATATTCAACTTCTTCGTCCGATAACACAGTAAGTGTCTTTGTATGCGGATGCAGATAAGATCTACCCTAGTAGATGAAGACGCCGCCATAAAGATCCTTCGGAGTTTCCATACCAAAGGCACCCTTGGGAGCAGCGCAGCAGTTTTACAACAAATTGTGATCGTTTGTTTAAACTCGAGGAACGTTTTATTGTCGAGGGGTCTTTGTCTGGTTGTTTTGCGGTTTATGTTCAGCCATACCCGCTTTCCATATTGTTCGGTGTTCATTTCGTCCAAAAAAGGTTTCGTATATTTAATGAACTGTGTATAATTCGAAGGAGCGTGCGATGAGCATGCTTGCCGCAGAAATTGTATTTTATGAGACTCATAAGTCCGTGGTGGTTAATGATTAGTAAAATACCAGAGTCGGTAATTTTTGAAACAAAAAAAAAATAATAGTAGGATGAAACCTAGTGGAAAAGCACGAAATATGACAAAAATGAAAGGAAAAACAATTTACGGGTGATCTGAGGTCGGCCACTATAAGGGGGGTGAGGCTTTAAAGATTTAAACTTTTTTCACCTAACCTCAAAAGGGAAAAATTCAAATAACCAAGTTTTCGGTGTTCTATTTTATTCTTACAAATATTTGAAAAAGCAGCAAAATTTTCAATCGTAAATTCTCACGTCAAAATATCTGCTTTTTGGCGCTCTAGTTCCTCGGAACTGAGTGCTTATCAATTTGCCCAAATGTCTGTAATTTTCGAATATTTCGATGAAAATGGTCTTTAACGATTTGGTTCGAGTCACTGATCAAGAATCCGTGGTTGAAATTCATTCTGTCCGGCCGGCCGGCCGTCCGGCCGTAGGCACGATAACTCTCGTTACGGAATGAGCTAGAGAGTTGAAATTCTCAGAGTAGGTTTGGGGGATAAATATCTCGGCTAAGTTCGTTATTGGGCAAAATCGGACAGATGGTTTCGGAGTAACAAAAAAAAATTTTTTTTTTTACGAAACAAATTCCAAATTAAATTTTTTTTAATAAGAAGTTTTATCATAAGAAATCATTCATATCATTTTTAACTCTAACAAGCTAATACTTTCGGAGATATGATTCTTCAAAATTTCAATGTAAATCGTATTTCACACATTGATATAATTATTCTATGTATGAATTGTCATAATGTCAACTTGACAGAAGGGAATATTGTAACTTGAAAAATATTGGGGTTGAAATACTCGTATTTTAGCGATGCAACGGGGACCTCACCCGAAAATGTTTGAAAATATTACGTAAATATTGAAAGCATAATTCTGTAGTTCGAGAGAGGAGAAAATTTGGTGAACGTAGATCAGGAAATTTTTGATCGATTACAAGGTATTTTATTTATTACTCATCTTCTTTCATATTATTACTCATCTTCTTTCATACATGTTTTATGGAATACCTACTATTTGTAGGTACTTTAAACCTGTTTTGGGCAATTGTCATACGAAACTTGTTTTTTTGGCGCTCTAGTTCCTCGGAACAGAGTGCTTATCAATTTGCCCAAGTGTCTGTAATTTTGGAATTTTTGGCTGAAAATGGTCTCAAACGATTTGGTTCGACTCACTGATCAAGAATCCGAGTGCGAAATCGATTCTGTCCGACCGGCCGTAGGCACGATAACTCTCGAACGAAAGGAGTTAGCGGATTGAAAATTGCAAGGTGGTTTTGGAGCGTAAATATCTCGGACAAGTTCGTTCGATCTATCTGAAATTTAGCATCAAATTGTAGAATCATGACCTTTAACGCATGTGAAGTTTTGTATTGACCAGATTACCGCAAACTGTAAAAAAAAAAATTTTGAAAATTTAAAAATGTTTTTCCACAATAACTCTCGAACGGAATGAGCTAGGTAGTTGAAATTTTCAGAGTAGGTTAGGGAGATGAATATCTCGGTTAGGTTCGTTATTGGGCAAAATTGGCCAGATTTAATTCGATTTCTTCCATGGTGCAGTTCTCATTCTCATGATTGCTCATTTAATCTTGATAAATAAACTATTATTTGAATTGAATTTCCTTTATGATGCAGCTCTATCATATGTATACATTGATATAATTCCCAACTCAGAGAAACCAATACTTTCGGAGATATAATTTGTCTGTTTGAACTAGAGCGCCAGAAAGCTCCTGTCCACAGGGCTTGAACCCATTTTTTTTAAAGTCGGCGGGCTTTTTGTTCGTTGAAATCTCTACTTTCTGATGGTGTAAAAAAATATATATATTACTATGGTCAAAGAAATTAATCTTTGCATTCGGATGCGTCACCTTCCCTGAAAATATCAAGTCAATATTCCGTTCGACCAGCCGGACAGAATCAAGTTTGAACTCGAATTCTTCAACAGTAAGAACCAAATCGTTCCCGACCATTTTCGGCAAAATATTCGGAAATTAGTCAAAATGATTGCACGTTGTTCCCTAGAACATGCCCCCAAAAATTAGGTGTTCAAGCATGTCTTTATTAACTGAAGGTTGGGCAGACAAAAACGATAAAATTTCAAAACATTAAGGCTTCACACGAGACGAGAGTATAAAAAATCTCGTCTCGCTCTCGCCAACTTCCAAAAAATTAAGTCTCGTTTAAGTCTCGTTCTCGTCTCGTTATCAGTTGCCTCGTCTCGTCTCGCTCAATTCTGAATAACGATAATAAGTATTATAGTATATAAACGAAATGGTATACAATAATTAATACTTTTGTAAAGCTATATTTATTACGCTCTTATACAAACAAGAAACCAATTAAAATAAAATAAGAAAGTTGAACATGTACATTTCTATGGGAGCGTTTATACACAAAATCAGATAAAATATCATATCTATGTTTCTCATCTATATTTCTAATTTTATGTTATTTTGTTTGTAAAAGGTTGGCACGGACGGGTAAGGGAAAACCGATTGCATAAGCATGCTATGTAATAGTGGTCGTCGCCGATCATCCAGAGTTTCCGAAGAAATTGCGGTCCGGAGGGGCAGTTTAATAGACAAAATGACAATGCGCATGCTCAAAGAGTGAAATTCACAGAACTTGCATATAATTCTCAAAAAACTGCGATTTGATTGGTTGATTCTTATTTCTTATTTTGTTTTAGATCATCTGTATAAACCCATCCTTTTAACCCTTGATTCTTATTTTATTTTAATTTGTTTCTTATTTTATCTTAGTTGCTGTATAAACCTGCCTTTGAATAGGCTATCGATGTCCATACTTTTTTAATAGAATTGAACAATTTGGTATAGTTTTCAAAGAATACCTTCCCAGTGGGTGGATCATTGAGGGTGTTCTTGGCGTATTCCCCATAACACTTTTAGAAACATTGAATGGCTTAATTTCATTACCATTTTTATTATACGTAGTTCTACAGATGTATACAATAATTCTTCACATCTTCACTACAAGGAGCACAAGATAATAAATTTCTCCAGATGTTCAGATAGAGACGAAATTTTCAAAGCATTGGGATTTAGGGACAATAAAAGTTGTCCGTTAGGTATTTAATTCAGAATGGCATCCGTTTTCATGGTTGTGAATTCTATTTTTTCTTGAGACCAAAAACGAGACTCTCGTGTTGCGCTGTATGTAGTCTGGGTATCGCCTATAATATTTTTGAAAACGTCTCGCCTCGTCTCGCATTTACGAGACGAGAACGAGACGAGACGGGTAAAATCTCGCTCTCGTGTGAAGCCCTACAAACCGTTTTGTAACAGATGCAGGCCTCGGCCGTAGTTAATTGTTGATGAAATTAATTACCTTTGGCGTTGTGTTTCACACGGTGGAATATCGATTACATCATCAGAGTTGCAATTAACAGCTTCTATTCCGGGTCGACGGCATCCTGGAGAATGCTGGACCATCGAAGACACACGTGAACAAATATTATTTTTCAATTTATTGAAGGTGGCCCTCCAGAGCCCCACCGTGACCCAATCACTTGTTGGGAGATGATAGGAACAGTGGAGGTGTTTTCCGAACAAATAGGAATTTGATGAATTCGCTTTTGTCAGTGTAAACATCGCATGCAGGCGAAGCAAGGCTCGCCCATAAATTAAATTTGGACCTGTTTGCGTTACATTGAGCGCTCGGATTAAAACAAATATTCCTTAAATTTTATGGAAATCATGTTGCTGGTTCACAAATACACCGCCTAATTATTCCAGCCGACCGTCGGTCGTGCCTGTTTTTGAATCATGGAATTCTGATCTCGGGTGGGCGTACAGTGGAGTAATGAGGCTGAAATTTCATTCAAAATTTCACCCAAGATCAGGGATCTATAGTTTTGCGTAACCGCAGCATGGAGCAGCATTGGTTGGTTGAACGCCAGGTGTCACTTTTGTCTACTTAGTACTCGGAAGTGGTTGCTGGATTCTCATAAAGAACGGTTTCTTCGTAGTGTTTTTTCGTCATCGTTGAATAATGCTTCAGTGATGAGTCTAATAAGGACGAAACCGGTCTGTTGCTATTCAACCTTGATGGAGTGGAGACGAACTCTGTGGATTACTCTTAACAGTCTTAACTTTGGTCTCTACTAGTCCGTTCATTTCGAATGATTAATGGAGCCACGGTAATACCCTCAGCTCTCACCAAGACGTAGTGATTACTAGTGAATCGTACTTCTTTCTATGTTTTCACAGAATGCTGAATGAATTATTATATGATCTGTGTTCTTATATGTCATCTTATTTTCCTATGAGAGATAAATGTCAAAATTATTTCTGGTTCGTTATTCTTGATATAAAATACACCTTCTGATTTGAGGAATGAATATCTCGCATAAGTTCCTTATTGGGGAGAATCGGTCTGTTTGAATTCAATTTCGTTCATGATGCAGTTCTATCGTAAGAAGCCATTTATATCATTCCCAGAGACCAATAATTGCGGAGATATGATTTGTCAAAGTTTGAACCAGAGCGCCAAAGCTCCTGTCCACAAGGCTTGAACCAATTTTTATTCTCTCCCTTTTCTATTACCGTTACTTGTAATTACTATTTAGTATTTATAATGAGAAACATTAATAAATAAATAAATAAATAATAACAATAAATGGATAAATATATTCAGCTGTTCAATCGATGTACGAAAATGTATTTCATTAAATGAGTGGATAGGGTATGTTTAATATAAGAGAACATTCATTAAAATTTGAATAAGGAAAATGCCGAATGAAAGTCGACCATTACAGTTTTTTTCATGCACAACTTTCAACCCCTACGAACCTTTTAATGGAGAAAAAAAATGTGAGGGATCTGAAAGGGGTTGAAAGTTGTGCATGATCAAAACTGTAATGGTCGACTTTCATTCAGTGACAAATTTCATCAGGTACCATCGTCTCAGAGTAAATGAGCCATGACAAAGTGCACATACTGAAAACCTCTTTCAACTAACTATTTTTCAAAAAAGAAAAATTTTTTCTTGAAAATTTCTGCACGCCTGTAAAGAAGATACAAACCCTTGCCTAAAAAGTACAACATGACCCACTTTCACTATTAAAAAAATTTAGAGGGTTGATGGGGATGGCACAGGGTGCAACAAAAATCCTTCAAACATGCATAAAAATTTGGTAAAAGTGAAACAAAAGTTCAGCTGTTTCAGGATTTTGTTGCCAAATATTTTTCTTCTGAGAAAATGAATTTGTTCCATAATTTTGACGCGCACTGTATAAGTGGGAAGGTTTAACGGGTAATTCCGCAGAAGGAGCAGAGAAAAATCATTTTGCTGGTACCTGCTGACACGTGTTTCTGCTAGTTGGCTTCTTCAGGACAGGACAACCAAGAAACAAAGGAAAATAAATAAAAGTGAAAATACAAAATTCAACATACGTCTTTGTGTTGGTATTCTACAACTTAGTGACCAAGTTTCGATTCGATCAGATCTGTATTGGTGGAAAACAAAATTTTGATTTGGAAACCGTTGGGTCGATTATGCCCATTAACGAACTCATCCGTCACGTCTAGACGCGCCACCTACCCTGAAAATTTTCGATCGCTTTCTCTTTCTGTTCGAAAGTTATCGTAGCAACAGCCGGACGGCCAGCCAAAATCAAATTTGACCTCGAATTCTTCATCAGTGATTCGAACCTAATGGTTTGAGACCAAACTTGGGAAACTAGTACAGGAAATATCAAGAAATTTATAGCATTCTGTGAAAACATAGAAGTACGTACGATTCATTATTGAAATTTAGAAAAATCATACCTCCGAAAGTATTAGCTTGTTGGAGTTGAAAATGATATCGATGGATTTTAATGGTGAAATTGCATCTTAAATAAAAATTGAAATTGGAAATTTGTTACTTGAAAAAAAAATATTTTTTCGTTACTCCGAAACTATCTGGCCTATTTCGCTCAATAACGAACTTAACCGAGATATTTATCTCCCTAACCTACTCTGAAAATTTCAACTGCCTAGCTCATTCCGTTCGAGAGTTATTGTAGGAATTTTTTTTTTTATTTTCAAAATTATTTTTTGACATTTTGTGGTAACCTGGTCAATACAAAACTTCACATGCGTATAAAGGTTAAGATTCTACAATTTGATGCTAAATTTCAGATAGATCGAGTGATCGGTTTCGGAAATATTCTTAAAAAATGTTTTTACTAAAATGGGCCATAACTCCGAAAGCGCTTTATGGATTTCGCCCATTAACGAACTCGTTCGAGATATTTACGATGCAAACCCACCTTTCAAATTCCAATCCTCTAACTCCTTTCGTTCGAGAGTTATCGTACCTACTGCCGGCCGGCTGGCCGGACCGGCCGGACAGAATCGATTTCAACCACGAATTCTTGATGAGTGAGTCGAACCAAATCGTTTGAGACCATTTTCAGCCAAAAATTCGAAAATTACAGACATTTGGACAAATTGATAAGCACTCTGTTCCGAGGAACTAAGAGCGCCAAAAATTAATGTTGTATTCAAAGTGAATATCAGTCAAAATGCATACCTAATGAATATATTGAAATTGGGCCACTTATAACCTTTCCCATCTAACCAACTTTTCGACCTACTAGAAGAGCCTACTAAAAAACTAGGAGAGCAGATATCATCTATTACTCTTTTACCTTTCCTCATAAAACATGAATTATGTATGCAGTTGCACTCCATACCCGTTTGGAAAAAAAGTGCACTTTTCAGTGAATACATGATGGCTTCAAATACCGGTACCTCAGCCAAAGTTAACGTATTTGTGAGTAGCTAACTACGAAGCCAACACATCGTCGGTTTCTAGTTAAGTGCCTGCTTTATTGTGCTCGTATTTTGCAGAATTCTTGTTTCAATTGGACTCTCAGTTTGTAGGAGTTCGTGGAAATATTCATTTCGTTTTAATTAGATGCTTAAAAGGTATTAAATATCCGCTTGGAATAAGGTTGCTATTGAAATCAGCACGGCGTGGAAAATGTGTCCCTTCTGATGAAAAATGAATGAATGGGCATAGTCGAATCGGGAAAAAAGATTGTGACCATGCAGAATTGATTTGGTAGGGACAACACTACACAATACTGAACGAATTATTATGCAGCTATAATACGAAATTGCCAGGGTCAATTTATTCTCAAAAATTGGTTCAAGCCCTGAGGACAGGAGCTTTGGCGCTCTTGTTCAAACTTTGACAAATCATATCTCCGAAATAATTGGTCTCTGGGAATGATATAAATGGATTCTTACGATAGAACTGCATCATGAAAGAAATATTAAATTCAAACAGACTGATTCTCCCCAATAACGAACTTATCCGAGATATTCATTCCTCAAATCTACTCTGAAAATTATATTATATCAATTAAAACTTAGACAACATTGCAGTTTTGTTTTTACTGGAGATATTCTGAACCCAATTTGACTTTGTATCTTACCAAAGAATATATTTCCATCATCTTATGGATTATCCACGGGCATTATATTATCACCTCAAAAGTACGATAGCAGAGGTTATTTCATTGGTCATTTTGCATTCAATCATACTTTGTTTTATAGAACAGGAAGGGTATTTCATATCAATAATAACGAACCAGAAATAATTTTGACATTTATCTCTCATAGGAAAATAAGATGACATGTAAGAACACAGATCATATAATAATTCATAGATAGAAGAATTAAGTAAAGCACTCTGTGAAAACACAGAAGTAAGATTCATTATTGATATTCCGAAAAATCATATCTCCGAAAGTATAAGGTTGTTAGAGTTGAAAATGATATCAATGGATTTTTATGGTGAAACTGCATCTTAAAAAAAATTTGAAATTTGTAATGTAAAAAAAAATTTTTTTCGTTACCCTGAAACCATCAGGCCGATAACGAACTTAACCAAGATATTTATCTCCCAAACTTACTCTGAAAATTTCAACTGCTTAGCTCATTCTGTTCGAGAGTTATTGTAGAAACAAATTTCAAAAGTTTTGAAAATGTTTTTGACAATTTACGGAAGCCCGATCAATACAAAACTTCGCACGCATATAAAGCTCATTATTCTACAATTTGATGCTAAATTTCAGATAGATTGGTTTCGGAAATATTCGTAAAAAATGTTTCTACTAAAAAGGGCCATAACTCCGAAACCGCTTGATGGATTTTGCCCGTTAAAGAACTCGTCTGAGATATTCACGCTCCAAACCTACCCTGCAAATTTCTTCTAACTCCGTTCGTTTGAGAGTTATCGTGTTAACGGCCGGACGGACGGCCAGCCGGACAGAATCGATTTCGAACACGGATTCTTGATCAGTGAGTCGAAGGAAATCGTTTAAGACCATTTTCAGCCAAAAATTCTAAAATTACAGAAATTTCGGCAAATTGATAAGCACTCTGTTCCGAGGAACAAGAGCGCCAAAAAGGGAGGATTCCTTGCAAATATTCCCGTTTTAATGAATTTCGGGTATATCATGTATGGGTACCAAATGAAGCTATAGTCAATTTTTACCCGCATGTTCTAGGGAACGGCGTACTATCATTTTGCCCAAGTGCCGGCCTGCCGTTGCTACGATAACTTCAGAACGGCTAGAGATAATTACTTGCAATTTTCAGGGTAGATTTCGCATCCGAATGCGACGGTTAACTTCGTGAATGGGCATAATCGGCCAAAGGATTTGGGAGTTATAACCATCTTAAATTTTGTTGTCCATTCTCTTGTATTGGACACTCTTAATCGAATTCACCATAGTGAATTCTATTGCCTCTTCTCCTATAACGGACAATAGAACATATGCGCAAAAGCTCCTGACTTCACGTCAGTGCTAGAACCTATTTTTAATGATATTTTCCTCGATCATGTGTATTGAGCATTCACCAAAATGTAACATTTTTACCACTTTAAAGTTTATCTGTTTGTATTGTATGTATTGTCAAGGCAACGGGATGTTTTCGGATGCATTTTTCGCTCTGCAGTGCAATTACCGCTGTAATTTTTCGATAATTGCATTCTTGTCATGAGAAGTTCTATGTATGAGGGAAATATTCGATATAATAATCGATTCCAATAATATGAAAATACATGTAAGAGACCTATTGGGGGATGAACCATTGTTTAAGACATCTGATTTATTAAAAGGTTTTTTTTCTGGGTTTTCTCTCCCAAACTCTGAAAAATATCTATAAAATAAAAATTAATTATTTTGTGATTTGCTTCTGCGTAAGAAACACAAGATATTTGTCAGAAGCAATCAATTAAACAATGTTGCCTAACAAACAACAACGAAACAACATCAACGAAGAACCAACTATATCGTAACGTTTCGGAGTCTATATCAGACTCCTTCGTCAGACGCTTAATGAAAATCTTTAGAATTATTTTGTTGATTGTTATTTTGTGAAAATCAAGAATTGTCACATTGACAGTATTTAAAAATCATAACTACTATAGTTTTACTTCGCATAGAAATTTCCAAGTTCCAACTCCTTTTTCAATAAATTTAGCCAAATATGGTCAATACCAATTGAGCAATTTGCAAAATGCATTCTCTGTTCAATAAAATACAAGTTGACTCCTTAAGTTTCCTTTTAATATAATCAGGTTCTGTCATTAGAATCTTTGTATTACTCCAATCCATCATGTGATCTCCTTGGATTGTACATACATGTTCTGCTATTTTTGATTTCTGTATGTCTCTATTTCTCAAGTTATTCTTATGCTCTGACTTTCTTACTTCTAATGGTCTTGATGTTTCTCCTGTGTATGATTTACCACAAACACAAGGAATATTATATACACAGTTTTTTGATTTTTGTTTTTCATTTATGGGTTTTGTTTTTGTTAATAAACACCTAAGATCATTTCGTGTTTTGAAGACGGATCTTATATTGAACTTAGAACCGATTCTTCTAATTTTTTCAGAAAGGCCACGAACATAAGGGATCACATTCAACCGATTGGGTTGCTGTTCTTGTTGATTATTCTGTTGTTGTCAATTGGTATTGACCATATTTGGCTAAATTTATTGAAAAAGGAGTTGGAACTTGGAAATTTCTATGCGAAGTAAAACTATGTTAGCTATAATTTTTAAATACTGCCAATGTGACAATTCTTGAATTTCACAAAATAACTATCAACAAAATAATTCTAAAGATTTTCATTAAGCGTCTGACGGAGGAGTCTGATATAGACTCCGAAACGTTACGATATAGTTGTTTTTTCGTTGTTGTTTGTTAGGCAACATTGTTTAATTGATTGCTTCTGACAAATATCTTGTGTTTCTTACGCAGAAGCAAATCACAAAATAATTAATTTTTATTTTATAGATATTTTTCAGAGTTTGGGAGAGAAAACCCAGAAAAAAACCTTTCAATAATAAGTATACCTCCCACAGTATCCTTTAATGATTACATCTGATTTATTTCATTCCCTCAAAACAGTAAAATGCCATCTGCAAGTAGGAATGTTAGCATTGACGGAATGAAACATTAGGCGCCTAGCTCTCGATCAGAATCAAGTTATAATGCATGCAAATTAAAATGAACGCTCTAGCGAACATCAAAAACAAGCATCATAGCTCGAATTCCTATCCTCGACGTGTTCCATGGACGAGGGAAGACGGGGAGAAATGGCCAGAGTGAAACGAAGCGACACAACAAAACTCCCGCTTTTAATGAATGCAAATTGACTGTTTTGCATTTTAAACTTGCAATCAAGTAGAACGGGGTGGACATAAATATTCATGCGGCCGCAGAGGGCCAACCTCAAACGCCCTGTGTAAAGAGTAGCACCAAAAAACCCAGCTAATGCCGTTTATGCAAATTTCGCTCTGGATGTTCGCGTTCGCTCCGTCTGTCGGGGATGCTCTCCCGTTTGATACCCTGCTGATTGGGGATAATTGGAATTTTGATCCCCACTGACTGTCGAACGTTGTGATATTATGTTCGCATAACCTGATGTTTCCCAGAAGTGTCGATTCGGAAAACGCTGTGAATTTTTCACTATCTCATTCATTTCTTATTCAAATCTCTGTATTTGTAAATATTAAAGGATACTGTGGGAGGTATATTCACCATTGAATGGTTTCTTCAGAATTATTTTGTTGATTGTTATTCTGAAGATTTTTTCGTTAAGCGTCTGAAGAAGGAGTCTGATATAGACTCCGAAACGTTAAGATATAGTTGTTTCTTCGTTGATGTTGTTTCGTTGTTATTTGTTAGGCAACATTGTTCAATTGATTGCTTCTGACAAATATCTTGTGTTTCTTACGCAGAAGCAAATCACAAAATAATTAATTTTTTATTTTATAGATATTTTTCAGAGTTTGGGAGAGGAAAACCCAGAAAGAAACCATTCAATGCTCTGTATTTGTGTCTTCGAGTCTTCTTCAAATTTCACCATCCTTCATATCTCTCAAACTACTGATCGTAGACATTGTAGACCATTTTTAAGGTTGAATATTATGATGCACTTATTTAATCTATACCGAATGATGGACTTGTTTTTGGCGCTCTTGTTCCTCGGAACAGAGTGCTTATCAATTTGCCCAAATGTCTCTAATTTTCGAATTTTTGGCTGAAAATGGTCTTGAACGATTTGGTTTGACTCACTGATCAAGAATCCGTGGTTGAAATCGATTCTGTCCGGCAGGCCGTCCGTCCGGCCGTTAACACGATAACTCTCGAACGGAATGAGCTAGACAGTTGAAATTTTCAGAGTAGGTTTGAGGGATAAATATCTCGGTTAAGTTTAATATTTTTTTTTACATTACAAATTTGAATACAATTTTCTTTAAGATGCAGTTTCATCATAAGAATCCATTGTTATCATTTTCAACTCTAACAAACTAATACTTTCGGAGATATGCCGCCGTATTCACAAAGCATTCAATCTCCGTTAAGTCCTAACTGAGGTCCTCAGTTAAGGATAAATAAGAATCGCAACCTCAGTTAACGTATGTAACGGTGGTGAAACAGGCCTGTTTCACGTAAATTTTCACTTAAACTGAGGTTGTGATTCTTATTTATCCCTAACTGAGTAACTCAGTTAGGACTTAACGGAGATTGAATGCTTTGTGAATACGGCGGATGATGTTTCAAAGTTTCAATAATACATCGTAAGTTCTATGTATTCCCAGAATGTGAACACAGAATCTGTATTGGTTCACTATTCATAAATGTCATCTTTTCTAGCTATTAGAGATTGTCAATTCTTAGTTTAAATATATTTTCTCTTGGAAAGCAAGTATTCGATTCTTGAATTTGTGAATAAATACAAGACTTTTTTGATGTAGATTATGGAGTTCGTTGACCACTGAGGTTAATTTTACTTCCTCAAGTAGTGAAACATGTTCCTATATTCAGTTTTTTCATAATGTTGCTGTCAAAAAAATACTGGAATATGGATCTTCATTTGTGTATCAATCATTTTTTCTTGAGTTAAGGTTCATGTTCATAATACAGAAAAGAATGTGTTAGTGGTATGAACTATTAAATTTCAAATTATGAAAAAATATCAGGAATAAATGGTCAATCTGCTATGATTGTCTCCAGCCTTGCTCTAGACATTTCGATGATACTTTCCTTAGGTATTTCGAGTTGTGAAAACTATGCACCCAGTGTGAGTTGCAACAACCCATTCCACGAGGTTGAATCATTGCAGATTGCTCATTTAATCTTGATAAATAAATTTAATGCCAATTTTTGAAGCATTAAGGCATTGAGGCATTGTAGATTGCTCTCTTTTTTATAAGGTAATTTTTGAAGCCTTTTTTTCAAACGACACTTTTTTTAAATTTAATTTCTTCCATGATGCATTTCTATCATAGGAATCCATTGATACAATTCCCAACTCTGAGAAACCAATACTTTCGGAGATATAATTTGTCTGTTTGAACAAGAGCGCCAAAAATCTCCTGTCCACAGGGCTTGTTTTCATAATTTTTCTCCAATGCCTGGGTTTAAATATATCAGAGAATTTCGACAACCAATATTAAGTACCAGGGCATCCAGCAGATCAACAAAACAGAGATGATTCCAGGAAAGGAATAACGAAAGTCTAATTTCGGTGTCATCTATGTTGTAAAACTTCTGACAGGTACCTTATATTGGATTTCATCGTTTGATGAACTTCAATATCAATATTTAGTAGTCCTCCCCTTTTCAAACGTTTTTTAAGTAGGTTTATTTGTTCAAATCGTGATCTAGCCATTCTGTTTATGTTTTGACGTTATTTTTTGACTTGATGCCTATTTTTGCCGCTCTTGTTCCTCGGAACAGAGTGGCTTATCAATTTGCCCAAATGTCTGTAATTTTCGAATTTTTGGCTGAAAATGGTCTTAAACGATTTGGTTCGACTCACTGGTCAAGAATCCGTGGTCGAAATCGATTCTGTCCGGCCGTCCGTCAACACGATAACTCTCGAACGGAATGATCTAGACAGTTGAAATGTTCAGAGTAGGTTTGAAACCTAAATATCTCGGTTAGGTTCATTATTGGGCAAAATCAGCCAGATGGTTTCATTTTTAAATTACAAATTTTGAATTAAATTTTTTTTAAGATGCAGTTTCATTATAAGAATCCATCGATAATATTCTCAACCCTAACTGCTATGTTTTCACAGAATGCGAAATCTATATGTCTGTGTTGTATCTCTTTGTGGTAGCTGTCGTTTGGTCCCGTTTGAAAGATAAACGTCATTAATGTTTAACGAAACTGAAAGTATATTTCTGGAGAGTTTGGTTGATATAAGCATGTAAACAATTTGAAATTTGGATTCACTAAGTTCATAAGCAGAGTTTTTTGGTAAGTGAGTCGAAAAAGAATAATGCAAGGGATTCGAGCATAATTTACGAGTCATTACCTAATTGAAGAAGGAAATCAATCAATTACTCGAAAACAACTAGTGATTAGGACGATTAAGTTGATACAGAAATAATCAGGATGCTACTGCGAATCGATAAAAGGCATAAAGGTATAGGGTGTTCCATTTGAAATATCAAAGAAGTTAGTAGTTTTTGAAATAAGCGGCAACACTGCACCGCTTCCTACTTAAGAAACCAATTTTTCAATAAAATCGTACCTCCCGTTCTGCTGTATATCCCATTGTTTTCAAGTTTTCAATTTATTACACTGTTTATTGGACGCTGATTGTCCTGGGCAAAATTCCGTCTCCAAAGGGAATTTGTACTTTGCAAGGACTGCCTATCTATTCTGGACTTCTGAACATTCTTTCAATCTTTTTCATGCTATTTACTAAATCGTGTAAATCCACGAGCGTTCCTGCCAATAGGGTCCTTCATAAATGGCTTCGTATAATTAATATACTTATGCATATATTTCACAAGTCAAATAGACCCCAGGGGGTTCATTGATTTGCCGAGAAAGCAAGAGCAGACGCGTTTCTGGCTTCTTGGCCTCCATCAGTACTCTGTAGCTTCTCAACAAATTCAACATTCAACTAAACTGACCCGGGTTAAGCCTCTCAGAGCCGGCTTGGTCGATCATACCTAATCGCCCACGCCACCTATGAGACAAAACACGGAAATCAGCCTTTCCCCACTTGTGAATATTTGAAGCGTGAAATCATATGCCACCATTCACTCGATATTAATCGAGAAACGAGTCCCGCAGAGCTCAGACAGTATCTTCCCAATGGCCATGAACGCTGTTTAGCGTATTCAAAAATAATAATGAAAAATGGCGATACCGTTGTTAATAAATCAACAAGTCCAGAGCGTTCCTGCCAATAGGGTCCTTCATAAATGGCTTCGTATAATTAATATACTTATGCATATATTTCACAAGTCAAATAGACCCCAGGGGGTTCATTGATTTGCCGAGAAAGCAAGAGCAGACGCGTTTCTGGCTTCTTGGCCTTCATCATTACTCTGTAGCTTCTCAACAAATTCAACTAAACCGACCCGGGTTAAGCCTCTCAGAGCCGGCTTGGTTGATCATACCTAATCGCCCACGCCACCTATGAGACAAAACACGGAAATCAGCCTTTCCCCACCAGTGAATATTTGAAGCGTGAAATCATATGCCACCATTCACTCGATATTAATCGAGGAACGAGTCCCGCAGAGCTCAGACAGTATCTTCCCAATGGCCATGAACGCTGTTTAGCGTATTCAAAAATAATAATGAAAAATGGCGATACCGTTGTTAATAAATCAACAAGTCCAGAGCGTTCCTGCCAATAGGGTCCTTCATAAATGGCTTCGTATAATTAATATACTTATGCATATATTTCACAAGTCAAATAGACCCCAGGGGGTTCATTGATTTGCCGAGAAAGCAAGAGCAGACGCGTTTCTGGCTCCTTGGCCTTCATCATTACTCTGTAGCTTCTCAACAAATTCAACTAAACCGACCCGGGTTAAGCCTCTCAGAGCCGGCTTGGTCGATCATACCTAATCGCCCACGCCACCTATGAGACAAAACACGGAAATCAGCCTTTCCCCACCAGTGAATATTTGAAGCGTGAAATCATATGCCACCATTCACTCGATATTAATCGAGGAACGAGTCCCGCAGAGCTCAGACAGTATCTTCCCAATGGCCATGAACGCTGTTTAGCGTATTCAAGAATAATAATGAAAAATTGCAATACCGTTGTTAATAAATCAACAAGTCCAGAGCGTTCCTGCCAATAGGGTCCTTCATGAAGGACCCTGTTGGCAGGAACGCTCTGGACTTGTTGATTTATTAACAACGGTATCGCCATTTTTCATTATTAAATCGTGTATAAACTTTGAGCATATTATGATAGTGCCAAGGTACAAGAGGCCATGTTTCCATATTTTCCACTATTCATTTATGCTCAAGCGATAGCCATATCACTCAAGTACCAAATGAAACAAATTCAGTCATAACCTGAATAATAGATCCTTCCCTATTCAATCTGGAGTATGAATGATCAGAACAGAAAAAGCCTCTCGAACGGAAATACCTCTATTCACCTGAAGTAACAAATTCCAGGATTGGCGAATTCGCTATATGGCAGGGTTAAATCCGAGCTTAGCGGAATGAATAACGACTGCCATCAATATAGCTCAGTGTATACTGATTGCCCAATTCTACCATATTTAGAGAACAGATTACTCTTCTATTCCAAATAAGTTTTTTGTCTGTATATTCATTAATCTCCCCCTTTGTGTTTCCATTTTTTCACGCTTATAAGAGGACGCTATCATTTAGGTGAATACTTGGTAATTGTTTCAGCCGTTACTGATTGATAGTTGATCATAATTGAAACAAGAGTACCCGTCAAATGGGGTGAAATTGATAGCTATTTTTAATTAATCGTGAATTAGACTCAAACTACATATACTATTGTTTTAAAAATGAAATAAGAATTCGCACTATGCCTAATGAAGACATCTAGGGTATAAAAAATGATTTAAATAATTGTTTTCCTGCTCCAAATTAATAATAACCTCGTTATCAAAGTTATCCTCAAATTGGGGTGACTTTGGTAGCACTGCACTTTTGCAATACTACTATTGCTCCGGATCTAAGAGTTATCAATGTAAACCATATTCCTTCATTCTCAATATTTTTACGTTATCAATGTTATATGTACTTAGGGTTACTTTGATAATCCTTAAGTTTACATAGATTATCAAAGTCACCCATACTATCATTTGTCATAAGAATTGGATTTCAATGAACTTTCTTCGCAAAAGTCGAAATGAAAATACAGTTGATATCAAAATTGAACTATACAGTGTGCGTCAAAATTATGAAACAAATTCATTTTCTCAGAAGAAAAAATATTCGGCAACAAAATCCTGAAACAGGTCAATTTTTGTTTCAGTTTTACCAAATTTTTATGCATTTTTGAAGGATTTTTGTTGCACCCTGTGCCATCCCCATCAACCCTCAAAAATTTTTGAATAAGCGCCTCCTATGTATTTCCTATAAAAATACCAAAATTCAAATTTGGCATTTTCTTTGGTTACAAGATAAAATAACATGTTTTAACTCAACTAAAATGCACCGAAAAAGTACAAAACCTAATGAACAATATTAAATTTAACGTTCCAAAACATCAAGTGGTTTGGAAAAAACACATATTTTGTTCCGCGCCCTCCAGAAGTTCCTCCTGGAAGTTCTAAAATGGCTATGATGTCCTCCAAGCTCACCGTAAACGTGTCGTTTGGAACAATCCTGAATGTCGACGCAATACTGGCGGAACTTCAACCTTTCGAATGGAACAGACCTGAAATTAAAAAAATACGTTGGTCTATACCAACAAACAATGTAAAATAGCAAAAATGTTATTGTTTTTAAACTATGGGGGGACTTTGAGAACTATCAATCTGACCCCAAAAGTGTTTTCAAACACCCCACATGATGTATCCCTTAATAAGCTTCAATTGGACGTATTTTTTGTCGAATTTCAAATTTGCTGAGATTATGTAGAAATCACTCCATCGTAAATAACCGATATCGTATACAAAAATTGAAATGCTCATGAAATACTTCATAATTTTGAACAGTGAAACTTTACCTTCAATTTCAAGTATACTAATAGAATATATACAAAAACATAAGAGCAACTACTTTCCTCTATGCTGGCACGGCACAATAATGGCGGAACTTCAATCTTTAGACTGACGATCGTGCGGATGTTGTCGGTCCATAATTGCGGAAATTTCAAATTAATTTAATGAAATATTACTCTTTATCAAAGTCCCCCCATAAAATCACTTTCACCCCATTTGATGATAAATAATATGTGCAAAATTGAAACATTTTATTGTGTCCAGTAATTCCTTCCCTTTATATACCCATTCTTTTTAGTATTTGATATTCTGTCTATCCACTTTATCTTCATTATTTCTTCTTTGCGCCCCTCTTTTTAAATGCTTCTAGGTGATTAATAACGTCCCAGCTTCCATTCCATAGAGCAGCACTTGGATGACATAATATTTCAACAACCTGATTTTGAGAAGTAAACTAAGATCTTCCCCACAAAATACCTTTCTCCTTGGATTAAATACCCCTTTGGCTTGGCCAATTCTCACCCGAAATTCTTCTGTACACTCACTATTCTCATCAACAATTGTTCCTAGTTATTTATACTTCATCTTCTTTTACATCGACTCTCTTTTAATCCATAACCTACTGAAAATTAATTCTTGACCAAATTTAATTCTGCCAGTCCGGCCAGCAGTTAGTAAGTACCATAACCTTCGGAAAAAAGAGTGGGGAAGCTTAATTTTTGCAGGGTATGTTTTAAGCTCAAAAAAGAAGATATTTGTCTGGCAGAATACAGATTTCTTGAGGTGTGATGTAAAATTTCTGTTTAGGGAAATCTATGAAATATTTTTTTATGCAATGTTCTGGAGAGGCGTTTGATATTTTGTTTTGAATAATGGTGTTCATCGACCCTTATTAATGTAGAAAGTTGTTTGTTGAGAATGAATGTAGCTATAGTATTTGTATCGTATCCTTTATCTTGAAAGGAACAAACATTAACATAAACATTTAAAAACTAAGAGAACAAATTAATGTATAAATATTTCTCAAGATACTCTCAGTAAACATCTAATTTTAAGTTTCATCTAACTGAATAAAAATAAATAATGT
Organism: Halyzia sedecimguttata; assembly: GCA_937662695.2. Lineage (NCBI taxonomy): Eukaryota > Metazoa > Arthropoda > Insecta > Coleoptera > Coccinellidae > Halyzia > Halyzia sedecimguttata. Next base: position 17,659,831 of record OW569417.2, on the reverse strand, counting down.
GGTTTATGCATTCATGACATTTTACTACTTGGTGTCTTATGGCAGGCATAAGGAATGGTAAACATTTGACGAAAAGTTCGATTATCAGATTAGTAGTCTTGGAGATCTGTTCGACCACCTAAAGTTTTCCTGATTGTATCTTCGTTATACTAAAGCTTTCAGTGGATGAATTTCTGCTGAAATGCTTAATTTTATAGGGGTTCTATCTCCTGTTGAAGAGGAAATCACCCTTTGAAACTGTATATTATCATTATAACGGAATTGGAAGAAAAGATACGGTGTTTGGAGATGAACACTAGCCCTCTATGGCTAATACCTCTTGGCGATTTTGATGATTGAATTTCGTTAGTTTGTGAACGCAAATACAGGGTAAAAGGGTTAGAAAGCCAGCCAGTTTCCGTTTCCGAGTCTATATCCCGGGAAGGTATACATCTTGTATTCATTGCAAACACAAATAGAAGAGGATTAAAGTGAATAGTTTATATAGTTTCGTCTGTAAACGCATGAATCTATCAGTTCCTACATCATAATATTTTGTAAATTGTGGACGAGGTTCCCATCAAAAGGGCCTAAATAATGGAATTTAGCAAATTTGTAAAAGGAAACTTCATTCCTCCGAAAACCATCCACTATTTAGAAGATGAATAACTGCATAGAGTTTAAAAGTTTGGGTTTGAAATGTCTACAGCTATTATGAAATCATAAGGGCTTCAGCATGCTCATTCATTTGAAGCACAATATATTTTTTGGCATTGAAACCTTTTTATCAAAAAAACAAAATCTAAAAATTGTTCGAAATATGCATTTGAAAAATTATTAAAAAGCTCTGACGTTAAGTCACGAGCTTTTGCGTACATTGCGTTCGATTGTCCATCCACTCCTTATACAAAATCGATAGAGCTGAAATTCGGTAGGTACTCCATTGTAAAATGGTGACTGACAGGCCGAAATGATAGCACACTGTTTCCTTGAACATGTACGCAAAAAAGATTTCAATAATTACTGAGATAAATTTTCATTTTCTACTTGCCATCTCTATTTAATATAATATGTAGTAATACATTTATTACAATGTTATAGCAGCAAATTCAATCCTGCAAAATGCTCAATGTTTAAACATCAAATCATATTGGTGAACAAATTCATTGGATATCATATAATAGCAGAATATATCTTGTTGATTTTAGTGCCTCCAAGTATCCATATTCTTCCTCCTAATGGTCAGGTGACAGTGAGAAGAGGAGGGCCAGTATCGTTCGAATGCAGAGCCAGTGGTAATCCTGAGCCCATAGTTCAATGGACAAAGAAGGTGAGCCAATATTTATTTATTAAATTTTGGAGGATTGCAACATTATAGCTGGATTCAGCAATTTAAATTATCACTCTGTGAACATCATCGGTATCAGACTTTTCATAGAATAAAACTGGGTAAATGGTACTTCTTGGTCCAACAAACCCGTATCAACTAGTGATGGGACCTCTCGAATGAAAACAATCGAACCTTTCGATTATTGAAATATCTCGAGATATCTCGAGATGTTCTGAAAAATGCGAGTGAAATCATTCGAATGATTTTCTGTCGCCTATCATATGGCACCCAGATGAGATATCACTCGACTCGAGCAAGAATTGAATGAAATGAGATATACAGGAAATCTCGTACTCGTAATTCGTTCTGAATGTTTTGATATTTCGAATTTCTTTTGGCGCCACTTCCGACTGGAGGGCGAGATATAAGTATGATATATGAAAGGTTTCTTTAACAATCGATAGAATTTATGGCCGACATCTGGATGCTACTGAAATAGTACTGCTAGTGGACGATTTTATTATGTATTCCATAGCAAATTAAGGTATTCATTATTCTTATCTTATTCAGTAGCTGTTCGTTCAGTATTTTCAGATATATTCCATTTGTAATAACAAATGGAATAATTAATAAATTTAAAACTCGAACTCTGAGGTTCGTTCAACTATCGATATAGGTATTTAAATGGTAGTATAAGTGGCATTTTATGCTTGTAGATAGCTTAAATTTTTCTTCTCACAATTGTTTTTGCATCTATTGAATTGACTCAAATTTCTTTTTAAAAAATTCAGTAGCTAATTAATTAGAGGGATGAAAAAGAAAATAGATAATAAATTCAATCTGAAACGTGTAATATATGATTAAAAATATGTTTCTGTGGAAAACAGAATGAAATAACGTGAAAAATATAAAAATGGAAAATTTCAGTGAAATTACATTTCCATTATTTGGCTTACATTTTCTGGCGCTAATCTATACATTCCGAAAATACCCTTTCCGACGTATTATTGTATTTAGTGATTATAAATAGGTAGGTATATTAATATGTAAGCTGATCCCGTACATTCCTCAAAGGAAACATATTGCAATATTGCATAGTTGCGAGCGGTAGCGTTGACCGCCAGAATGCTTATTCAGCATAGTAGTTGACGTAAGGTGGATACCTCGTAGGATAAGGCAAGTCTGTAGATAACCATCGTATCGATTAGATCGTTGTATTTTTTCATTAGAATAAACTGCTTTCAATAGTTCTCCATATTTTTTAAAAAAGTGTTTTCAAGTTGTTATTATATTTCTATATATAAATGTGCATTGTAGGGTGAATGTGCCAGTAGTCGGCCTTTTTTGAGTACATTGTACTTCCACAATGAATACCAAAGATATGTCTTGGGCTGAACTGTTTTTACCTTAACATTCTTAAAGCATGCATATCAAAGAAAAAAATGAGGAAAACAAAGGACGCCTCGAGTCCAATCCACTATTTTTTTAAATTATTCTTTGAAGAAATGGCAGTTTTGCCAGTAGTCAGCCGTATGCCACCCCATAGTCGGCCAGGGTAATGCCAGTTGTCGGCCGCACCAAATAAGACTATATTTTTACCAGGACCGCATTAAATGATATCAACATAAAGAATATAGGGAAAAACAAAATAATTTTTATCAAAACTGGGAAATATTTTATTCAATAATAAGGTCGATTATCACAGCTATGTTAGGATCAAAAGGAGAATAATAACAAAATAAAAATAAAAAATTGATAAAAAAAAATATTTCAGCAAGTCCAGAGCGTTCCTGCCAAAAGGGTCCTTCATAAATGGCTTCGTATATTTCACAAGTCAAATAGACCCCAGGGGGTTCATTGATTTGCCGAGAAAGCAAGAGCAGACGCGTCTCTGGCTTCTTGGCCTTCATCAGTACTCTGTAGCTTTCCCAACAAATTCAACTAAACTGACCCGGGTTAAGCCTCTCAGAGCCGGCTTGGTCGAACATTTTAATCGCCCACGCCACCTATGAGACGAAACACGGAAATCAGCCTCTCCCCACCAGTGAATATTTGGAACGTGAAATCATAAGCCACTTTTCACTCGATATTAATCGAGAACGAGTCCCGCAGAGCTCAGACAGTATCTTCCCATAGGCCATGAACGCTGTTTAGCGTTTTCAAAAATAATAATGAAAAATGGCGATACCGTTGTTAATAAATCAACAAGTCCAGAGCGTTCCTGCCAATCGGGTCATGAAGGACCCGATTGGCAGGAACGCTCTGTTGTTAATAAATCAACAAGTCCAGAGCGTTCCTGCCAATCGGGTCATGAAGGACCCGATTGGCAGGAACGCTCTGGACTTGTTGATTTATTAACAACGGTATCGCCATTTTTCATTATTATAAAAAAATATTTGGTAAAAAACCCATTGCTTGGTAAGTAAACATAAATAATCTGAATATATACGAACAAAAACAAATAAATGAATAAATTGAATACACGAACAAAAACAAATACTATTCGTAAGTTAAATCGATACATGAAAGTTTAAAAAACAAAATAAATGAAAACCAACAAAAAATATTGGTGGTTAAAATAGAGTAATCGTTAGAGCAATAATCGCAACAGAAATCTAAAAGTCTGACGTCATCATATGCCTGACCTGACAATTTTGTACAGTTCAAATGAAACCATCTTGGACACGAGTCACAGCCAACATTTTTGTCTCCTTCGTCTTCTGCATCACTATCCAAGTCATCATCACAAGCAGCACACTTTTGTTTCTTCTGAGGAACTTCTTGAGATAAATCAGTGTTTTCTTTGGTTTTTCTTTTTTTTTTAATTTTCTAATAATTGTTTAGTCTTCTTTCTTTCCGATTCTTCTTTTTTTCTTTTCCTCATATTTTTTTTTCACCTGTTTTTCTTCATCCTTATTTTTTATTTTCCGTCTTTAAATGGTGTTTCGATCTTTCCATCCAACACAATTTTTTGAAAGGTGGATAATAGTTTTTTTTATTGGAAATCCACATTTAGCTATGTATTATCCAGTCAACAATTTTTTGCTCGTTTTCCGAACTCAGGTATGGGTCTGGACCCATTCGTCCTGATGTATTGGCGACCCGTCCCTTGAGTCGGTCCTGTACTGTTCCTCGTGGTACTGAGTACTTTCGACATGTTTGCCTTATTTTGGCTCCATCCTTCATTTCTTCAGGAGCCTTTTGCAAAGTCTCATCGCAGTATTGATGAAACTTTCGTTTCGCTTGGTTGGGCATTATCTGAAATTAATAATTTCAAATTTATAGCAGAAAAATGATGCTGATGCAGGTTTGAAATCTTATGGCCGACTATTGGCTCAATGAGCTGTTAATACCTGTTCTAGTAGTCGGCCACCAAATGCAACTTGGTATAACTTCAATTTCGTTTACTCTACCTATGGCCGACTACTGGTCATACATCTCGCGTAAATTAAAACTACACGCTGAAGAAAGAGGAGAAAAGATATGTAAATGGATGAGCTTAATAAGGACGGACATAAGATGAATAGGGTGCACCAGTAGTCGGCCGATGAGGCCGACTACTAGCTACCATGGTAAATCATTATGCCGGTAACCGGCCATGCTAATTATAAACCAATCTTTTGAATTTGGCGTGTTTGGATGAAATGTTGATAATTTAGAAGCATATTTGATCATCTAATAAGATATAAAACGGACTGGCCATACATTAATAAATTTCAACTTACCTCAAAAGTTTCACTATGGATATTACTCACTTCTTGCACTCGCACTTCTCCATCAAACTGTTGAACATGCCAACTTTGCGCGGGAACTACGGGATCTAGATCTGATCTAGGGGAATCCCATCTTGATAAACAAGTCGCGCAAACCTAACAGATTGGCAAAATAACAGATAATTACTCATTTCTAATGTGCGACCGAAGTTATTATAAAATTAAAGCTCTTGTGGCCGACTATAGGCAGTGGCCGGCTTACTGGCGCATTTACCCTATATTCTGAAAACTAAAATGTGAGTATCGTGAGTACTGTTGTCATTCTGGAATTCATTCTAAGGAATTTTAGGTTCATAATTCATTTTATATACTCCATTCCCTTTCGAACTGATGGAAATAAATATTCAAATATTGGACCAAAACAAAAAAGCATAATAAAAAATTATAAAGGACCAACGTCAACGTAATAAAAGAAAGCCATAAGATGTCGAGTAAAATGTGAAACTTATTACTGTAGGAAGCCGACCCAATTATATTGAAGATAAGGGATAACCGAACTCCGAAGCAGCTGACGCCATGAGAACTTGGAGAAATACCGAATGATCAATATCTCGGATGATCATTCGATTATTTAAATCTCTCGAGAACCTATATATCGATTATTGAAATCATTCGATTATGACCAACTCTAGTATCAACTAACGTTAATATTGTTGTCGATTCTCATATTCGTTAGCTTTCATATCATATAAACGGAATGGGAGGATCTGTGATAAATCCCAATTAATTCATGAAATTATTACCGGCGTATTGGCCAATTTACAACTGCAACCAACCATTATATTTTATTGAAATTTGTCAATTATTGCAATGAAATTTAAATCGTTCAGGAAGAACATCGAAATCACAACCATTCACCTCATTCAAATAGTGTCGCAATTTCCGTTGTGTATTCTCAGTATTTTTCGATTTTGCCTTCGAATTATTGTACCGAGAGTAAAATTATTCACTAATTAACTCATACTAGTTTCTATATTATATGTAAATGCATGCTAATATTTTGAGGGTATATTTTAAGCCTATATGGAAAGACCATGATTGGACATACTTCGCCCATAGGGCTGAGAAATATGCCGCCCAGATGAATTTTATTAATAAGAAGTAACTCAAATAAAAAACTATTCAGGGTGATTCACGAAGACCATTCGTTAGAATATTCCAAAGAAAGACTCGAGATAAACACTTGAAATTTTATAGTTGAGCTTTGTTAGGGCAGATGAATTTTTGGAAAAAATTTCAGATTCGTTCGACTTCCGGTTTCACCGGAAATGATACCAACTTTCGTTTTTTAAATGTAATACCCAGTTTTTTATTCGATAATAAGATTACCCATTGAATTCTACATTGATTTAATGTGTCACTTACATATTAATCTCAGAAAATTCGTGTGAAATCAGAAAAAAACCCTTTAAGTTTTCTCAAATAGGGCTTCATTCCAATGTTAATAACTTGTAGATTTTTGCATGAAAATTCCTAATTTTCTAGCTTCTATCAGAGGACATACCAATTCTTCTCCTTCGTTGATTAAATATTCAATTGAACATACAGGGTGTTCCTATTTGATTACAAATCTCAATCACGACAAAAACCTCAAAACTATTTTTTTTTCAAATGAGAAAACATTTTTTTATTGCTCAGCTGGAATCTACGCTAAAAAATAGTTTCATACTACTGCTCTAAAATGCTTGTTTCCCGAGATATTCGGTAAGCAAAGCAGTATTATGTATTATAAAAAAATATACTATTTTTTAATATTCCAGCTGACCAATAAAAAAAATGGGTTCTCATTTAAAAAAGACTAGTTTTGAGGGTTTTTGTCATGTCTAACTTTGACATTGAAATAGAAACACCCAGTATGTTTATTTGAATTTTTAATTAACGAAGGAGAAGCATCGGGATGTCTTCTGATAGAAGCTAGAAAATTAGAAATTTTCATGCAAAAATCTACAAGTTATTAACATTGGAATGAAGCCCTATTTGAGAAAATTCAACGGGTTTTTTCAGATTTCACACGAATTATCTGAGAATAATATGTAAGTGACACATTTAAACAATGTAGAATTCAATGGGTTGTCTGATTATCAATGAAAAAACTGGGTATTACATTTAAAAACGAAAGTTGATATCTTTTCCGGTGCAACCAGAAGTCGAACGAATCTGAAATTTTTCCCAAGAATTCATCTCCTCAAACTGAACTCAACTATAAAATTTCAAGTGTTTATCTCGAGTCTTTCTTTGAAATAATCTAACGAACGGCCGGAAGGTTAGTTTCTGAGATACAGAATTTTTTTTCTTGTGATTCTGACAAAATTTCGCGAAAATTTCGGCGTTGGCATTCTACAACCAGTTACCAAGTTTCAATTCGATCGGATCAGTATTGTGTGAGTAATCATGAAAACATACCAACTCTGAAAATGTCATCTCTTTCCGTCCTAAAGTTATCGTGACAACGACTAGCCGATCATAATCGATTTTGACCTCAATTTCTTCATCAGTCAGTTGAACCTAATCATTTGAGACCATTTTCAGCAAAAAAAATTGAAATTACAGGCATTTGAGCAAAATTATAGCACGCCGTTCCCCGGAACTGCGCGAAAAATTTCTAGTGATCCTCGCAAAATTCGGCAAAAATTTGGTCATCAGCATTCTAAAACTGATTTTTAAGTTTCAATTCCATCGGATCTGTATTTTTTGAATTATTGCGAAATAACAACAAAATTTCAGATTTATACCTTTCCGTTCGACAGCTAAATCGGTACAAAATCGGAATTGTATACGAGACATATGTGCTACAAAGGCACGAAGCAGTACCTTTAGTCGGCTGTCAAATGCGGACTGAATGAATTAGTAGGGGTTGATATCACAGGGTTTGGATTTGAATTAATACAAATTTAAAACAAAAAGTCGATATACCGGGTGGCGCAAGTTAATCGATCAGGCCAAATTTCTCCGTTGGTACGCTCCGGAGAAAAAAAAAGTTCGAATAAAATATTTGTAAAATAAAGGGGGAAATCCAATGATGATGTCAGACTTGACCTTGACCTTGACCTTGGCGGTCATTATTGGGTCAAGTTTGAAATTTCAAATGGGAACATATATTTTTAACCACAGATTCGTGACGAGCGGAAAATTTCACGTTGGAATGACCTATCGTGTGCTAATAATTTTCCCATGTGAGAATCTTTCTGAGGCAGAAATCGCGATAATTTTTTTAGTTCGAGATCGCGAAATTTTCAATTTTTTTCTGAATCAAATATCAAGAAAGTATTCAAACCACGAAGTTGACAAAATTTTGATTGTGTACTTGGAAAAATTTCACGATTACGGACTTGAAGAGATTTTGAGTCGGTACTTGAAATAATCAAGCCCTTTTTGCGAACAGGGGGTGATGACCTGCCGGTTTGTCCTTAATGACCACAGAACATCATGTACGATAGGTCATTCCAACGTGAAATTTTCCGCTCGTCACGAATCTGTGGTCAAAATTATATGTTCCCATTTGAAATTTCAAATTGACCCCAGTATGACCGCCAAGGTCAAGTCTGACATCATCATTGGATTTCCCCCTTTATTTTTCAAATATTTTATTCGAACTTTTTTTTTCTCCGGAGCGTACCAACGGAGAAATTTGGCCTGATCGATTAATTTGCGCCACCCGGTATATCGACGAAATGTTGATGACGAAAAATTGTATCCATTCAAGTCCTAACCCTGTGATATCAACCCCTAATAGTTATGGAAGGACGTGAAACCAGAAACACGCACTGAATACATTAATTACGTTTTGGTGAGTTATCAACGAGAGTCACAAAATCATCTCTGCCTATGCTTACTCGCTGCGTACTATTACCCCACATGACCCTACTAGGTACTTATCCTATACAACTCTCGCATATCCCCATCAAACTTGCTCAATTGTCAACATCAATTCCAGGTTACACTTTGTTACCTCCTATCGCAACGTAATTACCCCATCGAATCCACAGAAGTTTCACCTCAAAATTCCACTCCGACCATAATCCGCATCCCCTGCCAATTATGAGATATGGTCCTTCCACCTCGGACAATCTTGGCCGCTCATAATTCCACCCGGTCTAGAGACCAAAGCGACCGGATCCGGGTAGATTATTTCCCATTTCATCTCCTCGGATAGAAATTAGCCCTTAAGTGGTTACTTCTCTGCGCTCTCCAGCAATTGGCGCCGGACCGCGTATCACGGCTTAATTCCCAGGATTCCCTCCGGCCGGATAATTGCGGGGTTGCCTCATTACGGCCTGAGCGCGAGAGGAATCGCTTGATCCGGGAGTCTGGAATAATTCCCCATATGTGAAATGATGAATTCGAGTCGGGGGGGCTCTTCATAGTTTGGATGCACCACTCGGCGACCTGCATCGAGGGTTGGCTTAGGGTACGTTCTATTTCGTTTTACGTTTCAGGATATTATTATCGATTTGACAGGATGTTATTGGAAATAAAGTAATTGAGCAAGAAGTGAAGGATGCTGTAGGCATCTTCAAAAGTGGGAAAGTTCTGTGGACAGGAGCTTTGGTGCTCTTGTTCAAACTTTGATAAATCATATCTCCGAAATATTGGTTTCTCAGAGTTGGGAATGATATCAATGTATTATTATGATAGAACTGCATCATAAATATAATTGCAGAGATAGAGGAAGAAATATTGTTTGTGGCCATACCACACTGAATATGCTGGATACCGTCCGAACAGCGTGTGCTGTAATCTTTTTTCAATCTGGCTTCTGTGCGGCAATTTTCAAGAATTTTCGTAATTAAATTCAAAATGTAGGTCTATGACCCAACTCATGTTGGATTTTCATACATCAGCAAATTATAATTAGGGTATTCTATGAAATAATAGAATTAAGAATAATTATTGAAATTTTAAAAAATCATATCTCCGCAAGTAATAGTTTGTTAGAGTAAAGAACGATATCAATGGATTATTATGATGAAACTGCAACTTAAAAAAATTGAATTCAAAATTTGTAATGAAGAACAATTTTTTTTTCGTTACTCTGAAACCTCCTCGCCGATTTTGCCCAATAACGAACTTAACCGAGATATTTATCTCCCAAACCTACTCTGAAATTTTCAACTGTATAGCTCTAGCTCATTACGTTCGAGAGTTATCGTGTTAACGGCCGGACAGAATCAATTTTGACGAAAGATTCTTGATCAGTGAGTCGAACCAAAATGTTTAAGACCATTTTCAGCCAAATAGTCGAAAATTACAGACATTTGTGTAAATTGATAAGCACTCCGTTCCGAGGAACAAATGCGCCAAAAATCCTATTGAATTGAAATCTTATACTCGGTTGAAAAGAAGGGGGAAAGCCCTGTGGCAGGAGCTTTGACGCTCTTGTTCAATTTTTGACAAACCATATCTCCGAAAATATTGGTTTCTCAGAGTAAGGAATGATATCAATGGATTCTTATAATATAACTGCACCATAAAAGAAATTATATTCAAATAATAGTTTATTTATCAAGATTAAATGAGCAATCTGCAATGAGTTAACCTCGTGGAATGGGAACTTACACTGGGTGCATAGTTTTCACAACTCGAAATACCTAAAGAAATTATCATCAAATGTCTAGAGCAAGGCTGGAGAAAATCATAGCAGATTGTCCATTTATTCCTGATATCTGAATAGGTATAGGCTGACGAACAAGTTGTTTCAATACCTAGTTCAAAATATATTAATAAAATACAATCCGCTTTTCCTAATTTGATAGTTCTTACCACTAACACATTCATTCTGTATTGTGAACCTCAACTCAATAAAGAATATTTGATACAGAAATGTAGATCAATATTTCAGCATTTTTTTGCTAGCAACATTATGAAAATACTGTATATTAGAATATGTCTCACTACTTAAGGAAGTAAAAGGTAATATTAACCACGGTGGTCAACGAACAGTAATTCCTTCTGATGATTCCCTTATGTTGTTACTTCCTATTGCCTTCATAAACTACAGGATTAAAATGATCCAATTCTAAATCTTCTGAAACATCATCCCCACTATTTGCACACAAATTATTCAATATGCAACAAGTCAATTTCTTTTGGTATCAAAACAGTCTTTTATATATTCAAAAATTCAAGACGCGGAACCTTGTTGTCCAACACAAAATATTTTCAAAGTACGAATTATGTAAATAAACTAGAACACAAATAAACATGACGTCTCTTATAGGTAGATAAGATTACATGAATGAATAGTGAGCACAGATAGAACATAGACAGATAGAATTCGCATTCTGTGAAAACGTAGAAGTACGATGTATCATTGAAATTTTGAAAAATCATATCTCCGAAAATATTAGCTTGTTAGAGTTGAAAATGACATCAATGGATTCTAATGATGGAACTGCATCTTAAAATAAAATTTTGGCCACTTTACGGAAATCCGTTCAATACAAAACTTTGCATGCATATAAAGGTCATGATTCTACACTTGTGTGCAAATTTCAGATAGATCGAGTGATCGGTTCCGGAAAAATTCATAAAAAATGTTTTTACTAAAAACCACTCCGTAACCGCTTGGTGGATTTCGCCTGTTAACGAACTCGTCCGAGATATTTACGCTCCAAACCATGCAAGTTTCAATCCTCTAATTCCTTTCGTTCGAGAGTTATCGTGCCTACGGCCGGCCGTACATAATTTATTTCGACCACGGATTCTGGATCGGTTAGTCGAACCAAATCGTTAAAGATCATTTTCATCCAAAAATTCGAAACTTACAGACATTTGGGCAAACTGATAAGCACTCTGAACATAAGAACATGCGGGCAAAAGCTCCTGAGTTCACGTCAGCGCTTTTTAAGATTCTTTCGTCGACTCAATGGCAATATGAGTATAGTATTTCTTATGTTTGTGACAACCTGTTTTTCCATTTGTTTTCGATTAATGTCTATTGAAGATTGCTGACCCGGGCACCACATCCATTAATTAATTGATCAGCAGAGATGTTTGTGATTCCGTTTCCCTTCGTCGGGAATCGTGAGTCACGATGGCTTAGTTTCATTTTTGTTCATTTTCTAATTAACTAAAAAGTCCAACATCAAAGGCTCTGCTAACCTTGGGGCAATTTATTATATGAAGGAAAGAAATAGACATATTTCTAAGAAATAAGTAAATTTTGTTGGTTTTATAGTTCTAAATAAAAAAAAAATTCCTGACGTGGAGTCGGGAGCTTTTTTGCTCATGTTGTATTATCTGTTCAGGCCTCACCCCCACGATATACTTCATGAACCATTTTTCAACTAAGTACTAGATTTGAACCTCAGCCAACGAGGTGTTGTAAAAATTCTGAGATTTACATGAATTGAAATTTCAGAAGAAGTAGATACTATGTAATAAATAATAATATTTTTTTTTATTTTGTAGACACTTTTCAGAGTTTGGGAGAGAAAACCCAGAAATGAACCATTGTTCATTAAGTAGATTCTATAGTTCAAAATTTTGGTTTTACAATATTTCCAATTATACAAATCCGATCGAGCTGAAATACGGTACTCTATTGTAAAATGGTGGCTTGAAGGTTTGTGCGGAATTCAACGAAATCTGAAGGATAGTTGAAATATAAAATTTTTGAAGAATAATTTGTATCTTCTAGTGATACGATCGTCATGTAATTTTGTAAAAATTTGTGCGTTGGCGTTCTTCAACTAATTACCAAGTTCCTATTCGATCGGTTCAGCATTATTTGAGTTATTGAGGAAACAATATTTCAGATGGGTATAACTCCAAAACCGTTTGGCCGATTATTCCCATTAACCAACTTGACCGTCGCAGTCGAATTTAACCCTGAAAACAAGCAAGTCGCTATCTCTTTCCGTTCGAGAGTTATCGTGGCCACGAAAGGCTGACCGGACAGAATTTAATTTGATCTCGAATTCTTCATCAGTGAGTCGAACCTGATCCTTTGAGAGCATTTTCGGCAAAAAAATCGAAAATTACAGACATTCAAGCAAAATGATAGCATCATTTTCCCTAGAACATGCGCGCAGAATCAATAATCCAAAACAGAATGAGCAAAAAAGAAGGAAAAATAAGTAGGTACAATGTACATATCCTATAAAGAAATAACACTCCAAAATTTCCTTATGATAGAACTGCATCATAAAAGAAATTGATGACGGAAGAAGCGATAGTAAAGAAAAAGGTGCCCTTCAATATTTAATATTTCAGCATATTTTGTTAACAATTTCAATTTTCATAAATCACAATACTAACAGGTAGATACGGTTTTTTTGCTGAGGTTTTTTTCTCTAAGCTCTAATTTCAAATATCGAATTCTATGGTACTATATTAAATGGTTTTTTTCTGGGTTTTCTCTCCCAAACTCTGAAAAATATCTATAAAATAAAAAAAATATTATTTTGTGATTTGCTTCTGCGTACAAAACATAGATTTGTCAGAAGCAATCAATCGAACATTGTTGCCTAACAAACAAAAACGAAACAACATCAACGAGGAAACAATTATATTGTAACGTTTCGGAGTCTATACCAGACTCCTTCGTCAGACACTTAACGAAAATCTTCAGAATTATTTTTTTTTATTGATATTCTGAAATTCGAGACTCCTTTTTTAATAAATTCAGCCAAATATGGTCAATACCAATGAAGCCATCTGCAAAATTGCATTATCTGTTCAACAAAATACAAGTTCACTCGGTAAGTTTCCTTTTAACGAAAACAGATTATGTTACGATATCATTATTTCATTATTGATGTAGTTTCGTTATTGTTTGTTAGGCAACATTGTTCTATTGATTGCTTCTGACAAATCTGTGTTTTTTACGCAGAAGCAAATCACAAAATAATAATATTTTTATTTTATAGATATTTTTCTGAGTTTGGGAGAGAAAACCCAGAAAGAAACCATTCAACAATGAATATACTCCCACAGTATCCTTTAATGATTTATGTGGTACTATCATCATTATATAATAGGGTTGCTTGTCGCCCTGCAAAACAAATATCTTTTAAACGTTATTTTTTTGATGAACTACTATTTGAATAATATGAGCAATAAACATTATTCTTGGAATAACGATATAACGGGCAAGTAGATGTGGTATAATAAAGTTAATTCCCCATAAAAAAATATTATCATACTGATATCAGCATACTAGTTGTTGTCGAATAAGGGTTGGAAATATTTCATCGGTAGACCATCCAACAGTTCCAACATAATGAAGGAGAAATTTTCACGTTATTATATCCAAATGGCTGGGAATTACCAGATGAAGTTTATGATATCAATGCCGTCTGGTATTGATGTATTCTTTATCGAGTTGAAATTGTACATCCGGTTGGAAATATTATCATTCGGTTGTTAACTGGAGGATTGTTTTGAAGCAATAATACCAAGGAATAAATTCGTCATAAAAATTCTAACGTCTTCTCCAAGAAATGAATAATGCATTCCAGAACATCTTTGAGGGTTATTTCTATCTTATGGGATTTTTTATGACTGGTCAAATAAAAGAGGAAATGCCCACATCTGAATGGAGATGCTCGATTAAATATTCATCTATCCAGCTAGACTATACCATTCCATCCATTTGATATTGAAAAAGAGTAACAAAGTTGAAAAAGAACACAACTGACTCTCCTTAGTCGCACAAACTCCTAGAAGATTCTGAGGGATCTCCTTGGGAAAGACGTGGAATAGTCAGTATAATCATAATCAGGTTTATATGTTTAGCACACGCTAAAGCAGATTGACCCCACGTTAATGCTTTTGACACTTTTTCTTTCATTGTTAAGTCAATATGCATTTAGCGCGCGTGATATAAACATGATTATGATTATACTGACCCTTCCACGTCTTTCCCAAGGAGATCCCTCAGAATCTTCTAGGAGTTTGTGCGACTAAGGAGAGTCAGTTATGTTCTTTTTCAACTTTGTTACTCTATCCTTATGGCAGCTTAGATACAGCACTTTTAATTTTTGAACCGACAGTGAATGGTGTCCACTATCCTTTGGGTAGATCTCCGGCTCGCTCTATCCACTGAGCTTGAAGTACTCATCATTCAATTCAAATTAGCCACCGTGAACACGCTCGCCAAAGAGTACTGACTTCACGTCAGTGCTTTTTTTTATTTTTCAAGTTCCTTTAACGAATATGGCTATCAATACAGTTTGGCTGTTCTCTTTACTGTAGATCGAAAGAAATTGCCATATGGAACCTCCGTTAGGAACGCAATTGCCTCTTCTCCAAATCCGAACTTAATTTAATATAGATCTATCGAATATAGTTATTTATAAATTCGCCCCAGGGCCACGATACAGACATTTCAACTCGGAAACAACGCTATTTCCCCGAAACTGACTTGTCCGTGCACAGAATTACCTTATTTCTGTTGAATAATAGCATCCTGCACCTCAAATCCCCAATCCTCTCAGACGAAAAGTCCAGCAGTTAATTCACTTATTGTCTGCTCATGCGCATAACGGAAAGCCCGTAAGGGGTAACATCAATTTCAAAATTAGCCCCAGGGCCACGGTACGCACACTTCAACTCGGAAACAACGCTATTTCGCCCAAACTGACTTGTGTCCGTGCACTGAACTGACATGAATATTCTTTTAAAACCTCACACTATCGGATCAGTACTCCCAACATAACCCATACAACCCAAAAACAGTCACTTCTCTTCTGCGCATGCACAATCTACTCGTGACTGAAAGTCCTCCCAAAATCACACACCTTACAAAAAACTCTGATTCTCTAACACTAGTGGTCCAGGAGATATCGCATCTTCAATCCACGCATGCGCAGACCCTCACCAGGGGATTCTGTGGAGGAATAGCATCCGCCAACACAAAACCTCAATCCTCTCTCACGAAAACACAGCAGTTAAATCACTGATGGTCTTGCTCATGCGCATAACGAAAAATGCCCGTAATGGGCAACATCAATTTCAAAATTAGCCCCAGGGCCACGGTACGGACACTCCAACTCGGAAACAATGCCACATCCCCCAAACTGACTTGTCCTTGCACTGAATTGCCATAAATATTCTTTTAAAACCTCACAATATCGGCTCAGTACTCACAACATTACCCACACAACCCAAAAACAATCACTTCTGTTCTGCGCATAGGCAATCTACTCTACAAATAACAGGAATAAATGATGTTGATGACATTTCGATGATATTTTCCTTAGGTAATTCGAGTTGTTAAAACTATGCACCGAGTGCAAGTTGCAACAACCCATTCCACAAGGTTGAATCATTGCAGATTGCTCATTTAATCTTGATAAATAAATTTAATGACAATTTTTGAAGCATTAAAGCATTGCAGATTGCTCTTTTTTTATGATAATTTTTGAAGCATTTTTTTAAACGACACTTTTTTTTAATTTAATTTCTTTCATGATGCAATTCTATCATAAGAATCCATTGATATAATTCCCAACTCTGAGAAACCAATACTTTCAGAGATATAATTTATCTGTTTGAAAAAGAGCGCCAAAAAGCTCCTGCCCACAGGGCCTGAACCAATTTTATTTTTGCTCCTAAGTAAAAGCGCATTCTTTGTTTCAAGAGTCATTCGATTGAATTCAGAAGGTTCAGAACTCCTGTCTGAGGTTCATACAAAAATCCAACACATAATCCATAGATTGGGGGATGTTAATTGGCTCTCAATGAGAAACAGGAACAAGATTAGTTTTAGTGGTGCAGACGACGTTGAACCTTCGTACCTATTCCGACGTATTTCTGGATTATCCTTGTCTGAAGAAAACCTTCCCATGACAATGAATATCAACTCTGGGGGCGCCTCGAAGCCAATTAAGCCGTCTAAGGTCTCTGAATACTTTTCTCCTAATACCATATTCATGTTCAGGTGTCTCGTAAACTTTGTATGTGCATTCGTGGGCGAGCAAGTCCTTGGAACTCAGTAACACTCCAAAAATCGTTGTCGAACCCCATTGGTTCCTGCAAAATATCGCAAAGTAGAGGATCCACCAATCAGCTTTGACCAATACTTTGGTAGTACAGCCCTGGTTCAGGGAAAGGGATAAGAACGTACCAAGTGTTGACCGGAGGTAGAATTAAGAGAAGGTCGATTTGGGGCCGTAAACCTGTCCTCCAGGAGAGCATCCATAGCGTTTGATTCCGAGTGAAATAATTATACAGAGAAAGATTGACCAGGTATTAGAAGTTCTGCCGAGTCTGGCATGTCTGCCTAATTTTACCTCAATAGTGATCTACAGTTCTTCACTTATGCTTCTTACCAGACCTAAATTCAATAGGCCTTTACCAGTTGTTTGTTTTCAGGTATGGAAATACAGTCGAACTTGTATATAACGAACCCTCAAGGGGAATCAGAAAAGGTTCTTTATAACCCAGATGCCGTTATATCCGTGGCGTGAATGGAAAAAAACAATTATGTACTTATTTGATCTAACTTTAAACAAGTGATCAATAAATGAACATGAGAGGATCTGAACATTGAAATAATAAAAAGAAACGAAATAATTAACATGATCTGAATATACATATGCTTTATACATAAAAACATAAAAAGTTTTTGTGTGAAAATTTCACTTAGAGCTGTTGGAAATAATTCGTAATATTGCTTAGTTTTTTACGCGAAACCAAAATGTTTCTATGAATTTCACTTTGAATTAAACGTACTTATTGCTTGAAAATATAAACTTCGTCGACTTTGACGAATCTCTGCAGAATCTCGATTTTTGTTTTTAAACTTATTGCTTTGCATTTGCCTTTTAGCGGCAAATTACGTTCCGCTATCGTAAAGATAGCAAAACCCTAACATGTAGTAACACGAATAAAACGGATTGATTTGTAAATTGTAAACATCAGCCGCAATACAACTGGTGGGGTGAAAAATTTTCGATAGTTCGTTATATCCGGTGACATTATAATCAAATTCGGTCCTTCGATGGAAAAAATAGGTCGCTATATTAGAGCGTTCGCAATAAGCGGGTACGTTATAGCCGAATGTATTCATATGTAATAATATATGGCTTTGACCGGGATTTTATATAATTTATTCGTTATAACCGAACGTTCGTTATATCACGTGTTCGTTATAAACGAGTTCTACTTATTATTTTATTGATCTGCGTTATTTCAGAAAATAATATTCCAAAATAATCCTTTGCGGCTAATCAATTCCTAAATTCATTTCTTAATTTATCTGAATCGAAACTGCGAAATATAACAATAATTCAATTTGCAGGATGGACTCTTGCCGTCGGGCTTACAAGTCCAGTCCGGTTATCTTCTATCTCTCGGAGATGTTCAACGACAAGATGCTGGGATGTATCAATGTACCGCCTCAAACGGTATCGGACAACCTGTTTCAGGAGAGATAAGACTTCATGTACTATGTAAGTAGAAATTCAATACTAATTTGTGATATCATGGTACAGCTGACAAAATCACTCTACTGTATATACAATCTCCATTCTAATACTTATCGGAAGAAATATACAATCATCTCAGAATTCTGATAGTTAGTTGATTACTAATGTTTGTAATGTAAGGTGGGTGGACCATGGAAGGCCACTCTAACGAATAAACAGTTTTTATTTGTTCATTTACTAGATAAATAAAAGAAACGAATCATTTATTAACACTTTGTTTTATTGTGTATCATATAAATTACTTTTTTTTATTCTAGATGTAATCACTATTTCTGGAACTAAACTTTTATAAAGCTCTTCTAAACGGCCTTGTAGAGAACAAGGCTCCAAACAAGGCCAATATTATAAATCAGTCGTTCAACTTACAACTAGAATTGTAATAACTAAAATATCCGCTTTTACTAAAACCACAGAAAAAGCTCTTTCATTTAAATAAAAAATTAAATGCCTAACACATTATAATCTTCACTAAAAAACTCAACGAACATTTCTCGAACAGCATCTTATAACTAAGGATATATTAATGGAAATTATATAAAAATTATAGTAACGAGTATTACATCGATAACAAATAAGTTTTAAACGCGTTTTACAATGTAATTATAATTATTTTTTTTTACCTATAATGGCCTTCTTACCCCTTCTTTGTAAGGCCAAAATGTTCCTGAAAAGTCTAAGTTAAAAAGTTGAATAATCCTTATGAATAATAAAATTATATTCATTGAACATTGCTTTAAGAACCAAACGGCTCGTCAAAGTAAAAACTAAGTTCACATTATCATAAGTAAATGTTCCTAGCAAGGCCCATGTACCCTAGCAAGGCCAACCGTCAAATTTTTTATTGGCCTTATAAAGAACCACCGGCTTTCATAGGAACACTGCCAATATTTCAACTACAATCGAAGCAAAATCATTTTATTTTTTCTTTAGTACCACAAAAAATCCTTACATAACAATTTACAGTAAAAAGAATACAATAATAATAGCTTATTCACATAAAAACTTACCTTTAGGTGAGCGCGTGAATTACAATTTGAACGTCGCCGAACGAAGTCTACGAAGCGATGGACTACACTGACAAAATAGCAACGCGAGCGACTCGCTGCCGCGTCTGTATCCTTGAGTTTGTTGGATCTTATTGTGAGCGGAAAGAATTTGTCATCACCTGACTGTAAATATGACTTTTTTATAGTTGGCCTTCAAAGGAGCATGGCCTTCCATGGTCCACCACCTTATTCTCTCATCAACTTATTTTCCAATTGTTGTACGAATGAATCAATGGTTCTTTATTTTTTGTGCATCAATACCAATGCGCTATTATTTCATTCCAATGTTTGTATTTTATGAATTTTCAGTCGAATATGTGGAACGGAAATATGCAAATACGCACATTTCTATTCACAGATTATACAGGGTATTTCATTGGGAATCTGAAATACTTAGACGGTGAATAGAGAGCACTGAGGTGTAGATCTAGATATACCATATTTATTGGCTCTGACTGTATTTTGTAATCGAGATAATGGGTGTTTTATAAATTTTGCTCATTTTTTTTTCCTGGGTGATAACAAGTGAACCATCCTGTATATTTCAAATGATGTGCTTTATGTTCATTTTATCATCAAAAGTAACTTATAACCACTTTTTGATATTCGAGCTCTTAAAAACTTCACTTTCAAATTGAAAAATTGTGCAGTAAAACTGTCTGCGCAAAAATGCAAAGCACATATTTCCCTTTAGTTTTTTATGCTCTTTTCGAATATGTAAACGGATCTTCAAAATTTCGATATACAGGGTGATGTTTCAAGGATACAATCGTTTCTTAATTTTTTCTTTACCCGTACCTGGATTTTCCTTGTGGCTTCTAAATGATTCATTTGAGGTTTGAATAAGGAACATGCCAACTATAAGACGAATATACATAGTGGTTCTATTGTTATCACCCCAGGAAGAAATGAGCAAAATTAATAAAACACCCTCTATCTCGGTTTCAAAGAGAGTCAGAGCCAATAAATGTGGTATACCTGGAACGACCTCGGTGCCCTATATTCAGTTTTTAAGTATTTCCGTTTCCCAGTGGAACACTCTGTATATAAATTTTAGTTTGTTCATATTTCGAAAAATACCAATGCAACCAATATCCAGGGAAACAGAGATTGCTGGGAAGTTCGGGTCATAATACAGTGCATCCCAGCAACTTTGCACCAGAATTATACGAGTTTTGAGCGAAAATTAGAACAATTATCGGAAAAAAAAGTTCCAATGAAATTTTCTGGTTCCAATCATATCCATGCTGATACTAATATTATCTAGTTGCCAAAATTATAATAATAATAATAATAATAATTTATTGGCAGATATTATACAGGTAAAATAGTCTACAAATAACATAGTTGGCCATTTTGTACTCAATCCTACTTTGTTTGTTAGAACAGATATACATTTGACATGTCTGTTATAGGTAGATAAGATTACATGTATGAACACTGAACAGTGAACACAGATAGAATTCGCATTCTGTGGAAACATAGAAGTACAATGTATTATTGAAATTTTGAAAAATATCTCCGAAATTATTAGCTTATTAGATTTAAAAATGATATCAATGGATTCTTATGATAAAACTGATCTTAAAAAAAATTCGAAATTTGTAGTGTTAAAAATGTTTTCCTTACTCCGAAACCATCTGTTCGATTTTGCCCAACTTCAAACTTAACCGAGATATTTATGTCTCAAACCTACTCTAAAAATTCCATCTGTCTAGCCTATTCCGTTAGAGAGTTATCGTGTTGACGGCTGGCCGGACAGAATCGATTTTGATCACGGATTCTTGATCAATGAGTCGAACCAAATCTTTTAAGACCATTTTCAGCCAAAATTCGAAAATTACAGACATTTGGGCAATTTGATGAGCACTCTGTTCCGAGGAACAATAGCGCCAAGATCTATAAAATAAAATATGTATTATTTTGTGAATTGCTTCTACGTTAGGAATACAAGATATTTGTCTGAAGCAATGTATAGAATAATAACGAAATAACATCAACGATAGAAAAAGCTGTTTCGGAAACTAGATAAGACTCCTTCGTCAGACACCAAGCGAAAACCTTCAGAATTATTTTTTGTTGATACTTAGTTATTCTGAAATTCATTTCTTATTTTATAGATATTTTTATTTTTGAAATAAACCATTCAATAATAAATATCTAGTGTTTGTAACGCTGGAGGAATTTAAAAAAAAAGATTTTTCTCATTTCATAGGTATTTTTCGCTGTTTTGGAGAGAAAACCCAGGATGGAACTATTTAGTGAGGAGATAATTTGCATACTTTTTGGAGGAAATGACAAACCTTTTGAAATATTTGCAGCATTTTCTTTATTAACAGTAGATATAATCGATGCATTGTGATGGGGAAAAATCATCCGCAGCAGAATATTTGTAGTGATTATCTTCCAATTTTCAACACCTTGAATCTCAAAGCTAAGGAGTTTCGAACGTCGGCATAAACTCAATTAGATACTTAAAAAATATAAAAACATATAAAATTAAAACACTCAAGTAGTATGAGCTATTATGAAGCACCGCCTACAACCACAATTAATAATGAAAAATGGCGATACCGTTGTTAATAAATCAACAAGTCCAGAGCGTTCCTGCCAATCGGGTCCTTCATAAATGGCTTCGTATAATAAATATACTTATGCATATATTTCACAAATCAAATAGACCCCAGGGGGTTCATTGATTTGCCGAGAAAGCAAGAGCAGACGCGTTTCTGGCTTCTTGGCCTTCATCAGTACTCTGTAGCTTCTCAACAAATTCAACTAAACTGACCCGGGTTAAGCCTCTCAGAGCCGGCTTGGTCGATGGTACCTAATCGCCCACGCCA
The DNA here is from genome assembly GCA_937662695.2 of Halyzia sedecimguttata. NCBI lineage: Eukaryota > Metazoa > Arthropoda > Insecta > Coleoptera > Coccinellidae > Halyzia > Halyzia sedecimguttata. The sequence continues at coordinate 17,637,427 of OW569417.2, read as the reverse complement.
CCTAAGAGACAAAACACGGAAATCAGCCTTTCCCCACCAGTGAATATTTGAAGCGTGAAATAATATGCCACCATTCACTCGATATTAATCGAGAACGAGTCCTGCAGAGCTCAGACAGTATCTTCCCAATGGCCATGAACGCTGTTTAGCGTTTTCAAAAATAATAATGATCTATTTGATTTGTGAAATATATGCATAAGTATATTTATTATACGAAGCCATTTATGAAGGACCCGATTGGCAGGAACGCTCTGGACTTGTTGATTTACAACCATAAAATGAAGAGATGATATAAATTGAGTTTCCAACTATTCAACTGAATGGAATACGAGAATCTCACTCAAATAATTGAAATGAAATGCATCAACTCATTTGAGGGATGTACATTGCTGTAACCGGATAATGATTAGGTACACAATTTAATGGAACCCAACTCATGAATTAAATTTCGAACACCTGACACTGAATTGACAATTTTTCATTCAGGAACGAGCAGGTATTTCACCAACTGAGAGCATATTCTTGTTTCAGATCCACCCGAAGTGAGTGTTCTGCGCTCTTGGGTTAATTCCGGTGAAGGGATGGAAGCGAAGCTGGACTGTGTAGTACATTCCGATCCACCGTCAGAGGTAGGTACGATTTAAATAATTTACAGGAAGTGCAATTAGTCTTGATAGAATTATGTTTACATTACCTGCTACTTTCCAACCCCTTCCACACAGCACGGTCTCATTAATATTTGAAATATTATTGTTATATTGCGAAAGAAATATGGAATATTTCAGGAATATTGTAGAACTATCCAAATGTCCGCCCCGCCCCATAACCTAAGGTAACAATATTGCGGAAATATGTTTTGATATATTCCTACAATATTGTAGAATTATTTTGTTATATTGCATAATATACATGAAATATTTCGAGATTGTTGCAGAAATATTTCTGTAATATTGTGAGATGTTGTATAGGTTCAACTGACGTGAAAAATAGTAGGTACAATAAATATTTTTTTCTTCGATCGTAGGAAAAGTGACACTATTTTGACTTGCTTTCTATGCGCAAAGCTCAACATTCCAGAATAGTGGGCAGTTGCTAAGCAATTAGAAAATAACAGTGCGGTAATATTCACTGCTGTAGCGTGCGGTAATGTTTCAAATGGATTATTACAATAAAATGAAACAAAGTATGGTTTCGATTTTTATATTATTTTAATCAAAAATTGTATATTTCATATTTTATGCATTTTAAGTAATACTATTTTATCTATATCTACTTACTTTCGTCGATAAAAAGATGTCATCTGGGGACTCTAAAAAGAATTTCTGAACTTGTTCCTGGGTTAAAATTTTGGATTTTTTCGGTTTGCATCCTATAGCTTGACGTTTTAAAAATGCTCTTAGTTTTTGATACTGGGCAATATTAATATTATTTTTAACAGACTAAAGGCTGGTTTATGCTGGCTGGTAACTTTAACTTATTCCCTAATTTAAAAATTGAAACATAGATTTCTAACGCTATGGTTGATACTGAGACTGCATAATCCGTTTACTTATTATAAATAATAATAATTAATAAGTTAACGGATTATTTATTCTGATTATAAAGCATAACACTAAAAATAAATGTCTATATATAATATATATATATGATTAAGTTAAAGTTACCATAAACCAGCCTTAAGTTTATCGAAGCATGAAATAGTGTGCCCACAACGTCGAAGATTTCATTGTCTTAGCCAATTCAGCTATCAGTACATTCTCAGGAAAGGATACACTGTTGTTTTTTCTGCAAAAATCCATGAAGCGTTGGTACGCAAGTTCATACTTCTCTCTGTATTTCGCCGGAAGTAAATTGAGTGGAGCCGCGTTCGCGGCTTCTACTAGTTCAGGATGCGTGCAACAATTAATCACTATCAGTGTTCATATTTATTAATTCTTTTTTAATTCCTTACAAAATATAACGTATCAAACAAATCCAGCTTGAAAATTATTTTACTTTTGTCATAACAACGTTATTTCCATGGTTACCACTTCTATATTTCAATATGAACATAGAGAAACCTATTCACCTATTCAACCTACTTGATTACATCTTGAATGAAATATTTTTTAATTAATTTGTTAAATGTAAATCAACGATCGAAGAAAAAATAGTATGTATAATTCGTGGGAAAAGCATATTCCCAAACTCCTGTGTTACCAGACTCGTCGCTACGCTCCTCGTCTGGTAATTATCACAGTCGTTTGGGAATATTATGCTTTTCCCACTAATTATACAATATACTATTATTCACTTTCTACAGAGCAGCTAATATTTCTTTTCTTCTTCTTTTCCACTTCCACGCGGGGCCTGTGGACTGGAGAAAACGGAAAAACTAGAAACACACCTACTGTTTCATGTTTGACGATATAATGTCTGTAAAAAAACTAAAATCAATTAATTAAAAACATAGTTCAACATAATTATACAGGGTGAGTCTTAAAGTTATACATTAATTTCAACCATTGATTCCTCTCGACGAATAAAACACTTTTTTCATTTAACATTTTTCCAAATTCGGCTCAGCTAAAAAGTTATAGGCGTTAAATACTTTTCAATGTGCTAATACACTCCTGCTTATAAATTGTCTATGACATCAATGATGGACGTGAAAAGGGTACGGTAACGTGGTTTACAGCTTGATTCGGGATTCAAACACTCAGGGGCGGATTCATAAAAGTACTGAAATTTCTGGAGTTTCCCATTTCATAACATTCAATGAAGAATATCTCGAAAATGGTGCGTTTATGGAGAAATGATGACGAATAATTTAATGTTCTAAATCGTTTGAATATGCTTAAAATGACCCAAGAAATACTTTATCTGCCTTCTTTATGCTGATTTCGTTTAGTTTTATGAATCCGCGAGTCTATAAGTAGAAAATCAGTAGAAGTAGGATAAGCTAATATTTGGAAAATATGTATCATAGTTATAGGAAACTTCACACCAACAATCATTTTATTCGAAAAAAGGATATCAAAGCAACAAAATAAAAACTTGATTTTTTTTCCAAATTTCAACAGCCTTCATCTTTTTACGTTAGCTGAATTCGGAAAAACGGAAGATGAAAAAAGTGTTTTATTTGATTATAAGAATCTATGGTTAAAATTAACGTACAATTCAAAGACTCACCCTGTATATAATAAATAAGAAAAAATATAAAGGTTCCAATTACATACATGTAGACCAGATAATCCTTCTTTAATACAATAATCAAAAATACTTACCTATATCTAATAGCTAGACAATGGAACTGCAGCAACTGCGAACGAAAAAACTCCAATAAACCTACCTGTTTGAAAAATAATAAAATGGAATGAATACAGCAGGATAAAATAATTCAAACCATAAGAATATAACTGGTTTTTCAAATTGATATTACTCACGGACTCACGCACGGCAACCATTTTTTATTTGTGACATTGACAGTTGTATTTGTCAATGTCTACCATTTAATCATGGAAAGGTACCCGCTTCAACAACTTTTACAAATAATCCAAATTTATTATGAAAAATCGCCATCTGTTTCTCTAACTTTACGTACTTTAACTTCAATTTTTGGTCGTTATAATCGTTCGCATATAAGAACATTTGAACCTTTAGTGAAGAAGTTTGAAACAAATTTCACACTGATTTTTCATACCTGTATAGGTTCATCTTGATTTGCAGAACACGTGGTTTCAACTGGACGGTTCCACTTGTCATACAGCCAATGACACAATGACTTTATTTAAAATAAAATTCGGTGAATCGATTATTTCAAGAAAAGGAGCGATGAATTATCCGCCTCGTTCCTGCCATTTAACTCTATTGTACTTCTTTCAATCATCCAGCAAATTTAGACGATTTACAGATCAATATTGAACGAGTAATTGCTAACATACGACCTGATTTGTGTGAGAGAGTCATTGGAAAATAGGGTTCAACGACTTCATTCCTGCCAGAGTTTCCATGGTGGACATTTGAATGATGTTTTGTTTCATAACTAATCCATTGTTTTTTATAATGCAATAAAAATTTCGAAAATTACAAAAATTTTGGACAAAATATTGGAATTGTAATATGGGCGCAAAAATATTGATTTAGCAGATAAATGCCAAATACTCAAAAGAGTCCATTAATATTGCTACAAAATCTACTTAATTGACACAGAAGGACAAATCTAACTGAAAAGTTTGCAATCGAGTTTTTTTAAATCTTCTGGAAACGTTAAAATCTCTGTAACCCATTCTGAATAATTGAGATCTCTCAAACATACAACTCGGGGTCAAACTCTTCAAGATCATATTTATCACTTATCCGAGACACCCATTAATTTCCAGTCGAGATGGAGTTCTAACATAATTAGAAGTTAAATTAGATCCGATGGGATTGAAATACTAATTATTATGAATTTCTGCTCGGGCTGAGTTCAGCTGAAATCAACATATCAAGCTGTTTGCCACGATATCAATTCTCGTTGAGTTTCAATTCTGGATTTTCCCAAGTTTGAAATTAAATCATCAACAGGTTGTTCAATAAATATAGATGTAATTTGAGGAAAGAATAATTGGTCAGGGATCGATGTTGACCAAGAAAAGTTATTTTGTGTTTGCCAACGTTTCGAATTCTATGAAATTCATCCTCAGAGCCCTCGACATATTCATTACCCTCCACAATACATTTAAACACGTATTGATTATTATTGAAGGTACTGAATATTGCTCTCTGGAAATCTGGGTTTTTGTGTAGAAATAGGTAAATAGCTAAATGAAAATCAAACAAAATTGATCTAAAAACGTTGCAAACTTCACACTAATAATTTTTATATTCAGAAGAAGTTCTCTTCATCTAAAGGGTCATAGCCTAATAATCCCAAAGCAAACAAACTGCTCCGCCTAATTTTGGGATCACTAAGTTAACACTTAAATCTCTCTGGTACTCCCAGATAATGAAAGTCTAATCCAGAATTTTAATAAAACCTCTTACAGAGCGTTCTGCTGTAAGGTTTTCGTCAAAAGAGTAAGGCCCTATTAAACGACGTTCGATTATTGCAATGTTTACATTCAATTTCTCGCGGCGGTGACTGTGACACTCTTGAGTCCAGTGAGGATTTTCTCTTGACCAATCCCTGCAATTGTGACGATGTAATATTCCAATCAGGCAAAAAGTGGTGTCGTCAGATGATACGATATTTTTTAAAAAAATGGGGTCTGCAAATGGCGGTCTGGATCATCCTCGTTGAATTCGTGAATCAGTTCTCTTTTTTTTGAACAACTTCGCGACAAAACGGTGGTCCACGTTATGATTTAGGGCTAGCTGCCCTAAAGAAGGGTGAGGATTTTCTTCAGCTTCAACTAAACAAAAACTTATGACATCACTCTGTAAAAATGAATCACGTTATAAGTAAAATTTTGATGTCATAAGATGTTTAATTAAAAACTAAAATTGACCTGTCCGAGTTTTTTGCTTGAAAACATTCAATAACGCAGTTATGAATTTACTTCCTTACTTTATCCACACACTGTGTTGGAATAATGAAGATAATAGTATATTATTTCATAAGGAGGAGAAGTGTCACTTTTCATGGCGAGGTAATTGAAAGCGAGCCATGAAAAGTCACTTCTACTTCGAATGAAATATGTTATTTTATTTTGAAACGTTTTGAAATTCATAAAAATCTGAATATCCAGTTTTGGATTGATTTACATTTACGCACAAATTCTATCCATTTACGATCGTTATAATTGGGTGAATTATGGAACATTTGCCTAGTTACGGTTGCCACGCAAAATTTTTGCGAATGAAGCAGTTTTTTCCCTTGGACCATCGAAGTCTATTGAAAAATATTCTGCAGTTTATGATCACTTCGTGAACTGGTGCAATTCGAAAAATGTGACAGTTTACCAAGAGAATGTGCTTCTAGCATATTTCAACTTAATGGCTAGAGAAAAAGAATGAAAATCCTCTACTTTGTGAGCCCGATATTCAATGATAAAGTCGCAACTAGTGATCAAACATGAAATAGAAATGGGGAAATATCTGAAGTTGCGCGCATTTTCGAAAAAATCCAATGAAGGGTATCTGGCAAAAAAAATTAAGAGTTTTTCTTAGGAAGATTTCTAACGTTTTCTCTTCGAAGCACCGGATGATTGATATTTAGGATTAAAGGTAACTATCATATTTCAAGTAATTTTGATTTTGTATTCTGATCACGTGGTTGTTTCAGATTGTTTTATTATTCGGAGTAGCTGGTGCCTGCAGATGTGACGAAATGGTGCACTCTTAATTCGAAATTACCATGGTAAATTTGAATTAAGTGTCCAATACAGGAGAATGGACAACATAATTTACCATGGTAAATTCGATTAAGGGTGTCCAATGCAGGAGAATGGACAATAACATACGCACAAAAGCCCCTGACTTCACGTCAGTGCTTGAACCAATTTTTTCTTTCGTAATTTTTTTAAAAATTTTCTAGGGTACGGTTCTTAAAACATTTTAAACACGTCTTTATGTTGATTTACTACTAATAGTCACCAAGCTTCAATTCGATCGAATATTTATTTTTTGAGTTATCGAGAAAATAATATTCCAGGTGGGTATAACTCGGAAACCGTTAAACCGATTATGCCCAAAAAACGAACTTATCTCTCCCATTCGGATACGCAAACTACCCTGAAAATTGCAAGACTCTATCTCCTTTTGTTCGAAAGTTATCGAGGTAACGGTCACCCATCTACTCAACTCACACAAGGCCACTCGAATCTCCAACAATATTTAACTGATCGTGTTGAAACTTAAAACTTGGCAGTAGAGTTGGGTTTTAAAGGTTCTTGCAAAATTTCAGCAATTTCAGACGAATAGTTACTGATATATAGAATATTTTTTTTTAATTTTCAATGATTTCTTGAAAAGTTGGTACAAATACTATCCTCACGAAATTTTGCAAGAATTTTTGCGTTGGCATTCTACAACTAATAACAATGTTTCAATTCAATCGGTTTAGTATTTTTCGAGTTAATGAGGAGAAAAAACAACCAAATTTCAGATGGCTATAACTCTAGAACCGTTTGGCCGATTATGCTTATAAACAAACTCAAATGTCGTGTACAGATGCACATCCTAACCTGAAAACTTCAAGCCGCTATCTCTTTCCGTTCTCAAGTTATCGTGACAACAAAAATATTTTTTAATAATTTATAGCCATACGATTCGCACAAACGTGCTTAGGTTAATATTCTACAACTACTCACCAAGTTTCAATTCGATCGGATTTATATTGGTTGAAAACAAAATTATTACTCGGAAACCATTGGGCCGATTATGCCCATTAACGAACTTGTCCGTCGTATTGGGATGCGCCACCTACCCTGAAAATTTCAAGTCGCTAGCTCTTTCCGTTCTCAAGTTATCGTGGCAACGGCCGGACGGCCGGCCGGACTGAATCAAATTTGACCTCGAATTCTTCATTGGGAAGTCGAACAAAATCGTTTGAGACCATTTTAGTCAAAAAATTCGAAAGTTCCAGACATTGGGGCAAAATGAATATGCGATGTTCCCCAGAACATACGCGCAAAAATATCTCCTGTCTATTATATGCCCTTGAAACAAAAAACAAAAATTTCATCAAATCTAAACCAACAAGAAATAATGCGCTTGAAGTTTTCCACCCATTTTCCCACAGATGATGAAGGAAATGAATACCTCGACTAATTACTGGCTTCCATCCCTCAATAACTCAGACAAAGCTGGTGAATTCCAGGTCTCTTCATGGCCGCCAATTATAGAATCACGAAGATTGCTCCGCAACGGTGGCAATCCTGAACACCGTATAAGGAGTATAGCATTTAAAGCCAGCCGTGAAATTCCTCATTTAGTTCGTCTGAGATAATAAACGTGGGACTTATAGGTGCCTTTAGTTTTAGTGAGCTGAATTTCCCGAAACAATTAAGCGAGTAATTATGTTTTATCGTGAGCGTTTTTCCAAGGAAATAACCGACAGTGAGTTGTACTTGAGATAACCGTGATGTCTTCATTCTATGAAATCAAGATGGATTCACGAAAATCAAAAGTAATGATAAGTAACTGATATTGAGTTATCGCAAATCAGTTTGTAAAACATTTTTAAAAAAATGGGTTCAAGCCCTGTGGACAGGAGCTTTCTGGCACTCTAGTTCAAACTTTTTTTAATTTTCAAAATTTTTTTTTTACACTTTGCGGTAATCTGGTCAATACAAAACTTCACATGCGTATAAAGGTCATGATTCTACAATTTGATGCTAAATTTCAGATAGATCGAACGAACTTGTCCGAGATATTTACGCTCCAAAACCACCTTGCAATTTTCAATCCGCTAACTCCTTTCGTTCGAGAGTTATCGTGCCTACGGCCGGTCGGCCGGCCGGACAGAATCGATTTCGCACTCGGATTCTTGATCAGTGAGTCGAACCAAATCGTTTGAGACCATTTTCAGCCAAAAATTCCAAAATTACAGACACTTGGGAAAATTGATAAGCACTCTGTTCTGAGGAACTAGAGCGCCAAAAAAACAAGTTTCGTATGACAATTGCCCAAAACAGGTTTAAAGTACCGACAAATAGTAGGTATTCCATGAAACATGTATGAAAGAAGATAAGTTATAATAAAAAATTACCTTGTGATCGATCAAAAATTTCCTGATCTACGTTCACCAAATTTTCTACTCTCTCGAACTACAGAATAATGCTTTCAATATTTACGTAATATTTTCAAACATTTTCGGGTGAGGTCCCCGTTGCATCGCTAAAATACGAGTATTTCAACCCCAATATTTTTGAAGTTACAATATTCCCTTCTGTCAGTCCCGTCATAAATTGAGAGAACTGAGCATTCGTCTATGGATGAAAAGCAGTCTCACTACTCTCAGATCTCTTACTTCATGTTCCGTTCCGAAATGTAAGACTTTTCTGAGAAAAACTAATTTCGGAGCAAACAACTGAGATTTTTCTCACTTCGCTCACATTTCGGAATACACTTTATTCTCATAATTCTTCAATTGATTAGATAATGTCATGTCATGTCATAAGTTGACATTATGACAATTCATACATAGAATAATTTTATCAATCTGTAAAATACGATTTACATTGAAATTTTGAAAAATCATATCTCCGAAAGTATTAGCTTGTTAGAGTTAAAAATGATATGAATGGATTCTTATGATAAAACTGCTTATTAAAAAAAATTTAATTTGGAATTTGTTGTGTAAAAAAAAAATTTTTTTTTGTTACTCCGAAACCATCTGTCCGATTTTGCCCAATAACGAACTTAGCCGAGATATTTATCCCCCAAACCTACTCTGAAAATTTCAACTCTCTAGCTCATCCCGTTCGAGAGTTATCGTGCCTACGGCCGGCCGGACAGAATGAATTTCGACCACGGATTCTTGATCAGTGAATCGAACCAAATCGTTTAAGACCATTTTCATCGAAAAATTCGAAAATTACAGACATTTGGGCAAATTGATAAGCACTCAGTTCCGAGGAACTAGAGCGCCAATATACACTGCTCAACAATTGATAGGGATCACTTACTTTTTCTAAATTTATTTCTGAATTATTCACTCCAAGATTATAAATTTAGTCAGATATCAGAGTATTTTCAGTTGATAATATGGTTCACTTGAGAAAAGAATGAAATAATGGATAGTTGGGGAGAAAAAAAGACTTTATTAGGAACACTCAAAATTCTGTGTTTGAATAACATAAAAATTTTATGATGACACCACAAGAAGGCTGAAGTTTCGGTTAAGCTAGTACCTAGTTGGCCCCCCACGAGCTCGTCTCAAGCATTCTACCCTACGAGGCATACTTTCAATCAAACGATTTATAAAATTTTGGGGCAAATTCGTCCAAATATCCCGTGAAGCGTTAGAAAGGTCCTCCAGGTTATTGATCCGTTGTTCTAAGGTTGAAAATTGTCTAGACATCTCAGACCAGACATGTTCGATGCAATTCATGTCTGGAGAGCGAGCTGGCCAGTCCATCCTATCAATAGCATGAGTTTCTAGCGCTTCATTAACCAGACGACTACGGTGTGGACGGGCATTATCGTCAATTAAAATGAAATTCTCGCCCAAGGCAGCCGCAAACGGAACAATTATGGGTTCAATAATCATATCGTGATATCTCTGGCTGGTCATTGTGGTGTTCTGCAGAACAACCAACTCTGTGCGTTGGTTCAAACAAATGCCTCCCCATACACATATAGAACCTTCGCCAAAAGCTGTTGTGGGTACCATAAACTGTTCTGCATACCTTCGACCTCTTTCCCTCCAAGCAAGAATACGTCCATCGGAGTTGACCAAACGAAATCTAGACTCATCCGTAAATAAACATCGGCTCCAATCTTCAACTGTCCAATTGCGGTGCTCCTCAGCCCATTGCCGTCGATGAACCCGGTGTTCCCTATTCAAACGGGGATGTTGTACCCTCCTACGTGCTCTCAAACCACGAACATGTAGTCGTCGTCTTACAGTCTGGTTCGAAATTAGAACTCCTGTTGCAACTCTCAGTGATCTATTGAGCCGCGACGCCGGGTAAGTGGGATTTCTCCTAGCATTGAGGACCAAAAGACGATCTTGGGCAGCTGTTGTACTGCGCTGCCGACCTCCTCCATGAACATAAGCTACTGAGTCGTTTTGGATGAACCTATTCCAAGCCCGACTACCGACACTTTGCGAAACATTCAACCGCCGGGACACTTCTCGCTGGGACAAACCTTCCTGTATCCACCGTATGATTTGGTCCAGTTGCACAGGAGCCAAACGTCTTCTCGGCATGACTGATAAGCTAATATTGTTCTCATTTCTTCAATTATTGTCACCTTTTGTGTTTGAACGAGAGAAAAAAACAGATTTAATAACAAATACCACATTGCTTTTCACTCCACATGTAACAGCCTACAGATAATAATCGATTTTGTGAACAAGAGCCGATGAAGTGAGGAAAAATTTGATATAATCAATTCAAAACATCATAATTTTTCCTTAGAGAACATATAATGTACAGATATTCACGAGATAACTTGAAAAAAATACAAATGAAGAGAAGTTCATAAGTGATCCCTAGCAATTGTTGATCAGTGTATATTAAAGTAGAGACAACTGTCTCAGAATATCTCCCTTTTATTTATTGCAGAACAACTTACATGCAACAAACGAAACATACTTATTTTCTTTTTAAAAATTTTTTATTGTACGTGTGTGTATGTCATTGAACTCCGCCTAAACGACGTGACAGATTTTGATGAAATTTTGGGTGTGTGCTCAAGGGGCTCCCTGGATGTTTGGATTGACAATTAGTTCCGGTAGGTGGCGCTGCAATCGGGTTATACATTGGTCGCGTTCAGCAGAAAGATCGGTAGCATGAACCGCTACGCTACCGATAGGTAGCGGTATCGTGTTCTGCCGAACGGACAGCTCCTTTTGTCAGAAAATCACAGATGTTTGAAGTTCAGGTTAGGTGATTCGAATTTTCTTTGATTGCCTGTCACAAAAATAAATATTCAATCATGAATCCAACTATCATTTCATTACTCTTTGAGGAAGATAAAATTACGGCCAACATAAGAAGTGAACTTGTTGAATTATTGCTCAACCTCTGCCTTCATTGGAAGATGAAAACAGAGAAATTGTTCCCAGGAATCATAATTTTTATGAAGAGACAATTCCTCAATATATGTGTGATTTATTGGAAGACCATTTTCGAATGTCCCGAAATGCAGGTAATTCTTTCCGTCGAAAATATATGTCCAGCATCCATTTTTTCGCTCCTTATTTTTAATAAATGTCACAACTGTCAAACTTACAACATGTTACCGATACTGAGCGGAAAAAATCTACGCTCCTTAAAATGACAACCGCTACTCAACATGTTCCAAAGTGAGCGTACCGTTCAGCAGAAAAATCATCGAAATGTGACAACTGCTCCGCAACTGTTGGTTCTGCTGAACGCGACCATTGTTTTTCATTTTTATTGTTTGATGAAAATTATTTCTTTTAGTGTGTTAGTCCCCAATATGTTTTTAAATGAACGGCACGAAATACCATATGTTTATGTTTTTCTGAATCTACTTCCATATCAGATCATCATGGGCGTGTTCCACTAGGCGATCGAAACGTTCGTAGAGTCGTCTGTGTAGTTCTGCGGTCGTGCGCGTGATTGTTGTGGGACCTTAGTGGAACGCGCCCCATGTATATACCCTCGTCCCTCTTCCACTATCAAAATTTATAAAATTTGAATATTTCGGTATTGAAAATCGGAAAATCAAGAAGCAAATTCAAATGAGGAGAAATGCTTCTGATTGGTAGAATCCTTGCTATAACGGCGGACGAAATCAAAATCTACCCTCGGCGAGTCCATCTGCTTATTACAGCGAAACAAAGAGTGAAACGGACACGAGAAGATAGACACGTAATAAAAATCTACCCTTGGCGAGCCCATCTGCTTGTTACAGCGAAACAAAGAGTGAAACGGACACGAGAGGAGAGAGGAAGTAGATATGACGAGTTACGTCACGTCAATTTGATTGATCGTTTTCTCGTTGAAAATTAAATTTTTTGACGGTGGTTGAACTTTTTCAGTATTCTTATGGATATAGTAATCGATTCCAATTATTAAAAAAAATGCAAACATGTAAGAGACTTATTGGATCCGGTAGATGACACTAGAATCAGGTAACATTTTGTTTTTGACAAAAATTTGTTATTTTAGTGTTTTTATACTACTCGCAAATCTCCACATATTTTTTAAAATGAAAGAAAAACATAAGTTCAATAATAATTGAGCTAGAAAAAACTCCTGAGAAGTTTATAATTGATTGATGGCTTTCTGACAATAAGTCATAGCATAGTTATGTTTCTGTAATATGTCGCTGAAATTTTGCAGAAGCCTCCAAAACCTAATTTTAGAGCCAATTTCTAGATTTGAATATGATCGGATCTATATTGTTGGAGATATTGAAACATTATTGGAAACAGTGCATCGTTGGGTGAGTTCAGTAGCTCGATGGGTGACCGTTATCATGATAACTTTCGAACGGAAAGAGATAGTGACTTGCAATGTTCAGGGTTGGCTGCGCATCCATATGCCTCACTGAATTCACGTCAGTGCTTTGAAAAAAATTATAATAGACTACCGTTCACCGTTTAAAAATATTTTTTGGTTGAAATTTGAAAGTATGAACCTAAAATTCTTACGAATAAATTCGAGAATAACAACAATACGTATCATAAATTCTATAGATCATTTTTAAACGAATTTCTCCTTTCGAAACTGTTCAAAACATTAAAAACGTATACGTGATATCTCGGCATTCTCGATACCCGAGTTATTTAATGTCGGTGCCACATGCTAAACGATAGAAAATCATTCGAATGAAATCGCTCGCATATTTCAGAATATCTCGAGATATCTCGAGAGTTTTCACAAATCGAAAGGTTCGATTATTTTCACTCGAGGGGTCCCATCTCTAGTAAATTCGTAAGCCAAGAAGTGGGAATCGAGATATTATACCCTCTCCAATGATATTTCGATTGCTGGAATCTCTCGAGAAGCGAAATTTCGATTGTCTAGACTCTAGATCATTCGATTGTTCCCATGACTACTTATGCCTCACTGAATCTCCGTATTTCAAATGTCTTCCTATCGCTTATAATAAAGTGAGACGTCGAGATTTCCTCTCGAGAGACACTATACGTCTCTCAAGAACTTTGAAGCTTCTGAACTAGGGCTTCACGCGAAAGCGAGATTTTTCTCGTCTAGTCTCGTTCTGGTCTCGTAAAAGCGAGACGAGACGAAATGTTTTCAAAAATGTTATAGGCGATACCGAGACCACATACAGCGCAACACGAGAGTCTCGTTTTTGGTCTCGTTAAATTTTTTGTATGAAGTTTTATATACGCCTCGACTTTATTCAACACCCACAGAAAACAATTGAATATGAAGAGTTTCCACTATAATTACCAATATATTTTGTATATATTATGCATCGATCGTTCTAGAAATACACGATTTTTTAGAAGATTATTAATTCGTTATGACCTTGTGATAATTGAGATTATTTTTCAAGAAAAAATAGAATTCACAACCATAAAAACGGATGTCATTATGAATTGAATACTTAACGGACAACTTTTATTGCCCCTAAATCCCAATGCTTTGAAAATTTCGTCTCTATCTGAACATCTGGAGAAATTTATTCTCTTGTGCTCCTTGTAGTGAAGATGTGAACAATTATTGTATAGATTTGTGGAACTATAATAATACTGGTAAAGAAATGAAGCTATTCAATCTTTCGAAAAGTGTTATGAGGAATACGCCAAGAACACCCTCAATGATCCACCCACTGGGAAGGTATTCTTTGAAAACTATACCAAATTGTTCAATTCTATGTGGATGTCGATGTCGATACATTTTTTAATATATTAAAAAATGTATCGACATCGATAGCCTATTTCACCATCATCAACATCAACAAAACTTTCTGAATATTGCAAAGCTGAGTTTGAAGAATATTTGCTGTTAGAAAGAGCAAATAGGAATCAAAATAGTTTCCAGTGGTGGAGAGTGATGAAAAAGTTCTTCCTACACTTTAGAAGATGGCCGGTTATTTATTGATGGCTACATCCGTACCTCTTGAAAGATTATTTTCCACAGCAGGTATGATCATGGCAAAAACACGTACATCATTGAAAAATTATGTGATGCAAGCGTGATTATGTTTGAGTTCTTGGTCATAGAGTAATTTAAAAGTTGAAATTATCAGTGTTTAAAATTAAAAATAATATGTATATGTACAAGTATGTTTGTATAAGAGCGTAATAGATATAGCTTTACAAAAGTATTCATTATTGTATACTATTTCGTTTATATTATAATATTCATTATCGTTATTCCGAATTAAGCGAGATGAGACGAGACAAATGACAACGAGACGAGAACGAGACTTAAACGAGACTTAATTTTTTGGGTATTGGCGAGAGTGAGACGAAATTTTTTATACTCTCGCCTACTCTCGTCTCGTGTGGAGCCCTGTTCTGAACATAATTTTACTATTTCTTATATTACAGGTAACATGGTACCAGGATTCCTTCCTCCTTCAACCCACGGACAGAAGACTGATGACTAACAACGGACAGACGCACACACTAACCATACGTAATGTCCAAATGTCCGACTTTGGCAACTACAGCTGCAACGTGTTTAACTCCATAGGCAAGGATAAACGATACATCGAGCTGTCAGGAAAACCCGGTCCTGCGAGGATTACAAGTCCTTCATACTCAAACCCGAACGAATATCTACTCTCCTGGACAGTGCAGTCCGTATTTCCTATTATAGATGTCCGTATATTATACAGAAGGGTGATGGTGAGTACCTATTAGGAATGTACACTGTAAGAAATTTCACCACACCGGCCAACACCCGCTAACATCGGCCTGATTTCCTTAGAGGTACTGATCTTTTCAGTGTTATTTCGCACCATCCGAAATAACACCGACTTTCAGGTGTATTTTCTGCCACAATAAGTAATCAGCTTTCACACCAGAGCGATTGAGATTTATGATTCGGATGAGTGTGAGGTAGCACTAGATCAATGTGGTTTAGCACTAATTTGGTGTGAATTTGCACAAGTACCGTAGTGCATTTAGCACTGGTTTAGTGTGATTTAACTTTAGTTCAGTGTAAATTTGCACTGACCAAGTAGGTGTGCAATATCTTGTTCAGTGTTATTTAACACCGAATCAGATGCGTTTTAAACCCTCGTAGGTATTATTAAGTTGAAATTTACACCATTTTCAGTGTTTTATATGATATTGTTCATTTTATAATTTGAAACTCAATATCATATAAATCACCAGAAGGCTATGAAAAGGGTATAGGTGTTGAAAAAAAACTTTTAGTATACATATGAATTTATTCCTTTAAAGATTAGCTAATAGACAGTTTAATTTTTTATATATATTTTATATAATTTGTGAAAATACAATAAACAATTATTTTTTATAGAAATGTTTAGTGATTACTGAAGCTTAAAGAGATAATCAAAACTGTCGACAAACCAATCGAATTTTGGAGGCAGCACTTTCTGGTCCAGCACAAAATTCATCCAGATCAGGTGTCAATAATGTAGCGCTGGTAGTTTTTTTCAATTTTGCCAATTGTTTCTTCTGATGGTGAGGGGTTACTGAAATGAAAACATTTATATATTAATCATATAATTTGAATTGGTGCCTATGAAATAATGTGAGGCTGGCAGGTCTTTATATAATTGAAAGTTGTATCTTTTCAACGTGCTAAGGACCGATAATTGACTATCAACGCTGGTTTTATTCGATATAGATATCAAGAATTCACTCTTATCTGAAATAAAATATCCTTAAGAATAGGTTTTTGCGACAGTGTAATATACAGTTAAGATACGCAATATTCTGAAAAAAATATGTTCCCTTAGATTACCTACTACAAAAAAACACTCACCTGCAAGTGCTTCTTAATAAATCCTATTGATAGTTCACAAAAGGTTACATGAATAAGCCCTATTTATTTGAAGAACATTACGAAAATAAATTTCAATAAAGAAACTGTAATAACATTAATAATAAATAAGAAATTTCATCTAATTCAGATAATTGATCAAAACCTTTTCAAATAAAGAAAATTGAATGAAATATTTTTCACTGACAAATGTAAAATTTCAAAGTCGGTGATGGACGAATTTGAAAATCCAACCGACCAACCAACAGAAATATCTCATCAATGTTTTCGGGAAAAATTGACGAAATGAGGGTACCCAATTACGTAGGCACCCAAAAAATTAAATTGAACATTCATATGTACTCACTTGCAAACAGTATTATTTCCAAAACTTCCTTCGTCGGCCAAAACAAATTTGTCATTATTCTCATAAGTCATAACGAATCTTCTTGATGCACTTCGTTTTCCCAGATTCTCACTTCATAATGCATCATGAACCAACTTATAGTCTCCAAGGCACAAAATAATAAAATCAAACCCGATACAACACACAACATTGTAGTCTCTCATGAAATGTACGTGTTGTGTTAGAACTAATCAGAAGTATTGCGACATAACCAATCCCTTCACATTGTTGCCGGATATAATTATATTCTGATATTTTTAAAAACAATTGGTTTCGCAAATATCCATTTTCCAAAATTGGATGTTTCCAATTTTGTGTACTTGGTACAATATTTTTAGGGAATGCTGCAATGAGTAGCGATTTGTCCAAACCTGCAATGTAAAATTATATCATAGTCACTTTGAAGTCATTTTCTATCAGACTATTCATGATATACTTACCACAACAATCCATATGTTTATTTTTCGTGACTAAATATATCTCTTGATTGATATAGGTAGGTAACTACAAATATTCAACTATTGTTGTACTACGAAATTATTAAATAGCAAAAAATAAATTTGTGAATCATTGAGAGCGTGGAGGAATTGATTTTCATAGTCAAGAATGGGATGCATTGATATTTCCAATATTGATTCCAGTGTTCCGAAATCAACATCAATTTTGTTTGTGAGAATTCCCCATGGAAGGGCCCGATTCTTCCTGTCATCTTATAATTATCAATTCTTCACAACTATCGGCGATTTCTTTATATTTAAAAGACTCATCAGTGATATCTGTCTTTCGAGAAAGAATACTTGGCAACTATGTAATAATGAATAAGTTGACTAAATAAAGTATAATGTTCTTTTTGGGCGTATGTTCTAGGGGAACATCGTCCTATCATTTCGTCCAAATGTCTGTAATTTTCGAATTTCGAGCTGAAAATTGGCTAATAGACTAATTCGGACTCCCTGATCACGAATCCGGTGTCAGATTTTTGGGTGCCGTACGGCCGGCCGGCCGGCCGTACTTCCGGCCGTAGGCACGATAACAGGAGCACCGAAGGTCCTATCGACTTCAAACTTTCAGGGTAGGTTTCTGATCAAAATGCGATGGTTAAGTTCGTTAACGGGCAAAATCGGCCGGACGGTTTAGGAGTTATAGACAATTAAAATTTTGAGGTTATTTCCCTGATATTTCAGGAACTAAAGAAGATGTTGAATCGAAACTTGGTTTTTTTCGTGAACTATTCATCAGATTGCAACAAAAACTTGTACTAACGTCAATTGTAGTATTTTGCAACATTGTGCAAAATTTTGGCTCTATACGATTTCAATTTCTGGAGATATAAGACAAAATGTGTCAAATTTCCTGGGTCTCTCTCAGTATTTTCATCGATTATTATATAATAATCTCAATAATATTAAGGTATTCAACATGATACTGCTTTTTTTCTTTACTGGTCAGTACGGGCCACAAGGAAGATGAACATGCGCCCAATAGCTCCTGTCCACAGGGCTTGAACCAATTTTTATATTCCTGGTGCCAATTTGGATAGTTTGCTGGTCGAAAAGCGCTTGTAGCTACTTTCGTTGATTTCACATGTTTCAAAAGTTATACTTGGATAGTAAGTTATCTGGTTGTAGAGAAATAGGTATGCCCCTCAGCCAGGGATTCGGGGTGGGTTTAGGTGTTCTTATAACTGTGTGCGCCACGTAGTTCAGAATATGCAAAATTTCTATCCTTCGTCTTTCTTTACCTAATCCTGAATAAACTCTGAATCAAACTACGAAAACTCAAAGTAAATTGGTAAATCAAACTCAAAGGTACCCTTTCTCTCTATTGACCAAAACAACAAATAATAACGAGGGGGCATGTACCCTCCTGTACTCGTGTATAACGTTATACTCGATTTCCAATTCTGTTCAAACTATTAATCAAGTTCATTCACAAAAAAATAATAATAAACTTCAAGATAAATTAATATAGGGTTTGTCTGACCTCAGCTAGTAGTTTAGTAGGTTAGTTTTCGGCTGAATCCCAAACCTGCGTCTTCCTGGATGAAGGTGTCTTATTACTTGAAAAATTTCCACTCCCTCGGGATCTGCTCCGTGTAATCAAATGACTTCGGTGATTGTCTATACTCAATTTTGAATTTACCTCCTATTACAATGAAGGTAGTGAAATAAAAAAAGCCTTCTGCAAGACAACAACAAAAAATATACATATACATGAATTCAGGCCAAAATGCTATTACTTACGAGGTGTAGGGCGGCTTTGTGCTCTGGTTTATTGCAATGAATATCCGACTATCGTACTTGAGGGTGTACTTTAGGTAAGGCAATAAGAGAATTAACGTAATACACTCTCAAAATTAATTGCATCAACTTTCCTGATGAATTTCCGTTGAACAGAACGTTGAATTATCAAATCATTAAAGGATACTGTGGGAGGTATACTCATTATTCAACGGTTTTTTTCTGGGTTTTCTCTCCCAAACTCTGAAAAATATCTATAAAATAAAAATTAATTATTTTGTGATTTGCTTCTGCGTAAGAAACACAGGATATTTGTCAGAAGCAATCAATTGAACAATGTTGCCTAACAAACAACAACGAAACAACATCAACGAAGAAACAACTATAGCGTAACGTTTCGGAGTCTATATCAGACCCCTTCTTCAGACGCTCAACGAAAATCGAGAGAATTATTTTGTTGATAGTTATTTGGTGAAATTCAAGAATTGTTGAATTATCAGTCAAGCTAAACCGGTAATGATCCATATAAAATTCACGCATATGTCATATTGATACAAGGAAGGAACAAACATAAAAAATTATCGCGAAGAACGAAGTCTTGTCGACGTTCGAGCAATCAGAGGCGGTACTTGGAGCAGACATATAGGCAAACTTCTCAATAAAATATACTAAAATGAAAACTCAGCGGTTGAACAAAAATAGAACAAAAAGGAAAACGTGACAATCGTTCTTTCACATTTCACCATGCAGTGCTCATTTTCACCCAAAATATCACTTTTCTGATTTAGCGAACGTTTTGTATGAAGAATTGCCATTAAAACTTGATGGAAACTGAAATTTCAAATAAATTTTATTAATTCTTGATACTGGATCTGTTTGTGATATTTTCTGTCATAAATTACACTACCGAACACAATATGATCTTAATAAGGAAAATATTGATAGGAATGTGACATTCTCCTGGTAAATTGCATCGACAATATTCTTGATAGTATGAAATCAACCTTCACACCGAGATTTTTTTTAGAGTGTAGTCGTAAACGGAGTCAACTAATATTCCAGAAGATGGGAGGGCAATAAATTTTCCAGCACCGGGTACGGAAGTTATCGCAGATAATTTTTGCATTAAGGCTTTTATATGTTTCCATTTAGTGTCGCGGGGATTTTGTGATGTCAAAAATATTCATTCCTATTTTTTCTCGCTGCATGAGTAATGAGAAGAATTATTATGGTCGGCAGAATCTTTCCTCCTCGAAACACACACTCGTATCTGTATGACGTGAAGTCGGGAGCTTTGGCGCGCATGCTGTATTATCTATTCATGCGTCACACAAAACCCTCACGAAATACTCCATGAAGTTAAGTATGAATAAAGGAAGCGTTAATACGTGAAAAAATTCATTAGGGTTCAACTAAATTCAAATTTTAAAATGAAATAATTCCAAAAATAGAAAAACGATCCAGCTGAAATCCGGAAATATTTTGTATTTTTTTTCTAGTCATCAGATCCTCACGAAATTTTGCACAAACTTGTAGGTTTAAGAACTAATTACCTAGTTTCAATTCGAACCTAATCGTTTGAGACCATTTTCGGCAAAAAAATCGAAAATAACAGACATTTGAGCAAAATGATAGTACGCTGTTCCCTAGAACATGCGCGCAAAAATTAATGTATTGGTGTGCTCAAGACTCGAAAAAGGCTATTTTAGCTATTTATTTTTTGACGCTATGGCTCCTCGGAACAGAGTGCTTATAAATTTGCCCAGATATCTGTAATTTTCGAATTTTTGTCTGAAAATGGTCTTGAACGATTTGGTTTGACTCACTGATCAAGAATCCGTGGTCGAAATCGATTCTGTCCGGCCGGCCGTTAACACGATAACTCTCGAACGGAATGAGCTAGACAATTGAAATTTTCATAGTAGGTTTGAGGGATACATATACATATCTCGGGTAAGTTTGTTATTGGGCAAAATCGATCTAATAGTTTCGGAGTAACGAAAAAAAATATTTTTTGAATTAAATTTTTTTTAAGATGCAGTTTCATCATAAGAATCCATTGTTATCATATTAAACTCTAACAAGCTAATACTTTTGGAGATATGATGTTTCAAAGTTTCAAATATACATCGTAAGTTCTATGTATTCACAGAATGTGAACACAGAATCCGTCTGTGATCACTATTCATAAATGTCATCTTTTCCAGCTATTAGAGATTTTCAATTTGTAGTTGTTATTTTCTCTTGGAAAGCAAGTATTCGATTCTTGAATTTGTGAATATATACAAGACTGTTTTGATGTAGTTTATGGAGGCAATAGGAAAGAAGAACATAATGGAATCATCAAAAGAAATTACTGTTCGTTGACCACTGAGGTTGATATTACCTTTTACTTCCTTAAGTAGTGAGACATGTTCCTATATACAGTATTTTCATAATGTTGCTAAGAAAAAATACTGAAATATGGATCTACATTTGTGTATCAATCATTTTTTCTTGAGTTAAGGTTCATAATACAGAAAAGAATGTGTTAGTGGTATGAACTATTAAATTTTAAATTATGAAAAGGTGGATAGTATTTTATTAATATATTTTGAACTATTAAAATAATTTGTTCGTAATCCACTACCTACTCAAATATCAGGAATAAATGGACATTGATGATTGTCTCCAGCCTTGCTCTAGACATTTCGATGATACTTTCCTTGGGTATTTCCAGTTGTGAAAACTATGCACAGAGTGTAAGTTGCAATAACCCATTCCACGAGGTTGAATCATTGCAGATTGCTCATTTAATCTTGATAAATAAATTTAATGACAATTTTTGAAGCATTAAGGCATTGAAGCATTGTAGATTGCTCTTTTTTTTATGAGATAATATTTTTTAATCACACTTCTTTTTAATTTAATTTCTTTCATGATACATTTCTATCATAGGAATCCATTGATATAATTCCCAACTCTGTGAAACCAATACTTTCGGAGATATAATTTGTCTGTTTGAACAAGAGTGTAAAAAACTCCTGTCCACAGGGCTTGAACCAATTTTTTTTAAATCCCTCGGAGTTCGAGGAGGTTTTGAAGAAAAAAATTGTAAACATTGCCCAGAAAAGCGTAAAAAACCCAGTTTTTTATCTATATCTATATGAAAATTCTTGAAAAGCACTGACGTGAAGTCAGGAGCTTTTGCACGCATGTTCCATTGTAAAAGCACGCCTCATACAAAATCGATCGAGCTGAAATAATTTATCTTGTGATTTTCAAGTGATATAATCCTCGCGATCAGCGACGGACCTACCATGTTTGAATTGGATCAGATTTGTATTTTTTGTGTTATTGAGGAAATAACAACAAAATTTCAGAAGGGTATAACTCCAAAACCGTTTGGCAGATTACGCCTATTAAAGAACTCAAATGTTGCAATCGGATGCGTAATCTAGTCTGAAAATTACAAGTCTCTATCTCTTTCCTTTCGAAAGTTATAGTGGCAATCACCGGCCGATCGGACAGAATCAAATTTGACCTCAAATTCTTCACCTTAACTTTTGAGAACATTTTCAGCAAGAAGTTCCAAAATTACAGAGATTTGGTCCAAATGATAGCACGCTGTTCCCCAGAACATGCGCGCAGTAAAAATGAATCGCTAAATGTGTTGGTAAGCGCAAAACTCGAGAACGGCTGGACCAATTTAGCTAATTATTTTTTAACAATGCTTAAAGTTCGAGGAAGGTTTATGGGAATACAAAAATGGATTCACTAATCTTGATGAATTTTTTTTTAATAGTTCTAGTTATCTGAAATTTTTCCCAATAATTCGAAAAATACTGTTCTGATTGAATTGATACTCGGTAGTTAATTGAAAAATACCGACACTATGACTTATGCCGAAATTCGTGAGGATCGGAGGACTAGAAAATTTTAAAAGAATAATAAGAAAAATTCTATCAGATATCGCTGAAATATTGCGATATCCTTCAAAATCGTATTTTACAGCTAAGTATACTGTTGCAGATTAGGGGAAATATAGAAAAATTATAACCAATACATTGGACACTATATTTCCAATCAATGTACAAAATTTTCATAGAACAATGATGGAAATTGGTTTCTGATTGTGAGAACTGAAAACGTTCTGTTGTAAGAGCCATCAACCTCTATGTATAAATATGTGTTTGAGGTTGGTATTCATGTACATATCAATTATTATTATTGCTCTATGGTTAAGAATGACAGTTATCAAAATTACCAACGGACAGTTATGCAGATTGCAGATTATATTCCAAATAAATAAATTTAAACAACCTGAGACAATTTGAAAAAATAAATCCTGTTTCAATTTTGGAGCCAAATTTCAAATAATTCTGAGAAGGGAATTCATGTAATGAAATTTTCGTAAAAGTGCCGAGTCATATCAGTCTAAATTGTATCATGATAGGGCGCCGCGCCTTCGCCATTTTGCATCAACAACGCTTGTAGGATTAGTAAACAGTCCTTATATATATAAAACAAAGTGAAGAGTAGTTACACGATTTATAACTCGATGAAAGCTGGACCTATTCATGATATTTGATTTGCTGTATTTCTGCCCACCCTAAATAGCAGATAACAATTAAAATATCGGAAAAATTCACGAAAAAAAAAATGATGAAGAAATTTCATATTCTGATACATTTTGTATGAAATACGACATTTATTGGGGAATTTATTGATTCAGGGACGGTACGAAGTTTGCCAGGTCAGCTACTTTTATTTATAATTGCTTAGTATTCCGCAGAGTATTGTTGCTGCAAAATGGCGAAAGTGCATGCCTCATTTCATCATCCAATTTGGACCGATTTGGGAAGATAAAATAAAGTGAATAACACCCACTAGAGAACTAAACAGTGAAGATAGAATCTTGGATATAATTTTAATTGACGTAAAACAACGTGGGGTGTTTTCTAATTACATATTCATTAATTTAATCTTCATGCTACCGTTATAGTCTGTCCAGTTTATCAGAAGAATAAACTTCCACCTGGGTGTTTTTGATCTGCTGCCAATTCTCACAAATATTAAGAAGTAGTTGAGTTTGCTATTTGATACTATGTACACTGCCCCAAAAGTCTGGAATAAATTCCCCAAAAATTCAATTTTGTCAGTAAAATCCTCTAATATGTCCACTTATATTATTATACTTACTTGTGCATCTTTTAGTATGAGAATCAACTTAATCTTACCCCATGGAAAGGGTGATAGTTATTCAATTTTTTGTTTCATTATCTGATACCCCTCATCTTTTTAATCAGAAGTTGACCATTCATACCCCTTAATTGTGGCCCACTCAGCAAATACCTACAGGTGAAAACGATGGTGAAATATTTAATAAAATAAGCCAGCAAATTGATTGAAACCAATCGAATCCGAAATGCAGGGGTGGTAATGGAATAAAATAAATTTAGAAATAACATATATGTGTTTATTTATATAGATTACAATGAATTGATATTTTTATTATATTCATTGAAAAATATTGATATAATAATCATCCCCAGCACTTCCGACTCGACACGTTTAAATCAATTTTGATATAAAATATTCATAGCTTTTAGAATAATTCACCCTAGTTATCACGCCCATTTGTTGATAGTGGAGAAAAATTATGGCTTATGGATGATTTCATAAAAATAAAAGCTTTCAATATCGGATTCAAAAAACGGTGATTCTAATTTCAGAAAAGGGATAGTGATGAGTCAATAAAAAAATTGGTTCAAGCACTGACGCGAAGTCAGAAGCTTTTGCTTGTATGTTCCCTTGTCCATTCTCCTGTATTGGACACTCTTAATCGAATTTTCCATAGTAAATTCGATTAATAGTGTCCAATATAGGAGAATGGACAAGAGAACATACGCGCAAAAGCTTCTGACTTCGCGTCAGAGCTGGAACCAATTTTTTTTTCAATGATTTTTTAAAAATTCTTCTAGTTCTACGAACCTCACGAAATTTTGCAAGAATTTTCGCGTTGACATTCTACAACTAATAACCATATTTGAATTGAATCGGATTTGTATTTTTTGAATTATTGAGGAAATAACAACCAAATTTCAGACTGATATAACTCCAAAACCATTTGGCCGATTATGCTAGTTTACGAACTAAATGTTGCATTCAGATGCCCAATCTACCCTGAAAACTGCAAGTCGCTATTTCTTTCCATTTTCAAGGAATCATGAGATACCTACATAATATTTTTTCGTAATTTTCAGAAAAATTTCTAGTGGTACGGTCCTCACAACATTTTACAAACGTCTTTATGTCAATATTCTACAACTAGTTTCCAAGCTTCAATTCGATCGAGTCTATATTAATTGAGTTATCGAGGAAATAATATTCCAGATGGGTATAACTCCGAAACCGTTGGGCCCATTATGCCCTACAGCAAACTTAACTCCATAGACAAGATATACTTAACTCTCCCAGATGCGCTACCTATCCTGAAAATTGCAAGTCCCTATCTCCTTTCGTGTTGCAGAGGCAACGATCACCAATCCACCTACTGAAGTCACACAAGGCTGCTCGGATCTCCAACAATATAAATCCGATCATGTTCAAACTTGGAACTTGGAAGTAGAATTAGCTACTGAAGGCTCTCGTAAAATGTCGAAGTCGGACGAATAGTTTCTGATTTTTTTCAATAATTTTCTATGATTTTTTTTTAATTTTATAGTAATACGATCCTCACGAAATTTTGCAAGAATTTTCGCGTTGCAATCTACAACTAATAACCATGTTTGAATTGGATCGGTTTTGTTTTTTTCAAGTTATTGAGGAAATAACAACCAAATTTCAGATGGGTATAACTCCAAAACCGTTTTGCCGATTATGCCTATAAATAATCTCAAATGGCGCATTCAGAATCTTAACCTAACCTGAAAATTTCAAGTAGCTATCTCTTTCCGTTCTTAGGTTATCGTGCCGTAAATATAATATGTTTTCATAATTTTTTAAAAATTTTCTAGCTGTATACGATTCTCACATAATTTCACAAACGTCCTAAGGTTTATATTTTACAACTACTCACCAAGTTTCAATTCGATTGGATTAGTATTGGTTGTAGACAAAATTATTACTCGGAAACCAATGGGCCGATTATGCCCATTAACGGACTTGTCCGTCGTATTGGCACGCGCCACCTACCCTGAAAATATCAAGTCGCCATCTCTTTCCGTTCTCAAGTTCTCGTAGCAACGGACGGCCGGCCAGCCGGACAGAATTTGACATCGAATTCTTGATCAGGCAGTCGAACCCAATCGTAGAAGATTTTTCTGTTAATACTGTCATCTTGATTCCAGTTTTTTAAGAGCATCGTACAGAATTCCCTCAAGCATTAAAGAGTACTTAGGTATAATTCAACGGTAATATGTTGTGTTCCTAACACAGCAGTATGACTGTAATATGATTGTGATATAATTTTAATTTATTCTATTATACTGAAATAAATTACATTCCATCTGGCTCACATCTCATATGTTTGATGAATCATTCACACGGATATTTCCTGTGGGATTATGTACGGCGCGCCCGTAAATCATTCATATTAGGTCTCGGAGGGGCAAGCGGGGCTAAAAGTTAGTTAACATGGACATTATTACCAAACTCTAATTTCAAGCTTCAAAAAGTTACGTCAACATGTACAAATAAAGTTTCAGATAACAGATTACTCCCACTCGCTTAATTTAATTATCCATATGCTTCTTTCCTAATATGTATCATATTGTTACATTTTCACTGCGATCGTCTTCAAATAAACTGTTCCACAAGAGTTAGGGATATCATATTAAGTTGTTCTGAGGGGCGTAACATTTTAAAGACAATACCAAAAACATGATCAACTGCCAATAAAAACTTATTCATTCGATTTGAATGCATATTTTCACCATCTGGTCGTCTTTTTTCTTGAGTTTGGCAGTTTTTCACATTATTCGTAAGATTTAGCATTTCAATATGCAGTTAATTTATTGTCAGTCTCGTAGCGATATCGAACTTAGTAAATTTCACGAGCTTCTTAAGATGCCAAGACGTAAATTAACAAACGCCGAGGCTAATAGGGCTATCGGTATGCTACAGGGTGGCCTCACTCAAGTCGCTGTGGCAGAAACATTTCAAGTATCGCAAAGTGTAATATCGCGACTCTGGAATAGGTTCAATGAGACAGGTTCGGTGCAGGAAAGACATAGGGTTGGTGAACCAAGAAAAACAACACCCGCACAAGACCGTTTTGCCACCATTTCGGCGAGGAGATATCCTCTTTCTTCATGTAGGATGCTGAGAGAAATCGACTTATAAATGGCAATGGTCCTGAAATTTCCATTGAAACCATCCGACGTCGTTTGGGGGAGATTAACCTGGCTTCTAGACGTCCATTGAGGGGTGTTCCGTTAACACGTGAGCATAAACGACAAAGATTAGAATGGGCCAGGTAGCATGTTAATCTAAACGTCCAATGGCGTAGTGTACTTTTCACAGATGAATCCAGATAGGTCGATTTTCAGATTCTCGAAGAATAAGGGTATGGACTATGCCGCGTTTACCCCGAAATCGCCCTCATGTGCAAGAGGTTCATCCATTTCGAGGAGGCTCTGTTATGGTATGGGCTGGGATATGTTACAACGGGCGCACAGACCTTCACATTTGTCCTGGCAATATGACTGCTTCACATTATAGGGAACATGTGATTGGCAACGTAGTGCCAAATTTTCATGCTACCATTGGTGAAGCTTTCCAATTTCTTGACGATAACGCAAGACCACATCGTGCAGCAATAGTAGAAAATGCGCGAGACGAGCATGTTATTCCACGTTTAGCAATACCTCCGCATTTGCCAGACTTAAACTGCATAGAACATGCATGGGATATGCTACCAACCTCCACCAGAAACATTGAATGACCGCAAAGCACTACTGCCTCGTTTATGGAATGAAATTCCTCAAGATATGCTCAACACCCTCGTTGACAGTATGCAACGAAGGTGTCAGGCGGTCATTGATGCCCGTGGAGCCCATACCTTGTATTGAAGGCATAAAAAGACAAAAAAAACAATAAAATATCCGGAAATAAAAGTTGTTAAATCTGACCCTATTCTGTTAATCACCCTGTATATGTTGCAGACCAAAAAACTTACGTGCATTTATAGTTTTAAACCTAAAACTATATTAAATGACGTTTTCAGCGCAAACAAATGTTTCAGAATGTCAGTTATTTTAGTTGAAACGATTATCCCTAACTCTTGTTTTACGGATATCTGACGAAAGTCTAGGGAAAATAGGTTAACTGTCAATACGACCGAACAAGTTGGAGAAAGGAGAGGGCTAAAAATTAAAAAAGCACAAGAAATGGAGGAAATATATTCATAATGATCATTCGAATCTCTGAGATGATATTCTTCTTCTTATAATCTCATTAACTATTCAGGGTGGGCCACTGGGCCACTGTCGATGGTAACCTGGACTTTTACGGAGAACGGGAGGTACGATTTTATTGAAAATTCTGTTTCTTGGCTATGAACCACTGCTTCATCGATCTAAAATATTCTCGGTTCTGCGTTCCGTTTTTTGACGAGGGAATCCACATTGAAGAAATATATCCCCATCAATATTTTTAAATTTCAGCAAATTTTGAAAACAATAGTTACAAATCACCACACTCACGGGGAGAAAGGGTTTTTTGCTGAGGTTTTTCCCTAAGCTCTTGTATCATACGTCGAATTGTATGGTACCCCGTTGTACACCAACCTCTGCTAACACATATACAGCTCTCAGTCAAAAGAATATAAATATACCATAAGAATCGTTAATGTCATTTTTAATTCTAACAAGCTAATACTTTCGGAGATATGATTTTTCAAAATTTCAATAATAAATCGTATTTCTATGTTTTCACAGAATTATATAATTATTCTAGGTATGAATTGTTATAATATGATCTGTGTTGATACATGTCAACTTATTTTCCTGAGACATGACATTGTCTAATTCATTTCAGCAATCGTAGAATTATGAGAATTATAATATGATATCATACTTTTTGTTGGTTGATATTTTCATGCCCATGGTTAATACATATTTCTATGTTTTCACAGAATGATATAATTATTCTAAGTACCCAGTAAACATGATATATCACAGAAACATTTCATATGAGATATGTGTGAAGCATTTTGAAACATTGCAAAGTTATGTTTCATGAACATCTCGCAAATGTTTATATGGAACATCGCTTCGCATCATCAGTGATATATCACAGTGACATGAAATATGAGACATATAATATAGGTATTATATGGGTATTAGAAAACATTCCAGTAATCTAACGGAAATGTTTGAATGTAACACGGCCTCTAAAAAAAGCAATATCGGTGAAATATGTATATTAAATTATTTAACAAGTATAGGTGCATTAGCCTTTCCAACATTTTTTTTTTCAGTTTTCCGTCAAACGACAATGATACGTATTAATATATATCATTATCTCTTCAAGAATATATATTCAAGAATAAATCTTGTCTGAAAGATTTAATACTAGCCTAATGTCAAATAATGAATGCTGATTGCTGATTCTGATTGGTTGGCGGTAGACGGATGCGGGCAGCCATTGTTGTTCTGTGCGACTTCATTGTGTGCGACAGACCCATGGATCACAGATTACGCGTGGTTAGGAGTGGAGGTTATGTCTGTTGATGATCATTTAATTTGGTGGTAATATATTAGTGTTCTGTGGTGGAAAGTAGAAGTTTTGGCAGTTTTTAAGTTTCATTCATCATTGTGCGATAGGATAAATTAGTTCATACTCTTTGAAACTAATAAGTGATTAATAAATATATGGTTTCATCCAGCGGTGATAAGGAGGTGAATTCTTTATAATATCATACTTACTTGATTTTTTTTTTTTGATAACTTTTCTAATAATATATTTATATTATATCATGGAGCAACGACGAAAGAATAAGTTGTTTTCATTTTATTAAATTTTTGTGCTATATAATATATTTTTATTTAATATTTCGATTCCAGGTTTTGTTGTACACCTTTGCATAAATGATGAATAAAAACTCAATTTGATAACATTTGTTTAATATATTGACTAGAACCTTCGATAGTATTCTTGTTGACACCAATAAGGATTTAAGTGTAATGTTGTATATTTACTCTTTACGATAGGTTTGTTCCAAATCAAGAGATTATCGTACAATGCAGCGTCATGATTCGGAGCAGTAGGTAGAAAAGTCACATTTTTTATACTGCTCCGAATCCTGACGATGCATTCTCCGATAATTTCTTGATTTGGTACAAACCTAATGAAATACCTGAAGATTGAAGTAGAATCAATTAAGAATGTTTTTGTTCCAGTGAAAAATCGGTCTGTAACATATCCTTGGTATATTGCAATGAGACCAAATTAACGTTAAAAGTAACGTAGATATACCGCCGTATTCACAAAGCATTCAATCTCATCCTAACTGAGGCCCCTCAGTTACGGATAATTAAGAATCGCAACCTCAGTTTAAGTGAAAATTAACGTGAAACAGGCCTGTTTAAGCAACGTTACATAAGTTAACTGAGGTTGCGATTCTTATTTATCCTTAACTCTGAGGACCTCAGTTAGGACTTAACGGAGATTGAATGCTTTGTGAATACGGCGGAATATCTACGTTACATTTCATTCATAGGGGTAGAGATGTTTCAGAAACATCTACGAGATCGTTAATGTCCAAGGACATTTATGCTTCAGTGGAAACATATCTCAGAAAACGTCTCAGTAACATATGATTGAAACATATTTGAAACATATATTATATGTTTCAATGATATGTTACTGAGACGTTTTCTGAGATATGTTTCCACTGAAGCATAAATGTCCTTGGACATTAACGATCTCGTAGATGTTTCTGGAACATCTCTACCCCTATGAATGAAATGTTTCATGTTACACGTGAAATGTTTCAGCTATATTACTGAGTATACTTATCTATGAATTGTTATAATCAGAGACAATAGTAAAAATATTCTCTATGGTTATAATATGATCTGTGTTGATATTTTTCAACTCATTTTCCTGAGACATGACATTATCTAATTCATTACAGCAATCGTAGAATTATGAGAATTATAATATGACATCATACTTTTTGTTGGTTGATATTTTCATGCCGATGGTTAATCCATATGATGATGGGAATGGTAATGGTGAGTTGATAATATTGAGTTCAGAATATCTCCAGTAAAATCAAAAATGGAATATTGGTGTACTGGTGTATTGGAGTGGATTTGAGGAAAGATATATATTATCGTTCATCATAGAATTGAGGAATGAATATCTCGTATGAGTCGTTTGTTGGGTAGAATTCGTCTATTGGTTTTGGATTAATAATTTTTGGCACTCTTATTGAATTTAAATTTTCTATAATGTTTTAATTTAATTTCTGCTACGATGAAGTTCTTTCATCAGAATCCATTGATATAATTCCCAACTCTTACCAATACCTTCGAAGATATGATTTGTAAAAGTTTGAACAAGAGCGCCAAAGCTCCTGTCCACAGGGCTTGAACCAATTTTTATCGTTTAAGTATGTCTCGGAAAAGCCTCGGATTTTGAACAACAACATAATAATACATTGTACTTTTTGAAACGCACTGAAATGTACACTGAAAACTATTTGCATGAAAATATTGTGAGTAGTTCTCCATATAATTTTGGGTGAGGTTAATGAAGAATGACCCTGTATAGCTGTGCATCTACATATATTATCATTATGTAGATATACTACATCGAACTGAATGGAAGCTATTAATTATTTCTAACTCATCGTTCATTTTATTTCAGGTGAACACTACCTATCAGTACCCTGGCCAGTGGCATGATCTCCTTGTTAAGCCTTCACAGCGTTACAACTCAGCGACTGGTGAACGCTACCAATCCTTCAAGCTGAGTGGTCTAATACCAGACTCTGTTTACGAATGTCTAGTTCAAACTAAAAACCAGCATGGTTTCGGCGAGTTATCTGATCTTCATCAATGGTTTTCGTCGCAAAGAGGGCGACCTTTAGTATACAACCGTGGTGATTGGAGCCATAGACGATGTGGTTTATTGGAAATTATTATAATCCTGACTTGTTTTTATAATTTCAGGAAATAGTTTCAATGATATGTTCACGAATGAATTACCAACTTCCTCTAATTTTTGTAATGTAATATATTTTTTCTTGAATAAACAGAAAGAGAATGTGAGTCATTTGAATAAGCGGTCAGGAAGACCACAAGGAGAATTTATATTAATAATAATAATAAATGTATTCATCCTTTAAGACGTTTAACAATATACATTGTTAAACGTCTTAAAGGATGAATACATTTTTTATTATTATTAATATAAATTACAAATTAATTGTTTATTTCATTTTTCTAGGGAGGGCGGTGCCCCGCAGCCCTCCCTCACCAGCCGCCTCTGAATGCCAGACCGTTCAAGAGTGGGGTAGAGGCTAATCTATTAATAGATTAATGCTATTATAGCATGGAAGCTTACCTTACTGATTACTAATCAGTCTAATCAGTGATTAGACAGTATTGTTATCTAACTTTCAGAATGTTTCTCTATTTTTTGGACTTATCCTAGGATAAGTCCAAACTTATCAGAAACATTCTGAAAGTTAGATAACAATACTAGGTAATCAGGGCTGCGGGGCACCGCCTTCCCTAGAACAATGACGTACATAAATAAACAATAAATTTGTATATTTCATATTCGTGCTATTGTCTCCAAACTGGATCAACAGTTATTGCAGTTCGGGGGATTTTCAAAAGATTTCTAACTTTTAGTTCATATTTCGTCAATTTTTTCTACGTTGAACAATTTTGATGATAATTTTGGTTTATTTGTATCAGAAGAGGATATGCATGTTATGTACGAAAAAAGTAAAACTATGCTAAGAGGTTGAAAAGAATTTGTTTTGAAATATGGTATATGAATAAATAAAAAATCAATTTCTAATATCAATTTGTCTGCAACTTTCGAATTTCACAATTTTTCTATGCCAAAATGATTTTAAAACTTGCCAAATTCCTTCTTCAATCTCTAAAATTCGTTAGATTGCTTAACTAGCTTCATTTCAGCAGATTTTTTTACTAGCAACCTTTCGAATGTCCGGCATATAAAATAGTGAATGTGTAATGTGAATCAAAAGGCAGCGTGAGTAAATATCAGGCTGAAAATAAAAACTGAAGGCATTAGAAAGACGGCACGTGCTTGCCTATGGAATGGTGGAGGTCATCTCGAACATAATTTATGAATACATTTTCCAATGAAATTTCGAGCTTAGTTGCAACAAAAAAAATATTGAATTCATTTTTTTTTCTTTATTTGCTTCTTATATCCCCTTTCAAATCATACTTATTATTCAAACGGAACCAGAACTCAAATAATTATCTAGGAAACTGTTGATTTTCGGTTATCATTAAAAATGGCTCAAAGCACAGCAAATAATCCATACTAACACCTCCTCCAAAGTTCACGTCTGATATTGGAATCACCCTGTATACTTCGATTGATTATTTTGATAACTTGGTAATACCAAGATAATCAATAAATATCTCAAAAAAATTGTCTTTTTATTTTATTTAACACGCCCTTAACTGTTTTTATGTATATGCAAATAAAATTGTAAAGAATACAGTAGATTTCAGTATGATATATAAAATTTCGGTTTCGGTTTCGGCCGAAACTGAGAGCCTGGCCGAAAGCTATAACTGTCTATATGCATTTCTCAAAAGCCCTTGACAGAGTCAACTAACTGCCTTCTGCTTGCCAACCTCTAGAGGCTTTGCGGGTTTTGGTGCGATACTTTGTCGAGTTGGTTTCATAGTTTTCACTCAGGCAGGATCCAGCGTGTTAAATTGGCTCATTACATCTCTAATTCAATACAGATTACATCTGGAGTTCCTCAGGGGTCCCATTGTTGTCAAATTTGATTTAACCTCTTACTAAACCGTTTACCACTAATTAAGAACAATACAGTTTTGATGTATGACGGTATCAAGCTATTTCGCCCTGTGGTGTCAAATAATAATTGGCTGTTTGCTGCTGCAGGCTGACCTAGACAGTTTTCAAAAGTAGAGTGAACGGTATGAACTATGAACCCTTACATCTCAAAGACTACAGCTTTTTATTTTTATAATGGGACTTTTGAAGCTTATGACTATCAGCTAGAGGCCACTATTCCCTTATACAGACCGAGGACCATAAAGGACCTTGGACTGACACTATACTCAAAGTTCTCTTTCTCCACTTACAACCGGGAAATGGCGTATATATAAGGCCATGAAGGTCTTGCGATTTGTGCAGTAGATTATTGTGGGTCTTTCGGTCGATGCATTGATTTTCCGAGAGCAAGAACTGACGCCTTTCATACTTATTCAGTGCTCGTAGCTCAACTCAACTGAACTGAGCCGCGTTAACCCTCCCATAGCCGACGTGAAACGTTATGTGTAAACGATCTCGCCACCTATGGGGGAGGACAAGGAACTCGGTCTACCCTCACAGCAGAAATTTGAACTGTGAAAGCATATAGCCCCATTCCCACATACATTATCTTCCTATGGCCATGAACGCTGTTTAGCGTTTTCGAAATAATATTGAAAAATGGCTGATACCGTTATTAATAAATCAAAAACTTCATAACGTTCTGCCAATAAGGTCTCGGAATGGGTTAATGTATTATTTATTCTTATGCAGAGTTCTCCAATCAAATTCACACAGAAGGGATGTCATTAAATTGCCGAGAGCAAGAACAGACGCGTTTCAGACTACTTGGTCTTCATCAGTGTTATGTAGCTCTCAAGAAATTAAACTAAACTGAGCTGTGTTGACCCTTGGTGTATATACAAACCCATTCCAAGACCCTATTGGCAGAACGTTCTGAACTCTGAACGGTATCAGCCATTTTTCAATATTATTCCAATATTCATTCACACTCAGTTTTCCAACTAGAAGATAAATTCTCTAACAATGTTGAAACCAGTAGAAATAATGTAATATTAAATAAAAAGAATTTATTTTGCAACAACGTTGAACCCCAAAATTAGGGTCACAAACTACCATATATACTTTATTACAGTAGAAAAAATTAAAACAATACCAATATTAACAAATTCACATTCAAATAAATGTATGGTGTTTCTGTACAACAGGAGCCCTGATTTATAGATTCATCAACTCTATCAATTAACTTAAGGAACGTAACAAATTATTCCATAGATTCTAATGATGTTTCATGTGGAGATCTATCAATGAATAACAAGGAGATCAAGTTTGCGAAAAAATTTCTTCATTTTTTCCACTGGTATGGTTCTCACAATGCTGTACACCATTGGGCAGTAAATCATCCATTTGATTATCAGAAGAATCATTAGAATAAGAACGCATTGACTCTTCCGAATTTCCATCGGAAGAATGGCTATATAGTGATGAATTCAGAAGGAAATGAGAATAAGCTAAACTATTCAAATGAACAGCGTTCAAATTTGGAACTACAATATTTTCTTCACTGTTATGAAGTACTTCACTGGTCATTCCATTCATATCTTCACCTCTCAGTTGGATACTCTTTTGTTGCTCGCTGTATGCCGTTAATGACTGAAAAAAACTGGCATTCAGGGCAGTGACATCCTGCTCAAAATTCCTCAAAGTTAAGAATGTATCGTCTACTACGTTTTTGGGGTGGGTCAATTCCTGTTCTAATCTTTGTATATACCGTTTCTTAGCACTATACTCGCGATTCTTCTTCAAGCGTTCCACCCTTTCTTCAACTGTTTCATTCCTCCTCCTATTTGTCACTCTTCTCAAATCCCTCAATCGCCTCAAGATCTTTTCTTCTTCGCTTTCATTTTGCCTTCGCGCTTGGGCTCGTGCTGCATCTTGCATTCTTCTGATTCTAGTTTCCTCTTCAGACTCTTTCCATCTTCTTTGACGTGCTCGCAAGACATCTTTCACTCGTCGAATTTCCCTCTGTTCCGGTGTTTCCATCATGCGTTTCCTCGCTTGCCTCTCTGCATTAGCCTTTTTCCTCATCTCTTTCTCTTCTGGAGTTTCCAACTTTCTGCGTAAAGAGGCTCTTTGAGCATTCTGTAATCTTCTACAAAGGCAATAACGATGTAACATTAAAATGTGTACATCTACAATCAATGTATTGAAATCTGAGAACAAAGATGACTAAATAACAAAGTTCAACTACCCCTGATATATTGGTGAGAAATACAACTTGAACTAGA
This sequence comes from Halyzia sedecimguttata, assembly GCA_937662695.2. Lineage (NCBI taxonomy): Eukaryota > Metazoa > Arthropoda > Insecta > Coleoptera > Coccinellidae > Halyzia > Halyzia sedecimguttata. The sequence goes on along the minus strand of OW569417.2, from coordinate 17,600,946 downwards.
ATTTAATTGAAAACGATTCCTCCAGAATTTTCTAGACCAAATTGCGGACAAATATCGTCAATAAATCTATTTCTTGACAATACTTACCGCACTAGGATTTTACTCACATGTCAAATCAGAACTTATTCTTGATATTGCTCATATGAAGGTTATCGATAAATTTGGAATATAATTTGAGGTAATTGTATAATGATTCTGAAAATATATCGAAGACAATTATAATTCCAATTAAATTCATCAAATACATATTTCTTGCATTTTCTATTTGGCTTGGAGAAAAAGGGGAGCGGTGAGAAATTGTTGAGGAAAATATAGTAAGAGACAGACTTCTAATGAATTTCATTCAATCTAGATCTGTTGACAATAATTGGTTCAGTCAAAAATCGTCTTCATTAATTCGGATCAAAATATCGAGCATCCCTCATAGTAAAAAAACTTATCTTATAAATACATGAAAATTTCTTACTTTTCTCAATAGATAGCATACCTTTCAGCTAGCAGCTCTGGGGTTTCCTTGGCACGTCTTCTGGCAACAGCCTGTGCCCTTTTATTTCTGAAATTATATAGATACATGAATAAATGGATTTTACATAAAAAATTATACTTACTTTCGATTAAAATTGAAGAAAGTGGATTGTAAAGGTTCTTCTGAAAATAAATTAGCCTATAATCAGTAAATCGGCATTTGATTCAATATAAAATAATGCATTTTCAATAAAGTTAATAGTCAGTATCCTCCATTGCGATGGATATTCCTGTAGGATTTTAGGAATGATCATAGATCTCGAAATGATGGAATTATCAAATTTATGGTTAATGTAACCAAATGAAAGTACCTTAAAACGTTAGTTCATTACCTGCAGGACCAAATTGACTAGATACTTCTTCAACCTTAACATTTTTTAAAATATCAACTGGAAATACAGATGAACTTGTTATGTCATTTGTATCCCAGAAATCTGCCTCGGCAGGCTCAGTTTTAACAGACATATTTCCCAAGGAAGCTTCAGGTTTTCTGTTTGGGATAAAATAAAATGGAACTGCATCATTTTTCAAGCTACAAAGTATGATGAATATTAAAATTTGAATTCAGTTCGTTGCTCATCAATTACCCTGAGTATATATCATTGCCATCAACAAAATCCTCTTCTGTAAAATGATCTGAGCAAATAAATCTGCCTCGAAAAGGCTCTGGTCCTTGAAATGCAAAATCCTCAAAAAATTCCCTACACCCAATTATTTCAACCCATTGTATACACCTGAAAGTAGGTAAGCTCTATCAAAATATTCTGCAAGTTATTAATTACACATACAAATTGAAATCTTGGGGGAATTCATAAAAACAAGAATTTTTAATGGAACTAGTGTTATTGCAACCTATAAAGGAACATGTCCTATTATTATCCATCTATTCAGCAGTTATAAGTTCATCAAACTAGATGAAAGAAAATAATATATACACTATCCTTAATTCGGATGAAAATAGGACTAATAGGAGAATTGCATCCAAAATGAGAAAAATAGTAAACAATTTTGACAGTCAACTACTCTCTGCATGCACAGAACAAAGTTACACTAATAGAATCATAGAATAAAGAATTCGTTTTTCTTTATTCAAATCCTAGAACGCAGTTTGACAACCCTGATTTGGAATGTCCCGAAAGGCCTACTTTGCAAGTTTCAAAATATTACTGGTGAAAATACAATTCGGCAGCAGAGACTACTAATAGGAAGAAAAAGTATTATGTCATATCATATATGACAATTATCGTTTTCTGGTCTCTTGTCATTGTGTTCTAGACTAGATAAATCAAAATAATTACGTAGTGTTTTGTACTAATGTGTGGTTATTAATATTTATATAGAATCGGTTACTATCGAAATGGCAAAATAACAATTTTCTGGAATTATTAAGTGTCAAATAGTACACGTGATAAGGGTGGAAACTATATTTTCACATTAGGTATCACTTATTACACATGTAAGTACAGCTACTGATATTATGTTGAATTCATAATAAACTTGTGTATTCATTTTAGGTTTGCAGAAAAAGATGACAGTTTTGGAGGATGAAGTAATGCCTGTGCGTGTACTGTCTAAAGATAAGTATTCGAAAAATCTACTGAAACGGAAAAACTCCTCAAGTAAAGATTTGCCAGCCAAAAGGAAATTAACTGAATCCAAAGATAACATGTTGAATGGATTCCGATCTGATCAACGGCATAGTGGAGATAATATACAGGAAGCACCTGTAGCTAGTTTGTCTAATATGGGTAATACATGTTACCTCAATAGTGTGCTGTATACATTGAGATTTGCCCCAACTTTTCTTCATAATCTTCACCACTTAATTGGAGATCTCAATATAGTTCAAAATCGGTTGAGTCAAAATAGGGCAAAAACTTCTTCTTTAGGTCGAAATATTGGTGCTATTAGTGGACCAAACTCTCGAAGTGCAAGCTCAAGTACAAGTAGTAAAGAATTTTTTACTATTCCAAATGATATAATTCCAAAGTCTAAGGTTCAAATAGTGACTGAAAGATTACATGAACTATTTATAACTATGCATAATCTAGAACTTAAAGAATCTAGTGATCCTTATCAACCTGTCGCACTGTTACAAGCTGTTCGAGAAGCAAATGTTATATTTGAAGGTAATCACCAACAAGATGCTCATGAACTTCTGTTATATCTTCTGGACAATATACGAGAAACCTGTGAATTTCTATCAGCCCAATTACAACATAATCCTGATTTACTCAGTGAACCTGAAAGTGCTTCCAGTTCAAACAGTGGAAAAATTTGGGGTGTGAGAAGATCATGGAAAAAAGGCCCATCTAAAAAAGAAAAAGGATTGAAAGGTTCCATTAATGAAGATGTTATTAACGAATCTGTTGCTACAGATGATGATGTTGATGTAGGGGCAAGTAATGATGTTCAGCAAAAAAAGATTGGATTCAACTTTCTCACAGAAGATTTTGAAGGAATCACATTAGTACGAACAAAATGTTTGGAATGTGAAAGTGTAACAGAAAGAAAAGAACCATTTTATGATATTCCAGTACCTATTATAAGTGAATCTGACTTTGATATTACAAAAATTGAAGATGTTCCACCAAGTGAAATATACAGAAAAGCTTGTGTTACTTCTGAGAAATTATGTGATGCTAACAAGTATTTATGTGATGAATGTAAGCGATATAATGAAGCAAGCAGGGATGTTCTATTCGAGAGACTACCAAATATGATGATCTTACAGTTGAAAAGATTCAATACTTCTACATCTGGAGTACATAAAGTTAATACATATCTTCCTACTCCCTTAGAGTTAGAATGCTTTTGTGAAAGTTGTTGTGAATTAGATGAAGACGAATTGTCTTCTCATTACTACAAACTTAGTTGTATTATTATGCATTTAGGGGGAACAATGGCTTCAGGTCACTACATAGCCTATGTTAAAGCTTCAAATTACTATAATAGCTATCATGATTGTTCAAGAGAAATGCCTAAGACAGGCCTTTCTGCAAGCTGTAGTGAGAAGTCTCTGAACATATTGAAATTTTTGAAACCTCGAGCTGTTGCGAATTCACTTATGGAAGCAAAAAACGGAATCTCTTCTAAAAGTGTCTTGAATGGATTGAAGATTTGTAGAAGTATTGATTGTTGCAGTGTAAAATTGAACAAGAATGTTCTAGAAAATGCTTTGAATTCTCAGTTCAAAAGAAATGATCATGAGGAAGATATGTGGTTAGAATGTGATGATGAGTCAATAAACTTTTTGAAAAGTGAAGAACTGCAACAAGTTTTGAGCTATAAACCCAACTCAACTGCCACTCCTTATCTTCTTTTTTACACCAAAATCAAACGTAATGTTGGAAAAGATTAACAAATTTGCCTTGGTGTAGGTGGTTTGTTATAAATTGAATAGGAAACTGATAATGTTAGATATTTATAATATATTAAATAATATTGCGAATCTGTTCAAATATTTATTTTCAACAATTGAGAAACAGCAGATATGTAATTTATTTAGACATCAAAGAAACTTAAGAAATCTAGACAAAACCATATGAGGATTTCAGAAGTTATTCTTGCCTATCAGATTATGTTTGTTAATTAATTAAATATTATTTAACTCTTATTATTTCATGCACAATTCATATGATAAACATTATTTCATCCTGTTCGTCTGAAGTATTACTCCTAAAAATCTGCTTGGGGATTTTCATGACTATCTAATATAATTTGATGACTATCAAAAAAAAATCACTTGTTTTGGTCAGGTACTAATATTAAGTAGAGCGAATAGGTGTAAATTTCAAAGTGTCTTCCTGCTGACTGTATATGTATGTATAAATAACATTCTCAAAAGCCTAAAAAATATTTATTATTATTTGATTAATACGTCTTGTTTACATGCATATATTGAATCAGTTGGTCTATTTATTTTTTCAATTCATAGCATGAATTGTTTAGGGGAAAGTAAATTTATAAAGTTTTGATTTGTGTGCAATGTAGTACAAATATGAATGAATTGAATAGGGCCAGTATTTCAGGTCATAAATTGTGATGGAACTCCTCAAATTTTCAGAAGAATATACTTATATGTATGATATTTTGTAATTTATTTTTTTAAACGTTATGGTTTTCATATATTAGAAAATGTTGAACTTCTTTGATTCATAATTCTCTGCTATATTTTGCCTATAAAATTATATTGGTTTGTATGTCCATATAGTCATCCCAATGTTTCTTCTTGTCTGATCATAAAATTCAATTAATCTCTAAGTATAATGATGGTTGTCACAAACTTCTCGAAAAATTTATGTTAGTGAAATTTATCCAACTTTATGTTTAAAACAGAAGAAACATGCATTTCGGTGAATCTGAGTGAACCATGAATCTTAATTGTGAAATCTTGTTATTATTTATTGTTATATTTATATTTTTCCTATATATGTATTATGTGTCACTTCCAAAACAGATACATAACACTATGAAGAATTATTTTGGTTCTTCAAAAGTTTTGTAAAAGTATTAGAAGCCATTTTTGTAAAAGGTTGATGTGGTTGGAATTTTCTTCAAACTGTTTTGAAGATATATTTGATGGTTGTTTTGTTTGAATCAATTAAAATGTGATAAATTCTTGGTAACAAATGGATAAATAAATAATTCAATAACATTGAAGTATTTTCATTAAACCATTAACTTGTCCATCTCCATTCGCACAAATAATCCAGATTGCAGAAATAAAGATATTTTAACTATGGGTTTGCAACACAACTGTTTATATGGGTTATTTAATATTTTTCTCTTCCAATTCCATGCCAATGCTGATGCCCAATAGTCCCTCAAAATCCGCTTTGTTACAGGATCTTTAAGCCAGCTAAGGCACAGCAATGTTAATATTTGATCCAACTGTGAATACCTACTATCGTCTGACAAGATATCCGGTTCGCTCTGAACTTAAAGCACTTATCAAGATTCAATTCAAATTGGTCAACTGGAACAAGCACGCCGAAGAGTACTGACTTCAGTGCTTTTTGTCGCTCTTGTTCCTCGCAACAGAGTGCTTATCAATTTGCAGAATGTAATTTTTGGTTGAAAATCGTCTTAAACATTTTGGTTCGACCCAGTGATGATCAAGAATCCGTGGTCGAAATCGATTCTGTCCGATAACTCTCGAACGGAATGAGCTAGACAGTTGAAATTTTCAGGGTAGGTTTGGGAGATAAATATCTCGGTTGGGTTCGTTATTGGGTAAAATCAGCCTGGTGGTTCCGGAGTAGCACAAAAAATTTTTTTTTTACATTACAAATTTTAAATTAATTTTTTTTTTAAATGCAGTTTCATCATAAAAATCCATTGGTGTAATTTTCAACTCTAGCAAGCAACTACCTTCCGGAGATAATACAATAATACATATCGTACTTCTATGTTGGTAAAAAGAATATCACTCATATGATGATGGAAATGTATAATTTGGTTAGTTTATCAAATTGGGTTCAGTTCAGAATGTCTTTTAGTGAAAACAAAACTAGAATATTGGCTAAATTTCAATTGATATAATATACTTTTCAGAGTAGATTTGAGGAATTAATATTTTGGATAAGTTCGTTATTTAATTTTAATTTAGTTTCTTTTATGATGCACTTCAATTATAAGAATCCATTGATATCATTCCCAACTCTGACAAACCAATATAATTTCGGAGATGATTTGTCAAAGTTTGAACAAGAGCGCCAAAGCTCCTGTCCACAGGGCTTTCCCACTTTTCGTATTTATATTTCTGATGCTTCAACTTAATATGTTTCTTTCAATAAAATATGATTTTAGATGAAAACTAAAATGAATCAGTGTAGTTTAGTTACATATACAGGGAGAGTCTTTGATACTGCATTAATTTTAACCAAAGATTCCTCTCATCAAATGAAACACTTTTTTCATTTAACATTTTTCCAAATTCAGCTCAGGTAAAAAGATACAGGTTGTTGAAATTTTGAAAAAAAATCAGTTTTTGGCGCTCTAGTTCCTCGGAACTGAGTGCTTATCAATTTGCCCAAATGTCTGTAATTTTCGAATATTCCGATGAAAATGGTCTTAAACGATTTGGTTCGACTCACTGATCAAGAATCCGTGGTCGAAATTCATTCTGTCCGGCCGGCCGTCCGGCCGGTCCGGCCGTAGGCACGATAACTCTCGAACAGAATGAGCTAGAGAGTTGAAATTTTCGGAGTAGGTTTGGGGGATGAATATCTCGGCTAAGTTCGTTACTGGGCAAAATCGGACAGAAGGTTTCGGAGAAATAAAAAAAAAATTTTTTTTTTACAGAACAAATTCCAAATTAAATTTTTTTTAATAAGCAGTTTTATAATAAGAATCCATTCATATCATTTTTAACTCTAACAAGCTAATACTTTCGGAGATATGATTTTTCAAAATTTCAATGTAAATCGTATTTCACAGATTGATATAATTATTCTATGTATATTCTTTGTATGAATTGTCATAAAGTCAACTTGACAGAAGGGAATATAGTAACTTCAAGAATATTGGGGTTGAAATACTCGTATTATAGCGATGCAACGGGGACCTCACCCGGAAATGTTTGAAAATATTACGTAAATATTGAAAGCATAATTCTGTAGTTCGAGAGAGGAGAAAATTTGATGAACGTAGATCAGGAAATTTTTGATCGATTACAAGGTAATTTATTATTACTTATCTAATAAACTATTATTTGAATTGAATTTCCTTTATGATGCAGTGATATCATATGAATACATTTATATAATTCCCAACTCTGAGAAACCAATACTTTCGGAGATATAATTTGTCTGTTTGAACTAGAGCGCCAGAAAGCTCCTGTCCACAGGGCTTGAACCCATTTTTATTTTGGTAGCTTTGACATCCTTTTTTCGAAGAAAATGAATATTGGCGTAAAGTTTCCTATAACTATGATACATATTTTCCAAATATTACCTAATTATTTTCTACTACTGGTTTTCTAGTTATGGACTCGTGGATTCCTAAAACTAAACGAAATTAGCATAAAGAAAGCATATAAAGTTTTTCTTGAGTCATTTCAAGAATATTCCATCGTTTTAGAACATTATATTATTCTATATCATTTCTCCTTAAACGCACCGTTTTCGAGATATTCTTCATTGAATGTTTTAAAATGGAAAACTCCAGAAATTTCACTACTTTTATGGATCCGTCCCTGAGCGTTGGAATCCCGAATCAAGCTGTAAACCACGTTACCATGCCTTATTCTCGTCCGCCAAAAATGTCATAGATAATTTATATGCGGGAGTGTATTAGCACATTGTGAAATCTTTAAACGCTTGTAACTTTTTACCTGAGCCGAATCTGGAAAAATGGTAAATGAAAAAAGTGTTTCATTTGATGACAGGAATCTTTGGTTAAAATTAATGCAGTGGTCAAAGACTCACCCTGTATACAGAGTATATGGGATTTAGGAGCCTGTCCGTCTCACTTTGCGTTTGAGTTTGAAAAATATCTTTATCCTTGTTTCTGTGGTAATTCCCACGGACCCCACGGTATATGCTATCAAATCATTCAATAAAATACCAGTGCATATGATAATTTGTTGGTTGGTTCCAATATTTATACCAACTTTCCTTAGATCAATTAGTTTACTCAGGAATTTTCTCAAACATAAATTAGCAGGGAGCTAACAGCTAACTCCATTTTTATTTGCATTGCGCATTTGCGATTAACGAGATCTATGCTTTGCGCCATCTTTTCTTCTGTGATTCTTGAGAGCAAAATTTACAGCGCAAGCGCAAATTAACCTGTAAAAAGTACCTCGTTTTTCAAAAACCATCTCCATTCTCCATCATAAAATCCGTTGAATTCTTTGTGTCAACGATTTTCTCCAAGTAGAGCTTTCGGTTCACACTCAATTTTCTTAGTTTATATTTTGTTATATTTCTCTATTATCATTCAAAATCAGTCAAGATGTTTTGGGGTGAGTTTCCTAAACAACCGGTATTTTTAACACGTGTTTCACTGTTCTAGATATTAAAAATTCAACAAATTGCGTATCTTTAATCTTATATAAAATGATTTACAGGACTCATCATGGAACCACAAAAACGCTACAGCCAAGTTATCAAAAAGGCCTTTCACATATCCATGGCGTCCTTGGATATTTCAAACTCTGATAGTCATCCAGCACAGGTTCTGTGTGGATACGAAGGCAAAAATTATTTACTTTGCACACTTCAGAAACCAGATAATCTTCAATGCAACTTGGATTTATATTTTGAGGTGGGTTTAACATCTTTCTGACACTTACATCATTTCTCAAAGAATTAATTCATATTTACAAGTGAACTGGATTTCCTATTCAAGCTCACAAATTTACAGAGAAAACATTGTTTAAATTTCACAATATAATACTATGTTGTTACACACAATAGTAGGATAACACAACATAGTAAAACAAGTGTTTTCTTAACTTTATTAATTTTTCAAAAAATATCACCAATTGATCAGCGATAACTCAATATCTAGAATTGGTAGATCGATTGTTTCTCTTTGTTGAGGTATAAAAATGCATGTTTTTTCATTGAAAGGATTAGTAATAAACTTTCATCACTGAGTTGGTTAAATGCATTCAATAATATGTTTAAATTAGGAAGGATGTTCCGTATCTTTTGCATCTAATGGAAGGAGTCATATCCATCTTACTGGTTATCTAACTAAAGACGATGATGGATTAGAAGATAGCAGTGATGATGAAGATGTCCAAGAGTTCGAGGTTAAAACAAGAAGGAATGTAAGAAGCAGAGAGGAAAGTGAGAAAGAATGTAAGTAGAAATTCTAGAGATTGCAACTGCTGTATTACTTGGGGCATGAAATATTTTCAAGGAAGAGGTATTGATAGATTATACTGACACTCCAGGGTCCTCTGAGGAGACCTGTCATTAGCTCTTGAGAGCTTGCGTGAGTTAGGAGAATTAGTTGTGTTCTACACAGGCTCTGGTACTGTATCTTTATGCTAACTTAGGCACAGCATTATTAATTTTTTACCCAACAGTAGGATTGAAAATAGAAAACGTACATAGAATGTTAATATAGTTTGAATAGAAAAATTTCAATTACTGGATACTTTTAGTATGTATTTTTATTGTTGATATTTTTCAGCACCCAAAAAGAAAATTAAACTGGAAGAAATACTTGAAGAAGAGGAATCTGATGATTCTGATTTCAATATTGAACAATTGATGGAAGAAGAGTCAGGAGGATCTGAAGAGGAGGAAGACCCAAATGATTTATTGGATGATTGCTTAGAGGAGGTAAGACGAAAAATGTTTTGTAAATTTCTCTTTAATAATTTAAATAGGTAAAACTTTCGCACATGGCCAGTGAACCGATTTTGATGTTGTGTGTTGCCTAACACACAGCTGTAAGGGGCTAATGAAATCTCAAGGTTGGAGTCCGGTATTCATGCAAACATGACTGTGGTATGATTATATATCATATGAATATCTGGATTAAATTCAACGCTCAATGGTTTTGATGTTTTTGAAATTATGAAACTTGAAATTGAGTTCATTTGAAGCTTCAATTTCTACGTAATTTCAGTTCTAGAAATACGAATTATTAAATGCATATATATTACATATACTGTTTGTTTTAATTCCAGTAACCTCCACGTTCCGGAGATATAAAATTGTGAAAATTTCACTTATTGCGTCGAAAATTTAGTATCTGGCCAGTGACCGATTTTCTTCATACTTGTTTCTGAGATGCATTTCGGCATAACAAATCGATCCCTGTTTGCTTAAATTTCAGGAACTTCCGCGTTTCGGAGATATAAAATTGTGAAAATTGAAAATTCCACTTACTGCGTCGAAAATTTAGTATCTGGCCAGTGACCGATTTTCTTCATACTTGTTTCTGAGATGCATTTTGGCATAACGAATCGATCCCTGTTTGTTTTAATTCCAGGAACCACCGCGTTCCGGAGATATAAAATTTTGAAATTTAAAATTTCACTTACTGAGTCGATAATTTAGTATGTGGCCAGTAACCGATTTTCTTCATACTTATTTCAGAGACGCATTTTGGCATAACGAATCGATCCCTGTTCGTTTTAATTCCAATTGTGAAAATTGAAAATTACACTTATTGTGTCGAAAATTTAGTATCTGGCCAGTAACCGATTTCCTTCATACTTGTTTCTGATATGCATTTCGGCATAACAAATCGATCCCTGTTTGTTTTAATTTCTGGAACTTCCGCGTTTCGGAGATATAAAATTGTGAAAATTGAAAATTCCACTTACTGCGTCGAAAATTTAGTATCTGGCCAGTGACCGATTTTCTTCATACTTGTTTCAGAAATGCATTTTGGCATAACGAATCGATCCCTGTTTGTTTTAATTCCAGGAACCACCGCGTTCCGGAGATATAAAATTTTGAACTTTAAAATTTCACTTACTGAGTCGAGAATTTAGTATGTGGCCAGTGACCGATTTTCTTCTTACTTGTTTCAGAGATGCATTTTGGCATCACGAATCGATCCCTGTTTGTTTTAATTCCAGGAACCACCGCGTTCCGGAGATATAAAATTTTGAACTTTAAAATTTCACTTACTGAGTCGAGAATTTAGTATGTGGCCAGTGACCGATTTTCTTCTTACTTGTTTCAGAGATGCATTTTGGCATCACGAATCGATCCCTGTTTGTTTTAATTCCAGGAACCACCGCGTTCCGGAGATATAATATTTTGAAATTTAAAATTTCACTTACTGAGTCGAGAATGTAGTATGTGGCCAGTGACCGATTTTCTTCTTACTTGTTTCAGAGATGCATTTTGGCATCACGAATCGATCCCTGTTTGTTTTAATTCCAGGAATCACCGCGTTCCGGAGATATAAAATTTTGAAATTTAAAATTTCACTTACTGAGTCGAGAATTTAGTATGTGGCCAGTGACCGATTTTCTTCATACTTGTTTCAGAGATGCATTTTGGCATAACAAATTGGCCCCTGTTTGTTTTAATTCCAGGAACCACCGCGTTCCGGAGATATACAATTTTGAAATTTAAAATTTCAAATTTTTTTCAATTTTCACAATTTTATATCTCCGAAACGCGGAAGTTCCTGGAATTAAAACAAACAGGGATCGATTCGTTATGCCAAAATGCATCTCTGTAACAAGTATGAAGAAAATCGGTCACTGGCCAGATACTAAATTTTCGACGCAGTAAGTGGATTTTCAATTTTCGTAATTTTATATCTCCGAAACGCGGAAGTTCCTGAAATTAAAACAAACAGGGATCGATTTGTTATGCCGAAATGCATCTCAGAAACAAGTATGAAGAAAATCGGTTAGTCGCCAGATACTAAATTTTCGACACAATAAGTGTAATTTTCAATTTTCCCAATTTTATTTCTCCGAAACGCGGAAGTTCCTGGAATTAAAACAAACAGGGATCGATTCGTTATGCCAAAATGCATCTCTGGAACAAGTATGAAGAAAATCGGTCACTGGCCACATACTAAATTCTCGACTCAGTAGGTGAAATTTTAAATTTCAAAATTTTATATCTCCGGAACGCGGTAGTTCCTGGAATTAAAACAAACAGGGATCGATTCGTTATGCCAAAATGCATCTCTGAAACAAGTATGAAGAAAATCGGTCACTGGCCACATACTAAATTCTCGACTCAGTAGGTGAAATTCTAAATTTCAAAATTTTATATCTCCGGAACGCGGTGGTTCCTGGAATTAAAACAAACAGGGATCGATTCGTTATGCCAAAATGCATCTCTGAAACAAGTATGAAGAAAATCGGTTACTGGCCACACACTAAATTCTCGACTCTGTAAGTGAAATTTTAAATTTCAAAATTTTATATCTCCGGAACGCGGTGGTTCCTGGAATTAAAACAAACAGGGATCGATTTGTTATGCCGAAATGCATCTCTGAAACAAGTATGAAGAAAATCGGTTACTGGCCACATACTAAATTCTCGACTCTGTAAGTGAAATTTTAAATTTCAAAATTTTATATCTCCGGAACGCAGTGGTTCCTGGAATTAAAACAAACAGGGATCGATTTGTTATGCCGAAATGCATCTCAGAAACAAGTATGAAGAAAATCGGTCACTGGCCAGATACTAAATTGTCGACGCAGTAAGTGAAATTTTCACTTTTCACAATTTTATATCTCCGAAACGCGGTGGTTCCTGGAATTAAAACAAACAGCATTTAATAATTCATTTTTCTAGAACTGAAATTACGTAGAAATTGAAGCTTCAAATGAACTCAATTTCAAATTTCATAATTTCAAATACATCAAAACCATTGAGCGTTGAATATAATCCAGATACCTTAGGTATGTTTGCATGAATACCGGACTCCACTTCAGTGTTCATTAGCCCCTGACAGCTGTGTGTTAGGCAACCCGCAACATCAAAATCGGTCACTGGCCATGTGCGAAAGTGCAGCCTTTAAATATCTTAAACAGCAAGTATGCATGAATGAATTATATACAGGCTGAGTCAAAATTTTGTACCGAGCTTTCTGGGGGTGATAGCACATTGAAAAATAAGCATGGTTTGATGAATAACCTCATGGCCCAAAATGCATATTAAGGAAGATATATCCTTCTAAAGTTGATAAAAAATGTCTCCGCATAACTTCTAAATGGTGAATGCCACCAGATTGAAATTTCGTGCATAAATTTTGTTAAAATAAATTTTTTTATTACACTTCTATATTCCTGATATTGTTATTAAGGGTGTTTTTAGTGTTTTTAGAGGGTGGGTCATGATTTGTTTGGGATAACTTCTTTCGTTGTATTCGTTTTGGTGAAAAATATAACCGGTGTGAACCTAGCAGACTGTTTCAGCAGACCGTTTGGCGGAAACACCCGAACGCTCCAGGCCAGTGGCGTGCAGGCTGATTCTAGTTTCTCTCTCATATGATCGTCTGTTCGCCAGAGCACTTGAATATTTTGGATGTGGGTTCCGTATAGCAATGGAAATATCGCCTGAAAAAATTATATCGACGAGGGGCTGCGGAATAGTCTTTTCAACCCTTAAAGTTCAAAATTTAATATCTCCGGAACTATTCGCCGGAGCACATACAGATTTTGCATGTGGGTTAATTATACCGATAACAACATCCCCTGAAAAAATTATCGACTTCCCAAGGGGCTGCGGGGTAGTTTCTTCAACCCTTATATTTCAAAATTCAATATTTCCGGAACTATTCGCCGGAGCACATACAGATTTTGCATGTGGGTTAATAATACCGAAAACAACATTCCCTGAAAAAATTATCGACTTCCCGAGGGGCTGCGGGGTAGTCTTTTCAACCCTTAAAGTTCAAAATTTGATATCTCCGGAACTATTCGCCGGAGCACATACAGATTTTGAATGTGGGTTAATAATACCGATAACAACATTCCCTGAAAAAATTATCGACTTCCCGAGGGGCTGCGGGGTAGTTTTTTCAACCCTTAAAGTTCAAAATTCAATATCTCCGGAACTATTCGCCGGAGCACAAACAGATTTTGCATGTGGGTTAATAATACGGATAACAACATTCCCTGAAAAAATTATCGACTTCCCGGGGGGCTGCGGGGTAGTTTTTTCAACCCTTAACGTTCAAAATTTAATATCTCCGGAACTATTCGCCGGAGCACATACAGATTTTGCATGTGGGTTAATAATACCGATAACAACATTCCCTGAAAAAATTATCGACTTCCCGAGGGGCTGCGGGGTAGTCTTTTCAACCCTTAAAGTTCATGATTTAATATCTCCGGAACTATTCGCCGGAGCACATACAGATTTTGCATGTGGGTTAATGATACCGATAACAACATCCCCTGAAAAAATTATCGACTTCCCGAGGGGCTGCGGGGTAGTTTTTTCAACCCTTATATTTCAAAATTCAATATCTCCGGAACCATTCGCCGGAGCACATACAGAATTTGTACGTGGGTTAATAACACCGATAACAACATCCCCTGAAAAAATTATCGACTTCCCGAGGGGCTGCGGGGTATTTTTTTCAACCCTTAAAGTTCAAGATTTAATATCTCTGGAACTATTCGCCGGAGCACATACAGATTTTGCATGTGGGTTAATAATACCGATAACAACATCCCCTGAAAAAATTATCGACTTCCCGAGGGGCTGCGGGGTAGTTTTTTCAACCCTTATATTTCAAAATTCAATATCTCCGGAACCATTCGCCGGAGCACATACAGAATTTGTACGTGGGTTAATAACACCGATAACAACATCCCCTGAAAAAATTATCGACTTCCCGAGGGGCTGCGGGGTAGTTTTTTCAACCCTTAAAGTTCAAGATTTAATATCTCCGGAACTATTCGCCGGAGCACATACAGATTTTGCATGTGGGTTAATATTACCGATAACAACATCCCCTGAAAAAATTATCGACTTCCCGAGGGGCTGCGGGGTATTTTTTTCAACCCTTAAAGTTCAAGATTTAATATCTCCGGAACTATTCGCCGGAGCACATACAGATTTTGCATGTGGGTTAGTAATACCGATAACAACATCCCCTGAAAAAATTATCGACTTCCCGAGGGGCTGCGGGGTATTTTTTTCAACCCTTAAAGTTCAAGATTTAATATCTCCGGAACTATTCGCCGGAGCACATACAGATTTTGCATGTGGGTTAATAATACCGAAAACAACATTCCCTGAAAAAATTATCGACTTCCCGAGGGGCTGCGGGGTAGTCTTTTCAACCCTTAAAGTTCAAGATTTAATATCTCCGGAACTATTCGCCGGAGCACATACAGATTTTGCATGTGGGTTAATAATACCGATAACAACATCCCCTGAAAAAATTATCCACTTCCCGAGGGGCTGCGGGGTAGTTTTTTCAACCCTTAAAGTTCAAAATTCAATATCTCCGGAACTATTTGCCGGAGCACAAACAGATTTTGCATGTGGGTTAATAATACCGATAGCAACATTCCCTGAAAAAATTATCGACTTCCCGAGGGGCTGCGGGGTAGTTTTTTCAACCCTTAAAGTTCAAAATTCAATATCTCCGGAACTATTTGCCGGAGCACAAACAGATTTTGCATGTGGGTTAATAATACCGATAGCAACATTCCCTGAAAAAATTATCGACTTCCCGAGGGGCTGCGGGGTAGTCTTTTCAACCCTTAAAGTTCAAGATTTAATATCTCCGGAACTATTCGCCGGAGCACATACAGATTTTGCATGTGGGTTAATAATACCGATAACAACATCCCCTGAAAAAATTATCCACTTCCCGAGGGGCTGCGGGGTAGTTTTTTCAACCCTTAAAGTTCAAAATTCAATATCTCCGGAACTATTTGCCGGAGCACAAACAGATTTTGCATGTGGGTTAATAATACCGATAGCAACATTCCCTGAAAAAATTATCGACTTCCCGAGGGGCTGCGGGGTAGTTTTTTCAACCCTTAACGTTCAAGATTTAATATCTCCGGAACTATTCGCCGGAGCACATACAGATTTTGCATGTGGGTTAACAATACCGATAACAACATCCCCTGAAAAAATTATCCACTTCCCGAGGGGCTGCGGGGTAGTTTTTTCAACCCTTATATTTCAAAATTCAATATTTCCGGAACTATTCGCCGGGGCACATACAGATTTTGCATGTGGGTTAATAATACCGAAAACAACATTCCCTGAAAAAATTATCGACTTCCCGAGGGGCTGCGGGGTAGTTTTTTCAACCCTTAAGTTCAAGATTTAATATCTCCGGAACTATTCGCCGGAGCACATACAGATTTTGCATGTGGGTTAATAATACCGATAACAACATCCTCTGAAAAAATTATCCACTTCCCGAGGGGCTGCGGGGTAGTTTCTTCAACCCTTATATTCCAAAATTCAATATTTCCGGAACTATTCGCTGGAGCACAAACAGATTTTGCATGTGGGTTAATAATACCGATAGCAACATTCACTGAAAAAATTATCGACTTCCCGAGGGGCTGCGGGGTATTTTTTTCAACCCTTAAAGTTCAAGATTTAATATCTCCGGAACTATTCGCCGGAGCACATACAGATTTTGTATGTGGGTTAATTATACCGATAACAACATTCCCTGAAAAAATTATCGACTTCCCGAGGGGCTGCGGGGTAGTTTTTTCAACCCTTAAAGTTCAAGATTTAATATCTCCGGAACTATTCGCCGGAGCACATACAGATTTTGCATGTGGGTTAATATTACCGATAACAACATCCCCTGAAAAAATTATCGACTTCCCGAGGGGCTGCGGGGTATTTTTTTCAACCCTTAAAGTTCAAGATTTAATATCTCCGGAACTATTCGCCGGAGCACATACAGATTTTGCATGTGGGTTAATAATACCGATAACAACATCCCCTGAAAAAATTATCGACTTCCCGAGGGGCTGCGGGGTATTTTTTTCAACCCTTAAAGTTCAAGATTTAATATCTCCGGAACTATTCGCCGGAGCACATACAGATTTTGCATGTGGGTTAATAATACCGAAAACAACATTCCCTGAAAAAATTATCGACTCCCTGAGGGGCTGCGGGGTAGTTTTTTCAACCCTTAAAGTTCAAAATTCAATTTCTCCGGAACTATTCGCCGGAGCACAAACAAATTTTGCATGTGGGTTAATAATACCGATAACAACATTCCCTGAAAAAATTATCGACTTCCCGAGGGGCTGCGGGGTAGTTTTTTCAACCCTTAACGTTCAAAATTTAATATCTCCGGAACTATTCGCCGGAGCACATACAGATTTTGCATGTGGGTTAATAATACCGAAAACAACATTCCCTGAAAAAATTATCGACTTCCCGAGGGGCTGCGGGGTAGTTTCTTCAACCCTTATATTTCAAAATTTAATATTTCCGGAACTATTCGCCGGAGCACATACAGATTTTGCATGTGGGTTAATAATACCGAAAACAACATTCCCTGAAAAAATTATCGACTTCCCGAGGGGCTGCGGGGTATTTTTTTCAACCCTTAAAGTTCAAGATTTAATATCTCCGGAACTATTCGCCGGAGCACATACAGATTTTGCATGTGGGTTAATAATACCGATAACAACATCCCCTGAAAAAATTATCGACTTCCCGAGGGGCTGCGGGGTATTTTTTTCAACCCTTAAAGTTCAAGATTTAATATCTCCGGAACTATTCGCCGGAGCACATACAGATTTTGTATGTGGGTTAATTATACCGATGGCAACATCCCCTGAAAAAATGATCGACTTCCCGAGGGGCTGCGGGGTAGTTTTTTCAACCCTTAACGTTCAAAACTTAATATCTCCGGAACTATTCGCCGGAGCACATACAGATTTTGCATGTGGGTTAATAATACCGAAAACAACATTCCCTGAAAAAATTATCGACTTCCCGAGGGGCTGCGGGGTAGTTTTTTCAACCCTTAAAGTTCAAGATTTAATATCTCCGGAACTATTCGCCGGAGCACATACAGATTTTGCATGTGGGTTAATAATACCGATAACAACATCCCCTGAAAAAATTATCGACTTCCCGAGGGGCTGCGGGGTAGTTTCTTCAACCCTTATATTTCAATTCAATAATTCCGGAACTGTTCGCCGGAGCACATACAGATTTTGCATGTGGGTTAATAATACCGAAAACAACATTCCATGAAAAAATTATCGACTTCCCGAGGGGCTGCGGGGTAGTATTTTCAACCCTCAAAGTTCAAAATTTAATATCTCCGGAACTATTCTTCGGAGCACATACATACTTTGTATGTGGGTTAATGATACCGATAACAACATCCCCTGAAAAAATTATCGACTTCCCGAGGGGCTGCGGGCGAGGGGTAAATTTCTACGGAATTCTTTCGGAATTCACGGGATTCTTTCGGAATTATTTCGCAGCAGAGTGCAATAGTTAAGTGTATATTGGCAAGTTCGTGCAACTTGGGAGTAAAAATGAATTCTCAAGAAAATTCGAAAGAAAAAAAAAACAGTAAATTATTTTTTTGCAATGATAGTATTTCTCCATCATCGAATCGTGAAATTCCAGAATTTCTTCAATTTGATTTAAGCTTTCATTCTTTGAACAATATTCCAGTGTTGAGTTCGCTCTCTAATGAGCAAATAGATGAAATTCGTGAATAAACAGAAATTTTACAAGAACAGAAAGATTTATAGCTATCTAATCATCGGACACCACAACTTGGAGCACTTAAAATGTGGGAAAGCCCTGTGGACAGGAGCTTTGGCGTTCTTGTTCAAACTTCGATAAACCATATCTCCGAAAGTATTGGTTTCTCAGAGTTGGGAATGATATCAATAGATTCTTATGATAGAACTGCATAATAAGAGAAAATTCCAAAAGTATCATTTACAGAAAAATAAAAGTGCCAAATATTATTATTCCGTAACCATCAGACAGATTCTACCCAAAAACGAACTTATCCGAGATATTCATTCCTCAAATCTACTCTGACCAATTATAAATTATATCAATTGAAACTTAGCCAATATTCCAGTTTTGTTTTAACTGGAGATAATCTAAACAAAATATTTAATTTTCAATACTTCGAAACCACCTATTTTGTCCAATAACGAAATTAACCGAGATATTTATCTCCCAAACCTACTCTGAAACTTTCAACTGTCTAGTCATTCCGTTCGAGAGTTATCGTGTCTACGGACAGCCGGACAGAATTAACCACGGATTCTTGATCAGTGGGTCGAACCAAATCGTTTAAGACATTTTCATCCAAAAATTCGGAAATTAGACATTTGGGCAAATTGGTAAGCACTCTGTTCCGAGGAACAAAAAGGACAAAAAATACATTTTTTATGGTCTTGTAAACGCTATAGGATCAATTCCATTCACAATAAGTAAAAATGATAAAAAAATATAAACAAATTCAAAAAAGAAAAATAATTAATATTCCAATCGCTACTTTTATATTTTAATGTTTCGTTCTCAACTTTTTCGTAGAATTATATGTTTCATTTGGATCTTTACCTTGTTTTTATTCAACTCCAGTATTAAAAAACCTATTTTTCACTAACATTTTTCGATTTCCCCTGAAAATTTCTTTAATAGTACCGCAGCTATTTTGGCACCGACAGCTTTTTGGAAGCCTTTCGGAATTCCCAGAAATCTTGCGGTCCTTCGTCTTTCGGTAACCCCGGTATTCCCGGAAGTCTTCAGGAATTCCCGGAATTCTTTCGGAATTCATTCGGAATCCTTTCGGAATTCTCGGAAGTCTTGCGGAATTCTTTTGAAATTCATTCGAAATTCTCGGAAGTCTTGCGGAATTCTTCTGGAATTTCGGAGTTCTGAATTCTTGTGTACACTATTTTTTCCAGAAATTTACCCCTCGGCTGCGGGGTAGTTTTTCCGGAGATTTTGCATATATTCTCCGGAAAAATGATCGATGTTTCTTTCAACCGCAGTTTTATTGAAGTAATTACAATTTGGGCACTCATTTCCGCACCACCCATGAGGTAGAATGCGGGGCGCGCTTTTTTTTACATGGTATCCCCGATAGGCATAATCCATAAGAGAATTGCAAGGTCCAATAAAATTTTTTTTCTTCCAGATATTTCTCATATTTTAATTTTGAAGTTTTTGCCGATTTTTCGATAGGGAGGATTCAATATATGTTGCGGTATACAATGAGCTGCCACATCTTTAATATTTACGACACAAATCACATAAACTATTTTTGAATTCATTTTGTGGTTCAGACTTGTTAGTTAGGCAGGCAATATGGCAATTTCGTTTACAACTCAAACATGTATAAAAATCTTTTAAGGCGGTTTTTGCACAATACAAACATCTATCGTGCATCGGTGATGAATTTTTCAACAAGAATTTCTTCACTTCAATTCGAAAGTGGTTCATATTTTGCTCCTCATTCAGAGGTTTACCGAAGAAAAATTGGCGAAAATAATATAAAACATACATTCCACAGTTAAAATTATCTTCTTGATGAATGATAATTTCATCTCTTATTTTCCATTCATTAACATTCTTTTCACATGTGCTGCTATTGAGGAGGAGTTGTTTGAACTTTTGAAAATATTTATATGTTTTTTCCTTTACCATTGCGTCTGATCTTTTTAAGGAATCTAGAAAAATGAATTCTTTCGCTCTAACGTCGAGGACTATAAGAATGAAGTGACTATTATTTTCGTTTATCGGTAATGCTACATAATTCTTATCTGAAATTAAAATGGTATTTTTCTCTGCACTATTCGAAAACATATAACTAGCGATTTGTACTGAAAATTTTTGAAAGACGTCTTGAATATCAATAATACTTATATAATTGTCTATGACAAAACTTGTCAAATATTTTCCAGAGTCAAGGCTGAGATAATCGCTAATCTCAATTTCTGGTACAGGACAGGAAACATTTTCGAAACATGCAACAACATAATTCCGTTCTGAAAATCTTCTGGCTGATTTTTCTACCTGCCAACGATCAGGTATATTTTGGTAGAAATTTATGTCTTTTACCAATCCATTAGGAAAAAATTCAATATTTTTAAGAGTTCTCCATTTTCTATCTTCAAAACTCCCCAAAGAAA
Source organism: Halyzia sedecimguttata (assembly GCA_937662695.2). Taxonomy (NCBI): domain Eukaryota; kingdom Metazoa; phylum Arthropoda; class Insecta; order Coleoptera; family Coccinellidae; genus Halyzia; species Halyzia sedecimguttata. The sequence goes on along the minus strand of OW569417.2, from coordinate 17,579,850 downwards.
TAGATATATTCTGAAATCGTCTCGGTAAAAAATCGAAATAATAGAATGACTTCAGTTTGGGAAGAATCGTGTTATTCCAAAATATTTCGTTTCTCATTACTCTGATGATTTTAATATTCTTAAATGTATATATTATTAAATCACACCACATCCGTTCTGAAATGTTCAATAACCCTTGGATTTGGTAATAATAATTGGAATTGCTTCTGAGTTCATCCGATTCGTTCATGAATTTTAATTGTACCATATTAGGATCCTCATTTCTTATGGTATATGGACATTTGATTTCTATCATTCCCTCGTTATTGATCAGACCATCTGGAGAACATGCTAAAAAGGGATAGATTTTGTGAATTATCAAGCCACTCAACTGACATCCAACATTGAAAATTTCACAATATTTTTCTCTTGCAAATTTTTCATTTTCAATTCCATGATTAATTGCTGGGACATTTAGAACAGGAGGATCACTAATTTGTTTGTAAATACTTTCTTTGGTAGATTCCTTGCATCTACATATTTGGTAGATATATGAAGCTGTAATTCTTTTTGTTCTTTCAACTCGCCAAATTTTTGAATCCCTTTGCAAAATTGTTTTTTCAAATATAATTTTCCGTTGTGCAGAAGATACTGAAATTTTTTCAATTTCCTTCATGCACTGTTCAGAAAGTTGGGAGTTATGTTTTTCATTTTTTGCTATCTGATTATTCTCTATTTCATCGGGTATCGTTAATTGTTCAGTATTATCCTCCTGGATAATTTCATGATCGTCTGCTGGAGAAATCTGTTTTTTTTCTATTTGCTTCATATAATTTCCGCTGAAATGGGAACTCATTCGTTTCGGCTTCCTACACCAGGTTTCTTGCGAACTCTTCTCATCAGTTTGTTCTTTTTCTGTTCGCTTTTTTTTAGCTAAATTAGACTTCTGAATATTCATAAGTGATTCTTTACAGAGCGCTTTTATATCATTTTGATAAGCTCTGATAAATCTGGAGCATTTCATATTTCTATTACCTTCTAGTATACCACATTTCAGATATCCGAAGTAATTTTCGATTATTGCATTGCTCATTCTCATTTGACTCATTTTCAATACAATGCAGGTCCATAGTGGAGCAAACGGTATATATTTTCTCAAGATGATTTCCAGAAATTCTTCATTTGAGTAAATATTTTCTTCCGGCGAATTTTTTACAAAGCATATATCCTTTCTCATTTCATTACGAATATTTGTATATCTTTTATAGAACGGACTTGAACGAAAAAGGGGTTCCGATGTATCGTCTGATTTCAGAATATTTCCGTCATATTTACCAAACTCTGTATTTGTTTTAATGCCTCCACACAAAATTTTAAGACTTTTTTTCGAAAGGTGATTCATTGATTTACTACAAAGTAGAATAGTTACATTTTTGAACCATTCATCCAGCTCTGGTAAATTACGAATATCAATGGAAACAGCTAAAAGTTCTTTGAAGAGAGATTTTTGTTGGTCGTTCCTACCAGTGATTTCAATATCTTTACATGCCATTTTCATGTAATGTGCGCAGCATAGGTGAATTGTAATTAATTGTGCGCTTATTTTAGAACCACTTTCGGCAATTTTATAGCAATTCTCCAGATATTCCAATAGGGTCATTCTATTGAATGCTTTAATGGCAGCATGAATTGTAGCAAAACTGAAATCTGTAACGAATCCTGAAAATAATGGCCACTTTTTCTCTTCTTCGCAAGAATATCTAAAATCATGGAGCAATTTGAAAACTGCGTTTGAATTATGTTCTGCAGAAATTAGAGAGAACACAGGAAATATTCTTTTTGTTTTTAACATTACCGCTCCTGTGTAGAGATAAACTCTTTTTTTTGCTTTATAAGGATGTCGAATGATAGACCCAGTTGCATCAAAATGTATAAAAACTTCACCAGAGCTGGTGAGAAATAAATCGTGAAGAATTTTAATTTGTTCTGCAGAAAACAATTTAGATTGGAATGGAAATGATAATTCTCTGAAATAATGGTTGTTATCAGCCTGTAATTTGATCAAATCTAATAAATCATTCCTGTCCCTATCGAATTGAGCGAGTTTTTCAGATCTTATTTTTCTTACTGTAGGGTCGGATACAATATTCTTGAGATTTTTAGTCTTCTTAATAAAATGATCATCACATTTCAACAGCGTTTCTTTTTTGTAACTTAAAGGTTTTCGTCTGAGAAGTTGCCTTTTGATAATTTCTCGTTCGGCACCTTTAACATGCCCAGTCAAGTATTCATTATGATGAAAATTAATTGATGTACTGTATACATTCACCGATGCAGAAATTGTGGAAATAATGATTTTGAATTTTTTACATTGCTCTTGTGAACAAGCTGCATAAATATATATCGATGAAATCTTTCGAATTAATTTTTTATAACGGATAACGATTATACAAGTATTATTGACAAATTCATTTATATGTTTCTTCAAGACATAGGGATACAATGTAGTATCTAGTTTGTTATCTTTATAAATTTGTTCCCATAATTTCTTTTCTATTGTGAATTGTCCTTCCCAAATGGTGCAATTTTTGAAATCAATAGTAATAGGTTGTGAATCGTTTATGGAGTTCAGTGGAATAATACTCTGTTTTTTTGTGTTTTGAAATAAATTCAATATATCTGAAGGTAAAATTGATGTTTCCTTTGAAGAATCCAAATACTTTGGAGAGAACTCTTGCATCTCTGATGCATAATTCTTTTTGCCTAGTTGAATTTGGGAACTTATCGATACGGTTTTTTCACCGACTGATTCGATCGATAGGACAGGCGACCAATTATCAATAGTGGTCGAGACCAGAGGTGATTTATCCTCACTGTTGCAAGAAGTTAATTTCTCATTGTCCAACAAAGTTGAATTGTGTTTAAGTGGACCACATTCTCTCGAATTGGGAATTATATTTTCAAAATTATTAAATTCAAGTGCTACAGTTGGATTAAAATGACCTGATACATCAGTGTCAAATCTAAATTTTTCGGAATCATGCGCTTTGGAAAATTTATCAATTTTACGATGCCATAGTTTATAAAAAGCAAATCTGTTTTTGAGAGAACTCTTTTTACCGAAATAATCACAGAGATGTGCGTAAACTGAATTTCGTTTTCTATAATTTAAATTTTGTACGTTATTATCATGATAATTCATCTCTTTCAGCACACAGACGATGTCAACATGCGACAAATTTACTTTTTCTACTTTTATTGGACATCCTTCATATAAGCTCTTGAAAGTTTTATTTTCAAGTAAAATCCTTCTCAACTTGCTTGTGTACCATTTCTTCTTGTTATTACTTACTATCAAACTAATGTCTCTCAATATATCATCATTATCGATCAAAGTAGTAGGTATATCATCATAAGTGAGATTTGGGAATCGACACTTCAAGATATCTACTATTTTCGTCATTGTTTTCTCATCCATTTCAGAAATATAGTACTACAAAATAATTGAGCTGATTTAAAAAAAAATAAATAATATTAAAAAATACCTTGAACAATGTAGATAGAAAACACAAAATTTTCACTTTCACTAAAGTTGCTAATTGTCTTTGTAGCGAAAATCACTATATTATTAATTGCTCAGTATGAATTGCACACTCTAACGCAAACAAAAATTTCGTATCAAACTTGAGCAAGGCTCTTTGAAACACGGAATCTGAATTCGAAATGATGGTATTTGCGTCTTGACAAAGGATCGATTTTGAAAATTTCAAACGCCATAAAAAACATCTGTAGGAGACGGAATGCAGCATATCCCTTATTGTCCCATAGAGCGTTATCTATAATGGCATTCAATATACTTCGGGTACTTATCCAAATTATAATATATTCATAGAAGTGTTTCCGTTGCAAACTTCCTGAAAACTCGATATTGGAATCCTTTAAACAAGAAAGAGGATCAATATTTTCGTTCGAAATTATTTTCAGATGAAATGACGAATCAGTAGTCTTGTTTTATTATATTCTTTCAAGAATTAATATCATTACAACACCATCATAAAGATATATACAATTGTTTCCAATCGATTATTGCAAAATAGAGACAACCATAACGAATTAATACTATTGATTTTAGTTGTCAAATAGCACTGAATTACCTCCATAAATTTAGCAGAGCCACTTGCGAAAAGTTCAATGAAACCTATTGCATTAATTGTCGAATAATTGACGAGAATTTGTCGTGAAAGAAAAAAGTTCGTCGCGCTTCGTTTTTTTTGTATGGGCTAAATTAATATTAGGTTAAAGGGGCCACACACAAATCACGTAACTTGGTTAATTGTATTTTTTTCATCCAGAAATGAGCTAAATAATTGTCGAACGACCAAAGCATATTCGTCGTGAAAGAAAAAAGTTTCTCGCACGCTTAGTTTTTTTTTATATGGGGTGGCTCTGCTAACTTAATATTAAGTTAGCAGAGCCACCCCATATAAAAAAAAATTTTCGCAAGTGGGTCTGCTAACTTAATGGAGGTTGCTGAATATAATTCAGTGCAATTATGGAAATCAAATTGTTTCGTATTATCACAAAATTGATATAGGATATCAAGTTCAATTCCGAGGCTAGGAAAGAAATTTTCTAGTCACGGTAATCGCCACCATTCACTGTTGGGTCAAAAATTAACAGTGCTGTGCCTAAGGTGGCGTAAGGACACAGTAACAAAGCCTACACAGAACACGAACTGGTTCTCCTTACTCGCTCAAGCTCTTCGAGAGCTTATGAGGGGTCTCCTTGGGGAAGACCTAGGAGGATCAGTATAATCAATATACAATATACAATAACAGACACATCAAGATCAAAAACTACGAAAATTCCCTTGATGAGACCAGGGACAACAGTTATCACCGATAATTTATTACAATACAGAAACCGAGGATGCAACTGTATTGTACCTTTTTGGTATGAAGGATTCAGATATTTCCTAAACTTATATAATTGCAAATAAGTAGGTAAACGAAATGGTATTTTATTCCGAACTAATTTTTTCATGACGAATTCGAGTAGTAGGTAATGCACGCGCCATTCAATGAAAAAAAAATTCAAATCAATTTCAAGTTGAAGTTACGAGGTTCTTGTTGGAAAATTCTCCAATACAACATTCCATATTATATTGTTCAAAAATCAGCGCTGGAGAGTTGAAGACTAATTATAGTTGTATAACTAGTTATTGAATTTTTAAAGTTAGGGTTTCAAATATCTACTCCGCAGCCCCTCGATCATTTTTTCAGGGAATATCGTGATCGGTCTAAGTAACTACATACAAAGTCGGTTGGTGCTCCGGAGAATAGTTCCGGAGATATTAAATTTTGAACTTTAAGGGTTGAAAAGACTACCCCGCAGCCCCTCGTGAAGTCGATAATTTTTTCAGGGAATGTTGCTATCGGTATTATTAACCCACATGCAAAATCTGTTTGTGCTCCGGCGAATAGTTCCGGAGATATTGAATTTTGAACTTTAAGGGTTGAAAAAACTACCCCGCAGCCCCTCGGGAAGTCGATAATTTTTTCAGGGAATGTTGTTATCGGTATTATTAACCCACATGCAAAATCTGTATGTGCTCCGGCGAATAGTTCCGGAGATATTAAATTTTGAACTTTAAGGGTTGAAAAAACTACCCCGCAGCCCCTCGGGAAGTCGATAATTTTTTCATGGAATGTTGTTTTCGGTATTATTAACCCACATGCAAAATCTGTATGTGCTCCAGCGAATAGTTCCGGAGATATTAAATCTTGAACTTTAAGGGTTGAAAAAACTACCCTGCAGCCCCTCGGGAAGTCGATAATTTTTTCAGGGAATGTTGTTATCGGTATTATTAACCCACATGCAAAATCTGTATGTGCTCCGGCGAATAGTTCCGGAGATATTAAATCTTGAACTTTAAGGGTTGAAAAAAATACCCCGCAGCCCCTCGGGAAGTCGAAAATTTTTTCAGGGGATGTTGTTATCGGTAATATTAACCCACATGCAAAATCTGTATGTGCTCCGGCGAATAGTTCCGGAGATATTAAATCTTGAACTTTAAGGGTTGAAAAAAATACCCCGCAGCCCCTCGGGAAGTCGATAATTTTTTCAGGGGATGTTGTTATCGGTATTATTAACCCACATGCAAAATCTGTATGTGCTCCGGCGAATAGTTCCGGAGATATTAAATCTTTAACTTTAAGGGTTGAAAAAACTACCCCGCAGCCCCTCGGGAAGTCGATAATTTTTTCAGGGGATGTTGTTATCGGTGTTATTAACCCACGTACAAATTCTGTATGTGCTCCGGCGAATGGTTCCGGAGATATTGAATTTTGAAATATAAGGGTTGAAAAAACTACCCCGCAGCCCCTCGGGAAGTCGATAATTTTTTCAGGGGATGTTGTTATCGGTATCATTAACCCACATGCAAAATCTGTATGTGCTCCGGCGAATAGTTCCGGAGATATTAAATCTTGAACTTTAAGGGTTGAAAAAACTACCCCGCAGCCCCTCGGGAAGTGGATATTTTTTTCAGGGGATGTTGTTATCGGTATCATTAACCCACATGCAAAATCTGTATGTGCTCCGGCGAATAGTTCCGGAGATATTAAATCTTGAACGTTAAGGGTTGAAAAAACTACCCCGCAGCCCCTTGGGAAGTCGATAATTTTTTCAGGGAATGTTGCTATCGGTATTATTAACCCACATGCAAAATCTGTTTGTGCTCCGGCGAATAGTTCCGGAGTTATTGAATTTTGAACTTTAAGGGTTGAAAAAACTACCCCGCAGCCCCTCGGGAAGTCGATAATTTTTTCAGGGGATGTTGTTATCGGTATCATTAACCCACATGCAAAATCTGTATGTGCTCCGGCGAATAGTTCCGGAGATATTAAATCTTGAACTTTAAGGGTTGAAAAAACTACCCCGCAGCCCCTCGGGAAGTGGATAATTTTTTCAGGGGATGTTGTTGTCGGTATTATTAACCCACATGCAAAATCTGTATGTGCTCCGGCGAATAGTTCCGGAGATATTAAATCTTGAACGTTAAGGGTTGAAAAAACTACCCCGCAGCCCCTCGGGAAGTCGATAATTTTTTCAGGGAATGTTGCTATCGGTATTATTAACCCACATGCAAAATCTGTTTGTGCTCCGGCGAATAGTTCCGGAGATATTGAATTTTGAACTTTAAGGGTTGAAAAAACTACCCCGCAGCCCCTCGGGAAGTCGATAATTTTTTCAGGGGATGTTGTTATCGGTATCATTAACCCACATGCAAAATCTGTATGTGCTCCGGCGAATAGTTCCGGAGATATTAAATCTTGAACTTTAAGGGTTGAAAAAACTACCCCGCAGCCCCTCGGGAAGTGGATAATTTTTTCAGGGGATGTTGTTGTCGGTATTATTAACCCACATGCAAAATCTGTATGTGCTCCGGCGAATAGTTCCGGAGATATTAAATCTTGAACGTTAAGGGTTGAAAAAACTACCCCGCAGCCCCTCGGGAAGTCGATAATTCTTTCAGGGAATGTTGCTATCGGTATTATTAACCCACATGCAAAATCTGTTTGTGCTCCGGCGAATAGTTCCGGAGATATTAAATCTTGAACTTTAAGGGTTGAAAAAACTACCCCGCAGCCCCTCGGGAAGTCGATAATTTTTTCAGGGAATGTTGTTATCGGTATTATTAACCCACATGCAAAATCTGTATGTGCTCCGGCGAATAGTTCCGGAAATATTGAATTTTGGAATATAAGGGTTGAAGAAACTACCCCGCAGCCCCTCGGGAAGTGGATAATTTTTTCAGGGGATGTTGTTATCGGTATTATTAACCCACATGCAAAATCTGTATGTGCTCCGGCGAATAGTTCCGGAGATATTAAATCTTGAACTTAAGGGTTGAAAAAACTACCCCGCAGCCCCACGGGAAGTCGATAATTTTTTCAGGGAATGTTGTTTTCGGTATTATTAACCCACATGCAAAATCTGTATGTGCTCCGGCGAATAGTTCCGGAGATATTGAATTTTGAACTTTAAGGGTTGAAAAAACTACCCCGCAGCCCCTCGGGAAGTGGATAATTTTTTCAGGGGATGTTGTTATCGGTATTATTAACCCACATGCAAAATCTGTATGTGCTCCGGCGAATAGTTCCGGAGATATTAAATCTTGAACTTTAAGGGTTAAAAAGACTACCCCGCAGCCCCTCGGGAAGTCGATAATTTTTTCAGGGAATGTTGTTTTCGGTATTATTAACCCACATGCAAAATCTGTATGTGCTCCGGCGAATAGTTCCGGAGATATTAAATCTTGAACTTTAAGGGTTGAATAAAATACCCCGCAGCCCCTCGGGAAGTCGATAATTTTTTCAGGGGATGTTGTTATCGGTATTATTAACCCACATGCAAAATCTGTATGTGCTCCGGCGAATAGTTCCGGAGATATTAAATCTTGAACTTTAAGGGTTGAAAAAAATACCCCGCAGCCCCTCGGGAAGTCGATAATTTTTTCAGGGGATGTTGTTATCGGTAATATTAACCCACATGCAAAATCTGTATGTATTCCGGCGAATAGTTCCGGAGATATTAAATCTTGAACTTTAAGGGTTGAAAAAACTACCCCGCAGCCCCTCGGGAAGTCGATAATTTTTTCAGGGGATGTTGTTATCGGTGTTATTAACCCACGTACAAATTCTGTATGTGCTCCGGCGAATGGTTCCGGAGATATTGAATTTTGAAATATAAGGGTTGAAAAAACTACCCCGCAGCCCCTCGGGAAGTCGATAATTTTTTCAGGGGATGTTGTTATCGGTAATATTAACCCACATGCAAAATCTGTATGTGCTCCGGCGAATAGTTCCGGAGATATTAAATCTTGAACTTTAAGGGTTGAAAAAACTACCCCGCAGCCCCTCGGGAAGTCGATAATTTTTTCAGGGGATGTTGTTATCGGTGTTATTAACCCACGTACAAATTCTGTATGTGCTCCGGCGAATGGTTCCGGAGATATTGAATTTTGAAATATAAGGGTTGAAAAAACTACCCCGCAGCCCCTCGGGAAGTCGATAATTTTTTCAGGGGATGTTGTTATCGGTATTATTAACCCACATGCAAAATCTGTATGTGCTCCGGCGAATAGTTCCATAGATATTAAATCTTGAACTTTAAGGGTTGAAAAAAATACCCCGCAGCCCCTCGGGAAGTCGATAATTTTTTCAGGGGATGTTGTTATCGGTGTTATTAACCCACGTACAAATTCTGTATGTGCTCCGGCGAATGGTTCCGGAGATATTGAATTTTGAAATATAAGGGTTGAAAAAACTACCCCGCAGCCCCTCGGGAAGTCGATAATTTTTTCAGGGGATGTTGTTATCGGTATCATTAACCCACATGCAAAATCTGTATGTGCTCCGGCGAATAGTTCCGGAGATATTAAATCTTGAACTTTAAGGGTTGAAAAAACTACCCCGCAGCCCCTCGGGAAGTCGATAATTTTTTCAGGGAATGTTGTTATCGGTATTATTAACCCACATGCAAAATCTGTATGTGCTCCGGCGAATAGTTCCGGAGATATTAAATTTTGAACGTTAAGGGTTGAAAAAACTACCCCGCAGCCCCCCGGGAAGTCGATAATTTTTTCAGGGAATGTTGTTATTCGTATTATTAACCCACATGCAAAATCTGTTTGTGCTCCGGCGAATAGTTCCGGAGATATTGAATTTTGAACTTTAAGGGTTGAAAAAACTACCCCGCAGCCCCTCGGGAAGTCGATAATTTTTTCAGGGAATGTTGTTATCGGTATTATTAACCCACATGCAAAATCTGTATGTGCTCCGGCGAATAGTTCCGGAGATATTAAATTTTGAACTTTAAGGGTTGAAAAGACTACCCCGCAGCCCCTCGGGAAGTCGATAATTTTTTCAGGGAATGTTGTTTTCGGTATTATTAACCCACATGCAAAATCTGTATGTGCTCCGGCGAATAGTTCCGGAAATATTGAATTTTGAAATATAAGGGTTGAAGAAACTACCCCGCAGCCCCTTGGGAAGTCGATAATTTTTTCAGGGGATGTTGTTATCGGTATAATTAACCCACATGCAAAATCTGTATGTGCTCCGGCGAATAGTTCCGGAGATATTAAATTTTGAACTTTAAGGGTTGAAAAGACTATTCCGCAGCCCCTCGTCGATATAATTTTTTCAGGCGATATTTCCATTGCTATACGGAACCCACATCCAAAATATTCAAGTGCTCTGGCGAACAGACGATCATATGAGAGAGAAACTAGAATCAGCCTGCACGCCACTGGCCTGGAGCGTTCGGGTGTTTCCGCCAAACGGTCTGCTGAAACAGTCTGCTAGGTTCACACCGGTAAAAATATAGAAGCATTCTATGGAGCGAAGAAAATTACATGAAAAAGGTACTCTTATCTAAATACAAAAAATTGAACCGTTTTCGAGATATTTGAGTTTTTGTGCTGACATCATGTGAGTTAATTAAGGGCGAGATTCATCAGTAACGATATTTTAGCAGGCAATGAACAATTCTTAATTTTGTCGATGAAATAATAATAATAATATATTTGGCCAACTAAACAATTTTTTTTTCTCAACAAAATCAAATAAAAAAAAAATAATAACAAATAAATTTCAATCTTCTTTGGTCAACAATAAGTACAAAACAATAAGTCAAACAACATACATTTATGTGCGAAATTTTAATCTAGTGGCATTCACCGTTTAGAAGTCATGCAGAGAATTTTTTTATAAATTTATCAACTTTGGAAGGATTTATCTCCCTTAGTATGCATTTTGGGCCATAAGTTTATTCATCAAACTATACTTATTTTTCGATGTGCTATCACCCCTAGAAAACTCGGTGCACATTTTTTACCCTGTATATTTGTGTTGGATGGGCGAACATAGCCCTGCTATCTCGACCAATCTGTCTATTATGGCACACTTGAATCTATACAATAACCTATATGGATGTTATGGATAAGTATAGAATTGTGTGTTCTAGGAAGAAGACGATGATTCCGATGAAGTAGAAGGAGAAGAGGAAAAAGTTGAAGAGGAGGAAAGTGATGATGACGAAGATGAAAAAGTTGAGGAGGAGAAAGTTGTGCAGAATGGTCTTAGCAAAAAGTCTAAAAAAAATAAGAAAGAGGAACAATTAACACCTACCAAAAAAAATAAACAAAACAAAGAGAAACCTCAACTTACTCCAGGTCCTAAAACAAAAAAAGATAAATCAAATTCAGAGGATAAGAATAAAGGCAAAGAAGAGAAGAAAGCTAAAGAGAGTCAATCACCAGTCTCAAAGAAAAAAACCTTATCTAATGGAATCATTATTGAAGATTTGAGAGTGGGACAAGGAGATACTGCAACGAATGGAAAATTCATTCATGTAGGTTTTATCAAATTTTTTATTTGATTGAGCTGTTTGTCAACTATAAACCGCTCTTTTTTTGTTAGGTTAGGCAGTAGTAAATAATTATTCAATAATAAATTGATGGTTTGAAGCATTTTGGAGTAATTGTCTAGAATTAGCATTTTTGTCGAAAATGTGGAATAAAAATTTCTCAAATTTTATTTTATGCTATCAATTATGGAATTAAGTTTTATAGATATTAGTTTCTGGTGGAGGGAGGTCTTAAGGATGACGAGCCAGCTGTCGATGGCCAGTGCTTTCACTGTTTGTCTATTTCAATAGATATTCTTCAAAGAAAGCTCCAGTCATCCACGTGAACCATATTCCCAATCGTCCGCCACCTTGAATTTGTATTTTACAAAAAATTCATATTCTGACAGAATATACAGCACAGAAACTGAACTGATTTTACATTAAATATGGGATTCCCCCAGAAATCGACTTATCGAAATTTTTGCCAAATATTCCGTTCCAGTTATCTAGATAATCAAGTAATAGAAGTTCGACTTATCGAATGAAAATTACACATAATTTTTCTCGACGCTATTGCCAAACTATTTGATTTCGAGTTATCAACATTCGTTTTATCGACGTGTGACTTATCAAAGTTTGACTGTATTTTCATTAATTTGTTTTAGGTGTATTATGAAGGTCGTTTGAAGAACAATAATAAAGTCTTCGACAAATCCTTGAATGGTCCTGGGTTTGGTTTCAGATTGGGCAAAGGTGAGGTTATCAAAGGATGGGATATTGGAGTTAATGGAATGAGACTTGGAGGAAAGAGGAGGATAATTTGTCCTCCACAAACAGCGTTAGTATTTTTATTCCTTTTTGGCGCTCTTGTTCCTCAGAACAGAGAGCTTATTAATTTTCGAATTTTTGTCTGAAAATGGTCTTAAACGTTTTGGTTCGACCCACTTATCAAGAATCTGTGGTCAAAATCGATTCTGTCTGTTCGTCCGTCTGGCCGTAACATTAACATAACTCGAACGTTATGAGCTAGACAGTTGAAATTTTCAGAGTAGGTTTGGGAGATTAATATCTCGGCTAATTTCGTTATTGGGCAAAATGGTGCTTTCAGAGTACCGAAAAAAAAAATTTTTTTATTACAAATTTTATATCTAATTTTGTTTAAGACGCAGTTTCATCATAAGAATCCATATATTGCATTCTCAATTCTAACAAACTAATACTTTTGGAGATCTGATTTTTCAAAATTTCAATAATTATTCTCAATTCTATATAATTTCATAGAATCCTCTTAACTACAATTTGCTGATGTATGGGATGAGTCATAGACCTACGTTTTGAATTTAATCATAAAAATTCTCGAATATTGACGCACAGAAGCCAAATTGAAAAATCGGGAAAGCCCTGTGGACAGGAAATTTGTCGCTCTTGTTCAAACTTTGACAAATCATAACTCCGAAAGTATTGGTTTCTCGGAGTTGGGAATGATATCAATGGATTCTTATGATAGCACTGCATCATAAAATAAAATGAATTGAATAAGAATCCATTGATATTATTCCCAACTCTGAGAAACCAATACTTTTGGAGTTATGATTTGTCAAAGTTTTTATTTGTATCCCTTCGTATTATGATCAATTGTTATGAATTATCAAGAATGCTTTAGAATTTCAACGGTTTCTTAAAAATTTGCATATTTGTTTACAGTTCTGGCGTTTCTTGTTTAAAGATGTTGCTATGTTTCAGCCGTATTAATGTCTGTTGTATTCGGAAATTCAAACTATTATAATGACAATCTCAAAATTATTATGTTTTATTAATTCTAAGTCGAGAAATGAAATGGAAACCAGCATTCTTAAAAATTCATGAAATAAAATAAATGAAATCATCAATTACTTAGTTAATGCATCTGAATTCTTTTAAACGATGAGAAATATTGAAAATTTTTTGACAATTCAGTACCTCTTGACCCAGGTATGTATTCTTGGGAAAAAAGAAAATTGCGAGAAGTATCACTGCACTACTTTATTGAAAACCAATTCAAAAATGCACTGATGTGAGGACAGTCTGATTTGGCGCGCTTGTTCTTGTTGATTAATCTGAATTAAATGATGTCATAAACAAGCGCAAAAGCACACTGACTTCACCTCAGTGCTTTTTCATTTTACAAATGATATTTAATTTTCCTTTGAATGTTCACATATTCTGTCCCTATCCCCGCAAAAACAGAGACAGCGGAGGACATAAAATTCTTGTTCAGACTCTAACAATGCTTTACCAAGGGACAGCATGCAGCATTGATTTTGTTACTTAAGTATTAACGTTAATATTAATTTCAACACTAGTAGGTACCTTAATGCGTTTGCCCATGGAAGTGGCGAAATATCAAAGAAACAGCTGTAACTAATTTTTAATCATTGCACAGACTATACCAATATTTGACGTTCATTTCTCAGAAACAACCAAATGTTACTGGACGATCTAACAAAGTGTTACAATTACAATAAGTCAATATGTTCAACATATGTCAACACTCTACCTAAAAGCAATAATTATTAATGTAAATATATTTGTTTTACAGTTATGGTGCTAAAGGATCCCCCCCAGTTATACCACCTAATTCAACTCTTGTTTTTGAAGTTGAATTGAAGAAAATCAAGTGATATTGGAATTTGTTGGTGGATCTGGAATAATAATTTTGAAATAGAAGAACATAAATTCTAACTGATTTCTGTTATGGGAAGAAAATCACAAAATTATATAGGTATTACACATGAACTGATATTTTTATACTATGAGTAATTCTTCAAATAACTTGTTTTTAAATGTAAGAGATAAGACTTTCATAATTGTTTGATGTTTTTTTTCGGTCTTTCATGTTTCTTGTTGATTTTTTATTCAGTGAGTCACTGGATACATTTATGCGAATAAATTTTTTACATTATTGGTTACTATTTTTTCTCACAAACTGTTGTTGCCCTTTACAAAACAGACGGAACCATTCTGATTTTTGTAATCAATGAATAAAAATTGGTGTGCTGGACTATTGACTGAAATATTCCAAGGTAAAATCCTATCTGGGTAAATAAATATGAGGTACATAAGAATCCAATATTTTGAGATATGTGAGAAGTGTCTGAACTCACTGGAGGGTCAGTTGAATAGCATTCTGTTACAGTTTAAACTTCCTGTTGATATAAAAATCACACTGACTAATGCCTAATAATCTGCGAAGGCAACGTCGATCAATATGCTACTGCTATATAATGATTTTGATTGAATAAAGGCCTACTTTAAGGCAAATCTGTGTTACCCTTGATCTGTTACCTTAAACAAAATTATATAAACCCATTTCAACACAGTTGTGAAATACAATGTGCTTTACAAGAAAGTTCAAATTCATTGCATCGATTTAAAAAATGTAAGAAGATATCTGTAGGGTTTCAATAAGGATTGCAATTCTATTTGTATATAGTTAAAATTAAAATTATATTTCAAGGGTGCAAGCGACGCATTATCGTCACATTAGAAGTTATCTGGGTTAGCGATCTTAGACAGATCCCAAAGACCATATGTACCACCCGACAGGAGATGAAGTATTTAATACCGAAGCCCGTCCCTCTGGCGTCTCCAAGAAGGTCAGGGTTAACACGATATCTATATCTGGGGTTTATAACACTCGAACAGCTCTAATAACGTAAACAACGACTATATTCCTGGAATTGCCTCAATACCGTGGGATCGTTCCCATGGAATCCTATTGGTCTAAGGCGGGGTAGTTCAGCCAGAGAATCACCAATCATTGCACTACCCGAGGGAAAGCCGAAGTGTGGGCGGTAAACAGAGTAGGTACCTGAGGTATGAGGAATCGGTGAAAAAGGCAGTGAGTTCTGATCAGGGAAACGACGAAGGGGGTAGAATTTAGACGGTTAGCAAATACGAGTTTTTATACCTCCAGACCTAGACGATTTTATTGAACATTGAATTCTGCAAAGCATTCGCTTTATTGAAGCGAATCGAAATAATGATTAGCGTTGGATTGTTGGACTAACCACTGTTAAACTTTTTGAAGTTGAAATATTTCGAAGGATTTGGAAAAATTTCAATGGAGTTGGAATATTTCCGAAAAAATTGTTTTAAAATGCGAAGGAGTTTGACCGCCTGACGGATAAATGCAAAGCAGGCAGATGATAGGGACGGGATAACATGGATTAACACCATATACCCTTGTACACATTCCTGTTGCCGTAAATTCAATATTCAATAGTTTTCGGCACAATGTGTGTAGCAGGCAAAAAATAAAGTTCGTCATAATATTGCCTTATCCCAAAGCTCTCTAGATGTCATAAAACAAACCATCTGGTACCAATTTGAGCTGTTTCTCACTGTTGAGCGGCATTTTGAGAAGCTTTTATCTATTGAATTTAGCAACGTAAATATGTGAGTACGCCGTTTGCTCCTTTCTTTTAATAATAGAAATAGATAAGTTTGAATTTCGGAGAACAAGGTTTGATGTTCTGGATTTCTTGTAAATGGGCACTTCTACGGAATAAACATTACGCATTACCAGGGTCGGTCATAAGGGGTAGAGGGGAGCGGGGCAATCTCCCCAACGTTCAACGGAGTTTGCAAATTTTCAAAGCAGTTGGACACCAACATATTGTGAAGAAATTCAATTTTGAGCAGATTTTTAGTGCTTACTGTTTTAGAAAAGTTTCAAATTAAAACAATGAAAAAAACATCGGATTATCAGACAGGCGAATCGTCTGCTACAAGGTAACACATACCAGCGTATAGAAATCTAGGGGAGAGGTATGTGCGAGCTCTTATTGTGAGATCCTGCATATATCGCAAAAGTGTATCGAGAATATCTCTTTGTGCCCACACAGCACACAATATTCAGGAAATATTGCCACAATATTGCAATATTGCAATTGCAGTTGCAATATTCCAGAAATATTGCTGGAATATTGTGTTTCAATATTACAGTTGCAATATTGAGAAATATTGCTGGAATATTGTATTTCAATATTACAGTTGCAATATTCAGAAATATTACAGAAATGTTACAAACTATAACAGTTTTCTACAAAGTTAAAATTTATAGTTTTGCGTATATTCCTATGAATATATGCATAGACATATTTATTACAAATCGCGACAGAAATAATTCAACATTACATGCAATATATAATATGTTTGTGTGCTTTCTTTCTCTAGTTCGAGGCTTTACGCATCCTCTCTTTTCTTTTAGTCAGGCCGCCATTTTTTCTGTTTACCAGTGTTGTTGTATCGTGTCGTGAAGCAGTCTGTTGTTACTTTACTTTGTTAGTTCAGTTAGTTGTGAGTTTAATGTTTATTAAAGACTAATTGGCTCTAAATAATATAAATGCAGTGATAAGCTGTTTTGATTATCTAAGGTATAAAGCTACAAGTTTATAGATATCATTGATACAAAATTTTATATTTTTAGGTTATACCAACATCTTATCACAGCCCTATAAAGAGTAGGATGTGATCTCATCCGTCTGATTATTGAGAAGTTATATTGACGTGCTTTTTATATACGTACAAAGGTAGAGTTGAACAGATCTAATTATTTGATTATCTATGTTTGATTATTGAACCCATATCGAAATGGTTAGCTCAAGCCAAATTGCGAGCCTCCAGGGAAGTGGAAAAAGTTAAAAAAAAGAAATGTTGAATGTCCAGTAGAGAGCGAATAAAGATATTAATTGTGCCTAGCCTACTATTTTTTTATGTGAGTTAATCCTATACCACATCTCATGAAATAACAGAAATATTTCTGCAAGAATCCTGAAATATATATTTTGCAATATAACAAAAATATTCCATAAATATTACAAAATAATTCTACAATATTGCAGGAATATTTCAAAAAATAAGTCTGCAATATTGTGACGTTATAGGATAGAGAGCATATATTTGAATATTTCTGCATCAATCCTGAAATATTTCATATATATTTTCCAATATAATAAAAAATTGCATAAACATTACAGAATAATTCTACAATATTGCAGAAATATATCGAAAAATATTTCTGCAATATTGCTATGTTAGGTTATGGGGCGGACATTCGAATGTTTCTGCAATATTCCTGAAATATTTCATATATCTTTCGCAATATAACTGAAATATCTCAAATATTTCCGAAACATATTCCTGCAATATTTCAGAAATGAGTCTGTGCTGTGTGGGTGGAGTTCTCCAAAATATCGCATATGTAATCAGAATAAGACATATCTATTGAGAGCTTCTCAATACATACCACCAACCCAATCTACGAGGTTCTATCATTGCAGATTCCTCCTTTATTCTTGATAATTGAAATAATATATTGGTCCATTTTGAGAATGACAATTTAAAAATTGGTTCAAGCCCTGTGGACAGGAGCTTTCTGGCGCTCTAGTTCAAACAGACAAATTATATCTCCGAAAGTATTGGTTTCTCTGAGTTGGGAATTATATCAATGTATACATATGATAGAGCTGCATCATAAAGGAAATTCAATTAAAATAATAGTTTATTTATCAAGATTAAATGAGCAATCATGAGAATGAGAACTGCACCATGGAAGAAATCGAATTAAAACTGGCCAATTTTACCCAATAACGAACTTAACCGAGATATTCATCTCCCTAACCTACTCTGAAAATTTCAACTACCTAGCTCATTCCGTTCGAGAGTTATTGTGGAAAAACTTTTTTTAAATTTTCAAATTTTTTTTTTTACACTTTGCGGTAATCTGGTCAATACAAAACTTCACATGCGTATAAAGGTCATGATTCTACAATTTGATGCTAAATTTCAGATAGATCGAACGAACTTGTCCGAGATATTTACGCTCCAAAACCACCTTGCAATTTTCAATCCGCTAACTCCTTTCGTTCGAGAGTTATCGTGCCTACGGCCGGTCGGCCGGCCGGACAGAATCGATTTCAGACTCGGATTCTTGATCAGTGAGTCGAACCAAATCGTTTGAGTCCATTATCAGCCAAAAATTTCAAAATTACAGACACTTGGGCAAATTGATAAGCACACTGTTCCGAGGAACTAGAGCGCCAAAAAAACAAGTTTCGTATGAAAATTGCCCAAAACAGGTTTAAAGTACCTACAAATAGTAGGTATTCCATAAAACAAATATGAAAGAAGATAAGTAATAATAAAAAAAATTACCTTGTAATCGATCAAAAATTTCCTGATCTACGTTCACCAAACTACAGAATTATGCTTTCAATATTTACGTAATATTTTCAAACATTTTCGGGTGAGGTCCCCGTTGCATCGCTAAAATACGAGTATTTCAACCCCAATATTTTTGAAGTTACAATATTCCCTTCTGTCAAGTTGACATTTTATGAGAATTCATACATAGAATAATAATTATATCAATCTGTGAAATACGATTTACATTGAAATTTAAAAAAATCATATCTCCGAAAGTATTAGCTTGTTAGAGTTGAAAATAATATGAATGGATTCTTATGATAAAACTGCTTATTAAAAAAAATTTAATTTGGAATTTGTTACTCCGAAACCATCTGTCCGATTTTGCCCAATAACGAACTTAGCCGAGATATTCATCCCCCAAACCTACTCTGAAAATTTCAACTCTCTAGCTCATTCCGTTCGAGAGTTATCGTGCCTACGGCCAGCCGGCCGGCCGGACAGAATGAATTTCGACCACGGATTCTTGATCAGTGAGTCGAACCAAATCGTTTAAGACCATTTTCATCGAAATATTCCAAAATTACAGACATTTGGGCAAATTGATAAGCACTCAGTTCCGAGGAACTAGAGCGCCAAAAAGGGTTCTACAATTTGGGCGATATACAGGGTGAGTCTTTGACCACTGCATTAATTTTAACCAAAGATTCCTCTCATCAAATGAAACACATTTTTCATTTAACATTTTTCCAAATTCAGCTCAGGTAAAAAGATACAGGCTGTGAAATTTTGAAAAAAATCAGTTTTTATTTTGTAGCTTTGACATCCTTTTTTCGAATGAAATGAATGTTGGCGTAAAGTTTCCTATAACTTTGATACATATATTTTCCAAATATTAGTTATTTTCTACTTCTACTGGTTTTCTAGTTATGGACTCGTGGATTCATAAAACTAAACGAAATTAGCATAAAGAAAGCATATAAAGTTTTTCTTGAGTAATTTCAAGAATATTCCATCGTTTTAGAACATTATATTATTCTTCATCATTTCTCCTTAAACGCACCGTTTTCGAGATATTCTTCATTGAATGTTTTAAAATGGAAAACTCCAGAAATTTCACTACTTTTATGGATCCGTCCCTGAGCGTTGGAATCCCGAATCAAGCTGTAAACCACGTTACCATGCCTTATTCTCGTCCGCCAACAATGTCATAGATAATTTATATGCGGGAGTGTATTAGGACATCTTTAAACGCTTTTTACATTTTTTACCTGAGCCGAATCTGGAAAAATGGTAAATGAAAAAAGTGTTTCATTTGATGAGAGGAATCTTTGGTTAAAATTAATGCAGTGGTCAAAGACTCACCCTGTTTATAATCGAATCGAATCTCCTTCAGTTAAATTGTTTAATGAAACATTTCTCTTGAGTACGGCCCCTAGGGAGTTTACGATCTTCGTGGGGTCCCATACCAGCTAATTCTCACAACACATAATTCACCAAATGAGCATGTATAATTCCATTTCATTTGAGAGTCTGATTTATGTATGTTTTAAAATAACTTGTCCGCATAACTGCCACGACTTGCCCACAGGATAGGCGGCATGTAATTCAGTTCAAGTGCGTGACTGAAAACCTGAAAACTGAAATTTGTGAGCATAGAGGTGATAACAGTGACCGAAATTAACTCATTACTTACCTATTTTGAAAGAGCGATTTTAAGTTTATTGTAATTGAAGTTATATATGAAGGATTTATTGGAGAATTTTTCGAGGGAAATTATGGCTTGGAGTGGGTGTTGATGAATGTAGAGGATTAAAACAGATGGAAAACTAATCAATCATATTTTTTGTGCTGCCAAGGATCTGTCCAATGAGGAAAATATAGTTCTGGAATTGAGTTTCAAAAATATAACATTGGTATCTATACATCTTCTATGTAAGACCAGAAAAGCAACATAAATTGTTTTTTTTTTTAAACTACGCGGTCTGATAAAACTCAATAAATTAAGAATTTCAAAAATATTGTGTTATTTCCTGGAGACATTTTTGGCGCTCTAGTTCCTCGGAACTGAGTGCTTATCAATTTGCCCAAATGTCTGTAATTTTCGAATTTTTCGATGAAAATGGTCTTAAACGATTTTGTTCGACTCACTGATCAAGAATCCGTGCTCGAAATTCATTCTGTCCGGCCGGCCGGCCGTAGGCACGATAACTCTCGAACGGAATGAGCTAGACACTTGAAATTTTCAGAGTAGGTTTGGGAGATAAATATCTCGGCTAAGTTCGTTATTGGGCAAAATCGGACGGATGGTTTCGGAGTAACAAAAAAAAAATTTTTTTTACAAGGCAAATTCTTAATTAAATATTTTTCAATAAGCTGTTTTACCATAAGAATCCAATGATTTTTAACTCTAACAAGCTAATACTTTCGGAGATATGATTTTTCAAAATTTCAATAATAAATCGTATTTCAACGTTGTCACAGAATGATATATTATTCTATGTATGAATTGTCATAATGTCAAATGATGTTCCTGAGACACGACATTATCTAATCAATCGAAGAATTGTGAGCGAAGTGAGAAAAATCTCAGTTGTTTGCTCCGAAATTAGGTTTTCTCAGAAAATTCTTACATTTCGGAACGGAACATGAAGTAAGAGATCTGAGAGTAGTGAGACTGCTTTTCATCCATAGACATAGATATAACTCTCGAACGGAATGAGGTAGGTAGTTAAAATTTTCAGAGTAGTTTAGGGAGATGAATATCTCGGTTAAGTTCGTTATTGGGCAAAATTGGCCAGATTTAATTTGATTTCTTCCATGGTGCAGTTCTCATTCTCATGATTGCTCATTTAATCTTGATAAATAAACTATTATTTAAATTGAATTTCCTTTATGATGCAGTTCTATCATATGAATACATTGATATAATTCCCAACTCTGAAAAACCAATACTTTTGGATATATAATTTGTCTGTTTGAACTAGAGCGCCAGAAAGCTCCTGTCCACAGGGCTTGAACCCATTTTTTTTCCATAATCCCAAAGAATTCGTTTGGATTTCTACATCTTTTTCTCGTGAAATCAACTTGTCTTCAATTAGTTATATGTTCATAATATGGATGAAAACAATTTTGAATATAAAAATGATTGTCAAATTAGTTTTAATTAGTAAATGTATTTTAAATGTATGCCATATTTGAAAAAAAGGTGAAAATTATAAATTCATCTTATTTAGATTGATGAAAATAGAAAAACAAAGCAAATTTTATGCAATACTTCAATATTTCCTCTCAATATCTGCAGTTTTACGCATGAATGAACAGCAACCTCTTAGGAATTACGATTCCTAGACTCATAGTGTCATATCTCACAATCGTCCAAACTTTGATCTTGAGACATTGCAAAAAACTAACGTTGTACGTCCATTTAGTTTTTTGTAAAGGACCTATAGGAGGGGTCATGGGAGCATGACTCCTGTTTCTGGACGTACAGCGTTAGGTTTCTGTACAGATAAGAATTGGTAATTTGTATGCGATCTTGGGATTATGAGTTTACAATAGTTTAAAGCGTGGGAAGACAGAGCCGTACTCGAAAATTCGAGGATTCGCATTCATGCATATTTTATAGATGCGATTTTTGGTGAAATGATTTATTTTGATGAGTTCTACTTTCTGTTAAAAAAAAACCATCTTTGAAAACACCCCGTATTTCAAATTCATATCTGACCAATAATTTTTATTTATCTTTTCGGCACACTAGGTTCCGGTTAACAGAGTTCCTATCAATTCGTCCAAATGTCAGAAAACGTAATTTTCGAGTTTTTGGGCGATAATGGTCTCAATCGATTGGTTTCAACTCATTGATCTTAAATCAAAATAACTGCCGATTCGGATCACAGATAGGTTTTGCGTACAAGTTCTAGGAAACAGCGCCCAAAGTTCTGTAATTTTCGAATATTTGACTGAAAATGGTCTCAAACGAATAGGTTCCACCAACTGATGAGGAATTCGAGGTCAAATTCAATTCTGTCCGGTCGTTGCCACGATAACTTTCGAACGGAGAGATTTGTACTTGAAATTTCCAGAGTAGATTGCGCAACCGAATTCATGGTTAAGATCGCTAATGGGCATAATCTGCTGAACCGTTTCGGAGTTCAAATTTTATTTCCCCAATAACTCAAACAATACAGATCTGATCGAATTGAAACTTGGTAGCTAGTTGGAGAATGCTGACACAAAGACTTATGCGGAATTTCCTGACGATCATATGACTAAAAAATTAAAAAATAATATCAGAAACTATCCGTCCGATTTCTATATTGCTAGAGCCTTCAAAACCTACTTCTACAGCCAGGTTCCAAATTTGAACACGATCAGATCTATATTTTTGGAGTTATTGAAAAAATACTGGAAACCTAACAGTATTGGGCGAGTTCTTCATCTGGATGGGTGACTGTTGCCTCGATAACTTTCGGAAAGAGATAGCGATTTGCAAAAATTGAAAAAAACAAAAAATTTTTTTTTTCTGCAAAAAATTTGTAGGTATTTCAGAAACTCTCCGTCAGAATTGGGTGAAATTCCGTCCCTAAATACCTTCGAGCCACCATTTTACAATCGAGTATCGAGGATCGACCCTTTATGAGGCGTACGTGAATAGACAATGGAACATGTGCGCAAAAGCTCCTTACTTCACGTCAGGAGTCGGTGATTTCCACATGGACTGCGTGAGCAGGGGTCAGCAAATTTTCAATTCTTTCAAATAGAAATATTCTTTCACATCTCAAACTAAATCAATGTTAACTTAGTTACTGAACAATATTTTCCAAAACAAAAAGTTAATATTGAAAATAATAATTATTTCATGGAGCTTCTGATATTCTTCAATATTATATAGTGTTAGCAAACTTAAACACGTCTCCCTTTATAACTAGTCGCACAATTGAATTATCCAAAATAATTTGAACTTAATTGAGCAAACGAATTGTAGAAGAATGCCGATTATTAACAGCAGATATTGTCCAGGAAGTCAGCGTTGGAAATAGGTTGTATTCAGATATGGCCTCAGGTGAGGAGGTCATTTTGAATTATGCTATGATTTCATTAAAATATATGAATATCTTCATATAATTTTATTCCTTCCCATCAAAGTGTAAAAAGACTCGCACGAACATACTCTTATGGGAAAAATCTTTGAAATGATGTGTCACTCATTCTCAATTCAAAAACTTGGAGGGGTAATTTTGCATGCTGCAGGAATGATGTTGGGGAAATGAAATACTACTGTCTAGCTCCAAACAAAAATTGACGGATTCGAAAAATTCCAGAGAAATCAATGGAGCACCCTGTATACATGTGCGTGCCTATGCTCTCTACCAGCTGCCATTAACAAAAATTTGGCAGGGATGGGAGATCGATTTAGGTATTCGGTCCTTTACATTTGCTATAGGATTTGTATCGGGTGATAATGAGGACCATTCTGAATAAGAAGATTTCTAAACATGACGCATAATTCAATGCATTGCGGAGCCATCCACAATGATTGTTTATTTCGTATGTCCTAAATATTCTGTCACATGTCTGTTTAGGTTTGTTTTCGTTCTAGGATATTGTTTTTTGGTTCCAAATCTCACTTCACTCATTCGACTTATTTATAATACTTGGCGGATTCATCTCGAAATATTTATGGTCCTTACTGATGATTATTTATCGCACACTGTACTCTGGTGGGAAGAGTAGACTATCTTGGCTAATATTAGAGGAAAATGTGGTGATGTGGTCCTTGCAGGTATATTGGCCCCCTTCGAAACTAATATGTTTGAAAGGCACTATCTAGTATATTTTTGGTGCGACGGGATCCTCGCACGACAACGCGAATTTAGTACCCAACAATATCGTCAGGGGATGTAAGATTCATTCGTCATTCGAAATAGTCAAAATACGTTACCGGCAAAACTTATTATTAACTATTGTGATTTTAACTCGAAAATGATCGAAAAATAGTGAGGTATCGCTTTTGTGTTCGGATATTGTATTAGTTGAACTGTCTTCTAGGGAATTTGAAAGGTAAAATGAAATTGAGCATTTAATAATTTTTTTTTAATGTTAGTTTAAATATCACAATATTTTGTAATTCGGCCCCCTCACATTGATTGAATAATGTTTTTTTTTAGTGGTACGATTCTCACGAACTTTTGGAAGAATTTGCGCGTGGGCATTGTAGAACTAATTACCAAGATTCAATTTGATCGGATTTGTAATTTTTGAGTTATTCATGAAACAATATTTCAGAGAAGTAGATAGCAGTTTCAAATTTTATTTTCATAATAATCGCTAAAATACAAAGCTGATCGAGTTCGTTTGTAAAATGCCTGCTTGTATGTTTATGCGGACATTCAGCGGAATCTGATAGAGATAGGTTATTATGTTCCTTGGTTTTTTCGGTCCAAAACAAATAAAACTATAAACATTTATTACACGACGTACGATTCGGCCATTGAAGCCATTTTCAAGTTACAATAAAAGCTAAAATTAAAATGATCTGTGTGTTGCTGACATAGTCATAGTTTTATTTGTTTTGGACCGAAAAAACCAAGGAACATAATATCCTACAAACATTACGGGCTGGAAATACCAATATCTGATAGATATAGTTCATGGAATATAATATTTTCCTTCCAGGAGGCCACAAACCGATCACTTGATCTCAAGGTGCCAATTTTGATTACCTAAGAAGGAATAAATACTTTTTTCGATTATCTAGTGCGACTTTAATTTATTCCATAGTAAGATATGTACTTACAAATGAATATGCAGCCCTATAATTTACCTCTCCAGTTTCCGAGTCCTATTTTTTTAAAATTAATCCTCAAAAACAAAATGGAGGGCCACATTACCACCTTTTCCTCTACAATTCTGAATGCAGAGCATTAGAGTAAAAACATTTTTTTCTTCATTTATTTCGTTACAGCAAACACTGTTGCAGTTGAAAATTTGTATTTTTTCATTGCGATACTAAAAAAAACCTCAGATTCCTAGGAATCAAATATAAAGTGGTGTTGATTCTGAATATGTGAATTAAAGTGCTTGATCCATTTCTCGTGATTTTATTTTCGGGCATTTTTGTTCGGTATAATGCATAGTGATAATACCTCATCTGACACGAGAGTGGAAATCAATCTATTGGTTGGAGAAGATAATGATAAGACTCCCAAAGATGATCAGGGTTGTTTAGGATTCTTACAACGGGGTAAGTTTATAATAAGTTTCAATCAAGTGTATTCGTTTTCTAAACATATAGGGTGATTTATGACCAATGACCCATCGGAGAGGGGGTAATTGAGGACCATATGAGGAGTCAGAAATGGGTACTCAAACATCTCTTATGCCTACTAGTTTCTGAGATACAAGGTGTTTCCTAAAAATCATAGAATTTTGAAACCCTTTTAAGTTCAAAAGTGTGGAATGGATTTTGATAATATTTTGTAGGCTTATTGTCTTTGAGACACTCAAAAGAATATGAAAGCGAAAATGAAAAAAAAACAACACCGTATTAGAACATCAATTTCTTACGTCCAGATACCAAAACATCACTCTGTAGGTATATAAAAAAATGTTTGTTGTCAGTTTCGCGAAGAGAAAAAAAATATCAATCAATAATCAATTCGAAGGGCACAATTTTTTTTCAACGGGGGTACCCCTCCAAAATATCTCGATTTTTTCAATAAAAAATATAATTTCCGAAAAAATTGACTGATTTCAATGAAAACTATGATTTTGAATAAGGTGCTAAAAAATAATTTCAGTTTAAGAGACCGTATCTGAGCCTTTGTTTTGATGATCAGATATTGAAATTATCACTCCGTATATGACTCACATTTTTCTCATTAACATATTCGTGAAGATGAGAAAAAATACTTTAGAAATGATCATTTCTCATCTTACTCCATAGTCATTTGAAAAGTTTAATCTATCAGGAAACTGTTATTACCAGAGTTCAATTAAATCAGAGAATTGTGGAGGATGTGCTGATATTCCGAATAACTCTCACATTTTAAGAAAAACAGTTAAATGTATCGAAGGGGCTCAAAAATGCATAGCCGTCGGTGGAGGCCATTTCGAGCAGCTTCTATGAAATTTTGTTAGTAATTTTAATTTTTTTTTGTTTGTTGGAAGTTTAATTCACATACAAATTGATTATATTAATAAAATATTAATATATTGATATTAATTTATTAAAGAATCGAGTAAATGAATTTCCCGAAACATTTTCGTCATCATGAACAAAAAAATATAGCTAATTGATTATATTGTTTTCGACAGCATTTTTCTCCTCTTCAAGAATATCTCAATCAAAACAAAGGCTCAGATACGGTCCTGTCTTATGCATGGAAATTATGTTTTAGCACCTTATGCATAATCATGGTTTTCATAGGAATCAGTCGATTTTTTAAGGAATTATAGGAATAATTATGGTTTTTAATGCAAAAATCGAGGTTCTATTATAGTCTTTTATCTTTTTCATTTTCGCCTACGGGTTCTTTCAAGTATCTCAAAGATAATAAGCATGTAAAATATTATCAAAACGATTTTACAGTTTTGAACTTTAGGGGTTGGAAAATCCTACGATTTCCAGGAAACACCCTGTATCTCAGAAACTAGTAGGCATAAGAGATGTTTGAGTGTCCATTTCTGATTACTCTTAATATAGTCCTCTGGTCATAAATCACCCTGTATTCATTCATCCTGTATTTATTCATATTATTTCAAATTATTCATTTATTTACCGATATAATTCATTTTATATTTACTACACGACACGCTGCACTGAGAGTTGTTTTCTACTCGCATAAACTTTTCCCACATCATACCACTCATCCTCTGACCCCTCTTTATACTTCTTAACTCGAATTGTATGTATAGTAGTGTATAGTATGAATGGAAGGGAATTATGCTGACTATAATATGTAATGATTTTTCTTCAAATTTTCGCAGTATTCATGTTAATATGCTAAGGCGAATCTAGAAAAATGAAAAAAATGTTTTATTTGATTGTGATTGTTGAAATTAGTATGAAACTTGAGGACTTACCTTGTATATATCGAACTAATTAGCTCTCACTTTTTTTGAATTTTATAGTATTTCCATGATTTCTCATGCGGATTTTCGGTATTTACGGCCTATGCCTGAGAGAAGGCTCAGATAGGTCGACTTTTGTTCTGCGGGGGTCGTACTTTGACCTTGAAAAATTTCAGCTCTGCGCCAACCCCGTGCCACTCCTGTTGACACCGTCAAAATTTCGAAAAAGGAAAGTAGGTCGTGTGGCATATCATTTGAAAGATATTTTCATTCTCAACATGAAATTTTTTTTTTATTTTGTTTTGGGTTGGGAATCGAAAATTCTGTTTAATTGAGGTAAAAATGGTGCGAACAACAGAGGAAAAAGTTGAGATTATATCTTTGTACCATGGAAACAGTCGGCTAATTTATTTAATGAGCACAACCCCGAAAATAGTGTAACTCGTCACAAAAATCATGGATGGACCACCCTGTATAGCTGCAAGTTCATTTCAATTAAATATCAAGTTGTCGTTTAAACTTTCCATTCACGATTACCTCTTCTGAAATATTACTGAATTGACATGAAAAATGTTAATTTGATTTATTTCTTGTGTTCATTTTGCTCGGACAGATATCTTAAATACATATTCTTGAAATTGAAATAATCCATTGTACGATCGGTAGCGATGGTGTCAAAACAATCCATCAAAGTATCCAGGGGTAACTTGCAATCAATTTCCTTCCATGCAGCAGTTATGTCATCTGCATCGATGAAATACTTCCCGTTTTTGTCTAAATTTTGGAATAACTCTAGTGCCTTCATCTCTGGGTCCCACATTTGAGAGAGTTTGTCAACCAAAAAGTTCATCAGAGTGTGGAAGTTTATTTCTTCTTGCTGCCTGAAAACCAGATGACACTCACTTGGATTAAGGTCTAGACCTACAGTTCCAGTATAAATTATACTGAACTCTGTTTTTGTGTAAAATTCTTTGAGACCTATTATTTGTCTCACTGCTTTCTTAACATTATCAATTATGTCTTTGTTAACCATCATCAAACACCGTGTTTGTCGTAATACAAATATGGGGTATCTTGAAGTAGTGTCATTTATGACATAAGGGCCGGTTTCATAATAAGTTTTAAAGTCTCTTTAAATTTAAAGCATCCTTTAGTTGGATATTTTGAACCAAAACGTCACTTTGAGGGATACTTTAAATTTAAAGGAACTTTAAAATTCATTATGAAACCGGCCGTAAGTATCATAAGTACATTTTAAAAGTCATATTTGGTCAAGTGCACCAGAGCGAGTTCGCAACAAATGTATCATTATACTTTTTGGCGCTCTTCTTCCTCGGAACAGAGTGCTTATCAATTTGCCCGAATGTCTCTAATTTTCGAATTTTTGGCTGAAAATGGTCTTAAACGATTTTGTTCGACTCACTGATCAAAATTTTGAATTAAATTTTTTTTCATAATACAGAAAATAATGTGTTAGTGGTACGAACTATTAAATTTCAAAGCATGAAAAGAGGATAGTATTTTATTAATATATTTTGAACTATTAAAAAAATTTGTTCGTAATCCACTACTTACTCAAATATCAGGAATAAATGGACAATCTGCTATGATTGTCTCCAGCCTTGCTCTAGACATTTCGATGATACTTTCCTTAGGTATTTCCAGTTGTGAAAACTATGCACTGAGTGTGAGTTGCAACAACCCATTCCACGAGGTTGAATCATTGCAGATTGCTCCTTCAATCTTGATAAATAAATTTAATGACTTCCTTCGTGCCGATGCCATAGTTTGCCTCCGAATTGGAGGTCCTAGAGCTGAAGGCACAAATTGGTTGCTCGCTCCTGTTGTGGTGTCACCTGTTTTCAGTTATCTTTCCACCTTTTTCTTGGTTTCTTGGTTGGCCTGTCCTGAAGAAGCCAACTAGCAGAAACACGTGTCGGCAGGTACCAGCAGAATGATTTTTTCTGCTCCTTTTGCGGAATTACCCGTTATACTTCTCCATTTTAATTTTATTAATATATTTTGAACTATTAAAATAATTTGTTCGTAATCCACTACCTACTCAAATATCAGGTATAAATGGACAATCTGCTATGATTGTCTCCAGCCTTACTCTAGACATTTCGATGATACTTTCCTTAGGTATTTCGAGATGTGAAAACTATGCACCGAGTGTGAGTTGCAACAACCCATTCCACGAGGTTGAATCATTGCAGATTGCTCCCTTAATCTTGATAAATAAATTTAATGACAATTTCTAAAGCATTGTAGATTGCTCTCTTTTAAAATTTTGAAGCATTTTTCTTCAACGAAACTTTTTTCAAAATTTTATTTCTTTCATGATGTAGTTCTATCATAGGAATTCATTGATATAATTCCCAACTCTGAGTAACCAATACTTTCGGAGATATAATTATATATATAATATAATTGTCTGTTTGGACAAGAGCACCAAAAAGCTCCTGCTCACAGGGCTTGAACCAATTTTTCTTTTAATTTTCTTAAAATTGTACAGTACATGGGAGCCAATATTTCATCATGCATAATCGAGAGCCCCTAGAAAATAATTATTTGTCCAATAAAAAATATGGAATATTTATATATTAATGCTATTGGCCTTAATTAAATTTAAGCTCTTATGAGTTGAATGATATAAATTGTTATTCAACAACTCTTTTTTGTTTTACCCGAAATAATTGTAGAAATTGTGAGAGCTTACCGCGACATCTGCCTTCAGCCAGATTAATTGAGAATTATGAAATTTTCTCTCCTTATATTTTGTGCTGGATGATTTCACACAATCATTTTGGTTATATAAATCAAGAGAAAGAGGAATAATCCATTTCTAACCGAAAACAATAATTATGTGGTACCTTGAATTCGGTTTTCAAATTTATTCATTTTTGTTTCAGCTTGGAAGAAGCTGAGAGAACCCAAACCAGCCAATGATGATTTAGATAGTTTGGAACTTTATTATTTATGTAAGTATGTGAGTTTGTGTGAATACATCGGTGATCAGTAGGAAGATGGTTTGCTGTTCTATTGAGGGCAGCTTGTAACAAAGTTGTTTAACGTTTAATTCACAAGTAACCAATTCTTCTGTCAAATATAAGAAGCCGATGAACGGAATTCGGGTTTCACAAAGATAATCTTTTAGTGGATAGGTAATGAATACCACGTTGAAGTTCAGTGTTTTAATATTCCGACATAGTGGAACATTTTTTTCACAAATTTTGCATTAGGATTATCATAAAACAATCTCATAAGACTTGAGTGAGTAAATACGTTTTCTCAAACAATGTCATTGAATTTTAAGTATCATATGAAGCTTCTCCATAATTATACAATATTGATTCCAGTGAGAGTTTTTGTGTTCAACACACAAGTGTAAAGAAAGTGCTGGGGTGTAAAATCTTCAAACGCTTATATCTTTTTATCTAAGCTGGATCTGGAAAAATGGTAAATGAAAAAAGTGTTTTATTTGTTGAGAGGAATCTATGGTTGAAGCTTATGTACAACTTAGATACTCACCCTGTATATATCAAGCCAAGTTTATCTGTTTCAAAGCTCAAGATGGAATGATCTTGCTTCATGTTGAGCTAAAATTTGTGACAATTCCCCTAACATATCACTCAGGTAATTATCTTCTGTGATAAATACATCAATATTTAATTCTTGGTTAAAAAGCATTTTTTCGCTTGATGAAGTGGAACAAAATGTTTTCATTCAGAAACAACGTACTTCTACTTAATAATAGATTATCCGATTCATAAATAACTCGCGGTTAAGATGACTCAATTTTCATGCACTGAATCTGTTAACTCGCGTTTATAATTATCTCAATTCAGTACATTTCACCTCGCTATCTTTTCATCCGAATATCTGTATATTGTGGAAAGATCAAGTTCGTGAATAAACAAAATCAGCTCATTCGTTCCGGAGATAATATGTCCATTTTTTGCGCGCGTGTTCCGCAAGGAACAGCGTGCTATCATTTCGTCACAATGTCTGTATTTTTCGAATTTTTTTTCGAAAATGGTCTCAAACGATTGGGTTCGACTCCCTGATGAAGAATTCGAGGTCAAATTCAATTCTGTCCGTCCGGTCCGGCCGGCCGGCCGGTCCGGCCGTTAGCACGATAACTCTCGAACGGAACGACTTAGAGCGTTGAAATTTGCAGGGTAGTTTCGTAGCGTAAATATCTCGGACAAGTTCGTTAACGGGCGAAATCGACCGAGCGGTTTCGGAGTTAAGGCCGTTTTTAGTAAAAACGTTTTTTATGAATATTTCCGGAACCGATCACTCGATCTTTTTGAAATTTGGCATCAGATTGTAGAATCATGACCTTTATATGCCTGCGAAGTTTTGTGTTGAACGGACGGCCCTAAAGTGGCAAAAAAAAATTTTGAAAATTTGAAAATTTTGTTTTCACGATAACTCGAAAAATACCGATCTGATTAAATTGAAACTCAGTAGTTAGATGCAAAAGACCAAAGCAAACACTTTTGCAAAATTTCGTGAAGATCACGTGACATGAAAAAATACAAAAATTACTACTATTTTGCGGAATACTTTGCTTTTAATGCCGAAACATATGTTTTTGAGGTTCATGCTGCCCTTTCCGGGCATTTTCCGTATTGCGCATGCGCAGATGAGAAGTCCTTTAACTGCTGTAGTTTTCGTCAGAGAGGATTGGGGTAGCGGATGCTATTCCTCCATAGAATTCAGATCCCTGATGAGGGTCTGCGCATGCGTAGATTAAAGATGCGATATCTTCCGAACCACTAGTGTTGGAGAATCGGAGTTTTTTGTAAGGTGTGTTATTTTGAGAGGACTTTTAGCCGCCAGTAGATTGCGCATGCGCAGAAGAGAAGTGACTATTTTTGGGTTGGATGGGTTATGTTGGGAGTGCTGAGTCGATATTATGAGGTTTTAAAAGAATATTCATAGCAATTCAGTGCAAGGACAAGTCAGTTTGGGGGATGTAGCTTTGTTTCCGAGTTAAAGTGTCCGTACCGTGGCCCTGGGGCTAATTTTGAAATTGATGTTACCCCTTACAGGCATTTTTCGTTATGCGCATGAGCAGACCATCAGTGATTTAACTGGTGATGTTTTCGTCAGAGAGTATTAGGGTTTTGGGGTGGCGGATGCTATTCCTCTATAGAATCCCCTGTTGAGGGTCTGCGCATGCGTGGATTAAAGATGTGATATCTCCTGAACCACTAGCGTTGGAGAATCGGAGTTTTTTGTAAGGTGTGTTATTTTGAGAGGACTTTTAGCCGCGAGTAGATTGCGCATGCGCAGAAGAGAAGTGACTGTTTTTGGGTTGGATGGGTTATGTTGGGAGTGCTGAGTCGATATTATGAGGTTTTAAAAGAATATTCATAGCAATTCAGTGCAAGGACAAGTCAGTTTGGGAGATGTAGCGTTGTTTCCGAGTTAAAGTGTCCGTACCGTGGCCCTGGGGCTAATTTTGAAATTGATATTACCCCTTATAGGCATTTTTCGTTATGCGCATGAGCAGACCATCAGTGATTTAACTGGTGGTGTTTTCGTCAGAGAGGATTGGGGTTTTGGGGTGGCGGATGCTATTCCTCCATAGAATCCCCTGTTGAGGGTCTGCGCATGCGTGGATTAAAGATATGATATCTCCTGAACCACTAGTGTTGGAGAATCGGAGTTTTTTGTAAAGTGTGTGATTTTGAGAGGACTTTTAGTCGCAAGTAGATTGCGCATGCGCAGAAGAGAGGTGACTGTTTTTTGGTTTTATGGGTTATGTTGGGAGTGCTGAGCCGATATTGTGAGGTTTTAAAAGAATATTCATGGCAATTCAGTGCAAGGACAAGTCAGTTTGGGGGATGTAGCGTTGTTTCCGAGTTAAAGTGTCCGTACCGTGGCCCTGGGGCAAATTTCGAAATTGATGTTACCCCTTACGGGCATTTTTCGTTATGCGCATGAGCAGACCATCAGTGATTCAACTGCTGGTGCTTTCGTCAGAGAGGATTGGGGTTTTGGGGTGGCGGATGCTATTCCTCTATAGAATCCCCTGGTGAGGGTCTGCGCATGCGTGGATTCAAGAAGCGATATCTCCTGAACCATTAGTGTTGGAGAATCGGAGTTTCTTGTGAGGTGTGCAATTTCGGGAGGACTTGCAGCCACGAGTATATTGCGCTTGCGCAGACGAGAAGTGTATGGTTTTGGGTTGTTTGGGTTATGTTGGGAGTAATGAGCCGATATTGTGAGGTTTTAAAAGAATATTCATGTCAATTCAGTGCACGGACACGAGGCAGTTTAGGGTAAACAGCGTTCTTTCCCGAGTTGATATGTCTGTATGGTGGCCCTGAGGCGAATTTATCTATAACTGTATTCGGTAGATCTATATTAAAATACGTTCGGATTCGGAGAAGTAGCAATTGCGTTCCTAACAGAGGTCCCACAACCGCAATTTTTTTCGATCTACGGTAAAGCTAACAGTCAAACTGTATTGATAGCTATATTTGTTAAAGGAACTTGAAAAAATAAAAAAAAGCACTGACGTGAAGTCAGTACTCTTTGGCGTGCGTGTTCACGGTGGCTAATTTGAATTGAATGATGAGTACTTCAAGCTCAGTGGATAGAGCGAGCCGAAGATCTACCCAAAGGATAGTGGACACCATTCACTGTCGTTTCAAAAATTAACAGTGCTGTATCTAAGCTGCCATCAGGATAGAGTAATAAAGTTGGAAGAGAACACAACTGACTCTCCTTAGTCGCACAAGCTGCTAGAAGATTTGGGAGGGTCAGTATAATCCTGATCATGTTTATAGCACGCGCGCAAAAGCAAATTGACTTAACAATGAAAGAAAAAGTGTAAAAAGTCAATCTGCTTTGGCGCGCGTGCTATAAACATGATCAGGATTATACTGACCCTCCCAAATCTTCTAGCAGCTTGTGCGACTAAGGAGAGTCAGTTGTGTTCTCTTCCAACTTTATTACTCTATCCTGATGGCAGCTTAGATACAGCACTGTTAATTTTTGAAACGACAGTGAATGGTGTCCACTATCCTTTGGGTAGATCTTCGGCTCGCTCTATCCACTGAGCTTGAAGTACTCATCATTCAATTCAAATTAGCCACCGTGAACACGCGCGCCAAAGAGTACTGACTTCACGTCAGTGCTTTTTTTTATTATTTATTCTTCTGAATATCACAAAATATCTTTCACGTTTATACCGAGAAGTTGGATGTAAAATACCGATTTAAATGTTTATGCTGAATTTCGCGAAGGATTCTTCGCAGTTTTTGAAATAGATAAGTTTTTCGCTACGTCACTTAATACTTTCACGATTTAAATAGAATTTTATTGCTGAACACTTCAGAACTTGTGTGGCCTAGTTTATGATATTGTCAGGTAGGCCTCGCGTTCGAAATTTGAACGCGGCCAAACAATTTCATCATGTCTTGTCGCCAAAAAAGATAAAACAGTTTGACCATAATGCTAAATTTCAAAGTTTTGAAATTCTCAACCTGGATCTGGTTTAAATTGTACTTCGACGGCTACAAAGAAAACATAAATGAAATTCCCTACAAAACTAAAAAATTGGTTGAAGTCAGTAGCTTTGCGCGCATGTTCCATTGTCTATTCCCGCCACATACGTCGGTTCGATTGAGCATAGAGGGGAGGTTTGGGGGTGTAAGGGTCACTTTCAGCAGGAACCATTTTTTTAAGAGAAAAATAACATTTCGGGGGGGGGGGGGGGGGGGCTTTGAACACGAACTTATATATTACATTCGGATGCCCAACCTACCCTAAAAATTGCGAGTCGTTATGTCATTCCGTTCTCAAGTATCGTGGGATAAATAATATTTTTTAATAATTTTTTTTTATTTCTAGTGATACGATCCCACCAAATTTTACAAACTTCTTTGCGTATTCTACAACTACTTACCAAGTTTCAATTCGTTCAGACCTATATATTTTTTGAGTTATCGAGAAAACAATATTCCAGATGGCTATCACTCTGAAAGCGTTTGGCCGAGCATTGAACATAACTGTCCCATCTAGCTACTGAACTCACTCAATGCTGCTCACATCTCCAACAATATAGATGTGATCGTGTTCAAATTTCGAACTTGGCTGTAGACTTAGGTTTTGAAGCCTTCAGCAAAATTTCAGCGATATCAGACGTATGTAATAATTTTTTTAAAATTGAATTAGAACTCAAACTAACGAATCACCATTCATCAAGTTGCGAAATCAAATCCGTCTGAATCCTATACCGTTATATATAGTGAGTCTTTAAGTTGCACATTAATATTACCTAAATATTCCTCTCATTTGGCATTTTTCCAAATTTGGCTCAGGTAAAGAGATGCAGGCTGTTGAAATAAAAAAAAAATCAGCTTTCAATTTATAACTTCAACATGGTTGTTCCGAATTAAATTTATTTTGGGGTGCAGTTTTCTACAACTATGATACATATTCTCAAATCAACAGTTTTTTCCTTCTTCCAATGGTTTTCTAGTTAAAGATTCACCAGTTCAAAAAACTATGAAAAATTAGCACAAAGAAAGTAGATCAAGTTAAGCTTAAGTTATTTAAAGAATATACAATCATTTAAGAGAATTAATCTATTCTTCATCATTTCTCATAAGACATACCGTTTTTGAGATATTCTTCTTTGAACGATGAAAAGTTCAGAAATTTCATTACATTTATGAATCTATGAAGCCCTCGAATAAATGATGATGATTTAATTTTTTTGTTCTCTACTAGTGCCCTTCTTTCTATTAAATTTGTGATTTCCTCGATTACAATTAATTATACCGTTATAATTCAATTGATTACGTCCGGCAAAGTTGATCTGATCGAGACTGCATGTTTATGAAGTTCGAACATTTTATATTGATGTTGAAACGATATAATTTTATTCGCTTATAAATTTGAAGATAATAAGGATATTCAAAGATTTTTCTTTGCAATGAGAAAATAGAGGAAACATGGAACGAATAGGTATCAGCTGTCTTAATATTAAAGAGTTGTTGCAAATGCTGCATCAGAGGCGAAATCATAATAATTGAGTGAGGAAATAAGTTTTCTCAAACAAATTGATTAAATTAAAAGCATCAGATGATACAGATTTGGTCAATATACAGTACGAGTACAGAAAGTGCAGGGGAGTATAAGCTCATTATAAAATCTTTAAACATTTATAACTTTTCACCTGTAAACTTTTAGAGACCTAGGTGTGACCTGACTGAATTTGGCAATATGATAAAAAAAGTGTTTTATTTAATGAGAGGAATCTATGGTAAAAATTAATATACAACTTAAAGACTCACCCTGTATATGTAGGAAAACCTGCCGGTATTCTACCTGGCGTCCCACGGCGGCTCACATTTTTTTTAATGTACCCATTCAAAGGACCCTGTTTGATAGAGTTCGGAATTTAATTGTCCCATTTTTTCCTAACCCAAATTCATGTAAAGCGAACAATAATTGCGCAGGATTAATTTCACATGAAGAACAATAGTTCATTTTGTTAAGATAAGTGGATTAAATAGAACAACAGAATAAACTCGTGTTTTCCCAAAGGTATTGTTGGATGAATGAACAAATGGCCGAAATATCGCAGATATTTCGTACAAATTCCCCGTAGCTCGGTGCCTTTATGCAGATTTTTATTTTTGCGTCAGTCTGAATGCTTGGACAAATCCCTGAAGTGTTTAGTTCTGCAACGCATGTAAACAGGGAGTGCTCATATGAAATCCCGTGAAAATTTAACGATTGGAGTGTTAAAAAATGCGCGTACCTCGTTAGTTCGTATTCAGATATGAAGAGTTCGGAACCATCGCGAATGGTTTTCACATAAATCAAACATAACTTTGGCATAATGCTCAGATTTGCCTTTTACGAAGCGTTTCGATGTATATTCAAACTTCCATAGTTTCTGTCTGGATAATACTATAGAGAGCCCAAATTCTCATGTAGTTAGTATAGTCTCATAAATTACACTAAGTTTCAATTGCCTAGCTTTTATACCTTAGCTTTTATCAATACCTGATGAAATACGTCGTTTTTGCCACTGACTGTATAACGTTTAAGACTGGCCTTATACAGCCGGAATGTATCTCTGAATTCTGACTCTTATTTCATATTATTAATTCTGAAAACACGGAATTGGTTACAGGTACTAATTTACTATTCCCCCCACACATTCTGATATGTTTAGAGTATTAATTTTCGGATTTTGCAAGCTTCCAGAATTCAGATTATGAAATAAGAATATAAATTCGGAGCTACATTCCGGCTTTTTGAGGCCAGCCTAACTCCCTTAAAAATCTTAAAATATGACTGCCCCGACTAAATGGGAGCACAACGATATATCTATGCTTATGGGATATACATAGTGTAAAAACTGACAAACTGATTTTCCAAAAGAAAAAACATTTA
Organism: Halyzia sedecimguttata; assembly: GCA_937662695.2. Classification (NCBI taxonomy): domain Eukaryota; kingdom Metazoa; phylum Arthropoda; class Insecta; order Coleoptera; family Coccinellidae; genus Halyzia; species Halyzia sedecimguttata. The sequence continues at coordinate 17,541,762 of OW569417.2, read as the reverse complement.
GCTTAGGCAATTAATCTTCCTCGGGGAATTCGTCGAGGGAAAACTAAGGTACCTACTCTTCTAATTATACCAGTCACAGTCAATTCTTCCGAATGGCCGCTCAGGATCTTTCCAGGTATGGTACTTATATAGATTTTTCAAATAGAGGCCCTGGATCTCTTCAGATGAGGTATAGAAAATGTAGGAATATGTCACAGTTCAAAAATCGTCGAAATATTCAAAAGTTTGATTCCAAACAAACTGCGAAAGGTCAAATTTTGTTCCAAGGCAAAAAAAATTAGGTAGGGTTCAGCTCCAACCCAAGACTAGCTTCAGCTCAAGGTATGTTAGATATGTAAGCTAGACGTTTTGCTCCAGCCCAAAAACTACGAATAATGAATGCAGTATTACTTTACTTTATCCTGATTCGTTCAGAAAAACATCAATATTAAATTCACATATACCAGAAAAATTAATACGATATCAAATAATCAAGTATCAAATAAGATATATGATTTTCTAACAAAAATGGTGTGCAAAACTTTACCAACTGATATCAATCTGAAACAATCACGTAAATCAATTTTCAATATCAATTTAAAACCCAAAAAACATATTTAAAAGTTGTCCACCGCCAAACTTGATGCATATATTCACAAATAAACACACAAACTGTTCTATAAGATTTTAAGAACACCATTTTATTCTATTTCACTATTGAGAACAAAGGAATCTTCCAAGAATCGTTAAGACAAGTATCACTCTCGAGAGCTCAACTACAATAAAGTCCGAATCAAGAAGCTTCAAACTTGATTCACGATCGCCAAAGAAAATTCTCAAAATCCGTTGGCGCACATAATCAAAACGATACATTCACCGTACTGAAATAGTCTGTATAATATATTGAAATATTAACTGTGGAATACCAAGAGGGATTCATTAGACAAAAGATTTCTAATTTAGATATAAGAAGAAATAAATTAACGATTTCAAATTATAAGGTGGCCAGTAAATCAAATTCACGATTTACTAGTTGCGAACTACATAATTCTTAAACAAGGGGTATATTGAACTATGAAGCTAGAGACGAGGGATGCATTTTGAATATCCTATTTGTATAAATAAAATTAACTAAAATGTGGTAGAAAGTATTCAGCTTGACGAGATTTTATACTGTTAGAACTGACTGATCATCAAAACCTCTTGGGTACTTCCCGAAGTCCTAGAAATTTAGTATGCAAACTAGAATTAGCCCACAAATAACATAAAGAAATATGTTACTTTCGCGCTACAACCCCCATAAAGGTGATACTATGTGAGAAGGACAAACCCCTCACTGCAACTGTGACTAGTCGGCCTATTTTGGCACACTTAAATCCATTCTTCACCCATAAGCTCAAGCCTTTTGATAAGTAAACTTCGCGCAGTGAACCATCGAGAAAATTTATGTTTCTCCATTAGCAATGTTGAAACCACTTCCTTTTCCATTGCCCCATAATGTTTTCCATCACATGGACGATATTAGGGTTGATTTTGAGCAGCTGATATGTCAAATCCAACCACGACCTATGTAGGTGGCACTTTTAGTGTCTCTCATCTTGACAAATGCTGTTGTCTGTGTGTAAGTTGTTCTTGCACCTCTGTATTCCTTTCCTTGCTCCCCTTTTCACGTAGATTTGATACCACACCGGTCCAATAGACTCCTTATAATATATTATTATATTACATTGTTATGCGGATCCCCCAAAGGAGATCCCTTGCATGTACATGTGTGTACATTGTAGATGATTATAGATATTCGTTCTTCCTGAGTCAACCTGTATGTTTTAGCAGCAGATATTACAACCAGCAATGTGGAATACGAAATAATGTTATATTAAATTCTAACTTCCTATCTGCTGTAAAGAGAAACCTAGTATTAGGCTTGTTTCTAGTGTCCGACCGAAACTGGTATTTCAGCCGAAACCGAAACCGAAACCGAACTTTCGGCCAGGGTCTCAGTTTCGGCCGAAACCGAAACCGAAACCGAAACTTTATATTTCATACTTTTATCTACTGAATTTTTTACAATTTTAGTCGCATATAGGTACATAAAAATGGTTAAGGAGTGTCAAATAAAATAAAAAGACATTTTTTTTGAGATCTTTATTTATTATTTTGGTATTACCAAGTTATCAAAATAATCAGTCGAAGTATACAGGGTGATTCCAAATCAGACGTGAACCTTAGAGGAGGTGTTAGTATGGATCATTTGCTGTGGTTTGAGCCATTTTTATTGAGGACCAAAAATCAACGGTTCCCGAGATATTTGAGTACTGGTTCTGTTCTGAAAAAGAATTAGTATGATTTGAAAGGGGGTATAAGACGCAAATAGAGGAAAATAACGAATTCAATATTTTTTTGTTGCAACTAAGCTCGAAATTACATTAGAAAATGTATTCATAAATTATGTTCCACCATTCCATAGGCTAGCACGTGCCGTCTTTCTGATGTCTTCAGTTGTTATTTTCCGCCTGAAATTTACTCACGCTCTCTTTTGATACACATTCACTATTTTAAATGCCGGACATTCAAAAGGTAGGTTATAAAAATCTGCTGAAACGAAACTAGTTAAGCAATCTAACGAAATCTTTAAGAGAATGAAGAAGGAATTTGGCAAGTTTTTTAAAATAATTTTGGCATACAAAATTGTGAAATTCAAAAGTTGCAGACAAATTGATATTAGTAATTGATTTTTCATTTATTCATATACCTACCACATTTCAAATCAAACTAATTCTTTTTCAACCTCTTATACAGCATAGTTTTGCCTTTTTCGTACATATCATATTCTTTTCTGATGAAAATAAACAAAAATTATCACCAAATTTGGTCAACGTAGAAAAAATTGACGAAATATGTACTATAAGTTCAGGAATCTTATAAAAATCAACCGAACTCCAAAAACCGTTGATTTTCGGTTATTAATAAATATGGATTAAACAACAGCCAATGAGTCATACTCCAAGTTTCACATCTTATTTGGAATCACCCTATGTAGTCTAATTAATAATCATTAAAGTGAATTCTCATGAATTCTCAGTCATAACAAAGATAGATCACAATAACTCCTACGACAATTATGTATACCTACTTATAACTCCTGGCCAAAGGACCAGGATAATTCACGAACATTCAAGTTTCGGCCCGGCCGAAAGTTTCGGCCATTTTGGGCCGAAACCGAAACTAAGGCCGAAACTAGAATTCTTGGCCGAAACTGGCCGAAACCGAAACCGAAACCGAACTTTCGGTCGGTCACTAAGGTGAAGGCACCGGTTATTGACACCTTAAGGCTCTTAATGTCACGTGTCGAGTTTATTTATTGAATAAAAACTCATATTTCCTCAATTTAAAGGGCTTCGAAGCATAATTTCACACATTGGTTATCTATCTTTTGAAATCTTCCATTGGATTCATCAGAAAATTAATTGGATGAGTGAATCAATGATCATTAATCAGATATGCGGGAGAACCAATGATTGACATGGCAAAATCAACACTGCATCACTTTTTGACATAGTGTGCACCAGTTATTGACATGTGTGAATAGTATTATCCATTTAGGATATAATTACTCAATGATCACCCGTCAAGTATAACATTTTTTTATCAAGAATTCGAGTACATTCAAAGAGTTTTAATAATATTCAATCGATATTTTACTATAAACATTTTTATTGAAAAAAAAATTGAATCAACAAAATAACAAACACGTGAAAGAATACATAAAACGAAAAAAGGGTAATACTGAAATAATAATTTGAGAAACATCAAATAGGAAATATTATCCGTATTTTTTGATTTCCTTAACTTCATAGTTTCCACGCTTATTCCTGAGTACTGGATCTTTTATAACCTCCTGAATTTCTTCTTCGGCATACCACAAAATATCTGCTCGGCTAGGCCATTTCCAGTTGACGCCATTTTTTTCCATTGAACTGGCTTCATACTTAGTTGACCCATTCACATGTTTAACTTGTAATATTTTCGATGGAAAATATTGTTCATCATATTTAACAATAACGTAAGCACCCACCACAATATTTTCTTTATTTCCAGTAAACTCATCGATAGAATCTTCTGAATCTGAAGATTCTACTAGTTTTGCATCTGGAGATTTATCTGGTTGAGTTGATCGCTTATTAGCTACTAGAGATTTTTCTAGTCTCTTTCTTTTTCTCTCTTCTTTTTCCTGTATCTCTTTTTTCTTCTTCATCTCTTTATTCTTATAATAAGTTTGCCAGGCTTCACCAGATACCACTGTAGGAATTTTCTCACGTAATTTTCTTTTCGCTCCATTTATCATATTGGTATTGGGTGTTCGGTTGGGCCAAAATAATGACTTCCGAAACGGAGTTGGTATTTTTTCTTCATCAGTATCCTTCGATTTCTCATGTGGAACAATTGCTTCAGGACTAATTTCCATTATTGTTGGTATTCTGTCTTCAAGAATTTTCCTAGCTCCACAGTCATGTACATTATCTTTCTGATTTTCTGACGACTCATCATTTTGAATTCGTTCAACGGAAACATCAGTATCTAAATTTTTCATATTATTTTTTTCTCCATTATTCACTGTATCAGCATTTGACTTATCACTAGAATTTTCTATCACAGAATCGTCCGTTTGCCTTCTTGATGCCGGTTTAGTCAGTTCATTGCTGAATTTTTTTTCTCGATCATCATTGGATCTAATCACAGCCTCATCATCATATTTTTCAGGTACAATTTCACTACTGTCTAGATTATTTTGTTTATTATTTAAAGTTTCGATCACAGCTTGAGTTTCAAAGGTAATTGCTGCCTCATTTATTGAATCATTCGAACTTATATTCATATCGTTTTCAGTGTCTACAAACTCCGTCTGCTCGAGGGCCGGAGCGAATTTACTGAAAGCATTTTCATTGGCAAATTCTGTATCCAAAACGCCCTCAAGAATATCTTCGTCCGCAACCCGATTTTGATGAGGCACTGTTACAAGCAACGGAGAAGAAAGCGATGGTTCATTTGCTTCATTATTTTGAATACTTTCATTCTCAAACAATGCAAACTCATTTTCATTTAAAGGTATATATACTAAGTCATCATTAATTGCCGCATCTATGAAATAGTCTTCTCCCTGAACTTTTTTTTTCAAATTCAACCAAAAATAAAAAAGATTCTGGTCTTCTCTATTTCCACTCCACAGTTCTCCAGACTTTTCAAATTCCAATATTTTTTCTGGAATTTCGTCTCGAAAATATTTCAAAAATTCTTCCCAATGTGGTACCACTACCACATTGGAACCATTACTGGTTTCCAACTTATTATCAGAATTATTAGTTACTTCCTTAGTTGTCCCTCCACATATCTTTTTATAGTTGATATTATTGGGGTTCAAGGGACATAGCCCGCAAGTTCTGAAACCATTTCTACAAATAATTTCAATATTTTTCATGTTGGAAAAGGCTGTATTTAATATAGGAGCGAATTCATCCCTGCTAAGTCTTATACCATTATTATTCACCCTCCAGTTATGAACTGCTTTCTTCCATTCATTCTTCAATGGATGAAAGAACGCAACGTCAAGTGGTTGAAGTAAATGTGTGGAATTTGGAAAGAGTGCAATGAGGATTATTTCATTTTTTGAACAAAATTCGCTTAGATGTAATGACATGTGAGAAGTGTGACCATCGACATACAGAATTATCGGCATTGGTATGGAGTTTCTTATCAACCAAGGGTTGAATATATTTGTGACATACTCATAAAAACTTTCGCTTGTCATCCATCCACTGTCAGTGCGACCTACGCCCCAGGATAGGGGTATTTTCTCAACAAGTTTCTGAGGGATTCTTTTGTAGGAGTAAACAATCATCGGGGGTGGGAGATCTCCAAAAGCATTGCACATGACCAATGTGGTGAGGCACTCTTTTTCATCATTATTGATGAAATTATAGACCGCTTTCTGACCTTTCTTAACAAGGACCTTGTCTTCCTTCGGACTTAGGAAAAAGGCAGTCTCATCACAGTTGAAGATACGCTTCGGATCATCTAAAACCTCGAGATAATTATTTCTTTCCAAGTATTCCCGGATTTCCTTGAACCAGTGGCGAAGTTTTTCTTCTGTAACATCTGCTCGACTCTTTGTTAAATTCTGAGAAACTCTCAGCGATATTTCTGGATGCCTTCTTAGGAAGGCTTTATACCATTGCCTTCCTGGACGGCCATTTGTGAATGGATTTTTCCTCTGTAATTTTTTCACCAATATCTCCACACTATCAAGGAGTTGGGTTTTAGTTGTTGGAAAACCACATTCAGCTGAATGGAAAATCCATTTTACTAGTATGTCCTCCTCTTTCTTGGTTAGAACGCTCTCAGGGCCAATTTTTCTTTCAATCGGCGTTTTGCCTTTGTGTTTATATAGGAGGGTAGTTCTCGGGACTCTATATAAAATACTTGCCCGTTTCGTGGGCATACCCTCCTGTATTGCCTGAAGGGCGTTTTTCATGTCGTTTTCAGAATAATTGAACCGTTTTGACATTTTTGTGTTCTGAAAATAAAGACTGGCATCAGTTGATGACCTACGAAGTATCAGTTATTGACACCCGCGAGAATCACTCAAATATCAACAAAAACATTCTGAATATGGGGTGTCAATAACTGATCATACCAAAATATGCATTATTCCAAATTCAGTACTGCAAAAATAAGCTGTTCAATGAAATTTCATACACAGTTACGGGTTTTTCTCTTAGATGCCCACTTGGTACCATTTATTGACATATAGATGTATCAGTCTTTGATCCACTGGGGTACCAGATATTGACACTGAGTAATAATTTCATATTGAAAGGGTTCTGCTCTGAATAATGAGTGTCAATAACTGATCCGGCCAAAATACGATCCATACTGTGATTACTTGTATATTATCGAAGAAATATATCTAACTTCAATGATATCAATGAGATTTTCATTCACCATACTATTGTAGTAGTTATTGACATAGGTGTCAATAACTAGAACAATTTGTGTTTCTGCTGGACCAGTTATTGACACCATAATTTTTGTGTTTTTTGTACGAAAAATTGTAGTTTTCAGGTCATAAATGGTAAATTTAGAATATTTATTGTGAAAACAATCGATTTGAGATCATTTTCATCAGTAATTGAAGTTCAACTAGTACTGAAATGATACGATGTTTCTAAAGCTTACCCCTAAGCAAGTTGACACAATCATGGAACACAGCGTAGTGGCCATATTCAAACATTTCGTGATCGATTAGTTCCTGTTTTATCGACATGGTTCTTTTTTGTGGCTGATGATAATACTAGTAGATGTCACTCTAAACAGTAGAAATCTGTATTCAATGTACATATTCCTTATAACAAGCTTATGAATGCGAAGTGTGTCGATAACTGGGGGGGTGTCAATAAATGGTGATACTACCTTACTTGTTTCACATGCATACGGTTCCATTCGGTTCGGTTCGTTTTCGGTTCAACCGAAAACGAATGAATGCCTTTCACACATATACGGTTCATATTAGGTTTTATGTTATCTTCCGACACGGGTTCACAATTCCAATTCCCTGACGTCAGATTCATTAAAGCCATTCAAAATTGAACACATACATCTTTGAATGCATCCTACGTCTTTAATTGATCTTTATATTTTTCGGAAGTTTTGTCCCGCAGCACTGGTTTAGATTTACTGCAGAAATCAGTCGATCCACATTTGGTAAACCATCATTTTCTCATGAATACTGAGATAGCAACAATATCCCGAAAATATGTATTTATGTTTATAACAATGTTTGAACAATTTGGGAAATATTGAAAGATATTTGCTCGATTTGAGGTTAAAACCACAGAACGAGACAGAAAACATATGTAAATATTTATTACTTTATGGTTAAAACCAAAACTAAACCGTATTTGTGTGAACGCCCCGGTTGATCTGTATTCCCTACACACGAATCCAAACCTGATAGAAACCTATTCGTGTCGAGGGAGTATTCGGTGCTGTACGGTTTGAATTCGGTACCGAATCTAAACCGGAGCACCGTTTCACACTTGTCGCCAGCGACCGAATTGAAACCGAAAACGAAACGAACCGAATGGAACCGTATGCATGTGAAACAAGCCTTAGTGTTGTCCACTACCGCCTCTTTGATGCCGAAGTTCTATGTGTTGATGAAAACCCTTGGTTTGACGCAAGAGAAATCATCAGCCGAGTTCTAGTATGTTGATACAAGCGGCAGCAATTCAAGATATCTCTAAACTTTGAAACTTCCATCACTGAATTCCTTGTGGAATGCCGTCTATTGCGTCAAGCTCTTACTTCAACCCCACAGCTTCGCTCATAATTTAGAGCATACATTAATTCTTGGCAAGCACCCTCCAATCCCGAAGAAGCTGCTCGTGCTCATGCGCCACGCGTGTTTACAAATATCTTGGACGAAATTTGAATAGACTGTTCAGTCAAATTTCGATTTTGACAGGACCGAAGATATTATTTGTAAATTCTCGTGAAATATGGATTAGTTGGATGTGAGATCTTACTGTTATGGACGGCTGTAAGCAGTATTTTGTGCACTTGAATAACTTTTCCTTCAAAATTCAGTGCATAATTTTTAAGGGAAAAATCAATATCAACATTACCTTTTGCGTAAGTTTTATTTCCACGATGAACAATTCCTATCAAATTGCGACAATAAGCATACAGTTCATTGTATTAAGATGTTGTAGAAGGCTCATCCATTGAAAAGAAACCGATTAGTGTATTGTATGCTAACAACTATACGACATATGATTATTCTGGAAATCATATAGCTAATCTAGGGACACAAATATAAGCTATTTACCATTTGGGAAACAAATAATTAGATTTACCATAATCAGGTTTGAATATTGCTTTCATCCTCAATAGCTGAATTATTGCTTATTCATATATCATCCATATATATTAGCCACCGAACAGATGATTTGATCCTGCATATATTATTATAAGAATTTCTCTAGGTATGGAATATGGTAATAATGTTATATTGTAACAAATCATTTGATAAATAATGATTTCTTATAGTTAGATATCATTTTCATTTTGTAATTATTTTAGGTCAACTCATTTGATATCTGCAATTATGTATTAACTCAGAATATTGAAAGTTTACAGACATTTCCACTTATTAATTTGTATTCCAAGAATATGAATATATGTTAAATGCATGAAAAAATTGGTTTTCATAGGTAACGGAAACAAAGTAATTGTAAAAATGAAAATCATTTATTTAGATACCAATATACATATATTTTATACTTTCTACCAAGTGAATAAAAAAATTGTATACCACTCAAGTAGTAATTCAAACACAGGAAATACTTTCAAATAAAACTATATATTAACATCATTCTTAACTTCAAGAGCGATCAAGAATACCATTTATTTTGAAATTTACATTACATGCATCAAGCATTAGTACATCAAGCAGCATGCAATAATATTTTTTTTTGTGTTTGGCCCACCATACCACCCCACCATATAATCATGGACGGTTCCTGAAACACTACACAGACGATAAACATATGGATCATAATTGAAACATGATTACTAACTTTTTCCATTGAAAAAAAGTCTTATATACTACTTCTTCGTTGGAAAATATGCTTCTTGGTTTTTCCTCCATAGTCCTAGGTATATCATCATTTTAAAAGTTATTGTTGAATTATCATGCCATTCTAGTAGGTATAATATTAGTAACATCGGGGCCTTCATGCATATTTATATTGTTAAGCGTACTAAGCAACAAGCATTGGAAATTTAAGAAACATGTACCTGAAACTCTATGGGAAAACAACAAATACATACAAACATGTTATATTACTACGTGACCTTTTACTCCCATATTTTGAAATATTCTGCTACTAGAAAAATGGAAATTTGTTGTTAAAAACTCCTATTATATAATACATGCTGTCATCCAAACACCCCATGTTAAAGCATAGCTATCACCTACATGCATTGTTTAATTACTAAAAGATTGGCCAATCACCTCTCTGGGTCCCTAGAACTTTTCAAAACTATACATAAATGCATAAAAAATTACCAAAAGATTATTTACTTTCCACGTTTGCATTAACTCTACTTTTTGCATGGATAATATAATTGCTTATCAATTTTCCTTTTTCTACATCCAACATTTTCTGCACTTTTCTGATGTTCATAGAAAGCATTGTAAAATTTAGAGAAACTTGCAAAATCTACTAATTTGAGATCTTCACATAATTTTTTATGCATAATCTATAAATATACAAGCTATTGGAAATACTACCAAACTTCCTACTCAATAACAACTTGGGTACCTCACGTTTACTACTTTCATCATTAGGAACATTTAAATTAACTTTTTTTTCATTTTCCTCCAAGAAACGATCAACTTCGGATTGGTATTGGACCTTACTAGTAGAAGGTTCATCTATACATAAGTTGAAGTCATCAGAATCTCCACCTGAAACAGACTCGCTTCTCTTTTCGATCAAAGCAACTGCATGTATATGTTTGCACAAAGCTGTTTTCACAGCGTATTCTGAACACTCACATTTGAATCTGTGTATGCAGATTTTACACTTCTCACAGTACGAAGCTCTACATCCCTCATCGCAAAGTTCACTATATGAAATTATGTAATATTTGTCTCCTGTTGAACTTGATTCAACTTTGAATTCTCCTGAATCTAACCGAGTTACCATATGCTGGACAACATTTTCAGCTCGATCATGTGCTTCTAGATTGACTCTATGTTGATACGAATTAGCAGATGGTCTTTCAGTTTCGATTATTTTTTTCCACATTTTGTCATTTACCAATTCTTCCAATATATCCAGCAACTTTTCCACTCTGAAAGTTCAACATACACTTTTAGTAATTATTATTAAACAATTTCACCACTCACCGAATATTCTGTTTTGCTTTCAGTTTATTATATTTTAAAACTTTATTCAAACTTTCGATTGCCATGTTTGTATTAATTCCACAATTCTTCCTATAGCAATGAGCCCACATGTGTATCCTTTCGTCGCTCTGAAAATAATATCTGAAAAAAATCATTTATCAAAATGACGATGTAGATGTAGTCCCAACATTGTTACTCACCTCTGTAAATAGTTGAGAAATGCAGTTTCCCCTTCTTCTTCCAAGTGCTTGAAATATTTTATTTTCAACTCCCTAAATGTTGACTCGTCCATCTCAGTCAAGATTCTTCTCATTTCCTTCTTCATAGCTTTCTTATTTTCAATTTTTTTTAATTTATTCCTTCCTTGTTGGTTCCAGTTTTTTATTATATGCCATGTGCATAATAATCTTCTGGGTTTATTTTCTGTAGTCATCACTTGGGTCCATGCATTGTAATATTTCACATCATCATCTGACATGATGTATTTAGCTTCAATATTTCCTCCTACTCTGGTTTTTAGTGCATGGAAAAAAGTTTGTTGGATCTTCTGATCCCTTCTATTGGAGAGTAAGAAAGCGACAGGAAATCCTATGTTCCTTTCATCTTTAACTAGCACTATGGTTAAATCCCAGTTTTTCCTGTTAGTCCCATGAGTTCCGTCTATGCAAATGATTCTACTGAACTCTTTGAGCTTCTTCTCCATGAGATTATTCATGAAGCCCAGAGCAAAATCTTGGTTTTCCAACTCAGGGTGGTTTTCACCTAAACACATGATGAATAAAATACTAATCACACATATTTGAGAACCACTCACCAATTTGTTTGAATAGAAACACCTGATTTTCTTCTTGGATATTCCACTCTTGAACTTTCAAAATTGTAGCGATCATGTCATCTTCATGTCGCCTTTTATCAACATTAAATTTCCTCATGAGATATGCTAAATCTCCACGAGTTAGTATATTTAATCTACTCAGTTCTGTATTCCTTGTAATTTTTGCATCTCTGAGGATTCTATCTGTAGTAACTCCATCATTCAATTTGTTGACGAGCATTTCTTGCTCACTTTTCGTCAACCGTTTAGATCTTAATTCATTCTCATGCCCCACATGTGTTTCAGTAAAGCATATGATCACTCCTAAAAATAAATAATGAGCCTTGGATAAGTAAAATAATTCAAATAACTACCAGTACTGCTGATTTTAGCTTCAATTCTTGAGGGACAGATTCCAGATATTTTGATGCTGCCTCCCCTTTTCATTCTTCTTTCAGAACAATTGCTGACAAATCCTAAATAGAATAGAAATTAATATATCATTTAGAACACATTAATAAGTAACCAACCTGTGGTATTACTACGATTACAATTATAGTGCCGTTGTTCTCCATAATTAGTCTTGCAATTTTTTTCACAAACATAATCAATATTTCTATTATCTAGATTCCTCCAAGCTTCAAACTCTTCAATTGTCTTGAAATCCAAGGTAGTCTCTACTATATTCAACGTATGGTATTGCTTCAAATGGTGGATCAATTCTTTTCGAAATTGAAATGGTTTTTTATTATTTTCGCAGCATATTGGGCACTTAATATGTTTTCGTAAGGTATTGGTAATAATATTGTGGAATTCTTTTAAATGCCGAGTCTTTGACGATACTCTGCCAAAATTTTTACCACACACTTGACAACTGAGTTTGTTATCGCTGAAAAGTAAATATACTTATAATTCCTTTCTATTAATTAAAAAGCAACTTACTTTTGCTCCTCCATATTCCTGGGTTTAATTATTTCACTGAAATACAACCAATCGATTCACAACCTATAATAAATATAAATCCAACGAAACGATTGAAATACAATCGATGTCAACAGGATAGTTAGTATTAGTAATAACTTGTATATTAAGGAATTACTCTGAATAAGACAACTCGTTGTCGATTGACAATAGCTGAATGGCATCAGAAATCGTATTCCAGCCAATTTCGCGGTAAAATATCTCCAACACAAGGAGAGCGGAGCGCATGAGCAGGAGTAGCTTCAACGGGATTGGAGAGTGCTCGCCAAGAATTAATGTATGCTATAATTTAGAACTATCGACGCTAATATCCAGAACGTAATGAATCAATTACATCGCTTCACCGCGTCATCTGTCACAATCATATTCCAATTTATATAATTGCCCCTGACTAATACCTACCCCAAATTATTCAAACAGATTTGTAGCATGCGTTTACCCTACCGGAAGCGAAGACGTAATCACTGCTTCCTACAACACTATGGTGGCCACGTAGCATCTGATACGTCACGCCACGTGCGTATTTCCTGCGGAAAACAGAGCGTTGCAATATACCGGTCTAGAAGATTACGTTGGACTGCTAGGGTATTCAATGCATAAAAACTGGGAAAGCCCTGTGGACAGGAGCTTTGGCGCGCTGTTCACATTTATAGCCAGAGCGGTCAGCCCATCCAGGTACTGAACTCGTATGTAAATCCGACTCTAAGAACAAACGTCCAAAAAAAACTGATCGTCTTTTTGGCCGAGCATGGTCTCAAACGAATAGTCGCGAACCATCAAATACATATATTCACTGTTGGTTCGAAAATAAACAGGCCCGTGTCTGTGGAGATTCAAAATATTGATGCTAATTTTTTTCTTGAATATGGATTCCTTCATCAAAAAACAGCGAGGTTTCTCCAAAGTACCCGAAATTCATATGGAAAACGAAAAGACAAGAGGGGAAAACGAACAATTAAAAATAATACAAAACCTTTCAAAAATCCCCTCTCACATATATACTCCTCTGTACCTGCATGCATCTCTTGAAGAATAATCACTTCCGCTAATTTTCGAATTTATTCACTATCAGAAATCCCTTCAATATTTGAATTGAATAACGAAAATGTCGTTGCTCATAAGGCCCGGAGGATTTTTTTCAAAACCAGTTGAACCAAACGATGATTATTCAGAATGCAACATTGATTGCATATATCATTTCAAGATTTCGACCAAATATTTGTATTTGATTTAAATCTTCGAGTCCTTACTTTATGAAATGTTTATTTTCCAGCTTTTCCTGCCCCAAAGAAAGAAGAGGGAAGATGAAAAATTCTTAAAAAGCGCTATCGTGAATTCAGGAAATCGAAATTAGATATAATTCCGAGTTTGAAATCGGAATTACGAATAATTCCGAAATTGAAGTCGAAATTAGATATAATCCCGAATTTAAAGTCAGAATTATAAAGAAAAATATTTATTAAAGGGTTCCTTTCTGGGTTTTCTATCCCAAACTCTGAAAAATATCTATAAAATAAAAATAATTATTTTGTGATTTGCTTCTGCGTAAGAAACACAAGATATTTGTCAGAAGCAATCAATTGAACAATGTTGCCTAACAAACAACATCAACGAAGAAACAACTATATCGTAACGTTTCGGAGTCTATATCAGACTCCTTCGTCAGAAACTTAACGAAAATCTTTAGAATTATTTTGTTGATAGTTATTCTGGAATTCGAGAATGGCCACATTGACAGTAATTGGAAATCATGGCATAGAAATTTCCAAGTTACAACTCCTTTTTCAATAAATTCAGCCAAATACGATCAATACCAACTGAGCAGTTTGCAAAATTGCATTCTCTGTTCAATAAAATACAAGTTGACTCCTTAAGTTTCCTTTTAATATAATCAGGTTCTATCATTAGAATATTTGTATTACTCCAATCCATCATGTGATCTCCTTGGATTGTACATACATGTTCTGCTATTTTGCAAACTGCTTAATTGGTATTGACCATATTTGGCTGAATTTATTGAAAAAGGAGTTGGAACTCCCTGCAAAGTGAATCTTGAGATGTATTCCGAAATGTGAGCGAAATGAGAAAAAATTCTGAAATTTGTTCCGAAATTGTTCACTCTCACCAATTTCCTACAAGATTCTTATATGTTTGTACCGAACACGAAGTAAGAGATCTGAGAAAACTTATGTACCGAAATATAAGAATCGTCAGGGAAATTGCTGACATAAAGCAATTTCGAACATACTTCTGTGATTTTTCTCACTTCGTTCACATTTCGGAATATACATTATTTGTCGAATTTAAGCGAGTAACCGGATCAGAGCGGTTAAGACCAATCCCTTGCTATTATAACCGATCGGTTATGTTTAGCAAGAGATTGGTCTTAACCACTCTGCTTCGGTTACTCGCTTAAATTCGACTTATGTTAGCTATGATTTTCAAATACTGTCAATGTAACAATTCTCGAATTTCAGAATAACTATCAACAAAATAATTTTACAAGATTTTCGTTAAGCGTCTGACGAAGGAGTCCGATATAGAGTCCGTAACGTTACGATATAGTTGTTTCTTCGTTGATGTTGTTTCGTTGTTATTTGTTAGGGAACATTATTCGATTGATTGCTTCTGACAAATATCTTGTGTTTCTTACCCAGAAGCAAATCACAAAATAATTAATTTTTATTTTATAGATATTTTTCAGAGTTTGGGAGAGAAAACCCAGAAAGAAACCTTTTAATAATGAGTATACCTCCCACAGTATCCTTTAATGATTATTTAGAAAAATATTTATGTCTTAAATGTGGTCCTTCTGCGCCTTCGTAGTGTCGTTTATAATTAATTAACATTAAGTCTCTAACCATTGTTCAAGACTAATAAGATTTATTCATATATAATTCAATGAAAAATTATATACGATTTATACTAATTTATTTAATATTGTGACGCGTTTCGTCGACACAGTGACTTCATCATACTGTACAGTATGATGTAGTCTGATGAAGTCGCTGTGTCGACGAAACGCTTCACAATATTAAATAAATTAGTGTAAATCGTATATAATTTTTCATTGAGTTGATATGGATTTGCATCAAGTAAAATCCACAAGCATTACATTTTTTATTCATATATAATACTACTAGAGATAAAATTTTGCCGGTAAAATTTCTCGATAGTAATTTGTTGCCTGGAAATTTCGAGAATGACATTTGTACCAAAACTACGAAACGTGAGGCTAGTGATTCTGGAAGAAATATCATGACAGAAATTTCCGAAAAGCAATAAAATTGAATAATATGAAAGAGAAATGTTACCTTCTTAAATTTGATCTCGAGCGGTATTTCACGAGAAAATAAATGGAAAAAGGACTATCTTTCATAAATACAATACAAGCAAGAGATACAATAACTGAAACTGCAAGTAAGATGAATGTTATTTGGACAAATATTCTATTTCTATGCTGTCTTGAATTTGGGGGATGTCACAATTTAGTCGCAGAGAAACCATAATGTTGTTGGTTTTGCCGGGATACATATTTTATCGATATAAAATTGAGGTACGTCACTGAGATCAGTTTAGGAGTCGATAAATTTAGAACAATACAGATAAGGGCTAATAATTGACATGACATTAACGAATGAACCATTGTGTGAAGTTTGCAGTTTGTTCGGTTCAACCTACACGAACAATGTGTTGTAATATTTTGCACCTATTGTTGACGAGATTATGTGGCGCATCACAATGATGAACTTGATTTGATCTCATACGAAAATGCCTTCTATTTTTGACCGCAACAGCGAAATTATTGAAGTCTATGGCTTTTAATTTTGTACACCTTTTGTTCCGATCAATCCACCAATTTCCTGCAATCAAAGTGCGGGAAAGTGGGGACACTTAACCTCAAAATGCCAACATAAAGACGGTTAAATTGTGTACAATTTATCTTCCGCGAAACATGAAGCTATAATAGAAATAAATTAAGTCTAACGTTATCTTCTTCTCTCTTCACTCGGATTACTGGAATAATTAACGTTGCTGGAAGCGTGCAAACTAGAGAATTTATGTATGGCATTAAATTGTTCCGCGTGAAATTTTGAAAATTATTGCATTACGTTGTGTGATACTCCTTTCGCTTATATGGAATGGGTTTTGAGATGGTGATTATAACCAACTTCGTCCTTTTTCGCCTAAGCGGTACCGCAATAGAGGTTCAGCATAACATAACAGTATTATTTCCATTTGCTCATACTATGAACAAAGTTATGTTTCATTTCGGGTAGTATACTCTATTGCAACACGAAGTTGATGCAAGTATGCATGATTGTACCAATTATTCGTTCTGTTTTTTTTGGGAGAGGTAAAAACTTGACTATGGATCCCTATCCTGTCACTGAGGTGATTCTGAATATCCCATAGTAAATGGGTCTCTGGCCTGGCCCCTAATTACCTTCCATGCATATTTTTTGTCGTCATGGCTCGAGACAAAAAATATTCTTGTTGAGAAGTATTCCAACTAGAATATATTTCTTAATCTCATACACATACTTACTGCTCTGTATCAGATGGCTGAAGTCATCCACAGAAATGTGGACAACGAAGAAATCGCAATGTGCGCATTCCTGGATATATCTGGGACCTTTGACAACACAACATATGTGTCTGACGAGAAAGCACAAGTGTATAAAACCATTATAAAATGGTAAACATTTCCCCTTCTTTGGAGCTTAGTAGTGGATGAGCTCCTCCACAGGCTAACGGAGGTCGGCCTCGGTTGTATACTCCATTCACTTTTGTAAAGTCTCCCGGTTGGCCATGAAAATTTGAAACATTTCACCATGTATATTTTGAAAATGTAAGGTTATAGTGATTTTCCTGTCAGATAACTACGCAACGTTGTCTTCTCTACATAGAAGTCGTAGTAATTAAGTATTTTCACAATGTGAATTTACTTCGGAAAAATAATGAATTTGAGAAGATATTATGTGAATTCAATAATTCCACAGTCCTGGTGACTATAGAAGAACAGTTTTGCACTGTTGTTACTGGAAATATTTCACGTATATACACTGGTTGGAAGATTCAATTATGCTATTTCCTCGTATGGAAATCAAGAATCAAGTGTTGAAACTGTATAAAAAAATAATGGATAGAGTAGTCCGTTACTTTGTGATAGTTCATTGGAAAAATGAATAGAAGTATCTGAATAACCCGGCAGGAAAACTTCTAAACGAAGTACCTATGAATTTCCCCACTTTTCTCAAGATGACATTTAAACATGTACCTTGTTGCACAACTTGAAATACACCAATTTCAAAATGTAGTAGTACTACGAAACCCGAGTCATTCTTATACCTTTATAAAATATAATGATTGAAAACTACTTAATTTCATTTGCGAGTTAAACATTTCAGAATGAAGTTTTCCTATTGCAGATTTTAATGTTATTATTATGTTAGGTTTGAGACTTTTGAGAGTAGAAATTGGCAACGTCTAAGCGAATTGTTTTGACCTTGACGATATTTCAGCAGTGCCAACCTGCCTATGCTTTAGTTACAAAAACGTGATAGACCTAAATCATGTCCAACCGGGAGACTTTATAAAAGTGAATGGAGTATATGGGCTATGCTGATGACATAGTCCTAACAGTCAGAGGTAAATTCGAGGGCACCTTGTGTGACTTACTACAGGACGGCCTTAGAATTATGGTTTGTCAGTGGGGCTGAGCATAAACCCGAACAAGACCACAGTGATTCCGTTTTCTCGGAGATGGAAACTTCCAGCTGTAAGATCCCTCATTTTGTACGGAGATGTGATAGAATAGAAGCCTGCAGGAGTAACCCTAGATAGTAAACTTCTATGGAATAAGCATGTTGAAATCACTGCTAGTAATTCAATGAAGGCTTCAATGGCGTGTATGAATCTAGCCAGTAAGACTTGGGACTGCATCCCCAAGATAGTGCGATATGGATGTACGTCATGATTGTGAGACCCAAAATCTCGTATGGGGTAGTAGTCTGGTATACAAAAATGTGCATAATAGTACGAGGAAAACCCTCGACAAAAAACAAAGGCTTTCCTGTGTGTGTATCACTGGATCTATGGGAACCTGTCCTTACTTGAGATTATCACAAATCCCACATTCCTTCATCTAGTCAAAATGGCCCATGAAGCCATTCTCAGAACTTCTAGGGAAGGAACAGGTAATGAGAGTATTAGAAACCAGAAAGCTTGGTACTCTCTTACCAGGTACATTTCATCAGCTAATCTTCCTAGTGACGAAATGATTAAGAAAATAAGCATCACAAAAAACTTCACTACGATGCTAGGTAGGAAGAAAGACTGGGACAGGGAATCTACCACCCAAGTTCTTGAAAAATATGCCACTAAATCGTACACAGACGGTTCAAAGACCTATATAGGAGCTGGCGCTGGAGTATATGGCGCAGGCACCAAATGCTCAATATCCGTAGGCTCCTATCCGAGTGTCTTTCAGGCAGAAATACTCGCAATCGAAAGATGCGTCGAAATAAACTTAGAAAGAAACTATAGAGGTGTGATATAGCAATCCATTCTGTCATCCAAGCTGCTATTGAAGCTCTGAACTCTCATGTTATCGAGTCTAAGCTAATATGGGAGTGCCGAAGAAAACTGAATGAAGTAGGCATGAACAGCAAGGTCTCCTTGGTCTGGATTCCTGGTCATTCGGGATAAGGAGGCCAACACACTTGCAAAGAAAGGAGCTCAAAACCCTTTTATTGCCCCGAAACCCAGTAACGCTTCGTCTTTGAAGATGGACACTTTGTTTCCGAAACATATGTCAGACGACCAAAAACTGTAGTGGACAAGAGTGTAGTTACTTTTATAGTGTCCGAAACCCTACTGTGGGGTAGGTAGATACTACAAAAGTGAATTTCGGATGAATGAAGAAACTGAAAGAGATATAGTCTAGAGATCTCTCCCAGGAATGTATCACACCAAAAAGTGCTTCCGGAACATTGACACTGTCAAATCCAAGAAATATATTAATCTTATTAAGAACACGCTGCACCTCCTCATAGGTTAGGGCACTACAGTCTTAGGAAGCATATTATGAGATTAGAGCTAGCAGAAACTGACGATTGCAGATTCTGTGGGAAGGAGAATGAAACTCCTGATCACCTGATTACGGAATGCCTCACCATCTCAAACCAACGTAAGGAATCCTTTGGGGAAGAAATCTGCAGGAGCGAAGACGTAGCCTCCTTGAAGCCATTCCAGATACTGGAGTACACAGAATATACCCTAGAAGAAGTGATAACTATGACCAAAATCTGGAAGCAATCTAGTAGTTCTGCACCCGAACACCAGAGGCGCGACTGTGACAGCAAGTAGATGCAAATATAATCCTTATTAAAGGGACAATAAGGTGATAAATAGTGTGAAAGATTTGCTCTTGTGGTTTCGTTTGACAGGATACTGGATAATTGACAATTTTCATTTGTCAATTCGACGAATTCGACCGCCAGCTATATTTATCGAGTTCTGAATTATTTATTCATGTAAGTATGTCGATTCATACATTCATTAAAACAAACCATCATACATCTTCACAGCTGTTTATAAATCGTGGCCAGGCCAGGGAAGCCGAGAAATCGAGGCGACAATTCAAGTGCTCGGTGCATTTACTGATTTTTGAAGAAAAGTATTCATGTAAGTATAAATTTGCACTGAAATGGTCCGCACATTCATTTTAAACATCATACATCTTTGCAGAAATTGTTGACAGGGAAGAGAGGAATCGAAGCAAGATATAACATAGACGTTGGGGTAACAGCATTCTAGTTGAACAGCTAAGCATTTTTCATAATCATCTTTAATTATTGAAATTAATATGTCGACTCCGAGACAGGTTTATTCTTGTAAGTATTCAGATTGCTAGAATGGATATTTTGTAGGATGTGGAAAACAGTTTTTCAAATTGCTGCAGGAAGAAATTTAGCTTTCTAAAAGGAGGAACATTTTTTAGATTAAAGATTCCATCATTTGCTCAAATTTCAGTATTTATGTGAGGATCATTTCAATGATACTGATTTTCTTAATAGCAGAACAAGTAAACTCGTTAAGCATGCATCACCTCATACATTTTTGACTTCAGTTTGCAATAAATCATTCTCGGAACCATGATGTAGCTCCTTGAATTTTCAAAAACTTTCTGAAGAACTCTCAATCAATTCACATTCAAATTCAATTTTTAAGGAACACAATTATTTCTTACCACATTATTCAATAACCAATGAATTCTTGGTTGTTTATTTATCTTTTATTTCATAATAAAACATACAGTTCGTATTCATTTTTGAATTGGTTATATGTATTATTCATTTCGAAACTTGATAGCGATGAACATTTATAGTTTGTGTATTTCTTGACATCTGGTTTACGTTTATAAAGTATTATACATTAGGGAAAATCTATTTAAATTTATAATTTGTTAGAGCTTTGTTATTTAAATTTTTAAGTAATACACTATTAATTTATAAAAGAATATGTAAATCATTTTGTTTATTTATGTTCAATTTTGCAATAAAGCATAATTAGAACTTGTGTTTGTATTCATTTTTTTTAATCAATGGTCTTAATGAAAGATATCAATTGAATTTTACCATTCAAAATAATGAGCTTTGAATGGTAAAATTTAAATTGATACGTATCATTCAAATTAATAAAGAATAATCTAGAAACATGGAAGAGTGGTTCAAAATTACCGCCTATTTTAGTGTCCAAATTTCGCGCCAAACAAATAATACAGCACCCGGACACCAGGGTGCGCTATTTTTAGTTGCCATACAATTTGTTTGGAGCTTGCACTTCTTCTAAGGTATATTCTGTGCTGGAGTATATCAGAACTCTGGAACTGGAAGGCGAGCTGTAGATGGCGATGATATCGACAGCTCTGATGGGGGGGCACAAGGCACAATAGACCTTGAGGTCGCAGTGCGACGTTACCCCCTACAACAATATACAATACACACACATACTTTAGTTGGGTTCACACTGAGATACTTTGACCCTGATCAGCCACTGTTTTTGGATTTTGTTGATAATGAGAAATACATGTCAGAAGTTAGTACATAATTAATAATAATAATAATTATAATCTTTATTAGCCGAAACAAAATAAAATTTCTCCCATAATATTCATTCATTGAAATTTCGAGCCTACAACGAAAATTAACTCAACTATATATATATTCTTTTGATTGAGAGTTTAGATGTTAGCAGAGGTTAGTATAACGGGGTACCATACAATTCGACGTATGATTCAAGAGCTTAGGGAAAAACCTCAGCAAAAAACCCTTTCTCCCCGTGAGTGTTGTGATTTTTAAAAATCGAATTTGTTTACAAAAGTAGCTGAAATTTGAGATATTGGTGGGAATTTCTTTCTTCAATATGGATTTTATGATAAAAAAATGGGTTCAAGCCCTGTGGACAGGAGCTTTCTGGCGCTCTAGTTCAAACAGACAAATTATATCTCCAAAAGTATTGGTTTCTCAGAGTTGAGAATTATATCAATGTATTCTTATGATAGAACTGCATCATAAAGGATATTCAATTCAAATAATAGTTCATTTATCTAGATTAAATGAGCAATCTGAGAATGAGAACTGCACGATGGAAGAAACCAAATTAAAATAGCTGAAATGAATTTGACTCTCTCTTATAGAACAGGATGAAATGTACGGGTATGAACACAGATCATATAATAAAGCTTAGCTAGAATAATTATAGCATTCAGTGAAAACATAGAAGTACGATTCATTATTGAAATTTAGAACTTCATCTTAGCAGAAATTGAATTCAAACATCATAGAAGAATTTAAATTCAACAAGAGTGCCAAAAATTATCAATTCAAAACCAATAGACGAATTCTACCCAACAACGAACTCATCCGAGATATTCATTCCTCAATTCTATGATGAACGATAATATATATCTTTCCTCTAATCTACTCCAATACACCAATATTCCAGTTTTGTTTTTAGTGGAGATATTCTGAACTCAATATTATTAACTTACCATTACCATTCCCACCATCATGTGGATTGACCATCGGCATGAAAATATCAACCAACAAAAAGTATGATATTATATTATCATTCTCATATTTATACGATTGCTGGAATGAAACAACGTCATTTCGCAGGAGAATAAGTTGACATTATAACAATTCATAGAATACCCACATAATAATTCTATCATTCTGTGAAAACGTAGAAATACGATTTACATTGAAATTTTGAAAAATCATATCTCCGAAAGTATTAGCTTGTTAGAGTTAAAAATTATATGAATGGATTCTTATGACGAAACTGCTCATTAAAAAAATTTAATTTGGAATTTGTTTTGTAAAAAAAAATTTTTTTTTGTTACTCCGAAACCATCTGTCCGATTTTGCCCAATAACGAACTTAGCCGAGATATTTATCCCCCAAACCTACTCTGAAAATTTCAACTCTCTAGCTCATTCCGTTCGAGAGTTATCGTGCCTACGGCCGGCTGGCCGGACCAGCCGGACGGCCGGACAGAATGGATTTCGACCACGGATTCTTGATCAGTGAGTCGAACCAAATCGTTTAAGACCATATTCATCGAAAAATTCGAAAATTACAGACATTTGGGCAAATTGATAAGCACTCAGTTCCGAGGAACTAGAGCGCCAAAAAACGGACAGGTTTTTCCAAGGTACACGAAACTCACATGAGTTTCTTGGAGAAGAATCGCCTCCACTTATTTTCAAAGATATTCACTGCTGTTCTTAGAAATCCCTTCAATATTTGAATTCAAAAATTGTCAACTAGAATATTGGTTTGAGTATATTTTCATTATTGAAAAAATCAATATTTCATTACTTAATGGAGTACTATTGCATTGGTGTACTCAGAACAATAAATATGCATTATTTATGGGGGTTCAAGTAAAATCGTTTCACAAAATTCATAAATTCTTCTCAAGCCAATAAACACTTTTTTTTATTAGGTCGGATAAAACGGGGATAATTAAATAAAGTATTTTCATATTTATGAAAGATGAGTCCTGTGAAACTTTTCTGATAACCGGAGAAGCCGAAATCTGATCTCAATTAAAAATTTTTCGCTTAGCTCTCAAGTCGAGTGGAACTCCTTAACGAATCGGGTCATAAATATTCCGACGAAATTATAGAAAGGGGGGTCGGTAAAAAGAATTACCCAAATATCTGAAAATTTAGCCGCAAAGTTGGGTGTTAGATAACGTCCAAGTTATTTATGGAAAATTAATTTGATATTACCAGAGCTGGTTTTAAACCTTACTTAGTCATCTGGGAAAATTGGAAGTGATTTTTATATTCATGAATTCGTGTTATGCAAAGACTGATAGGGGTATTTTGAAGTTCATTCAGAGTACTCATTATATCAATCAGATGGTATCCATCTCATTACAATAATTTCTATATTTTTTTTTATTTAAAGAAAACGTGTCTCAGCAACCAGGGCTATTGACACGAAAATCATCAATTACAATAAGGTAACATAAATTAATGCTTATATGTGAATTCACAAACTATCTATGTCTTTCAAATATTATCTGTCTTTCAAATACGTTATCAGATTGTGTAGTTGATTCCCATCTCCCAGAATCTTCTTCAAATCGGTTCCAATATGGTGTTGTCTTCTGTAATTCGCGTAGTTTGGGCAGTCAATCAGAATATGCTTCACTGTTATAATTTGTTGGCAATGCTGACACACTGGAGGATTTTCTGACAGAATTATGTGTTTGTGGGTTAGGGAGGTATGTCCAATGCGCAATTTTCTGATAACTGTTTGACTTTTTCTGCCAATTCTAGTTGGTATATGAAAAGGTTTGATTGAGTCAGTAATTTGCCTCAGTTTGGAAGTCGATCTTGTCCAATGTTGTTTCCATAAGTCTCTTATATAATTCTTGAAATGCTTTTTCAAATCTGATGAGTACTGTATTTGTTCTTCGTCCAGATGGATTTCCGCTGCTTGGTTTGCACCTTGGTCAGCCATTTCATTCCCAGTTATGCCCACATGAGATGGTACCCAAATAATCGTAACGTGAACTCCTTCTTTGGAAAGTTCTGCATAGCGATCATGTATGTCTTGCACGAGGGGATTATTTGTATATAAGTTTCGAATTCAGTTTATGGAGGATAGAGAATCGGTACATATTGCAACATGCCTGTTTGTGTTGCTTATAAGAAGAAAGGCTTGAGGGATAGCATATAAGTAATCATTGAAGGATACTGTGGGAGGTATACTCATTATTGAAAGGTTTCTTTCTGGGTTTTCTCTCCCAAAGTCTGAAAAATATCTATAGAATAAAAATTAACTATTTTGTGATTTGCTTCTGCGTAAGAAACACAAGATATTTGTCAAAAGCAATCAATTGAACAATGTTGCCTAACAAACAACAACGAAACAACATCAACGAAGAAACAACTACATTTTTCAGAGTTTGGGATAGCATATAGTTCGCCTGTCTGAACTGAAGTGTGGTAAGGGAGACGGTTGGGGGCACAATAGATCTCAAGGGCGCGGTGCAACGTAACCCCTTATCAATAATAATAATAATAAAGGGAGACGGTTAAGTTGTAGAATGCTATTTATGGTAGTAACTGCCGTAAAGGTTCCTGAGCTATTGTGAGATGCATCTGTGTATAAAATGGTGTCATAATCTTTTTCAATAATGCGATCAAGAAAGGTATGTCTGGGCGATTCATAGTGTCTATTCTGGGAATGTAATGATAGATCGCATTTGGGGAGTACTTTAATCCAAGGAGGCATATTTGAAACCGATATTTGGCTTGCATGTTCGAGATTAATATTCTCTAATAATGCAATATTTGTGTGACTGACTGTAATCTAGATGTTGGATGATGTGTTGTCGGATTTTTGAGATGATTGATGAGTGAATATGCTGTTTTGCTATTGGCTGATACTGAGGATGAATATGATAGTAGAAGTTGCCTGCGTCTCAATTGCAGTGGGATAACGTTCGATTCGCGATTCAGGATTTCGACAGGGCTAGTTCTGAAGGCTCAGAGACACAAATGCAGAGCTGCGTTCTAGACACTATTAAGAGATTTTAGAAGGCTCTTTGAGGCAGTCATATGAAGTTGACTGCCATAATCCAGTACTGAGCGTATGAGAGTTATATATATTCACCAAAGGGTGATTTCTTATTTATTTATTTATTTATTAAGCAGGAACCTGCTTCATTAAGCAGGAACCCGCTTCATCAGCTTCCCAGCTATGATGAGCTAAAATGGACGGATGTACAATATATATTTGAACATCTCATCTGTAGTAGACACTTAAATTATTTTCACTTACATGAGATCTTCTCGAAAAGTCAACATGCCTCTATCTATAGGGTGATTCAAGAAGACCGATCGTTAGAATATTTCAAAGAAAGATTTAAGTTAAGCTTTGCTAGGAGAGGTGAGCTTTGCTAGGAGAGTTAAGCTTTGCTAGGAGAGATGAATTTTTGGAAAAGTTTCACAGGAAATGATAACAACTTTCGTTTTCTAAATGTAATACCAGTTTTTTTATTGATAATTAGATTACCCATTGAATTCTACATTGTGTTAATGTGTCACTTACATATCATTCTCAGGAAATTCGGGTGAAATTTCCACGACTAAAAATAATTCTTAGCTTCTTAACGATAGTAACAATTAAACAGTTCTGAACAAGTATTGTAAAAATACACGTGATAGATCAAGTGGGTATCCAATATGTATAATGCAATCCCTTGGCGCAACAAAAACGGTGGCCATATGGAACGTAAGATTAAAAACATAATAATAATTATTAAATTCTTGTTTTTCCTTCACTATGACTTCTGATGAACGGATGAAAATTCAATAATGTAAACGAGAATCAGACCATGAGATTTTGCCCTATATCTTCGGAAATAAGCATTGTAAAGTAGTAGTCTCTATTACACTTATACACTATATTTTAACATAGATTGCAGCTGACCAATAAAAAAATGGGTACTCATTTGAAAATAGTGTTTTGAGGTTTTTGTCATGAGTGACATTGAAATATAAACACCCTGTATGTTCAATTGAAGTTTTAATTAACGAAGGAGAAGTATTGGTATGTCTTATTATATAAGCTAGAAAACTAGGAATTTTCGTGCAAAAATCTACTATGTTATTAACATTGGAATGAAGCCCTATTTGGGAAAATTTAAAGGGTATGTTCAGATTTCATACGAATATTCTGAGAATAATAATGTGTGACACATTAAAACAATGTAGAATTCGATGGATAACTAATTATCAATGAAAAAAATGTGTATTACATTTAAAAAACGAAAGTTGGTATCATTCCCGGTGAAACCGGAAGTCGAACGAATCTGAAATTTTTACCAAGAATTCATCTCTCCTAACAAAAGCTTAAGTATAACATTTCAAGTGTTTATCAGCATACATTAATTCTTGGCGAGCACTCTCCAATCCCGTTGAAGCTGCTCCTGCTCATGCGCTCCGCTCTCCTTGTGTTGGAGATATTTTACCGCGAAATTGGCTGGAATACGATTTCTGATGCCATTCAGCTATTGTCAATCGACAACGAGTTGTCTTATTCAGAGTAATTCCTTAATATACAAGTTATTACTAATACTAACTATCCTGTTGACATCGATTGTATTTCAATCGTTTCGTTGGATTTATATTTATTATAGGTTGTGAATCGATTGGTTGTATTTCAGTGAAATAATTAAACCCAGGAATATGGAGGAGCAAAAGTAAGTTGCTTTTTAATTAATAGAAAGGAATTATAAGTATATTTACTTTTCAGCGATAACAAACTCAGTTGTCAAGTGTGTGGTAAAAATTTTGGCAGAGTATCGTCAAAGACTCGGCATTTAAAAGAATTCCACAATATTATTACCAATACCTTACGAAAACATATTAAGTGCCCAATATGCTGCGAAAATAATAAAAAACCATTTCAATTTCGAAAAGAATTGATCCACCATTTGAAGCAATACCATACGTTGAATATAGTAGAGACTACCTTGGATTTCAAGACAATTGAAGAGTTTGAAGCTTGGAGGAATCTAGATAATAGAAATATTGATTATGTTTGTGAAAAAAATTGCAAGACTAATTATGGAGAACAACGGCACTATAATTGTAATCGTAGTAATACCACAGGTTGGTTACTTATTAATGTGTTCTAAATGATATATTAATTTCTATTCTATTTAGGATTTGTCAGCAATTGTTCTGAAAGAAGAATGAAAAGGGGAGGCAGCATCAAAATATCTGGAATCTCTCCCTCAAGAATTGAAGCTAAAATCAGCAGTACTGGTAGTTATTTGAATTATTTTACTTATCCAAGGCTCATTATTTATTTTTAGGAGTGATCATATGCTTTACTGAAACACATGTGGGGCATGAGAATGAATTAAGATCTAAACGGTTGACGAAAAGTGAGCAAGAAATGCTCGTCAACAAATTGAATGATGGAGTTACTACAGATAGAATCCTCAGAGATGCAAAAATTACAAGGAATACAGAACTGAGTAGATTAAATATACTAACTCGTGGAGATTTAGCATATCTCATGAGGAAATTTAATGTTGATAAAAGGCGACATGAAGATGACATGATCGCTACAATTTTGAAAGTTCAAGAGTGGAATATCCAAGAAGAAAATCAGGTGTTTCTATTCAAACAAATTGGTGAGTGGTTCTCAAATATGTGTGATTAGTATTTTATTCATCATGTGTTTAGGTGAAAACCACCCTGAGTTGGAAAACCAAGATTTTGCTCTGGGCTTCATGAATAATCTCATGGAGAAGAAGCTCAAAGAGTTCAGTAGAATCATTTGCATAGACGGAACTCATGGGACTAACAGGAAAAACTGGGATTTAACCATAGTGCTAGTTAAAGATGAAAGGAACATAGGATTTCCTGTCGCTTTCTTACTCTCCAATAGAAGGGATCAGAAGATCCAACAAACTTTTTTCCATGCACTAAAAACCAGAGTAGGAGGAAATATTGAAGCTAAATACATCATGTCAGATGATGATGTGAAATATTACAATGCATGGACCCAAGTGATGACTACAGAAAATAAACCCAGAAGATTATTATGCACATGGCATATAATAAAAAACTGGAACCAACAAGGAAGGAATAAATTAAAAAAAATTGAAAATAAGAAAGCTATGAAGAAGGAAATGAGAAGAATCTTGACTGAGATGGACGAGTCAACATTTAGGGAGTTGAAAATAAAATATTTCAAGCACTTGGAAGAAGAAGGGGAAACTGCATTTCTCAACTATTTACAGAGGTGAGTAACAATGTTGGGACTACATCTACATCGTCATTTTGATAAATGATTTTTTTCAGATATTATTTTCAGAGCGACGAAAGGATACACATGTGGGCTCATTGCTATAGGAAGAATTGTGGAATTAATACAAACATGGCAATCGAAAGTTTGAATAAAGTTTTAAAATATAATAAACTGAAAGCAAAACAGAATATTCGGTGAGTGGTGAAATTGTTTAATAATAATTACTAAAAGTGTATGTTGAACTTTCAGAGTGGAAAAGTTGCTGGATATATTGGAAGAATTGGTAAATGACAAAATGTGGAAAAAAATAATCG
This sequence comes from Halyzia sedecimguttata, assembly GCA_937662695.2. NCBI lineage: Eukaryota > Metazoa > Arthropoda > Insecta > Coleoptera > Coccinellidae > Halyzia > Halyzia sedecimguttata. The sequence goes on along the minus strand of OW569417.2, from coordinate 17,512,347 downwards.
AAACTGAAAGACCATCTGCTAATTCGTATCAACATAGAGTCAATCTAGAAGCACATGATCGAGCTGAAAATGTTGTCCAGCATATGGTAACTCGGTTAGATTCAGGAGAATTCAAAGTTGAATCAAGTTCAACAGGAGACAAATATTACATAATTTCATATAGTGAACTTTGCGATGAGGGATGTAGAGCTTCGTACTGTGAGAAGTGTAAAATCTGCATACACAGATTCAAATGTGAGTGTTCAGAATACGCTGTGAAAACAGCTTTGTGCAAACATATACATGCAGTTGCTTTGATCGAAAAGAGAAGCGAGTCTGTTTCAGGTGGAGATTCTGATGACTTCAACTTATGTATAGATGAACCTTCTACTAGTAAGGTCCAATACCAATCCGAAGTTGATCGTTTCTTGGAGGAAAATGAAAAAAAAGTTAATTTAAATGTTCCTAATGATGAAAGTAGTAAACGTGAGGTACCCAAGTTGTTATTGAGTAGGAAGTTTGGTAGTATTTCCAATAGCTTGTATATTTATAGATTATGCATAAAAAATTATGTGAAGATCTCAAATTAGTAGATTTTGCAAGTTTCTCTAAATTTTACAATGCTTTCTATGAACATCAGAAAAGTGCAGAAAATGTTGGATGTAGAAAAAGGAAAATTGATAAGCAATTATATTATCCATGCAAAAAGTAGAGTTAATGCAAACGTGGAAAGTAAATAATCTTTTGGTAATTTTTTATGCATTTATGTATAGTTTTGAAAAGTTCTAGGGACCCAGAGAGGTGATTGGCCAATCTTTTAGTAATTAAACAATGCATGTAGGTGATAGCTATGCTTTAACATGGGGTGTTTGGATGACAGCATGTATTATATAATAGGAGTTTTTAACAACAAATTTCCATTTTTCCAGTAGCAGAATATTTCAAAATATGGGAGTAAAAGGTCACGTAGTAATATAACATGTTTGTATGTATTTGTTGTTTTCCCATAGAGTTTCAGGTACATGTTTCTTAAATTTCCAATGCTTGTTGCTTAGTACGCTTAACAATATAAATATGCATGAAGGCCCCGATGTTACTAATATTATACCTACTAGAATGGCATGATAATTCAACAATAACTTTTAAAATGATGATATACCTAGGACTATGGAGGAAAAACCAAGAAGCATATTTTCCAACGAAGAAGTAGTATATAAGACTTTTTTTCAATGGAAAAAGTTAGTAATCATGTTTCAATTATGATCCATATGTTTATCGTCTGTGTAGTGTTTCAGGAACCGTCCATGATTATATGGTGGGGTGGTATGGTGGGCCAAACACAAAAAAAAATATTATTGCATGCTGCTTGATGTACTAATGCTTGATGCATGTAATGTAAATTTCAAAATAAATGGTATTCTTGATCGCTCTTGAAGTTAAGAATGATGTTAATATATAGTTTTATTTGAAAGTATTTCCTGTGTTTGAATTACTACTTGAGTGGTATACAATTTTTTTATTCACTTGGTAGAAAGTATAAAATATATGTATATTGGTATCTAAATAAATGATTTTCATTTTTACAATTACTTTGTTTCCGTTACCTATGAAAACCAATTTTTTCATGCATTTAACATATATTCATATTCTTGGAATACAAATTAATAAGTGGAAATGTCTGTAAACTTTCAATATTCTGAGTTAATACATAATTGCAGATATCAAATGAGTTGACCTAAAATAATTACAAAATGAAAATGATATCTAACTATAAGAAATCATTATTTATCAAATGATTTGTTACAATATAACATTATTACCATATTCCATACCTAGAGAAATTCTTATAATAATATATGCAGGATCAAATCATCTGTTCGGTGGCTAATATATATGGATGATATATGAATAAGCAATAATTCAGCTATTGAGGATGAAAGCAATATTCAAACCTGATTATGGTAAATCTAATTATTTGTTTCCCAAATGGTAAATAGCTTATATTTGTGTCCCTAGATTAGCTATATGATTTCCAGAATAATCATATGTCGTATAGTTGTTAGCATACAATACACTAATCGGTTTCTTTTCAATGGATGAGCCTTCTACAACATCTTAATACAATGAACTGTATGCTTATTGTCGCAATTTGATAGGAATTGTTCATCGTGGAAATAAAACTTACGCAAAAGGTAATGTTGATATTGATTTTTCCCTTAAAAATTATGCACTGAATTTTGAAGGAAAAGTTATTCAAGTGCACAAAATACTGCTTACAGCCGTCCATAACAGTAAGATCTCACATCCAACTAATCCATATTTCACGAGAATTTACAAATAATATCTTCGGTCCTGTCAAAATCGAAATTTGACTGAACAGTCTATTCAAATTTCGTCCAAGATATTTGTAAACACGCGTGGCGCATGAGCACGAGCAGCTTCTTCGGGATTGGAGGGTGCTTGCCAAGAATTAATGTATGCTGTGTTTATCTCGAGTCTTTCTTTGAAATATTTTAGCAAAGAGTTTTCGTGAATCACCCTGTATATGTTGCACGTCTTTACCGTCTTACAGTTTTTTGCGCGTTTTAAACAGGTTATACGACACTAGCACTTAGTCGGTCCCGTCTCCCCTCCTCACATCAATCGCGCTCGGCTGTACCCCTTCGACCACCTGACTGACCTTTCTCTTCGTACCTTCTTACCCCTCTTCATGAATTAGGTCTGTACTACGAAGGCTGTTACTGCTGATTGGTGGATTCCCTACCCGTCCAGCTGGGTCCAATGGTTTTCCACGAGAACGATACCGGAGCGCTACTGTAGTTCAAAGAAGTTGGGAGACTTCCACGTAGCAAAATACGTTTTGCTCCAAAATTTATGAGACAACTAACACCAATATGATTTTAGCGATTTCGGTTCAGAGAAAAATATTATGTGACTCTATATGGCTTAATGGGTTATAATCCGTCTGAATTATCGGTTATCCACATGGATGTCGGTAAACGACATCTGCACCAGTAAAACTATTCCACCTCTATTATTTTTAAGGGTGGAAATATTAAAATTCCCACAATACAATGACTTGAGAGAATCAGTCGGCAAATACGAGGGAAATCTGTACAGATAAACTCAATCGAGAAATGGTCCAACGTAGAAAACCTTCAATTGATAAATCCTATTTACCTACAACTGTGACGTATTCAGAATTCATTGAGTATATGATAATTAGACATCAGATTATATGCACTAACAAAATGTCAAAATTTGCATGCAAATATGTACTAAAAAAGGGTAAAATATGCACAAAATATGCACTAAAAAAACACCTATTTTCATTGAGTTTTTCACTTTCTTATTCTCGTTAATTATAATTTTGGTGGCAGTACTCAATTAAACATTTCCCCAGGATTTCTATAGAAAATTTGTGATGTTTATCAATTAATATCAATTTATAGGCCGAAAATCACCTCTCTACAGCCACTGACGTTACTGGACAAAATTTGAATTTTGGCGCCATTTCTGAAGTTATCTCTTTAGGCAAGGTTTGATTATTGCCATGTATATATGCATTGATCTTCTTGATTGCTTCAAGACCTGGGATCTTATGCAGAACGGCATATAATTTTCCACACACCTTTTCGGACATTGAGGTCTGTTCGATCACTTTTTCTAAAATTTCCATGGATTTGATCAGAGGAAGGTTTTTGGTTTCCAATCTTTCTATGGCCTCGGGTCTGTGGCGATCGATCTTATCCTCGATCATTACGTTTCAAATCCGAAATATGCACTATTGACAAGAAAGTAACAAAATATGCAAAATAACGTCTTAAATATCGCGTAATATGCATTGGCATATGCAAATATGCAACTGCATATAATCCGATGTCTAATGATAATTATCCCCCAAATAATTACTCCTATGTTGAGAGAGAATAATTCATCATTCCCCCTCAACAATGAGTTCATCAAATGTATTATTCCAGATGAAGAGAGGACCATCCTGACGAATAGAATACAATGTTTGTTGTTCCATCTTCCAGTGAGTAACTCTGACAAATAATCCACTTTATCGAGGAGTGTTCGGAGCAATCCTTCAAGGTAATTGGCATTATTCAGATCTGCAATACGTTTTGATTAATGGAGGACCTTCAGTTACCTCAGGTCTGGCCACAGAGAATTGGAAACAAGTTTTGTTGCGGTCATGACCCATGGGACTCTGCGATTAATTCTTGTTCATTTCAATTAATTACATTGGGATTTATTCAGTTAATTCGTTCACAGATAATAATTAGTGTTTTCATACGAATAATTCCAGTTATTATTGAAAAAAATTGATAAAACTTTGAAGAATTTTTCAGCAATATCTGAGAGGTTGCGAGATAATTCTTTCAGTATTTTTTGGTGCTCTTGTTCCTCGGAACAGAGTGCTTATCAATTTGCCCAAATGTATGTAATTTTCGAATTTTTCGATGAAAATGGTCTCAAACGATTTGGTTCGACTCACTGATCAAGAATTCGTGGTCGAAATTCATTCTGTCCGTCCGGCCGGCCGTAGGCACGATAACTCTCGAACGGAATGAGCTAGACAGTTGAAACTTTCGGAGTAGGTTTTGGAGATAAATATCTCGGCTAAGTTCGTTATTGGGCAAAATGGGACAGATGGTTTCAGAGTAACAAAAAAAAAAAAAAATTTTTTTACATGACAAATTCCAAATTAAATTTTTTTCAATAAGCAGTTTTACCATAAGAATCCATTAATATAATTTTTAACTCTAACAAGCTAATACTTTCGGAGATATGATTTTTCAAAATTTCAATAATAAATCGTATTTCTACGTTTTCACACAATGATATAATTATTCTATGTATGATTTGTCATAATGTCAACTTAACGTGCTCACGGATGCCCGTAACCTAACCTAACCTAACCTAACCTAACCTACCCTAATTAACGTGCTCACGGATGCCCGGAATGACAGAACTAAGTTTGACCTCGAATTATTCATCAGTGAGTAGAAACTAAATATTTAAGACCATTATGTTTAAGATCATGTTGGAGAATAACAGACAGTTTAGCACACTATTCTCCAGAACATGCGAGCGATAAAGTATCCAATATAATAAAGATTTAATTTCTGAAGTGTGATATTCGTATTGGGAGCACTTTGTTACAAAATTCACAGCACCGATGAACAGTGTAATTTGAGAATAATTGAAGAGGGTTCATTTCAAAATTCAGAATTGAAAGTAAACAAAAACCTTTTACAATAACAGAAAATGAAGATAAAACCTCAAACGGAAACCTGTCAAAGCTTCAGCCCTTTAAGGTGGAAAATTTCAATTTTCTACTTCCCCAAGGGAGAGTTCGGAAAAGAATTCAAATTAAATTAGGGGTTCAACCTTTGAACTGATCGAGAGATGCCCTGAGTAACCCAAGGCTCCTTCCGAGACGAATTTCTGGATTGCCATCTGGAGGAAATTATATATGGCTACCTATTAGCAGAATGAAATTGCTCGACAGCGAGGAGCATCTTGATATTACTTTCTATCAATTGAATACAGAGCTGTCAGCGTGAAATAATTCAATTGATTCAATTAAGTAATCATTAAAGGATACTTTGGGAGGTGAATTCATCACTAAATTTCCTCTTTCTGGTTTTTTCTCTCCCAAACTCTGGAAAATATCTCTGAAATATAAAATTAAATTATTTTTAAATTGCTTCTGCGTTAGAAACACTAGATATTTGTCAGAAGCAATATATACAGGGTGATTCATTGGGAAATGTGCTTACAGTAAGGCTAGATGGTGGATACCGGGGTGCTTCAAATTAACCTATATTTTATAGGTCTTTAATTCCTTATTACCAAGATACAGGGTGATTTATTTATTTTACCCATTTATTCGATCAATCATAAGTTATGGACCATCACAATTTTGTAATATATAGTTCGTAGGCTTGTTGTCCCTAGTGGTATCGATTAACATAATAAAAAAGGTCCCAGATCATATTTTCTTCCAAATACTTCCGCACTATCAATTTTGAAATCTTCTCAAATTTTTTTGACAGGAACGGCAAACTAGATGTTGGGCGATAATTTTCTGAATTGCTTCTGTCCATATTTTTGTATATAGGGAGTATGTTTAGTTCTTCTGGAAAATTAACTCTATTTAGGCACTTATTTATTATTCAGGTTAGTGCTATACCAATCTCAAGGCACAATTCTTAAATGAATATCGTTGTCATGCCATTTATGTCTACTGTTTGTTTGGATTTCATTTCTTTGATCATGCTTATTACCGGAAATTAAGTTGTTTCATGTAATCTGTGGAGTTTCTTATTTGTCGTCTGCGTTTATGCTAATAGCTTTATATTGCTTCTTCCATATAATTAGTTATAGTTAGTTATATTTGGGTTTTTATTAACCTTGCTACTTACGAATGTAAACAAGATATTGCTATTTCTGTTGTGTCTGTAACTGACTACAAATTTTGTTATTCATATGTAATAGTATCATTATAAATTGTTCTGTTCTTCTTTCAATAATTCTAACTTGCTTGCTTAGACTGCATATTTCTGCAAACGAAATGGTTTTTCTTTGATTGAATGCATTCTTGGCGCTCTTGTTCCTCGGAACAGAGTGCTTATCAGTTTGCCCAAATGTCTGTAATTTTCGAATTTTTTGATGAAAATGGTCTTAAACGATTTGGTTCGACTCACTGATCAAGAATCCGTGGTCAAAATCGATTCTGTCCGGCCGGCCGGTGCGGCTGACCCTCCGTTAACACGATAACTATCGAACGGAATGAGCTAGATAGTTGAAATTATCAGAGTGGGTTTAGCCAGAAGAATCCGTGGTCGAAATAAATTCTGTCCGTCCAGCCGTAGGCACGATAACTCTCAAACGAAATGAGTTAGAGGATTGAAATTTGCAGAGTATGTTTGGAGCGTAAATTTCTCGGACGAGTTCGTTAACTCGCGGAATCCATCAAGTGGTTTCGGACTTATGGCCGTTTTGAGTAAAAACATTTTTTATGAATATTTCCGGAACCGATCAATCGATCTATCTGAAATTTAGCATCAAATTGTAGAATCATGATCTTTATATGCATGCGAAGTTTTGTATTGATCGTATTACCGTTAAGTAAATTTCTTACATTACAAATTTCGAATAATTTTTTTTTAGGATGCAGTTCCATCATAGGAATCGATTGATGTCATTTACAACTACAAGCTACAAGCTAATACTTTTGGAGATATGATTTTTCAAAATTTCAAAAATACATCGTACTCCTTTCCTTGTTTTCACAGAATGGAAGCTGTCTGTGTTCTATCAGTGTTCACTATTCATTCATGTCATCTTATCTACCTATAAGAGACGTCATATCTATCTGTGTTCTAGTTTATTTATATAATTCGTACTTTGAAAATATTTTGTTTTCTAAAACAAGGTTCCGCGACTTGAATTTGTGAATATATGCAAGTCTTGTTGCATATTGAATAATTTATGTGCAAATATTGGGGATGATGTTTCAGAATATTTAGAATTGGATCATTTTAATGATGTAGTTTATGAAGTCAATAGGAAAGAACAATATAATGGAATCATCAAAAGAAATAACTGTTCGTTGACCACCGAGGTTGATATTACCTTTTACTTCCTTAAATAGTTAGACATGTTCTTATATATATATATCTAGTATTTTCATAATGTTGCCAGCAAAAAAATGCTGAAATATTGATCTACATTTGTGTATCAAATATTTTTTCTTGAGTTAAGGTTCATAATACAGAAAAGAATGTGTTAGTGTTATGAACTACTGAATTTTAAATTATGAAAAGAGGATAGTATTTTATTAATATATTTTGAACTATTAAAATAATTTGATCCTAATCCACTACCTACTCAAATTTCAGGAATAAATGGACAATCTGCTATGATTGTCTCCAGCCTTGCTCTAGACAATTCGACAATTTCGAGTTGTGGAAACTATGCACCGAGTGTAAGTTGCAACAACCCATTTCACGAGGTTGAATCATTGCAGATTGCTCATTTAATCTTCATATATAAAATATTATTTGAATTTGATTTTTATCATGCAATTCTATTATAGGAATTCCTTGATATCATTCCCAACTCTAAGAAAGCAATACTTTCAGAAATATGATTTGTCAAAGTTTGAACAAGAGTGCCAAAGCTCCTGTCCACAGGGCTTCAACCAATTTTTAGGAATACATTGAATTCAATTGAATATTGAAAAAGTTGACATAGTGCTCTTAGTCCTATCAGATTCGGTGAGGTTTGATATAGTTTCATAAGTGGAATTCAAGTCGACAAATGGGTTTCCTGTGCTCCCAATGGAGTCTGAAATAATAAATTAGCTGCCAGCTGAATCTTTCGAAGTCTAGTTACAACTTCTTCCAATATATCGCAGGTCGTAGGGGATACAAATTGCCTTGGAATGGGGTTCTCTTTCGGTGAAGTTGCTGGGGAAATAAGTGATTGCCTTCGAATCAACGGAGAGTTTATTTTGAAAATGCAGAACCAATTGAGGGATTTTAGAATATGCAGATCCCATATTTAAGAAAATGTATCACCTGCAAGGAATAATATAATCTTTATACAAGATTATTGAGCGTATACCTTAATTCAAATGATTATGCCACGGATACAAAAATGCGATTTTTAAGTAAACATCAAAGGATACTTTTGGACGTGCATTCATCATTCAGCGGTTTTTGTTTCTTCTGTGTTTTAAGGAATAGAGACAGCAATCAAAATAGCAGAACATGTATGCAGATGCACATACATTGGAGATCACTTGATATATTGGAATAAAACAGAGATTCTGATGGGAGAGCATGACATAAGATGGAAACTTAAGGAGTCGACTTGTATTTTGTTGAATAGGGAGACAATTTTGAAAATTGCAAATTGCCTATATTGGCCTAACTTTTTTTCTGTGTTTCTATGGTTTTTCGAAGACTGTCACTGTGACATATTTCAGAATAAGTTTTCTACAACAAATAATTCTGAAAAATGTTGCTAAATATTTGAAGAAGTAGTCTTATTTGGGCTCTGAAACGTTACAAAAAGTAATTCATTGTTGGTGTTGCTACGTTAACGTTTATTAGGCAAACATTGTTCCATAACTTGCTTCTGACAAATAACTTGTGTTTCTAACAAAGAAGCAGTTTAAAAAGATTTATAATCTATTTAATTAGATATTTCGATCTGAAAACTAAAAATTAATTGTATCGTACCCATGTTTTTGAAGGGAAATCAAATTGATGGTAAAGTGTACAGAAAATTGAAATTTAAATAAAAATTTTATTATATTCATTTCCATATCTCAGTAAAAGTGAATATCAACATTAATGCATACAGGGTGTATCAACACTCATACATACAGTACTACGTGACTCTTTCTCAGCTGTAAATAAAGTATATAAAGACGAGTCAGGAATGCTATAATTATTTTTCCTACGACGCCTCCCTGCACGGATATGTGCCTTCCTATGGTACTCCCATAACTCTTTTTTTCGTATTAACTTCCGAACGACTCGATCAAATCTGGTAATTTTTTGAATTTGAATGAATAAGAATATCAGTAATGATTTGTTTCCAACACCTGCTCAAGACTACTGGGGACGGACTGACCATAGCACTTAATGGTCAGAATTTTTTTTTTGGTTGGAGATATCAGCGAAGTTCCTACTTATATGTATTTCATCATTAATTCTGAAAAAAAAAGTGTGCCCGTGCAACATTGAAAAAATGCACCATTTTCGAGTTACTAGCATTTTTATGATTGAATATCAAAATATTTTTTCAAGAATATTGTAAGCTGTTTATTGTTACTATGGTTACTTAAACTTCTATTTGTGTGATTATTTATTAATCTGATACATCCATTGAGAAAACATATATCTACAGTATTCATTCGTATTTATTTTAATTTTGTATTACAAAAAATGAATATTGAAATGAATATAAGTTGGAAAACCCCTGTGGACAGCAGCTTTGGCGCTCTTGTTCAAACTTTCACAAATCATATCTCCGAATGTACTGGTTACTCAGAGTTGGGAATGATAATTAAGATAATAATAATAATTAAAATTAAATAACGAACTTATCCAAGATATCCATTCCTCAAATATACTCTGAAAATTATATTATATCGATTGAAACTTATAGCCAATATTCTAGTTTTGTTTTCACGGGAGATATTCTAAACCCAATATGATAAACTTACCAAAGTATATATTTCCATCATCATATGTATTCCCCAAGGGCCTATAGGGTATATAATATCCTATAATTGCTCATTTTTCATTCAATCATACTTTGCACATAAATACACTTGACATGTCTGGTAGATAAGATGACATGGATCAACAGTGAACACAGACAGATAGAATTCGCATTCTGTGGAAACATAGAAGTACGATGTATTATTGAAAATTTGAAAAATCATATCTCCGAAAGTTTTAGCTTGTTATATTGTTGTTCGAAATTTGTAATGTAAAAAAATTTTTTTTTTTCCTTACTCCGAAACCATTCGGCTGATTTCACCCAATAACGAAATTAACCGAGATATTCATGTCCCAAACCTACTTTGCCTACTTTGCCTACGGCTGGCAGGACCAGCCGGACATAATCAATTTCGACCACGGATTCTTGATCAGTGAGTCGAACCAAATCGCTTAAGACCATTTTCATCCAAAAATTCGAAAATAATAGACATTTGGGCAAATTGATAAGCACTCTGTTCCAAGGAACAATAGCGCCAAAATGTATTCATAAATTATGTTCGGAATGACCTCCACCGTTCCATCGTGCCCTCTTTCTAATTTATTTAGTTGTTACTTTTCACACTCACTTACTTACTTAATCACAAATAATGCTTGTTACTCGATCAATCTAACATTATCCAATATCTTTATTCTTCAAAACAGGATCACTCAGGTACGATGCTCTTGATCCTTTTTTATGAGCCTCCGGTATAACTGGAAATACTGCTTCACTCTGAATATTTTAGAAGGCTTTGCCTTTACGACTATTAGCCCACATATAGAATTTCGGGAATTTTCAATTCCTCGTTTTTCGAGGAATGGATCGATGAGCTTTTATTGAGACACTCTGTATATCACTTGAACATAAATTGGTTGGGGTTAGTATCCATGAATATGAAATATCTATTTCTTGGAACAGTTCCCACTAAATGAAACAATAATCAACAATCTTCATACATAAGTCAATGATATGAACTATTCGAGTAGTCATGGAATATTGGAATACTTTTCTGTTATGAATTCAAGTGAATGAAGCGAAACCAATGATCAATCAAACAGTACACCCCGTGGCATTCAATTTCAGCATGATTTATTCAAGATACCCCAATTCCAAGTATTCAATAACCCCAGTTCAAAATTCGAATGGACTTGATTGAGTGTAAAACCGAGCGGATTTTCAATTCGGTTTGTTAATTAAGCAAACCATTCAAGGCTGAATATCTGAAATGAATTTCACAAAATAAATGAATTGGAAAGGAAATACAGTAGATATTATTGGATATTGTAAATGCTGTATTCGAGTAATTTTTAAAATGCTGCAGTAGTTTTTCCTTGAGTACTAATTTCATTCCCTGAGGGATTGAAGAGTGTGTGGAAATGGTTTTCAAGGAAATGGATCTCACTTTGACATTCGATATTAATTGCTGTTAATAAAAATTGGTTCAAGCCCTGTGGACAGGAGCTTTTGGGCGCATGTTCATCTTCCTTGTAGCCCGTACTGACCAGTAAAGAAAAAAAGAAAAAAAGCAGTATCATGTTGAATACCTTAATATTATTGATTATTATATAATAATCGACGAAAATACTGAGAGAGACCCAGGAAATTTGACACATTTTGTCTTATATCTCCAGAAATTGAAATCGTATAGAGCCAAAATTTTGCAGAATGTTGCAAAATACTACAATTGACGTTAGTACAAGTTTTTGTTGCAATCAGATGAATAGTTCACGAAAAAAAAATTTTTTTTTCGAAAAAATTAAAAGAAATATTTTTTTAAAAATTACCAACATTTCGATCATAACAAAATTTTGCCAAAAGTTGCGCGTTTATATCCTCGAACTGACTACCAAGTTTTGATTCAACATCTTCTTTAGTTCCTGAAATATCAGGGAAATAACCTCAAAATTTTAAATGTCTATAACTCCTAAACCGTCCGGCCGCTTTTGCCCGTTAACGAACTTAACCGTCGCATTTTGATCAGAAACCTACCCTGAAAGTTTGAAGTCGATAGGACCTTCGGTGCTCCTGTTATCGTGCTTACGGCCGGGAAACCGGCCGGCCTGCCGGCCGGCCGGCCGGACGGCACCCAAGAATCTGACACCGGATTCGTGATCAGGGAGTCCGAATTAGTCTATTAGCCAATTTTCAGCTCGAAATTCGAAAATTACAGACATTTGGACGAAATGATAGGACGATGTTCCCCTAGAACATGCGCCCAAAAATAAAATTGAATTCATATTATATTAAATTGCAATCAATGAACATTGAAATGAAGTGTACTGTGGCTAATTGCCAAATAACTAAAACAAGACACACGGTGAAATATTTATTGATTTTAACCATCAACAAATATTCCGCGTGGCCGGGCACCTCATCGCTGTTTTTGGCGCTCTTGTTCCTCGGAACATAGTGCTTATCAATTTGCCCAAATGTCTGTAATTTTCGAATTTTTGGCTGAAAATGGTCTCAACCAATTTGTTTCGACTCACTGATCAAGAATCCATGGTCAAAATCGATTCTGTCCGGCCGTCCGACCGTTTACACGATAACTCTCGAACGGAATGAGCTAGACAGTTGAAATTTTCAGAGTAGGTTTGAGGCATAAATATCTCGGTTAAGTTCGTTATTGGGTAAAATCGGTCTAATAGTTTCGGAGTAACGAGAATTTTTTTCTTACATTACAACTGCTGAATTCATATTTTTTTAAGATGTAGTTTCATCATAAGAATCCATTGTTATCATTTTCAACTCTAACAAGCTAATAATTTCGGAGATATGATGTTTCAGAGTTTCAATAATGCATCGTAAGTTCTATGTATTCACAGAATGTGAACACAGAATCTGTCTGTGTTCACTATTCATAAATGTTATCTTTACTAGCTATTAGAGATTGTCAATTCGTAGTTTGAGAATATTTTCCCTCGGAAAGCAATTATTCGATTATTGAATTTGTGAATATATACAAGACTGTTTTGATGTAGTTTATGGAGGCAATAGGAAAGAAGAACATAATGGAATCATCAAAACAAATTAGTGTTCGTTGACCACTGTGGTTAATATTACCTTTTACTTCCTTAAGTAGTGAGACATGTTCCTATATACAGTTTCTTCATAATGTTGCTAGCGAAAAAATACTGAAATATGGATCTATATTTGTGTATCAAACATTTTTTCTTGAGTTAAGGTTCATAATACAGAACCGAATGTGTTAGTGGTATGAATTATTAAATTATAAATTATGGAAAGAGAATAGTATTTTACTAATATATTTTGAAGTATTAAAATAGTTTGTTCGTAATCCACTACCTACTCAAATATCAGGAATAAATGGAAAATCTGCTGTGATTGTCTCCAGCCTTGCTCTATACATTCCGATGATACTTTCCTTAGGTATTTCGAGTTGTGAAAACTATGCACCGAGTGTAAGTTGCAACAACCCATTCCACGAGGTTGAATCATTGCAAATTGCTCATTTAATCTTGATAAATAAATTTAATGACAATTTTTGAAGCATCAAAGCATTGTCAGGAGCTTTTGCGCGTATGTTCTATTTTCCATTCTTCTGTATTGGACACTCTCAATCGAATTTACCATGGTGAATTTTATTGTCCGTTCTCCTCTTAATCGAAATTTACCATGGATAATTCGATTAAGAGTGTCCAATACAGGAGAACATACAATATAATTCACCATGGTAAATTCGATTGAGAGTGTCCAATACAGGAGAATGGACAATAGAATTAACCATGGTAAATTCGATTGAAAGTGTCCAATACAGGAGAATGGACAATAGAACATACGCGCAAAAGCTCCTGACTTCACGTCAGTGCTTGAATCAATTTTTTTTTAACTTTCTAGCGGTACGGTCCAAACAAAATTTGGCACACTTCTTTATGTCGATATTTTACAACTACTTAGCAAGCTTCCATTCGATCGAGTCTATATTTTTTGAGTTATCGCGGAAATAATATTCCAGATGGATATATTTTCCGAAACCGTTGGGCCGATTATGACCAACAGCGAATTTAATTCTCCCATTCAGTTGCGCATCCTACCCTGAAAATTGCAAGTTCCTATCTCCTTTTGTTCGAGAGTTATCGGGGCAAATTTCAGCCATGTCGGATGAATAGTTTCTGATATCTAGAATTCTTTTCAATGATACTCAATGATATTTTAATAATTTTCTAGTAATACGATCCTCACAAAATTTTGCAAAATTTTTCGCGTTGGCATTCTACAACTAATAACCATGCTTGATTTGGATGGGTTCTATATTCTTCGAGTTATTGAGGAAATAACAATAAAATTTCGGATGGGTATGACTCTAAAACTGTTTGACTGATTATGCTCATAAACAAACTCAAATGACGCATTCAGATGCAAAACCTAACCTGAAAATTTCAAATCGCTATCTCGTTCCGTTGTCAGGTTATCGTGACATAAAAAATATATTTTAATACATTTTCCAATATTTTCTAGCCATACGATTCTTGAAAAAATTCACAAAAGTGCTTAGGTTTATATTTTTCAACTACTTACCAAGTTTCAATTTGATCGGATTCATATTGGTTGAAAACAAAATTATTACTCGGAAACCATTGGGCTGATTATTCCCATTAACGAACTTGTCCGTCGTATTGGGATGCGCCACCTACCCTGAAAATTTAAAGTCGCTATCTCTTTCCGTTCTCAAGTTATCGTGGCAACGGCTGGACGACCGGCCGGACTGAATAAAATTTGACCTCGAATTCTTTATCGGGGAGTCGAACCAAATCGTTTGAAACCATTTTCGTCAAAAAATTCGAAAGTTACAGACATTTCGGCAAAATGATAAGGCGATGTTCCCCAGAAAATACGCGCAAAAAAATAATGGTAGGATGAAACCCATTGGGAAAGGAAGACAATATAACAAAAATGAAAGGAAAAATAATTTACGGGTGATCTGAGGTCGGGAAGTGGAAGGGGGTCAGTTTTTAGGTTTCAAAAACGGTTTATCAATTATTTCCGGCCAAACTACAAGTATCCACTATGGAAAGAGGTTAAATGGCAATTTTGTAGGTAAAACTTTTGTATTCATGCTTTTTTCACAAAACCTCAAAATTTATGTGAAAAATTCAAATAACGAAGTTTTTATATTCATATTCTCAGAATTTTTTTTTTCACGAAATCTGCTGAGAACTTTCCCTTTTATGTCCCAAACACACTGTAATTTTTTTGATTCAAAATAAATATTTTTTCACCTTATTTTGACTTAATATCGAAAAAGCACCCTAATTGCACCCTAACTTTGTGTTCGTTGAAATCTCTACTTTCTGATGGTGTAAAAAAAATATACATTACTATGGCAAACTTTCTCAGAAAATGCTAAGTTATTAAAGCTAAGAAAGCGAAAAGTGGCTAGGATGACCTGAGCCTGAATACCTGTTATTTGGTAGCATGTAATGTATATTTTTTTCTCATTAGCAGAAATAAGAGATTTCAACGAAAAAAAGTCCACCGACTTTTTTTAAAAGGCAGATATTTAGATGTGGAATTATCGATTGAA
Organism: Halyzia sedecimguttata; assembly: GCA_937662695.2. Lineage (NCBI taxonomy): Eukaryota > Metazoa > Arthropoda > Insecta > Coleoptera > Coccinellidae > Halyzia > Halyzia sedecimguttata. The sequence goes on along the minus strand of OW569417.2, from coordinate 17,496,530 downwards.
AATTTACATGTTATCGCTGCTTATAAAACATAGCAGTCTAAGGAGGCAAAGAGAAATTTGTTTTATTTTTACTTATAGACGGAATATTTATTCTGAAAAATATTGACAAGATCGGTTTCGAAGCCCTACGCTTAAGCGTATCCCTTAATCCGCCACTGTTCAATCCCGATTCACCTTCATAGACCAACAATGGTTCGGTATGAATCTCAGACCTATATTTCCCTCAATTTGAATACTATTTCAATCTCTTACTCCCCGGGGAATAAGCCTCCTCGCTTATAACGGAGGACATGGTCGATGTCAATTGAAGTTTTTGTCGGAAAAACAAGATTGTGGAAGATAAAAGCTGCAATGGGAAACATGAGAAAAACAATTCTTTTTAACGAGGAATTGTTAGGATAATTTGCTTTTCCGTACGCGTATCGAATGCAAGCTCTCTCCCAAAACTTCGTTCCGTATTTTAATATACCTAGCAATTTCACTGAGTCATAATTTCAGGCAATAAATGTTCACATACCGGGGCATTAATGTCGTATGAAATTGATATTGAATCGTAGCATGTTAGCGCATGGTATTTGAAAATCCTTACGCCAATTTGATAGGTTTCAATCACGGTGGAACGGTTTATGATAGCATAACTAGTGGAAATGATCAATTTATTAGAATTTTATTCCAAGTGCTTAAATACATTACATAATCGTATATTCTGAACTACAGAAAGAGATTTAATAGCAGTGGAATTGATTCTGGCTTCGTAAAATTCATTTGGAAGGAGTTGTATGAATTCACAGCACATTGAGAAAGCTGGAAATTTAACTGTAAGGTTTATTATTTCCAGCGTGAAATATACTAAACCCACCAAAAATATTTCATGTGAAATTGGTGTTGAATGCATGAAGGAATGAATTCATGAATGAATGAATGAATGAATGAAAGAATGAATGAATGAATGAATGAATGAATGAATGAATGAATGAATGAATGAATGCATGAATGAATCGTGTAGGAAATTACTGTTTCTAGTTCTCCTAGGCAGTACATAAAAATCGAATAGTTGAAGAAGCTGGGGACAAATTAAGAGACCATTTATTAATTTACAGAATAGAATAACGTCAACCAGCATTCTTCTGACAGATAACATAGGTAAATCTAGCCTAGAAGAAATTATTCCCTTTCAATCATGGTAATGTAAGAACACGAATAAGGTGATCAAACAACGGATGCAAAATCTAGTGCTGGGCTCAACAGTGACTTGTATAAACGCTTCACTGTATCAAGATTGTTGAAATCTCGAGAATGCCTAATGATGAAACCTAATAATTTAGTGCTTTTATTAATAATATGTCCCTTCGGTAGATATTTTTTTTCTGTCCATAGATACATTTAGAAAGCAGTTGTATTGCCTGATCAGGAATTGAAGATATGTGTTGTCGGCGATTTAATTTAAATTAATTTATTGTTATTCGATAATGTTTGTATTATTTATACCTGTAATTGGGCATGTGCCTGTTGGATGTAATATGTTCAAATATATAAATAAATAAATAAACAAATAAATATGAGGTTTGAAACTCATTTTATTATCCTGAAGCACTACCAAGTCACGAATGCATGTTACTTTTTCAAGAGGATGGTTACCGAATAGAGAAATTGCATTCCAATCTATTGCCATGCCTGAAGATTCTCAAATGCTTACACTTGCCAACAGTCAACTTAAGCCTATTCACCTCGCACCAATTTCATATATTATCCAGCTCGTCCTGGCAAAAGCTAATATCCTCAATTGTATTGATCTCGGAAAAAAATTTATATCATCTGCGAATAGTAAGCACTTCCGGTCGGTTAATCGATAAATCGATAAATATCAAAAAAAGCAAAGGTCCCAAATGGCTACCCTGTGGCACCCCGGCTGACACTTCAAATTCCGATGAAGTACTATCCCCTTTAACAAACTGAATACAACTTCATACATTCTTCCTACCATATTGAACGTGTAGTTTGAATTATTCTTCTAGATACACTGAGGCAACTACCACAATGAATTCTATTTAGCCAATAGAACTTGTGTAGAATTCACCCAATTTAATTATCTCAATCGAAACTTCGTTTTTTGATCGGTATATCCATTAACCGAGAAATTTGTTCCACCTCACTAATCAAAGCTAACTTTATTCCCAATTATCACGCCCACGCACAAACAAAGGACACAAATGACGAGGAGAGAAGAAGGAAAACTCCGATGCTTCCAATTTGGGGTAACTCGATTATGACCTTCGCCCTTTTTATTTATTTCGAAGTCTTTTCTCACTTTTGTAATGCAATAATACGCCACTGGCGATTTATGTACGGGCCGCTAGAGCTCCAGCGTTAATTGCTTTTCACTGTGGAAAATTGAGGCCTAACTGGAGGGATTCTACGCAGATTAGGAGTGTGAAGAAAACGGTGGACGACTCTCGAAGACTGATAATTTGAATTCAGCTGCGTTGTTCGATTTTATTCTCAGTGTAACATGAAAAATAAATCAAAATAAAACTACAAAAGTAACTACACTGAGCTGAGCCAAAGCATTGTGCTTAGTGCTTGTGAAAGTGATTGAAGCCTTTTTGTGCTCCCGAGTACTTACGAGGATTACTAAGCACTAAGCCTTTCCGAAATCATGTCGTAACATGAATAGACACTGCGCTCTGTGGTCAGAGGAGTTTATGTGTACCAGCCTGATCAATTGACGCATGAACGGAACTTGTAAATCTTGTAATTATCATTATCATGTTGGTTATTGATTCATTGAACGACATTTTGAAAAATTTAAAAAAGCATTTATGTCATGTTTATCAATTCGAATTGAATTATGGATTAATGGAAAACTGCCTCAAGAAGCTCTGAATTCACGTCGGTGTTTGTTTTATTAGTAAGGGAAAGAAAACACTTGTCGTCAGTTTCGTATTATAATACGATGTTGTTGTCATATATGTTTCAGGTATCATTCCATTTTGAAATTGGGAAATACATTTTACATGTGCAGAAAAAACTGAGACGCTTATAGGATATGGCATATGTATGCGTATCACTGGAGATATGGGAACCTGTCCTACCATGGCACTTGAGATTATAACAAATCTCACACCACCTCATCTAGTGATAGAGAAAATGGCCCATGAAGCTATTCTCAGAATATCTAGGAAAGGATCAGGTAATGAAAGTATTAACAACCAGAAAGCTTGGTCCTCTCTTACCAGGTACATTTCATCAGCCAATCTTCCTAGTGACGAAAGGATCAAGAAAGTAAGCATCGACAAGAACTTTGCTTGGTATGAAAAAAGACTGGGACAGGGAATCCACCATCCAATTTTCTTAAAAGAAATGCCATTAAATGGTACACAGACGGTTTAAAAACCACTACAGGAGAATACTAAGAACAAGCTGCACCTCCTCACTGACTTCCTCACAGGGCACTGCGGCCTCAGGAAGCATATGATGAGATTAGGGCTAGCACAAACTGACGAGTGCAGATTCTGTTGGGAGGAGGATGAAACTCCTGATCACCTGACAACGGAATACCTCGCCATCTCAAACCAACGCAAGTCATGCTTCGGGCAATAAATCTCCAAGAGCGAAGACCTAGCCTCCTTGAAGCCATCCCAGATACTGGAGTTCATCAGAACTCTGGAACTGGAAGCTGTAAAGGTAATGACATCGACAGCTCTGAAGGGGGGACACAATAGACCTTAAGGACGCAGAGCAACGTTACCCCTTCAACAATATATTTAATAGACAAGGTCATATTGAAATTGTGCAATAAATTTGGATTTTCCGAGGGCCTTGTCATATGTCTGGTATGAACAAAATACCTTCATTGATTCACAGATAAATGGGCAAAAGAAAATTTCCAATAGAGCACTGTCAGCACTCTAACGTATACGAAGGCAATAGGGGGCAAGTATCTTTGAGATCGATTATTAACTAAAATTAATTCTATAAAACTCGTTTGTTGGACTAACTGTGGGTATTGGTTCATTGTGAATACTGTGCAGTAGCTGAATAATCTGCAAAGTTGTTGTGAATAAAATATTTTCAGTTTAAATAAACCGTCTCACACTCGCACATGACCTGATAATATTCATTTTTCTGATAAAATTCGGCCAATATGTTTAAGAATTCGCAGGTCATTGTTTTTTAATAATGTTAAATTGCATAATACTTCTGTTCTTAAGAGTTCTCTTGAATTCATGTAATCATGTTCACAAAAGTTCTCCAATTAGCTGCACTTACCAATCTATTAGAATGAGTGGAAAGCATTTTTTATTGTCTATGTGAAAAATGACTCCATTCTGAAGACTCCGTGGAATGCCTGACTTCATGCTTATCTGAACTCCATCAATACCATGAACAATGCCTCTGGATATTTATCATCAGAAACTTGACAGGTATGATAGAGGAAACGATAATATTTCGCACGTTTCGACCTCCACCTTCGAAACTGTTTTCCCGGACGTTTCAGAAGAATGGTACCAACTGAAGGGCTCGAATTGACCTTCCTGAGCTTTTGAATAATTCTACGCTGATTACTGATAGTATCTGAATGTTTGGAGGATTGAAGTCATATTTATGAGGTATATACTGACGCCTCACAGGACTTTGATCGCAAATATTATGCTTAGGAAGCTCTCTTCTTCCCGTTTCAGTTCTGCATAAGTGAATCATAATAGCAGATAATAAAAATTATGCGTTCTACAATCATTTGAGCATAACTCTGTTATTTAGAATACTTTGGCAATCACTGATGCTTTGGAAACATAACTGGAAATATGCAATGCTTAATTTCTGTTCATGCAACGAACTGATATCAAATGGAAACTTGAAAGGCACATTCATATTTATAATATTCATAAAACAAATTATGATTATACATATGAATGTACCTTTCTAGTTTCCATTTGGTATCAGTTTGTTGCATGAACAAAAATTAAGCATTGCATATTCGCAGGCATGTTTCCAAAGCATCGGCGATTGTAAAAGTTAGATAATTAAGAGAGATGAGAAGATCACCAACACATATGGTGCATATTATGCTCTATTACATAAATATGTAGTAGATTAACGGTGGGTTTCACAAAGCTTTGACAGCTCTTAATTGCCAAATTAGTGCAATTCTATGTCGATTTTCAGTTCATTTTTGTTACAACCATCGAATTAAATCCACAATTAAGCTAATCGAAGCTTCGTGAAACCCACCATAAAACTAACGAATGTCATTATACATACAATTAACAAAAATAAAACAAAAAACATCAGGAGACGCAACATGTCTTATGACTTATACACATAAAATCAATTAAAACTCTTAGAGATTAATACAATTTAAAACTGAAAATTCTTTCACATTATAAAAAGCATATTGACCTGAAAAGTCTTTAACTGATTTTTAAATTTGCTAGAGATAAATCCAGCAGTGAGGAGTAAATCGTATCATGAAGCTTCTTAGACCTGTAGAAGGGCCCTTCTAAGATACGGTCAGCCTGTTAAAATCGTTCTTAGGAGATTTTTTAGAAGATTTCTATTTCTTCCATTATGATATTAAAGTGAAATATTGCTTTTTTCTTTCGATTGAAAATTTAATTACATAAAAAACGTGGTATAGACCTGTGGACAGAAGATCTGGCACTCTTTTTTAAACATTGACAAATCATATCTCCGAAATTATTGGTTTCTCAGAGTTGAGAATGACGTCATTGGATTCTTATGACGGCACTTCTTCATAATAATAATAATAATAATCCTTTATTTCCTCAGTGACAATGTTCACATTATATATGAATAGTCAAAAACTACATAAGTAAATTTTCAAATGTTAATAATTTTTAATGAAACTCTCAAATTCACTGTAACTGTACAGGGTGAGTCTTTGACCACTGCATTAATTTTAACCAAAGATTCCTCTCATCAAATGAAACACTTTTTTCATTTACCATTTTTCCAGATTCGGCTCAGGTAAAAAGTTACAAGGGTTTAAAGATTTCACAATGTGCTAATACACTCCCGCATATAAATTATCTATGACATTGTTGGCGGACGAGAATAAGACATGGTAACGTGGTTTACAACTTGATTCGGGATTCCGATGCTCAGGGACGGATCCATAAAAGTAGTGAAATTTCTGGAGTTTTCCATTTTAAAACATTCAATGAAGAATATCTCGAAAATGGTGCGTTTAAGGAGAAATGATGAAGAATAATATAATGTTCTAAAACGATGGAATATTGTTGAAATGACTCAAGAAAAACTTTATATGCTTTCTTTATGCTAATTTCGTTTAGTTTTATGAATCCACGAGTCCATAACTAGAAAACCAGTAGAAGTAGAAAATAACTGATATTCGGAAAATATGTATCATAGTTATAGGAAACTTTACGCCAACATTCATTTTACTCGAAAAAAGGATGTCAAAGCTACAAAATAAAAACTGTTTTTTTTTAAATTTCAACAGCCTGTATCTTTTTACCTGAGATGAATTTGGAAAAATGTTAAATGAAAAAAGTGTTTCATTTGATGAGAGGAATCTTTGGTTGAAATTAATGCAGTGGTCAAAGACTCACCCTGTATATACTATTTTCAATTAATAACATATAAATATAATACATAGAATTAAATTCAAACATCATAAAAGAATTTAAATTCAACAAGCGTGCCAAAAATTATTAATCCAAAACCAGCAGATCAATTCTACCCAATAACGAACTTATCGGAGATATTCATTTTTCAAATCTACTATGAAAATTATTTTATATCAATTTAAACTTAGCCAATATTCCAGTTTTCATTTTACTGGAGATATTTTGAACCGATTTGATTAACTTGCCAAAGTATATATATCCATCATCATCATCATATGGATTATCCAAGAGGTATCTACGATAGCTGAGGTTTTTCCATTGGTCTTTTTGCATTCAATCATACTTTGTTTGACATGTTACTTATCTGTAGATGAGATGACAATGAATAAATGTATGAACACAAATGAAAACCATATGTACGGACGTTAATTTTAGACACATCATTCTGTGAAATCATAGAGTTAATATTGATATTTTGAAAAATCATATCTCCGTAAGTATTAATTTGATAATAAAGCAACTGGCTAGAGGCAATAAAGTGGTTCTTCAATGGGCTGAAAGGGCACTGTGGAATTGAAGGAACCACTAATGGGAAGCAACAATGGGAGCTAAATAACAGAATAGCTCTTTGGAGAAATACCCTAGGATATGTAGAAAAAATCGTGGATTTCTCACCACCCTATACTACGAAGCTCTGGTTGATACCACGAGCTGACCTTTGGGTAAAGGTGGGACTACTTAAAGTGTGCTGTCAGTACATATACCAATTATACTACCACATAGATTGCAAATGCCCAGAGTTGGCCACCCTAAGAATTTTAAATATGGGAGAGCCAGTTCGAAAAACCTCATGACGGGATAGTTAAGGCTCCTAAAGACGTGACCAGGTATGTTAACACCATAGACAATATCTTTAGGATTGAATGAGTAGGATAATAGAACTAAAGATCGTACCGGTCGCAGTTCTGAAGGGCTGTACCAAGCCTCACGTCCCTGTTCTAATGTTAATAATAATGGCCAGTTAAAAAACAGTAAAGAACATAAAATATCAAAGTTAGAATGGAATCACCTATATATGCTTCCTCACTACATATCCATGTAATTTCTCGAGAGCAAAGAACAAAGGTTTGGGTCGCAAACAACTTCTTGTAGAGTAAACTCAAAAACTTCAAAATTGTAACATACAGCTTTGTAATATTGAGGCAGCGTAGGTCGACCTGAGATCGAGCGCGTGTGTATGACAGATAGGACGAGAACACAAACCCCTCGAAGCGTAATCACTTATATCAAATCTCGATTCTATGTTAAGAGGAACTTTTCTTCACCAAAGCCGCGGTGTCACAATATAAACCTTTTTTTGTCCATATATTGCGTCAAATATCCCATTGAAATATATAGTTAACTTAATAGGGGCTCTTCAGAATCACTCTCGTACGCTCGACAAAGTGAAAACGATACACGGAAATCCGCTTCAGAATAAAGCAATTCCCTGGTGATACCCTAGTGCTCCGTAGAGATACTCTTGAGCATGTGGCGCCGGCACATTTCAATATTGATTGAATTCCAGCTAAGTAGGGTTATCAGCACGCTGGAGGGGCTGGAAGCTGTTAGTAGGTGGCTGCATGCCTGTATAAATTGACTCGTCAGCTCCTAGAACTTCGGAAATCATCGTCCAAGTGGCAATAATTAATTCTCGTTAATTTTGATGATTCGGCCTTTTTCTTTCAACTCAGCATCAAAGACGAATAATGGCAGATGGTCGGAAGGTTATCGAGAGCTGTTGATGTGATGTGAGGTCGTCTAGAGGGTAAACAGCAAGCGTTCGTTAGTTAATTTATATTCTTAGACCAGGCTCAGCGGAATAGATCTCGCCACTTTGGAGAGTTATTACTATAAAACTCACTGCTGAATAGATATTGTGATCCAGTTTTATTGCTACGGTACCATAGAATGGGGGTGACTGATGAAAATGTTGTTTCGATTTTGGTCATTCGTGATTCTCAAACGAAAAATTATATTTTTGAATTCAAATATTGAAGGGATTTCCAAGAACAAGAGTGAATATCTTTGTAAGCTAGCGGAGGCGATTCTTCTTCATGCGGCTACAGAGGAGTAATTTGTGAGAGGGGACTTTTGAAAGTGTATGTTGAGTTTCGCGTACCTTTGGAGAAACTTCTCCGTTTTTGCGGGTATGTTCTGGGGAACATCACGTCATTTTACCCAAATGTCTGTAATTTTCAAATTTTCCGCCGAAAATGCTCTCAAACGATTGGGTTCAACTCCCTGATCAAGGATTTGAGGTCAAATTTCATTCTGTCCGGCCAGCCGCCCGTCCGTTGCCACGATAACTTAAGAACGGAAAAAGATAGCAACTTGAAATTTTCAAGGTAGGTGGCGTATCCCAATTCTACGGGCAAGTTCGTTAATGGGCATAATAGGCTCAACGGTTTCAGAGTAATAATTTTGTTTTCACCCAATACATGTACGATCAGATTGAAACTTGGTGAGTAGTTGAAGTATGCAAAGCTAAGCACGCCTGTGAAATTTTGTGAGAATCGTATCACTAAAAAATTCAAACAAAATTATTTAAATATATTATTCATGTTACCATAACCTGAGAACGGTAAGAGATAGCGACTTGAAATTTTCGGGTAAGGTTGTGCATCTGAATGAGACATTTGAGTTTATTTATAGGTATAATCGGCCAAACGGTTTTGGTGTTACCCCCATCTGAAATCTGGTTGTTATTTCCACAATAACTCGAAAAATATGAAACGGATCCAATTCAAACATGGTTGTCAGTTGTAGAAAGCCAACGCGAATATTCTCGTAAAATTTCATGAGGATCGTGTAATTGAGAACATTTTTAAACATCATTGAATAATTTTGCGAGAACCTTCAAAACCTAACTCTACTGCCAAGTTCCAAGTTTGAACACGATCGGATCTATATTGTTGGAGATCCGAGCAGCCTTGTGTGAGTTCAGTAGCTGGATGGGTGACCAATGCCTCGATAACTTTCGAACGAAAGGAGATAGGGACTTGCAATTTTCAGGGTAGGTTGCACATCCCAATGGGAGAGACCAGTCCGTTTTGGGGCATAATCGGTACATCGGTTTCGGAGTTATAACCACCTGGAATATTATTTCCTCGATAATTAAAAAAATATAGACTCGAATCGAATTGAAGCTTGGTTACTAGTTGTATAATACCGACATAAAGCAGTGTGTAAAATTTTGTTAGAACCGTACCCATAGAAATTTTTTCTAAATTACGGAAAAAGAATTGTTTCAAGCACTGACGTGAAGTCAGGAGCTTTTGCGTGTCTGTTCTATTGTCCATTCTCCTGTATTGGACAGTCTTAATCGAATTTACCATGGTGAATTCTCTTGTCTCAAACGAACCAATTTTTTCTTCAATGATTTCTTAAAAATTGTCTAGTGCTACGATCCTCACGAAATTTTGCAAAAATTTTTGCGTTGGCATTCTACGACTAATAATCAGATTCAAATTGGATCAGATTTGTATTTTTTGAGTTATTGAGGAAATAACAACCAAATTTCAGATTGATATAACTCCAAAACCATTTGGCCGATTATACTATTTAACGAACTTAAATGTCATATTCAGATGCGTTATCTACCCTGAAAACTGCAAGTCGCTAGTTCTTTCCGTTTTCAAGGAATCATGAGATACATAATATTTTTTCGTAATTTTTTTAAAATTTTCTAGTAGTACGGTCCCCACAATATTTTACACACGTCTTCATGTCAATATTCTACAACTAGCTACTGAGCTTCAATTCGATCGAGTCTATATTTTTTGAGTTATGGAGGAAATAATATTCCAGATGGGTATAACTCCGAAACCGTTGGGCCGATTGTGGCCAACAGCGAACTTAACTCTTCCATTCATATATGCAACATATCCTGAAAATTGCAAGTCACTATCTCCTTTCGTTCGAGAGTTGTCGACGCAACGCTCACCCATCCAGCTACTGAACTCACACAAGGCTGCTCGGATCTCCAACAATATAGATCCGATCATGTTCAAACTTGGAACTTGGTAGTAGATTTAGGTTCTGAAGGCTCTCGCAAGATTTCAGCGATATCGGATATATAGTTTCTGATATATAGAATTTTTTCAATAATTTTCAAGGTTTTTTAAAATTTTGTAGTAATACGATTCTCACAAAATTTTGCAAGATTTGTCGTGTTGCCATTCTACAACTAATAACCATGTTTGAATTGGATCGGTTTTGTATTTTTTGAGTTATTGAGGAAATAACAACCAAATTTCACATGGGTATAACTTCGAAACTGTTTTGCCGATTATGCCTATAAACGAACTCAAATGGCGCATTAAGATTCTCAATCTTACCTGAGAATTTAAAGTCGCTGTCTCTTTCCGTTCTTAGGTTATCATGACGTAAATAATATTTTTTTATTTTTTTTTTAATTTTCTAGCCATACGATGTTCACAAAATTCCACGAACGTCCTTAGGTTTATATTACTACAACTACTCATCAAATTTCAATTCGACAGAACAGTATTGGTTGTAGACAAAATTATTACTCGGAAACCGTTGGGCCGATTATGCCCATTAACGAACTTGTCCGTCCTATTGGGATGCGCCACCTACCTTGAAAATTTCAAGTCGCTATCTCTTTCGGTTCTCAAGTTATCGTGGCAACGTCCGGCCGGCCGGATAGATTCAAATTTGACCTCGAATTCTTGATCAGGGAGTCGAACTCGTTCGTTTGAGACCATTTTTGGCGAAAAATTCGAAAATTACAGACATTTGGGCAAAATGATAACGCGATGTTCTCCAGAACATACGCGCAATTAGGAGAATCAATCTGGCATGGTTGTACCGTAGTGGCAAGCCCAGCAGCAATCGGGGGAAGTCGAACCTGATTCTGTTTTGATTTTGTCATCGCATACTCATTCTATCAATATTGTCGTTCTTCTCGTGAATTCCTCAATTTCAGTGTAGGCAGGGACTTCAAAGCATCTAGCTTTCTTTGTCGATACCTCCAAGCGTAAACAAAGATTTGTTGGCACATTCAATCCTACGTGACTTGTTCGTAGGAGTGTTTTTCTGGAATTTCCCAGACAATGTGAAGGATCATTTCTGTTTCCTTCAGCAGGTACAAGCTGGGTCCGTGCCAATTTTCGTTGAATATTCTGCGAAGCGAATAGGCTCTGTCTGCTTGGATGTTAAGCTGGCGAAAACCCTCCAGAACTGAAAATACCAGGTGCATATTTTCACCAATTTGAATCGGAATAGGAGAGAAAAGAGATAATTGTGGGGGCCCCAGGCTGATTTTTACACTTTCCGGTTTCGTTTCACGGATCAATTGTTGGTCTTATGCGGTTAAGCAAGGACAATCTCGATCGAAAAGAACAGAACAACAACTGAGAAAACCAATTTCAATTTTGTTCGACTGAATAGATTCAATTTAAGTTGAGTAGAACCGAATCACAATATTCTGGGTGTTTCTAAACTGTGTAACATGGACGAAAATCGAGGGGGGTGAACTGATGAAGAATTCGAGGTCGAATTTGATTCTGTCCAGCTGGCCGTTGCCACGTTAACTCTCGAATGGAAAGAGGTAGATACTTGAAATTTTCAGGGTTACGTATCCGAAAGCGACGGATAAGTTCGTTAATGGGTACAAACAACACAGATCCGGTCGAATTGTAACATGATAATAAGTTGCAGAATACATAAAGACATATGTGAATAGACAGTGGAATATGCGCCTGACTTTACGTCAATATTTTTCCAAATATTTTTATTCTAAGCCTTTTCCAATTCAAGTTTGAAATTCTGTACATTATGGAAATTTGAACAATACAAATATTTGTCCTTGATACTTTATTTGACACCAGCCTTCTTGATATTAATATCAGTACATTTGATAGCTCCCTACTTAATTTTTTTAACAAATTAATATGACGGTGAATTTTAATTTTTTTTAGTCAAACCCTTAATTGTATTATCTTGGCGTTGGGAAAAAACTCCTGTTTTAATCTCGGGCAGAACTTGTCGCAAGGGTGGGTGCTGCGCTCTCTCCTTTAGATAAACTAGTCACGTCAGGTGTACCCCAGGGGCCAGTGTTGGGCCCAATTCTCTTCTTATTGTATTCTTCCGATTTGACACATATTTTCACATCTAATTCCTTTCTTTTTGAGGATGACCCCAGGATGTATAACAACTCCCTCTAACTCCATCACTCTCCAACAAGATTTAAACATTTTTAGTCAATGTTGTTTAGCTTGGTTGTTAGTCTTAAACGTCGATAAATGTTTAATGCTTAATATTAGCAAGAACAATCCTATTCTCGATTATAGCATAAGTGGTAAAACTCTTTCATCTGTTTTCAGCATTGCGACCTTGGTATAAATGTCACGAATGACTTAGGTCTGAACATATATTATCCATCATCAATAGAGCAAAGCAAGTGGACTTTATTTTGCTGAAATCTTTCCATGGCAGTTATACCACAACTTTTAATCTCTTGTATAGTTACAACGTGCGTTTATAATTTTTTTATGAATATTTCCGAAACCGATCCCTCGATCTATTTGAAATTTAGCATTAAATTGTAGAATAATGATCTTTATATGCATGCGAAGTCTTGTATTGATCCGGTTGCCGTAAAATATAAAAAAAAAATTTTAAATTTTTTTAATTTTGTGTCTACAATAACTCTCGAATATGTATTCACATAATGTGAACACAGAATCTGTCTGTTTTCACTGTTCATAAATGTCATCTTATCTAGCTATTACAGACTTGTCAATTCGTAGTTTGAAAATATTTTCTGTTGAAAAACCAGTATCCGATTCTTGAATGTGTGAATATATACAAGATAATATTGACTGATTACATATTGAATAATTTATGTATAAATATTGGGGATCATGTTTTAGAAGATTTAGAATTAGATCATTTTAATAATGCAGTTCATCAAGGCAATAGGAAAGAAGAACATAACGGAATCTTTAAAAGAAATTACTGTTCGTTGACCACTGAGGTTATTATTACCTTTCACTTGCTGCAATGCTGAAATATGGATCTACATTTAATTTGTTTATCAAACATTTTTTCTTGAGTTAAGGTCCATAATACAGAAAAAAATGTCTAAGTGGAATGAAATATTACATTTTAAATTATGAAAAGAGGAAAGTATTTTATTAATATATTTTGAACTATTAAAATAATTTGTTCGTCAGCCTCAAATATCAGGAATAAATGGACAATCTGCTATGATTGTCTACAGCCTTGCTCTAGACATTTCGATGATAGTTTCTTTAGGTTTTTCGAGTTGTGAAAACTATGCATCGACTGTAAGTTGCAACAACCCATTCCACGAGGTTGAACCATTGCAGATTGCTCATTTAATATTGACGAAAAAATTTAATGACAATTTTTCAAGCATTAAAGCATTGCAGGTTGCTCTTTTTTTCAAATGATAATTTTTGAAACATTTTTTTTAAACGACACTTTTTTCAATTTGATGTCTTTCATGATGCAGTTCTATCATAATAATCCATTGATATAATTCCCGACTCTGAGAAACCAATACTTTCGGAGATATAATTTGTCTGTTTGAACAAGAACGCTAAAAAGCTCCTGTCCACAGGGCTTGAATCAATTTTTATTATATAGATAATAATTGAGCTATTCGAGCGAACTGAGGCGATCAAATGATTGGAACCGATGATTGCTACTTCTAAATGCGGAACCAATATTCGAGTAAAATATTATTACTCAGTAAATTCATATTGATGAGGCTGTGCCGATAAAATTGCGTCAATTTAATTTCGGTCGAGTCAACATCGCCATCAAACATTGGAGAAGGATCGTGTGATGACGTTCACCTATTGATTTCGTAAGGCACAATATTTTCTCATTTCCGCAGTTTGGCGTCCTTCTTGGAAAAGATCGAAGGTGGAAATGAACAGTCAATCCAGTGTGGAGGAATATTGGAGAAAAATTGGTCCAAGCACTGACGTGAAGTCAGGAGATTTTGCGCGTATGAATTCTATTGTCCGTTCTGCTGTATTGGACACTCTTAATCGAATTTACCATGGTAAATTCGATTAAAAAAAAACTATATTCGCATAAAAACGAAGTATTTTCGAAATGAAAATAGTATTTGATTAAAATGGTTCTAGAAACTCGTTCAGAGTTCACACAGCAAATATTTGGCATACTTTCGGCGCGGAAAACAAGAACGTTGAACAAAATACTCAAAATTAAAATTTCAGCAAACGGTACGACTTTCCACAAGAAACTAGAATAAACAAAGATTCGAATTTAATTTGACATGTCGATAATTTTGTCCATAAAATTTCTACTCCCGGCATCTATCGGCGAAAACTGGAGTAGAACAAAATCCTTGTATTTTGACAGTATTTGGACCGCAAATCGGCCGAAAATATGTCAAAGAGTGTCTTCACCATGTATTCTGTGCATCTATATTCTAACCTAACTAATGTGGTTTAAAGGATCGAATGTCAGTGCTGGCTACCAGAAAACGAAAAATATAACTAGAAACAATGCGGGAATGAGTGCATTTCAGCACTGTTTTTAGTGCTGGAATGGTCTCATTACGATACTGAAATAGAGAAAAAATTTTCTAGTGATACGATCCTCACGAAATTTTGCAGGAGCTTTCGCGTTGGCATTCTATATCTATTAACCTTGTTTGAATTGGATTGCTTCTATATTTTTTGAGTTCTTGAGGATATAACAACCAAATTGTGCCTACAGCCGGCCGGACCAGCCAGCCAGACAGAGTTTATTTTGACCACGGATTCTTGATCTGTGAGTCGAACCAAATCGTTTAAGACCATTTTCCTCCAAATATTCGAAAATTACGGACATGTACGGGCAAATTGATAAGCACTCTGTTCCGAGGAACAAGAGTGCCAAAAACAACTGTCTTTGATTTACTCCAAGCTAGAGACTCACACTGCAGATCTCACAAAGGAGGGGCCCCAAATTTGTTTTGCGCTTGGGGCTCCCAGTTAGGTTGATCCGCCAGTGTATGAGGGATCTCCTTGGAAGACCTAGGAGGATCAGTATAATAATATCAATAATCTCAATCATTAATTCAAGAATTCATCTAGGCCATTTTATCGTCCATTCCATTCATTACATTAAACCGAAAACTTCGGCAGTGTCAATAACTCACCGTCGAATGAAATTCATTTAATCAAGAGTGTCAATAAATTCCATCCCCCCGAATTTATGAATTCTGGGCCGCATCTATTAAAGGGACGCAATTACAAAATTTACTCACCTATTTAAAACGCTGAACTTTCAGAACGCCGAAATCGATGGGAAAGAACGAGTTGATTAAATTTTTATTTGGCCCCAATTTTCACATTTTCATTTAGTCCTTTTTTCCTGTGACGAAGTTCTAGACCGTGAGGTCGAACGTGTGGAAATTTAGGACGGAATTAAGCTCTGACATCGTTAAAAAAGCTAGCGACGACAGAGAGGAGTGTTTCATCCGGTAAATCCAATAAAGCGACAACGTTAATATTGTCAGGCGCCTTCAACTCGAATTATTTCAAGACAATAGATGAAGAGATGATCCAGTTTTTATTTTCTCGCATAAACTCAGAAGCTTCCTCTGAATGTTGCCAACCTGGAAAATTATGAGGTAGAACCTGCAGATATTGAAGGAATTTCAACCGCAGGAAAACATGATTTCCAAAATAGTATACACAAACAACAGCGGCGTTTTTTCGCCACCTCCGTCTTTTTGCTCCAAAAACGCGAAATTCTATGAAATTTGCGTATTTTTCCTCGATAAACCCCCTCGAAATTTACCCCAAACCCCCCCTAACATCCGAAAAAAGAACACGTTTATATTAACATTTTCAAAAAATTTCCTTCAGTCCAGTTCTATGAATTACATCTCTTTTGGCGCTCTAGTTCCTCGGAACTGAGTGCTTATCAATTTGCCCAAATGTCTGTAATTTTCGAATTTTTCGATGAAAATGGTCTTAAACGATTTGGTTCGACTCACTGATCAAGAATCCGTGGTCGAAATTCATTCTGTCCGGCCGGTCCGGCCGTAGGCACGATAACTCTCGAACGGAATGAGCTAGACAGTTGAAATTTTCAGAGTAGGTTTGGGGGATAAATATCTCGGCTAAGTTCGTTATTGGGCAAAATCGGACAGATGGTTTCGGAGTAACAAAAAAAAAATTTTTTTTTTACAGAACAAATTCCAAATTAAATTTTTTTTCAATAAGGAGTTTTACCATAAGAATCCATTCATATCATTTTTAACTCTAACAAACTAATACTTTCGGAGATATGATTTTTCAAAATTTCAATGATAGAATTATTCTGTGGCTATTCTATGAATTGTTATAACGTCAACTTTGACGTTGTCTCATTGTCATTCATTCCAGTAATGGTATCAATATGAGATTTATAATATTATCATACTTTTTGTTGGTTGATATTTTCATGCCGATGGTCAATCCATATGATGATGGGAATGGTAATGGTAAGTTAATAACATTGTCATTCATTCCAGCAATCGTATAAATATGAGAATTATAATATAATATCATAGTTTTTGTTGGTTGATATTTCATTGCCGATGGTCAATCCATATGATGATGGGAATGGTAATGGTAAGTTAATAATATTGAGTTCAGAATATCTCCACAAAAACAAAACTGGAATTGAGGAATGAATATCTCGGATGAGTTCGTTGTTGGGTAGAATTCGTCTATTGGTTTTGGATTGATAATTTTTGGCACTCTTGTTGAATTTAAATTCTTCTATGATGTTTGAATTCAATTTCTGCTAAGATGAAGTTCTAAATTTCAATAATGAATCGTACTTCTATGTTTTCCCAGAATGCTATAATTATTCTATCTAAGCTTTATTATATGATCTGTGTTCATACTCGTACATTTCATCCTGTTCTATAAGAGAGAGTCAAATTCATTTCAGCTATTTTAATTTGGTTTCTTCCATAGTGCAGTTCTCATTCTCAGATTGCTCATTTAATCTTGTAAAATAAACTATTATTTGAATTGAATTTCCTGTATGATGCAGTTCTATCATAAGAATACATTGATATAATTCTCAACTCTGAGAAACCAATACTTTCGGAGATATAATTTGTCTGTTTGAACTAGAGCGCCAGAAAGCTCCTGTCCACAGGGCTTGAACCCATTTTTTAGTATAGGGATTACTAATTTTAAAATTCCCAGGTGTTTCGCAGATCTTCAGCATATTGAATATGTTCGTAGAAATGCAGCCTAGATTTTTCTGATTTTTACCATATATTTTAATTCGTAACTTACAACATGAATGCATGTTTGCGTGCATGTTCTAGTGAGAAGCGTGCTTTCATTCTGCCCAAATGTCTGTAATTTTCGATATTTGGCACTCTTGTTCCTCGGATCAGAGTGCTCATCAATTTGCCCAAATGTATGTAATTTTCGGATGAAAATGGTCTTAAACGATTTGGTTCGACTCACCGATCAAGAATCCGTGGTCGAAATCAATTCTGTCCGGCCGGTCCGGCCGTAAACAAGATAACTCTCGAACGAAATGAGCTAGACAGTTGAAATTTTCAGAGTAGGTTTGAGGGATAAATATCTCGGATGAGTTCGTTATTGAGCAAAATCCGTAGGCACGATAACTCTCGAACAAACGGAGTTACAGGATTGAAATTTTCACGGTAGATTTGCAGCGTAAATATCTCAGACGAGTTCATTAACGGGCGAAATTCACTGAGCGGTTTCGGAGTTACGGCCATTTTTATTGAAAACATTTTTTATGAATATTTACGGAACCGATCACTCGATCGGTATGAAATTTAGCAACAAATTGTAGAATCATGACCTTTATATACGTGCGAAGTTTTGTATTGATTGGATTGCCGTAAAGTGGCAAAAAAAAATTCCAAAATTTTTGAATTTTGTTTCTATAATAACTCTCGAATTGAACGAGCTAGGCAGTTGAAATTTTCCGATTAGGTTTGAGAGATAAATATCTCGGTTGAATTCGTTATAGGGCAAAATCGGCCAACCGGTTTTGGAGTAACGAAAAAAGAAATTTTTTTCAAATTTAAAATTAAATTGCAGTTTCCCTAACAAGCTAATACTTTCGGACAGATGATTTTCCAAAATTTCAATAATACATCGTACTTCTATGTTTTATATGCCATGTATAATTATTCTATGAATTATTATATGATCTGTGTTCATACTCGTACATGTCATCTTGTTTTCCTATAAGAGAGAGTAAAATTGGTGATATTTTAATGCCCGTGGATAATCCATTATGATGATGGAAATATATACTTTGGCAAGTTTATCAGATGGGTTCAGAATAGCTCCAGTAAAAACAAAACTACAATATTGGCTAAGTTTCAATTGATATAATATAATTTTCAGAGTGGATTTGAGGAATGAATGTCTCGAGTAAGTTCGTGGGTTTTGGAGCTCTTGTTTGAATTTAATGTATATCATGATACAGTTCTATTATAAGAATCCATTGATATCATTCCCATATCTGAGAAACCAATAATTTCGGAGATTAATTGTCAAAGTTCCAAAGCTCCAAAGCTCCTCTCCACAGGGCTCTCCCACTTTTTTGCTAAAAATGGCTTCAAACCCTAATCGTTCGAAGCTATTTTCAGGAAAAAAAGTGGGAAAGCCCTGTGGACAGGAGCTATGGCGCTCTTGTTCAAACTTTGACCATTCATCTCCGAAATTATTGTTCGACTCATTATGAAGAATTCGAGGTCAAATTCGATTATATCCGGCCAGCCGTTTTCACGATAACTTTCGAACGGAAAGAGATAACGACTTGAAATTTTGAGGGTAGGTTGCGTATCCAAATGAGGCAGATAAGTTCGTTTATGGGCATAAACTGCCCAACGGTTTCCGAGTAATAATTTTATCATAAACCAATACAGATCCCATCGAATTGAAACTTGATCTAGTTGTAGAATACTGACACAAAGGCGTTTGTGAAATTTTGTGAGAATCACTCGAAAATAAAAAGAAAATATTAAAAAATATTATTTATGTCACAATAACCTGAGAACGCAAAGAGATAACGAGTGGAAATTTTTGGGTGAGATGTGCATCTGGATACGACATTTGAGTTTGTTAATAAGCATACTCCTATCCGATTCCAATATGGTAATTAGTTGAAGAATGCCGGCGCAAAAATTGCTGCAAAATTTCGTGAGGATCATATCACTAGAAAATTTTAAAAAAATCATTGAATATCAATGAAACTGCCAGGTTCCAAGTTTGAACACGATCGGATCAATATTGTTGGAGATCCGAGCAGCCTTGGGTGAGTTCAGTAGCTGGATGAGTGACCGTTGCCTCGATAACTTTCGAACGAAATGAGATAGGGACTTGAAATTTTCAGGTTAGGTTACGCACCTGAATGGGAGGGTTAAGTTTTTGAGCATAATCAGCCGAACGATTCTGCAGTTATACCCATTTCGAATATTCTTTTCTCGATAACTCAAAATATATAGACCCGATCGAATTGAAACTTGGTATACTTGTAGAATATCGACATAAAAATGTATGTGAAATTTTGTGAGGACCGTACCACTAGAAAATTAATAAAAATATTATGTAGCTCACGATAATTCGAGAACGGAAAGAGATATCAGGGTAGCATGCGCATCCCAATACGACAATTAATTAATCTTTAATTGGCATAATCGAAAAAATGGTTTTGAAGTTATACTCATCTGACATTTTGTTGTAATTTGTTTTTTTTTTTCACGGAATTTCTTGAATCGCGTAGCCTAGAGTTATTTGAGGCATACGTTTTTTCGTATTTCTATTCCAGTAGAATACATATTATGTCAGAATTAAAAATTCTGTGATCTTAGACGATTCTCTCGTTATGAAATATATTCATATATTATAAAAGCTGAGAAAACGGTATATGTATATCGATTCTAGATTCTAAAGACTGTCCAATAGACGTGAGTAGTGAGTAGATAATAGATCTAGATGCACGCAAAAGCTGCTGACATCACGTCACTGCTTGAACCAATTTTTTTCCATCGATGTGGATCGATGGATGGTCAATTTTGAATTATCTGTGTTTTATGGTCCAGTATAGAACCTTGGGTTATTCCTCACTCAATTTGTCCATGTTCAAGTCAAACTAAGAGGTTGATTGGATTCCGTTCCTAGAAGTCTCCCTCGATATCAAGCGGATTTTTATTCGGTGATGACGATTTCCACGTAAATCAGGCAGTGATGGTCGGATGGTATTTACTATGTAGGAATCCGATTAACTTTGGTTATTTCGGCGTCCTCTGGGGCGCTGTTCCTGTTGGAGGTTATCATTTGTCGTTGGATATCCATCCATTGGAATATTGAAGGATTGATACATAGTTGGTGTTTGAACATGAACCCATACAGGACGTAGAAGCTTCCTGGCCTCGCAACGTAAACAGTATTCGTAGATAATGGGAATTTCCATCATCTTCACCTTATTACTTGAATGTTAGAGGAGAGCTTGGTCAATCCACCGATACCGATCGAAAGACAAGAAAGGAAGAAAAACGTAACGAGATATTAAGGTAAAGCTAGTTAAAATACGAAAAATAAGCGTTCTTGAGCTCTCGTGAAGTATTGAAAAAAGTTCCTGAAACTGATACAAAAATCGGGTATGCTTCAATAATGACCTTCCAATTCATCTGGGTCTTCAATTGTTTGGAAAACAATAGCCTCCAGAATAAAGTCCAATTAGGGAATTTTAATATCCACAGGCGTACCAGCCCACTGGTTTCAAATCCGTACTAGCACTGAGTTTTTTATTTGTTTTGAAAATATACATTCGGCCCTTCTTCGCTATACAGAGTGATTCATATGATTAATTATCGTATTAATTAGTTAATGATTTCAGTGAATCGGAATAAACGTAAAAAATTTTTTAGAAAAGCACTGATATGAAGTCAGGAGCCTTTGCGCCTTAGACAATCTCACGGAATACTGCATACACCTTCAAGCAGTCTTTTTAGCATTAATAACTGAAATAATGCATTGAGCATCAACTGAATTCAAAGTTTGAAATGAAAAAAATGAGCATCCATCATTCAACATCGATCGAAAAAAAATGTGGGAAAGCCCTATGGACAGCAGCTTTGGCGCTCTTGTTCAAACGTTGTCAAAACATGTGTCCGAAAGTATCGGTTTCTCAGAGTTGGGAATGATATTAATGGATTATTATGATAGAACTGCTTCCGAGGAAGAAGAGCGCCAAAAGAGGCGACAGGCAAGCACGTTAATATCTGAGCCATCGAGGTGTTGTTATAATTCTGAGATTTATATGATTCGAAATTTCATGAAAAGTAGATAGGGGTAGAAGATTCGTTCGGAATTTCAACGGAAAGTGACAGATAGTTCCTGAGCTATAAAATATTTGAAGAAATTTAAAAAAAATTTGTAAGTGATATGATCCTCACGAAATGCTGTTAAAAAATGTGGGTTGGCATTCTACAACTGATTACCAAGGATCGGATTTTCAGTTTTTGACTTATGGAGGGAACACTATTTCAGCGAAGTAGCCAGTTTATTTTCACAATAATTGGTAAAATACAAACCCATCTGAAATTTTGCCATTTTACAATAGAATTTCAGCTTGATCGACATTGTATGAGGCGTGAATAGAGAATGAAGCATATGCCCAAACGCTCCTGACTTCACGTCAGTCCTTTTTAATTTTTTTTCAATATTATACCCTTCCGTGATGATTAAATTATTCAGAGAATAAAGATTTTTTTTACGAATTCATTCAACGGTGCATCAATAATATTTCAATCGCAAACCAGATCTAATCAAGATTCCTTATTCAGTAAAATATACAATATAGAATCAACTCCAATGAACTTCAGCTACAAAGAAAACAGCTTCAGGACAGCCACAAGCGTCGAGAATATTATAATTAATCAAGAACCCCCACATTTCCGCCAGTGAAACAAAGAAAACGTCGTTATTTTTCAACATGACGTCACCTTGTGCAAATTTGAATAGAGGTCTCTCTCATCGTTTGTGAGTGGGGATAATTTAATGAGGTTTTCCTCTATATTTTGCGGTGGAATTCCTTAATAATTTGCAAAACTCTTTCGAGCACTTTATTATGATCAAATAAATGAATGTTTTCATAAATGGAAGAGGACCTTCGATGTTCTTTTCATTATGCTGATGTGTGGAAGATTTTGACGGTTACTTAGAAATATAGTAGGTACATCATTTAAATATACAGGGGTGATTCCAAATTAGACGTGAATCTTGGAGGAAGTGTTAGTATGACGCATTTGCTGTTATTTGAGCCATATTTATTAATAACCGAAAATCAACAGTTTCCGAGATATTTGAGTTCTGGTGATTTTTAAAAGATTTTCTCATCGTAGTTAGATTTTCCTCAATTTTTTCTACGTTGACCCAATTTGATTATAATGTCGGGTTATTTTTATTACAAGATAATATGATATCTATGAAAAAAGCAAAACTATGCTGTATAAGATGTTGAGAAAGAGTTAGTATGATTTGAAATGTGGTACCTATATGAATAAGAGAAAAAATAATTTCAAAAACTTGCCAAATTCCTTCTTTATTCTCTAAAAAATGTCTAGTAGTTTCGGAGTAACGAAAACAAATATTTTTTTTTACATTACAACATTTGAATTCAAATTTCTTTAAGATGCAGTTTCATCATAAGAATCCATTGTTATCATTTTCAACTCTAACAAGCTAATACTTTCGGAGATATGATGTTCCAAAGTTTCAATAATACATCGTAAGTTCTATGTATTCACAGGATGTGAACACAGATTCTGTCTGTGTTCACTATTCATAAATATCATCTTTTCTAGCTATTAGAGATTGTCAATTCGTCGTAGTTCGACAATATTTTCTCTTGGAAAGCAAGTATTCGATTCTTGAATTATTTGTGAATATATACAAGACTGTTTTGATGTAGTTTATGGAGGCTATAGAAAAGTTGAACATAATGGAATCATCAAAAGAAAATTGTGTTCGATGCCACTGAGGTTAATATTACCTATTACTTCCTTAAGTAGTGAGACATGTTCCTATATACAGTATTTTCATAATGTTGCTAGCAAAAAAATACTGAAATATGGATCTACATTTGCGTGTCAAACATTTTTTCTTGAGTTAAGGTTCATAATACAGAAAAGAATGTGTTAGTGGTATGAACTATAAAATTTTAAATTATGAAAAAAGGATAGTATGTTATTAATATATTTTGAACTATTAAAATAATTTGTTCGTAATCCACTACCTACTCAAATATCAGGAATAAATGGACAATCTGCTATGATTGTCTCCAGCCTTGCTCTAGACATTTCGATGATACTTTCCTTAGGTATTTCGAGTTGTGAAAACTATGAACCGAGTGTAAGTTGCAACAACCCATTCCACGAGGTTGAATCATTGCAGATTGCTCATTTAATATTGATAAATAAATTTACTGACAACTTTTGAAGAATTAAAGCATTGAAGCATTGTAGATTGCTCTATTCTTTTAAAGATAATTCTTGAAGCATTTTTTTTAAACGACACTTTTATTAAATTTAATTTCTTTCATGATGCAATTCTATCATAGGAATCCATTGATATAATTACCAACTCTGAGAAACCAATACTTTCGGAGATATAATTTGTCTGTTTGAACAATAGCGCCAAAAAGCTCCTGTCCACAGGGCTTGAACCAATTTCTCTGATGAAATTTCGAGTTTAGTTGCAATAAAAATTTAATTCGTTATTTTTCTTTTTTTGCTTCTTATATACCCTTTCAAATCATAGTAGGAAAAAACTGGTAGTTGGAGAATATGTATCATTGTTATAGGAAACTTCAGACCAACATTCATTTTATTCGGAAAAATAACTTCAAAGCTACGAAATAAAAACAGACTCTTTTTAAAATTTCAATATCTTGAGTGGTTGTCCGTGAAATTTTGGGTGTGGAAAGGAAGGGGGACCCTGTATATGCTGATGACAGGAACTTTCAGATTCCACTGAAATTCCGAACAAACCTTAAAGACGGATTTCATTTTCCCAATATTTCCAAAAATACAGATTCTATTGAATTGAAATCATGCAAAAATACAGCTGTGATACCGGTGAATAGTAATAAAAACATGCGCGCAAAAGCTGCTCTTCATTCAATAAATTCTTGAAAAGCACTGGGGTGAAGACCTCATCGTAATATTCTGGGTTTATTCTCCAAAACTCTGAAAAATATCTATTAAATAAAAATTTATTATTTTGTGAATTGCTTCTGCGTAAGAAATACAAGATATTTTACAGAAGTAATAAATCGAACAATGTTGCCTAGTGACTCTAAATAAGAGTCACTAGTCAAATTTCCTTCAATAAAAAAAGGTCCAAGAATATGATGGCCAATTGTGCCCAACCACACATTTATTTTCGGGATGTTGGGAGTGAACTGTCTGCACCCAATGAGGATTTACTGTGGACTAGAAGCGACAATTATTTCGATGGACAGACCCATTCATGTAAAACTTTGCATCATCCGTAAACAGAATTCTCGATGAAAAGGTATCATCCTCATTGCATTTCTCCGGCATTACTTCACAAACCTGCGCTCGTCGGTCGAAATGTCATCAGATAATTCTTGTGTGATTTGAATCATGTATGGGTGAAACTTAATTTTTCTAAGAATATTACCAAATGTAGACTTCTATGGAAAGTAATATATCGAGGGCCTTATCGTCACATGTCATAGTTGAAGGTCTACCAGATTTTGGAGAGTTTTTAACATTTCCAGTTTGTTCGAAATGTTTGACCACCTGACAAACAGTAGTATTACTTAGAGGATTTCTGTCTTGATAACGATCATTAAAGATTTCGTACACTTGTTCATAGGCCCGCTTGCGATCACCATGTTCCAGAAATATCAAGATTTCTATTCGCTGCTTTTCACTCAATTGATTCATATCGAATAGAAAATTCGCCTTAGAGAGATCAGTTAGTAACTAAACCGAAACCATACATTTTGTCTCCTTCAGTTGATCTGCTAGATTGACGAAAGAATATTTTTTCAACAAAAACTAAAGTTTTTCTTGACCTCCTCACTTTGTTTCGAGAACACCTTCATGTGTCTGAAAGCGACCCCACCATCCTTATCTGTTTATTGATTTATTTGCGATCTAATACATTAATTCGCAGCTGTTTTCAACTTGTGTATACATTTTTATATTCATCGTAACATTTTTATTGCAAGAATTTTTAGGTAAAATTTCATTTTCGTTCACATAACTGAATTGGTCATCGAATGACTAATCTTTGATGCGATATATCACAAGCAATATTTTTCCAATAGAAAAACATTGTTGGGGGTTAAGGGTATAAACCCACGACTTCAAAACTGCATGCATTTCTCTAACTTCGAAAATAGAAATCGGCGGGCAGGAGGATATTTCTCAATATTCATTATTTCAAGAATGAGAACCTAACACCCATCACAAATTGTTAATTTTGTAATAAAAAAGTAGCTAAACAAATTCTTTTTTTAGTCACACTGCTCAATGTGCAATCGAATGTCCTTCCATTTGGTATATCACAATCCATTAATTCCTATTTAAAAAAATAAGCACAGTAGAGGGGTGTGTAGCGTAAAGGGAGAGAGATTTCAAATTCAAAAAAGTATACGGAGACCTGCTTTCGAAATTAAAAATCCATGGATTCATGGATTTCCCAATGCTCTGATTGCAGTACTCTCCAATCAAAAATTGTAAATTATTTCCTCATTTTTTTTAATAAAAAACGGCACAACCAATTCTACTTTTAGCCACATCGCTGAATAGGTTATCAAATTACCTTTCATCTGATGTATCACAATCCATATATTCCCGTTTAAAAAAATAAAGTAGTGGGTTGAGAAATATCAAATTTAGAAAAGCATAGGATAAACTGCTTTTGGAATTAAAAATTGACTGGTTCGAGGATTTTCCTTAATAATTCTTCGTACAAGAATTATTAACGAGTTACGTTACTTTTTTGACACGCTGTATGAGAATAAGAATTAAACAGTCCATTGGTGACATTCCTTGGAATCGCATGATAATACAGAATTTGAACCGTCAATTTTTTCGTCGAGGCACCATCGTGGCGCCTAAAACCAATTCTGGAAAGTTCCGCGGAACACGAGATTGATATAGGCTGGTTTTCCTGTCACGCTGACGGTCGGCGCTGATGAGTCAATATGTATGTAGCTATAGGTAGCGTTTTCGAGTCACGCAGAGCTGACGGCCGTCAGCGCTGAGCTATATACGCGCACGTACGCGCCGGCGCGTCGGCGCCGCTGACTCCGCCTCCACATTCAGTGAGCCAGAGACAATAGCATCCTTCTATTTCTTTTTGTGATCAGCGCGATACTAAAAGGATCCGAGCTGACCGATCAGCGCTGACCGTCAGCGCCGACCGTCAGCGTGACAGGAAAACCAGCCTTAGATCGTTTCGCTGTCCGCGTCGGCATAATTGAGCATTCAATCAAAACTGGCCACGACAAGCAATACATAAAACGGACAAAAAAGGATGTTTTATCGTACGAATCTAATATTATGGCAATTAAAATATGGCTTTGCGCTGTGAATTCAAATTACTTCCCGTCCGCCATATACGAGAGAAGGAAAGATAAGTAATTGGCTTGTTTCGCCATATTTTAATTCCAGCTGAATCTGCAGGATATCCCTCACCCTTCTCCTATTACCAGCAGGGTTAAATTTACGATGCACTACTAACTACAAGATTTCCCTAATATATTTCGGTCCCTTGGGCATCTTATACCACATGGATTCGTTTTTATACCAATTCGTAAGATGTCTAGTTAATGATTGATTTTTGAAATATGAACTTGAAGCATGAAAGAGACGGTGTAATATTACGAGAGGCGAGAGGGTAAAACTTTCAGTTGTCATCATGCCATACATGCAAGGGCACCGTGCATTTTACGTGCACTCTGGTAAGGCAGATAAGAGGGGTGCGAGTTCATTATCGATTGTAGATTATCGTCGATGTGCCAAGAAATGCAACTTTAACCAGGTGGACATGATATGGGTCAAACCATTAGGGCCTGCAAGAAATGCCAGAGTATCCGAAAAAATTGAATTTTCGGTAACCCTAAAATCTTTTATCCAAACTAGTATATGTCCCTTGAGGGTCCGGAAGCCTTCCCACGAACGTCCAAGATGGATTAATTCAGGCCTTGTTGGCGCTCTTGTTCCTCGGAACAAGATGCTTATCAATTTGCCCAAATGTCTGTAATTTTCGAATTTTTGGCTGAAAATGGTCTCAAACGATTTGGTTCAACTCACTGATCAAGAATCCGTGGTCGAAATCGATTTTGACGGCCATCCGTCCGTTAACACGATAACTCACGAATGAAAGGAGTTGGAGGATTGAAATTTACAGGATAGGTTTGGAACGTAAATATCTCAGATCAGTTGGTTAATGGGCGGAATCCATGAAGCGGTTTCGGAGTTATGGCCATTTTTAGTAAACATATTTTTTATGAATATTTCCGAAACCGATCACTCGATCTATCTGAAATTTAGCATCGAATTGTAGAATCATGGCCTATAGACGCATATGAAGTTTTGTATTGATCGGGTTACCGTGTCAAAAAAAATTCGAAAATTTTTAAATTTTGTTTCTACAATAAGTCTCGAACGGAATAAGCTAGGCAGTTGAAATTTTCAGTGTAGGTTAGGGAGATGAATATCTTGGTTAGGTTCGCTATTGGGCAAAATAGGCCAGATGGTTTCAAAGTATCGAAAAAAATTTTTTTTTTCAACTTACAAATTTCAAAATTATTTTTTTTTCATTTTAGCTATTTTAATTTAATTTCTTCCATGGTGCAGTCCTCATTCCTTAGATTGCTCATTTAATTTTGATAAATAAACTATTATTCGAATTGAATTTCCTTTATGATGCAGTTCTATCATACGAATCCATTGATATAATTCTCAACCCTGAGAAACCAATACTTTCGGAGATATAATTTGTCTGTTTGAACAAGAACACCAGAAAGCTCCTGTCCACAGGGCTTGAACCATTTTTTTATTTTATCTCTCATTTGATTTTGTCCTTGTAACTGAATACTAAAAATTTTGAAATCATTTATTTGATATCTCTTTGATATTCAAAGCTATATATTAGAGATGAATTTCATGAAGAAAATATCTTCCACATTGCGTTGTACATATATACTTACTGCCATTCATTTTTTATATTATATTTCACATTTAATTTTCTCTCTTCCACTAAATAAATATTGACATATTTGAATTACTTCTTTAAATTTGGAGTTATAGATTACAGATAATTTTATTGAAGAAAGTTTTTCTTTGCATATGCACAAACGCAGCACTGTTTGTTTTTGATCCAACAATTAAATTATGTATTTGAATATATACACCAAACGCCACACAGCACTGTTCATTTTCGAACCAATAGTGGATTAATGTATTTGAATGGTACCTTATGCCACTGCAAACACAGCACCATTCATTTTTGAACCAACCGTGAATGTATGTATGTGAGTTGAAACTAATCATTTGATACTATTCTCAGCCAAAATGTGTAGCTTTTTTTTTGGACGCTTATTTTTACTGTTGGATTTAAATTCTTGGAAATATTTTTTTTCCTGGAGCTAAGCAGCTTAGAACGAGTTCAGTACCTGGATGGGTGACAGCTCCCCTATAGATTTGGATAGCGCGCCAAAGCTCCTGTCCACAGGGCTTTCCCTCTTTTATTATTGGAATCGATTATTATATCCATAAGAATACTGAAAAAGTTCAACCGCCGTCAAATATTTCAATTTTCAACGAGAAAACGATGATTCAAATTTGGTTGCACATAATGCATGTTCAAACGATCGAAACTTGGCGCCAGTCCGTGACGTAACCCGTCATATCTACTCTTACTATCTTCTCGTGTCCGTTTCATTCTTTATTCCAGTGTAAAACAGCTCCCCATAAAGGGCTCGTAGTCAGTATCGGCTGTAACAAGCAGATGGTACGTTCTGATTACGTCATCCGTCATAGCAACGATTCAGAAGCGTTTCACCTCAGTTGAAATTGCTTCTTGATTTACCGACTTTCAATACCGAAATATTTAATTTTTTTTTTAAATTATGAAAGTGTATGAGGGTAACAAAGCCTACACAGAACAAAACGGGTTCTCCTTAGTCGCTCAAGCTCTTCGAGAGCTTATGAGGGGTCTCCTTAGGGAAGACCTAGGAGGATCAGTATAATAATAAACAATACACAATACAATATACATGATGATCTGGTATTGTAGTAGATTTAGAAAAACATGAACATATGGGATTTCGTGTTACATGCAAGGGACCTATTGTAGGGTGAAAATATAATGCCCTTGGATAATTCATATGATGATGGAAATATAAACTTTCGTTTCTGAATATCTCCAGTAAAAACAAAACTGGAATATTGGCCAAGTTTCAATTGATATAATATAATTTTCAGAGTAGATTTGAGGATTGGATATCTCGGATGAGCTCGTTATTGGGTAGGATTGGTCAAGTGGTTTCAGATTAATAATTTTTGGCGCTCTCGTTTTTTTTAAACTACACTTTCTTTAATTTAATATCTTTTATGATGCAGTTCCACCCGAAGAATCCATTGATATAATTCCCAACTCTCAGAAACCAATACTTTCGGCGAAATGATTTGTCAAAGTTTGAACAAGAGCGCCAAAGTTGCTGTACACAGGTCTTTCCCACATTTCGTTTCGGACCTCATAAAATCATTATCTATGGCTTCCACAACCTGTACCTACATTCCCGATACATCTACGCCATTGACTTACATTTGGGTCATATGATTCCCTAGATGCATGCAAACCTTGAAATCCTATAATGAAGTCATCAGTTCCATACTGAATGCAACACTTATGTTCGTTTGCGTTGTGAACGAGAGCTATCCCATGTAAGCTCAGCTGCGCTTACAACAGTGGAATCCTCATATGACACGAAATGCCCTCATTTAATTACCCATAATGCACCGGGTGCATACCAACGCGACCCTGTTATTTTAGGGGGGCCAAACCGGCAAATTGATAGCAGGCTTATTCAGAATTTGCCAGTTGGACTGTACACATTTTGCAGGAAATGCCATTCATATCGAATGACATGCAAATTATTTCTTCTCGTTTATTATTCTGTACAATACTATTCCTTTGGAATTTTTTATCGGCTAAATTGAAAGTATATGTAGAAGGTGCATGAAATACCATTTGAGAATAATTATTAGGTATATAGAAATATGGATAATGCGGAGAAGAATATACAGTGCGTTTCTAAAAGTACGCACCAAGAGGAAATGTTCTCACCTGTATAGTTTATTGAAATTTTGGTTCTCAGGAAAGTTCGTACTCAAGAAACGATGATTCTTGACATATACTTCATTGATCTTGTTACTCTGGAAACCTGTTGAATTTGACCTTTTTTTAGAAAAATTACTAAAAGACGTAGAAATCAGAACAATGTCAAAATGCTTCTGAAATAAATGTAGTAGACTGCCAAATTTCATAGTGAAATTCTGATGACAGCACACGTTTGAGGGAGCTGAGGGCTTTGCGGAAATTTGAAAAATAATTCGGAATGTTATTCCAATGAAAGAGATATTAGCATAATTCAAATAAAGTTCATAATAATTAAATGTTCCCCATAAATTATGATTTCTATAGTGAAAACCTTACAATATTGGTGCAAACCGAATTATACTTAAGAAATCAAACGTTAATATCTCGCTTATTATTCTTGGAACATCATAAGAAATTATGCGCCTGTCAACTCGATTTTATTTTCCGAGGTATCTTTGTTTTAGATGGGGTCTGTTTTGCGTTTCTAGAAGTATTTGAGTAAATATATTCAAAAGCGATATAGAGGGTTGAAGAATTATTCTTCAGATATGAAATCGAAAAATTTAATTCTTTATGATGTTCCAAGAATTCTCAAAGTTACTATTTCGATAGAATTGAAAAAAAATCAATAATTTTGGCTACGAGAATCGATCCCTGTACTTGCATGGTATGAAAACGTCGTTCAGACAGATGAAAGCTGGAAGTTGAACGAATATTATTGCTGAACGTTTATACATCGTTTTCAAATTTATAATTTCAGAAAAATATGATCCTGTTTCATATTATTCCATCAACTTGGCTGTAAAATAAGGTACATATACAATTCTCACTAGGTATTGAACGAATGATATTACTGACGTATCGACTTAATAATTCATTGAATTCTCCCCAGGCACGTCAACATTAAAAAACAGTTAACAACTTGTTTCGCCGAGTGAATAAAAAGGACCAGTGGATCTCTTCAGTTGAAATATTTCGATATTTCGGCAATATCTTCACCAATATAGATCCAATCGAGTTCAAATCTAAAACTATTCTGTAATAGAAGGTTTTGATAACTCTTGATAAAGAATTTTTGTAAATATATTTTTTTAATTTTCCTGTCATGCGATCCTCACAAAATATTGCATAAATCTTCGCGTCGATATCTTTCAACTAACTACCTCTCTCGATCAGAACGGTATTTTTCCAGTTATTGCGAAAACAAAATTTCTGGTGGCTTTAACTCTGCAACCACTCGGTGGATTTTGCCCATTAACGAACTCAGCCGGCGCATTGGGATTCCAAACCTACTCTGAAATTTTAACTCTTTAACTCCTTGTATTCGAGCATAATAGTGCTGACAGCCGACCGGCTGGACAGAATCAAGTTTGACCTTGAATTCTTGATCAGTGCAAACATTTGCATTTCCTTCAATACTACAGACTGAGTCATTTAGAGTAATGCATGTCAACATGTAAGATTTTCACGACGTTTAACTTGGACTCTTTTGTGGTTGATTGTTTTAGTATTTTAGTGTATCTTGAATTTTGAAGCCGAAAATGTTTGTTTGTTTTTGTTCTGGTCAACCAAATTTGTCTTCATTTGTTCCATTGTGACAATTTTAGTGTAAGGATTGTATAAATATTCGTGTACCTATGTGAGTACCCCGTTGGGTTGGACAATCTTTCAGTACCTACCTATTCTTTTTAGTTTCTTTTAGTTCAATTAAACAATTTGTTGCGGTAATATTATTTACACTTTTGTATGAACGAAGGAAGAAGAATATTTCTCATTTGGAAAAAATCTGAATGTTATTGATTAGATTCCATTACTACGATGCAGAATGGCGAATGCGCCCGGCACGATCTACTATGGATGCATTTAAGATCATTTAATTCATTTTCTCGTCATGTTGGTTCTTTTTTTTAGTGGAGAAAGAACTTTTTAGAACTTTTTATTTAGTGTATAGTAGTGTAGTATAATAATGCTAAATGATGATATTTTCCTACTGACATCTACTACTGTCTCATTGTAATGTGAAAATTATGTGTCGAATCATTCAGAAGTTGAAACTTAGGTCCTAAAATGCACCCCAGGGGTGCTAGATCCCTATAAAACCTATTATTTTGCCATAACTTCAACTGTCAAGATTTGGTAGAAACAAATGCTATTTAGTACAAGGAGGTTTTTAGATGACCTGAATCATCTAGTAATAAAAAAATGTGGAAATGCCCTGTCAGGGGCTTTGAAGCTCTCTTCAAAATTTGACAATCATTTGAATCATATCTCCGAAAGTGTTGGTTTCTCAGAGTGGGGAATGATATCAATGGATTCTTATTATAGAACTGCATCATAAAATAAATTGTATTCGAAAAAAAACAAGACTGTGCTAAACATTATCAATCCGAAACCACCAGACCAATTCTACCCAATAACGAACTTATCCGAGATTATCGTTCCTCAAATGTACTCTGAAAATTGAAAAAACCGAGATATTCATCTCCCAAACCTAATGTGAAAATTTCAACTGCCTAGCTCATTCCGTTCGAGAGTTATCGTGTTAATAGCCGGCCAAACGGCCGGATAGATCGTTTTTGACCACGGATTCTTGATCAGTGAGTCGAAACAGATCGTGTAAGATCATTTTTTTCCAAAAATTCGAAAATTACAGACATTTGTTCAAATTGATAAGCATTCGGTTCCGATGAACAAGAGCGCCAAAAAATGACTAATTGTTACCAGAGAAATAATTGAGTGGGCATTCGAAAAAATCACTTATCACAAAGTTATGGATGAAATTATGGGTTTTAGGAGGTTATGTTGAAGGAGCTCTAGCAACCCTGGGGTGCATTTTAGGACAAGAGTTGAAATGGAGTTTTCTTCATTTTTTGATCTCTAGAATCACCTCCTGAAATATATTACCGTTAAATCCGGACACCCTGTATATACTTGAATTAGTTTATTTGATTCAAAACAACAAGATGCCGAAATTTGGCAAGATGTAATAAAACCCGCATTTTTAACTGAATAGCCTCCAGCTCTAGTATCTTCGAATTTTGTGGAAAGCAGCAATTACTGTTCGAATAGAGTGAAATCGGTTGAAATGGCCGGCTCTCTTCTGAACACGCTCTGATTGCTTCGAAAGAAGATTCCACTTCTCATTGATTAACTGATACGCATTTCACTCTCATTAAACACTGAAAACTCGCGAGATTAAAACTGGAAAAAAGTTCGAAACGTGCTATCCGGCCCTTCAATAAAACGAAACTTCCGCAATTCACCATCAAGAAATCTACATTCCAGTTACTGCAATTAGCAGGTTGGCACGTCAATTCTGCCCATGACAGTTCTCGGAAACTTTGAAAAAGTGTCTTCACTTCAGATCAGCGCGACCGCTACCTCCAGAAATCTCTCCTCATGGTGGGCGTGGTTCCCGTTGCTATAGAGACCATGGAATAAGGGTAGTGTAAACTGAAACGTCGACAGTGTCGCCACAGCTTCCCAACTGAAAGTTACTGAAACTGGCCGGTCCGTAGTTTCAGTATTATCGGACTTTGTAAACACGATACACGTAACAAAATAAGTGGATAAACCCTTGGACACAATCTTCGCAACATATGGTCACGATCTCTAACCCCTTCTTTGAGTAAGTTTGACGTTTTATCGATGTTTTGGATGTTTTTCGTGTTATTGGATGCGTGGCGAGGAGGTAACAGGTGGTGGTGTTGAATCGTTGAGGAGTTTTGGCGTTTTTAGGCTTTTCAACACGTGAATTTTTTCGTACAGCTTTCCCGGAGTATTTCTTTGATTAACTGAAATGGAAAGCTGTGGTGGAAACAGAAATGAATTATTCTGATAAGAGAGGAATGTTAGCATCTAAGATACATCTCTAAGTATCGACAAATACTGTTTATTTAGAAACTATTCGTAATGTGTGAAAATAAGAGGTTCGAAATATGAACACGAATAATCTCTATAAATACTTATACACATTATTTTCTATTATTTCTTTATTTCAATTCTAAATCACGAATCAGTTAATTATATTAGAAATTGATAGAACCGACAAAACTTGTGGGGGACTGCCAATATGACTACAAAATGCCGTATACAAAAGTTCAAAACCGCTTTGATACTGACATACAGAGAGATTCGTGAATTTTGTCAAAAAAAAAAACAATCTGCTATATTCAATACATGGATTAGCCGATTGGGTTTAAATTTGGTGCATGAATTAAACTAAAAGGCCTTAACAAGTAGCCTTTTGAACGAAATCAATATCAGGACCGGAATATTATTTTTCTTCAATCTTAAGTTCTTGTAAGAATAACTCACCCTGTATAATGATTATCAAAAATCTAAGCTCAGATTCCAACTATACGGAAAAAAATCTACAGAAACTTGTTAAAAAGCACCATCTTAATTATTCCGTAATAATTTATCATTTTCAATTTTTTCACTCAAGAAATTAATTGTCGCCATGAAAAATGGGTTTATAATAATGAAAATTCACGAAACCAAGGCAACCTTATTTATATTGTCTTTAATAAGTATATCGTAAAATTTTACAAAATACTCTCATAACCCAAAAAACCTGAGGAAAAAATTAAGATCAGGACCGGAATTAGTCTTTCTTATGATAAGTTCTTGTAAGAATAACTGACCTAGTACAACAATTATCAATAATCTGATCGCAGATCTGAAATTAACTAAAACACTCGCGTAAACTTGTTAGAAAGTGACTGGAGTGAATTTTTCGTAAATTACATTTTATAATAATAATAAATTTGAATTCATGAAAATACAACACAATGCACAATAATTTTTTAATGAACATTACGAAAAAGAATTAAAATAACTTTTACTACCACATTTTCAAGTTCCTGTAGGATTTTTCCCGTAGATTTCGAATCTGACCTCAGATTCTTGATAATTATTATACAGGGTGAGTTATTCTTACAAGCATTTAACGTAGAGGAAAAATAATATTCCTGTCCTGATATCAATTTCGTTCAAAAGGCTTCTTGTTGAGGCATTTTAGTTTAATTCATGTGCCAAATTTAAACCAAAATCGGCTGCTCTCTGTATTTAATATGGCGGATTGTCACTAGCAAAGCCGTTTTGGACTTTTGTATATGGCATTTTGAAATCATATTACCATTGTATTCATGCATTACATTTAGAATTGGTTGGATGAATTGGTTGAATAGTTGAAGGGAAATTGTTCATTTTGCTACTTCAAACCTTTAAACTTCTTTGAATTTATCGTGATCTCTTTTTAGCCTCTAAATGTTCATTCAATTTATGTAGGACTATAACTTTCGGATTCTTGAAAAACTTTTCTTTCAGAAGCCCATTGTCAATCTCCGAAATATTTCGATTATATTTATTTATATTCTTGAGTTAGTTACAGCAACGGTTTTGTAGGAGTATGAGCGAATAATTCCTACAACGAAGGTAATATCAACAATTCCTTAGATGTCGACGAATTGTATATGACAAAAAGAAAATATTATCAGACGCGGAATTCAATAAAGATTCATTGAAGATAATATAGACTGTTGTACATCGATATATAACCGATGGGTTAATAGAAATTTAAACCGTAGAAAATGAGTGTCCTAAAGTATCGTTCTGTTTAGTTTGTGAAATTGTAAAATTCAAAAATTCATGATAAAGATCACTTCATTTCGTGGGACGCAGTTTCATTATTTCCAAACACCCATGAAAATTTGGTAGACTAGCTTTCTTGTTTAGGTCTTCCTGAAATAGAAATTAATGAGTACTTAATGTTAACCTCGCTTTGAATGGAGCAACATATCTTTTGTTTTAACGATTATAACCAAATAAGCATAAAGATAAGAATCTCTTCAGTAACTTTACCCTAACGAAAGAAATAAAAACGGACAAAGGTTTCTAATCTTTCAAGTTCCTTCGGAAAACAAATAACAAACTCCAGAATGTTTTCGAATAGTATATTCTAAAACAAGTTGCAGAATGGGCTCCTATTCAAACACGAATGCGAAATTCGAAAACGAGCGACGAAGGAGCGAGTTTTCGAAGGCATGAGTGTTGGAATAGCCTTCTGCAACGAGTATTAGACGATATTTTCTCTATTTCAGTCAAGTTTTGTAAAATAGTGTTGAAATTCAATGTAAAATTCGGACCATACATCCTAGTGACTTTTGTATTGTATCTTGACAGATTCAGGAATTTGTATCGTACGTAGGGCGTGGAGATCAGATCTAAAACAGTTTCCTAATAACTGGAATGATTCAAAATTAGCAAGGAGGAAATATCTAGTACCTTATTTTTTAATGAAAATAAAACTTTTCCTCCCAACATTTATTTCACTACATCCAGATTATATTATATTGACAATTGACGTGTGTTGAAATTTGATAGGATCGAATGTCAGTGCTGACTACCACAAAACGAAAAATATAACTGGAAACAATGCGGGAATGAGTTCATTCCAGCACTGTTTTTAGTGCTGGAATGGACTCATTATACGATACTGAAATAGAGAAAAGGTTATTATAAACCAGACTTCCAAAATTTCACGAAAATTTAACAACTTCTAGGAAATACATTCGATAAAACTCCAGACATTTTAAAATCGTGAGGTATATATGAAATTAAAAGTTCAATTTGCAACAAGTTCTACGTCAGGCAAACAACCAGAAATAATTTCACATGGTATAAAGAGCGTAAGGGACAATTTCGGAACAACGATAATATCGATAACATCGATAAATCTGCCGTTGCAGATCACGTTTTAACGTATGGCTTCTCAATTTCAGAGAATTCCGTCAAATTGTTGCAAAATTCCAATAAATTGTACTTAGGAACACTCGAAGGGATCGAAATGTATAAGAGAAAAGTTGTTTGGCTCAATAATGATCTAAGCCCTATTAACATCTCATTGTTGTCACTAATCGGTTTATGACTAAGGGTATACCTAATGTAACCCCATACTAGAGTGTAGTGATTGATATAATTCTTTAGTAACGTCTAAGAAGATGGAAACATCGTTTCCGAAATATACGTCAGACGACAAAATGTGTAGTGGACAAGAATGTAGTTACTAGTGTAGTGTTCATAATCAGTCCACAGTGAACTCAAACTAGAATAAACAATTTAATGCATAATCATCAGAAACCTAACGATATGAGTCAGAAACCACTGTTAGTATAGCCTAACATATTCTAAAAATGGGTTCAAGCCCTGTGGACAGGAGCTTTCTGGCGCTCTAGTTCAAACAGACAAATTATATCTCCGAAAGTATTG
Organism: Halyzia sedecimguttata; assembly: GCA_937662695.2. Classification (NCBI taxonomy): domain Eukaryota; kingdom Metazoa; phylum Arthropoda; class Insecta; order Coleoptera; family Coccinellidae; genus Halyzia; species Halyzia sedecimguttata. The sequence continues at coordinate 17,458,171 of OW569417.2, read as the reverse complement.
GTTTCTCAGAGTTGGGAATTATATCAATGTATTCATATGATATATATATTCTTTTGAACTTGAGCATTACAATTATGATATAACCGCATCATAAAGGAAATTCAATTCAAATAATAGTTTATTTATCAAGATTAAATGAGCAATCATGAGAATGAGAACTGCACCATGGAAGAAATCAAATTAAATCTGGCCAATTTTGCACAATAACGAACTTAACCGAGATATTCATCTCCCTATTCTACTCTGAAAATTTCAACTACCTACCTCATTCCGTTCGAGAGTTATATGGATGAAAAGCAGTCTCACTATACTCTCAGATCTCTTACTAACTTCATGTTCCGTTCCGAAATGTAAGAGTTTTCTGAGAATGAGGTCCCTGTTGCATCGCTAAAATACGAGTATTTCAACCCCAATATTTTTGAAGTTATAATATTCCCTTCTGTCAAGTTGACATGAGAATTCATACATAGAATAATTATATATCAATCTGTGAAATACGATTTACATTGAAATTTTGAAAAATCATATCTCCGAAAGTATTGGCTTGTTAGAGTTAAAAATGAAATGAGTGGATTCTTATGATAAAACTGCTTATTAAAAAAATTTTATTTGGAATTTGTTTTGTAAAACAAAAAATTTTTTTTTTATTACTCCGAAACCTTCTGTCCGATTTGCCCAGTAACGAACTTAGCCGAGATATTCATCCCCCAAACCTACTCTGAAAATTTCAACTCTCTAGCTCATTCCGTTCGAGCGTTATCGTGCTTACGGCCGGCCGGACAGAATGAATTCCGACCACGGATTCGTGATCAGTGAGTCGAACCAAATCGTTTAAGACCATTTTCATCGAAATATTCGAAAATTACAGACATTTGGGCAAATTGATAAGCACTCAGTTCCGAGGAACTAGAGCGCCAAAAACTGAGCTTGACGGTTGATTCCCTGTTGGTTATGTAGAAGGGAAATTCAAACTGTATTAATATGTCCCTGTATGAAACTACCCCATCGTCCCATGATGTCAAAAACTATTATTCGGACTCGGCATTCAGAAAAAAACTTCATGTTTCTTTTTTGCGAAATTATTTCGGTAGTAAATGAATTTGCGAAAAACAAAGCACTCGATGGCGGAAGTATATTTCCCATCGAGGATGAACAATGGAGAACGGCTGTTATGAACATAATGGATATAGGAAGCCTGAATGGCTCGGTCAAATATTAGATGTTGGAACAGACGAATGTGGGTTCAATTAACTTTATTAAATGGAATATGCAAAGGCTCTGGGGAGAACAACATAATTATTTGGGGGCATACCGAGGGAACTATCTGTGTGAAAAGGTTTTCAAGAGATGAGATACTTTCCATGTTCAATTACGATTCGCACGTGATTCGTTGAAGGATCGGACTTATAGTTAGAGCTAATGGATTTTTGTTTATTATTTTCTCAAATTAGAAAAATATTTCACTTCCTCCTGAAGTTTCCCTGGATTCAGTAGATTTAAAAAATTAAATGAGAAAAATCCGTCCGTTGTACAGGGTAGAGCAAATTCTATGTAGAGCACTAGGTATTCTGGAACTATTAGAGTTACCTAAAAATGTATGCTATATTCTTGAGCTCTTTTTTTGAGGAAAAAAAGAAATTGAACATCTCTTTTTATTTCCAAGTTCTGACAGGAAATTGAGAATTTGAAGCTCGATATACTCTAAACTGTTTATGCTATTCCAATAATTTGAAAACATCACTGAAACATAATTTTCCGTAGAATATAAAGAAATAATTAGGATTATATTGTTGACACCATTTACCGAGCTAGATATGAAGGTATTATTATTATATAACAAGTTGGCCCGGCGAACTTCGTACCGCCTAACTTAATAAAAAGAAATGCTCGGTATGAATGGAGTTTTATTATTATTTTAGATTAATTTCACATGATGTTGCTTACTCACAAAACAGAGTTTTCCTGAAATACTGGCTAATTATAAGGTTTCAGTTTGATATTGACAGACATACACAGTTATGATACAGTCTATTAATCAATTTAAAGCTTTCTGATAAACTATATTTTTTGTTTTGTTTTGTGGTGCGTAAATAAACAAAGATGACGGTTTTCCGACGCGCCAACACGCGACGTATAATTGTCCATGCGCCATGTCCACACATCAGAGCAAAAACAAAATTATTACATTATGGTAATCCATCCAAGGTACCTATTTAGTTAAAGCTTTGTTTGTGGCACAAATCAATTCAATCGCGTACAATTGTGCAGTGATATAAAGAACACCCTGTATAGTAAGGGTTTATTTTCAATTATGTATGCCTCGAAAGTATATTTTTTAACACAATTGAATGAAATTTTACGATTGGCGTGAAAAACAACAAGTTGCAATTGATGTTAAAAGAAAAACACCCTGTATGAAAATTTCTCACGGGAGAGGTTTTTGAGAATTCCATCAGTAATAGCGCATAGTGGCTGTTTCAGGAACTACTCCTTGTTTACTAATAGACGATTCAAGTGTGTTAGAGGGGCGGATTCTTGAAAGTAGTGAAAATTTTGGAATTTTGATCAGAATTTTAACATTTAAAAAGAATATCTCGAAAACGGTGCGTTCTAGGAGAAACGATAATAGTATATTCTAAAACAGTTGTAGAATGGGCTCCTATTCAAACACGAATGCGAAATTCGAAAACGAGCAACGAAGGAGCGAATTTTCAAACGCATGACGCCTTCTGCAACGAGTATTATATGATATTTTCTCTATTTCAGAGAAGTTTTGTAAAATACTGTTGAATTTCAATGAAAAATTCAGATTATACATCCTAGTCACTTTTGTATTGTATCTTGTGTTGGCCGTTGGTGTGACTGTTGCGAAAGTTGACATGTTACAGAATTTGAATTTGAATCGTACGTAGGGCATGGATATCAGTTTAAAACAGTTTCCTAAAAGTATGAATGATTCAAAATTAGGAAATCTCAAGTACCATATTTTTTAATGAAAATAAAACTTTTCCTCTCAATAATTATATCAATACTTCTAGATTATATTATATTGACAATTGGCGTGTGTTGAAATTTGATAGGAATAGGATCCAATGTCAGTGCTGACTACCACAAAGCAAGAATATAAGAAACAATTAATGCAGTGCTGCAATGAGTTCATTACAGCACTGCTTTTAGTGATGTAATGAACTAATTACGATAGGTACTGAAATAGAGAAAGAATAATATAATTTTCTAAAATGATTGAAGATTCATATGATTACTCAAGATTGACGATATCTACTTTATGCATGCTCATTTAATTTGGTTTTATAAATCCGTGAATCTATAACTATAGGAAACCAATGGTAGTAGTATTAGACTGAATAAAACTAAATTGGAGAATATGTATCATACTCATGTAAAACTTCATACCAAAATTCACTTCATTCTGGATGGATTATTTCTGCAATTTCAACAGCTTGTATCTTTTTAGCTGAGCCGAATTTGGGAAAATGGTAAATGAAAAAAGTGGTTTATTTGATCAGTGGAATCTATGATTTAAATTAATATACAACTTAAAAGCTCACCCTGTATCACGTTTGTTAGTTTGACCTATACTCCATTCACCCTTATAAATTCTCCCGGTTGGCCATGAAAATTTGACACATTTCACCATGTATATTTTGAAAATGTTGGGTTATAGTCATTTTCCTGTCAGATAACTTAGCAACGTTGTCTTCTCTATAAAGAAGTCGTAGTAATTACGTATTTCCACAATGTGAATTTACTTCGGATAAATAATGAATTTGAGAAGATATTATGTGAATTCAATAATTCTACAGTCCTGAAGACTATAGTAGAAAATTTTTGCTCTGTTGTTACTGGAAATATTTCAGGTATATAAACTGGTCGGAAGATTCAATTATGCTATATTCTTGTATGGAAATCAACAATCAAGTGTTGAAATTTTATTATTTTATTGAAAAATAATGGATAGATGAGTAGTCCGTTACTTTGTGATAGTTCATTTGAGAAAAGAATAAAAGTACCTGAATAACCGAGCAGGAAAACTTCTAAACCAACAGACGTACCTATGGAATTCCCCACTTTTCTCAAGAAGACATTTAAATACCTTGTTGCACAACTTGAAATACACCAGTTTCAAAATGTAGTAGTACCACGAAATCCGAGTTATTCTTATACCTTGATAAAATATAATGATAGGAAACTAAGTAATTTCATTCTAGAGTTCATGTCAGAATAAAGTTTTCCTATTGCAGATTTTAATGATATATTAAGATTGAGAGTAGAAATTGGCAACGTCTCGGTGAAATGTTTTGACCTTGACGATATTTCAGCAGTGCCAACCTGCCTCTGCTTCAGTTACAAAAACGTGATAGACCTAAATCATGGCCAACCGGGAGACTTCATAAAAGTGAATGGAGTATACGTATGACCTTGGACATTCTGTGCATGGTATCTCATATTCACCTTGGGATTCATAGGGAATGGAATCTTATGTGAACGGAGAAAGTTAGAAATTTCATTGTTCGCAGTAAAACTAGTTTTAATTTCCTGTTTCTCAAGGATTCGACCTATTTAATCGGATGAAAGGAAGGAAAGCTTTGTGACGAAATCTCTCTGGAGGTTCCTTTTGATCGTGGGAATGTATCCGATTTCTACGGAAATATTTGATAATTAGGTATCCGCTTTGCCCGCTCTGAAGCATTCTGGTACATAAAACCATGTTGTTATTTACTGAGTAAAATTAAAATGAATTATTCAAATATCAAGTTGGTTTTTCTTGTACGTAAAATCACAGAACCGAACATAATATTTTATTCTGTATATTATTCATTCGCCCATTAGAAATTCGGAATCATCATTCTGAAATCATCATCCTCGTTTTTGCTGGAATAAATCGATGCCCTAATAACTTCAGATTCGACGTAACCCTCCTGTATTCAAATAATGCCCTGCTGGGGTTGCCGTCCTATTTCCATCTATTGCAGAGATGGAAAAATAGCCGAAGGCAAATACACGCGTTAGTTTGATTACCTAAGCATCAATCGCGGCGTCTCTTTACATTCTCGATCCCTTCTGTGACGGCTTTTCGAATTTTATTAATTAAATACGTGATTTAATAATGACATATTCGATGTTCCAAACCGTAATGTGTACATTTTGTGACGCATATTTCCCGGGATGGAAGCATTTACCGTTCGGATTCTGGAAAGCAGTGTCGTCATTATTTTTCATCTGGATGATATTTGTTTGTATTTGCGCTCTTGTTCCACCAGAAATGGCGTGCTATTGTTCTGCCCAAATATCTGTATTTTTGACCGAGAATGGTCTCGAACGAATGGGTTCCGTCCTTCGATTCGTCCGCTAGCACGATAACTCTCGAACGAAATGAGTTAGAGTGTTAAAATTTGCAGGGCATGTTTGGGACATTAATATCTCCTGTCAGGAGGTTTCGGAGTTATGGCCGTTTTAAATGCAAGATTTTTTCCAAATATTTCCGGAACTACTCTTTTGATTTAACTAAAACTCAGCACCAAGTTGTGGATATACGTCCTGAATATTTACGCAAAGTTTTGTACTCATCGGATATCTAGCAAAAAAAAATATTTTCCTAAAATTATAAAATTTCCCAAGAACTCAAAAACTCCTGATCTGATCGAATAGAAACTCGGAAGTTAGTAAAAAAATGGCGACACAAGAATTATGCAAAATTTAACCAGAAAAATGTTCAAAAATTTTGTTGAGTATTTTGTTTGTAACTCCGCAACCACCTATCGGATTCAGTCTAATTTCAGGATTTGGGTGATCAATAATGACCTCTGAGAGAGTGCAACATTTCATGGAAAAAAGACCTTGAAAAAAAATCACTATAGAATTCTAGATACTGATCAATTTATTATTGAATTGTTTCATCGTCTTGAATCATGGAAATGTGATGAAATGACTGAAAGGATTTTGCGTATAGGCTGAGGCAACTGAAAAAAGGAATGTTTTTTTTTAAATTTGACTCTGTTGTGTGTTGTTCGACTGGGAAAGGCATGGGTGACACAGCTAGTAGAGATTGGGAGTCTATATTACCACCTCATGGCATTTTTTTGTGTGTGCAAGTCAGTTTCTTGGAAATAGCGCGTTGTTTCCGAGGTGGAGTGGGAATTTTGAAATTCATGCTGATCCTTTCGGTTGTTTTCCGTTCTGTGCAGGAGCAGACGAAAAGTGATCACTAGAAAAAAAATCCCACTACAATTTTATATTTCAGAAACTCAGATTCTGCTGAATTTCCGCATAAACCTTCTAGCCGCCATTTCACAATAGTGTACCGGATTCAAGCTCGATCGGCTGAGTATTCTTGCAAATATTGTAAAAAACTGGTATCTACCTGTTCTGGGATTTCAAAGTCATGTAAATCTCAGACTAGTAACAAGACCTCATTGGCTGAGATGTTAGCGATGTTAGATATTTCCAAAAATACTATCAGATCAAATTCAAATCTAATAAATGGTTGAAAAAAATTGGTTCAAGCACTGACGTGAAGTCAGGAGCTTTTACGCGTATGTTCTATTGTCCATTCTCCTGTATTGGACACTCTCAATCCAATTTACCAGCGCAAAAAGCTCCTGACTTCACGTCAGTGCTTGAGCCAATTATTTTTTTCATAATTTTACTAAATTTTTCTAGGGGTACGGTTCTTATAAATATTTACACACGTCTTTATGTCGATATTCTGCAACTAGATACCAAGCTTCAATTCGATCGAGGCTATATTTTTTGAGTTATCGAGGATAATATTCCAGGTGGGTATAACTCTAAAACCGTTGTAACGATTATGCCCGTAACTTAACACTCCCATTCGGATACGCAACATACCCTGAAAATTGCAAGTCCTTATCTCCTTTCGTTCGAAAGTTAGCCCATCCATCCATTTCGACCACGGATTCTTGATCAGTGAGTCGAACCAAATCGTTTGATACCATTTTCAGCCAAAAATTCGAACATTACAGACTTTCGGGCAAATTGATACCTAAGCACTCTGTTCCGAGGAACAAGAGCTCCAAAAAGAATTCAGGTTCAATATCAAATCCTATAACACACCACGAATCATCGTAGAGCGAATAAATTATTAATGAAAATGCATTCACGAAAGAACGTTTGTAGTCACATAATATAATCCTCCACACATTTTAGCGGCATAGTTTCATTATACTGAATATTGAATATTAGGGGTTGAAATTATGAAAATGAGTTCCCGAGACCTCATGAATGTATTAGCAAGAAACTTAAAATATAATTTGCGTTTCTCATACTGGATTCAATTTTTTTTTTGTCAAAATGCCCTATGGTCAGTTGAATTTTTAACAAAAGGAGGTGAAAAATGGAACAGTTCCATTCAAATATTCATTATTTTTTATTCAATTTATCCATTCCCGCTTCGCGAAGTGCCCTCAGACATCAAACGATGCGCGTACTTTAAAGACTCACCTATTATACACCAGTATCATAATATACAATTATTATGGAGGTATGTAGGCTTGCGAGTGTTGAATATCTTGTGAAATGAAACACATGAGTATAGGATTCTCTCCTCATCAACATTCAACTATTCTAACACAGTGACATGATCCCTTCCTCTCAATTCACGTATCAAATGCACGCACGAATTCTGCACGAGCTGAAGTTTATGTTCTCCAGAATGGCTGGTCCATATGAAGTGGAGATGGGATTGGATTCGTACATAGTAAGTTTGGACCATCTATCCAATATTATTCTGTTTCCATAGACAAGCTTTAAGTTACAGAAAGCACTTCTCGGTTGAAGTCAGAAGTTCACTGAAATTGGGAGAAGGAACCAGAACAACCCAGAGATCATTTAGATTTCAAACATCCATTGCCTGATTTCTATAGGTACATAAATATCTAAAAATAAAAAATGAAATAAAATATGAAAAATTAATATTCTGATACAGAAACCAATATTATGGATTGAGTAATCACTAAAGGATTGAATCTCTCAAATGAGAAATATTGAGGATAATTAAAAGGATAAAATATTAAGGTGATTTATGTGATAGGAATTGTCACACAATTGAAATAATAATAGTAATATAATAGTAAATGTTGTGTACTGCACGACTTTTCGATCAGTAATGTACCTACCTTTTGTCTGTTTTCAAGTGAATACTGAAAGTATTATACAAACATTCTACATTTTACATACATACCTGACCCAAACGTCGAGCAGTACACAACATTTACTATTATATTATTATTTTAATTGTTTGACAATTACTATCACAGAAATGAACCTAATATTTCATCATTTTAATTATCCTCTATATTTCAGGTTTCAGATTCAATCCACAATATTTGTTTCTGTATCAGAATATTAATTTTTCAAATTTTTTGTAATTTCTTTTCTTTCTTTTTTGTCGGACAATGTATGTTCAAAATGTAATTAATGAAGTAACTTTGGCGGTAACATTTAAATCAACCTATAGGTCACGAGCATCGTATGAAAGAGGAAGAGTTTCATCCCTGGTCCTAATAGTCATTTTAACGGTCACAAGAATATCTTCCAGCAACCAATTTGCTCCATCTGTGAGCTCCCTCTTTTTAAACGGAGACCTGGTTTTCAAAGAGATCCTCCTTAGGAGGAGTCAACTAAATATTGAAGGGATTTCTATGAACAAGAGTGAATATCTTTGAGAAATAGAGAAGGCGATTCTTCTTCAAGAGATCCATGCGCCTGCAGAGGAGTATATTTGTGAGAAGGGACTTTTGTTAAATATAATACATAACCTGTATTATTTTTAATATGATATCGCTGAAATTTTGCTGAAGGCTTCAAAACTTAACTTAAAATTAACCACACTTTCTGATCTTGTGAGGTGAGAGGCTCATTTGTCGATATTAAATCTCGTGATGGGTAGAGAGGCATTTTAGTCCAGTTTTTCTATCACTAATGAGAATATATCTTTATGTTTCACCTCAACACCTTTAGATAAATCAATGGGCATTTATTGGTTAAGAATAAGTAATTGAATATTACTGGAATTCAATTGAATTTCATTCAATATGTTAGTAACTAAACTTATAATTTTATTTACTTTGGTTATTTAATTATGATATACGATGTTTCTTCTCCTTCTCTGTACTTCGCATGAATTGAAAGCTCAGCCTGCTATCAAATTACATGAATCGGTTAAAGGGTTGATGCCGGATTTCAATTGTTTCAACTTTAAATGGGATTAATCTCGAACTCCGGAATTAAATGATATTATTTCAACTGGGATCTAATCTTGCTTATGGCATTCCATTCTGTTCAAAGCCACAGTACTCTGTTGCTTCTTTAAGGTCACTTTATAACAATAGAGTTAGGATGGAAAGTAATTATTCTGTTAATTCAAAGTCCTGGTTCCACCTATGTTAATTCTGCATATTGATTTATTTAATTTCAATTAGTAGGAACGTACATGGAAACATGCCATATCGTGGATTTCTAATTACGCACTGAACAGCTGCCTAAAAGTTCACCTCTAAATTTGTAATGAACATTTAAGGCTCAAAAAGCTAAGGCGGGCATAGGATTTCAATCTCATTTTCGCTTTCATACATTTTTGTTTGGAGTCGAGATATGACTGCTTTTGGGTGCAACTCATGTGTACACTCTCACAGGAACAGTTCAAAAGTGTAAAAAAACCAATTAACGTTTGCGATTACATTCAGTATCTCTCTGCTGCTTTTTTTCCGAAAAAAAATGTATTAAGTTCAACATTAAACTCGTTTATAATTCATAACTTGTTAGCTATACGGAATGATTAATTCGAAGGATGCTACTGTTGATCCTAAATATATGTATGATATTAGTGCTACAATGTGCAGAAGGGATACTTGGATACGAGCTTTTGTGCACTCGTACTTGGACGATATCGTTTTTCCCATGTTTTCTATGTTAATTTCGATATATCCTGTTTATGCTGCCGATGGAACAAATGGACGAGTTCATATAGACGGAATGTCAGATATGTGACATTCTGAATAATTCACATTGATATAGCTGCATACGATATCCTTTAAGGAATGTGTGGAGCTGGAAGAAACTAAAGTTGAAGTGTCAGATACTTTAGAACTATTATCACACAACTAATTTTCAGTAGTTTCTATATTATTTTTCAATGAATTTTCAGTAGTAAATCCCCTAAGGCCTTGATAATACCGAGATAACTATGTCATAGAGAATGCTGAAAGCATGTTGCATGAGCAACACGCTTGAAGGATTCTCTATGACACAATTTTGAGTATTTATCAAGGCCCGAGGGGTATTCGATAAGATATTTTTTACTTTATATATTTCAAAAAATTGATTTGCAATCTGACGTTCAATAATTTTCGGTTATAATTGCACAACTGCATTAAAATTAAGTAATCATTAAAGGATACTGTGGGAGGTATATTCATTAACATTACGATATATTTGTTTCATCGTTGATGTTGTTTCGTTATTGTTTGTTAGGCAACATTGTTCGATTGATTGCTTCTGACAAATCTGTGTTTTTTACGCAGAAGCAAATCACAATATAATGAATTTTTTATTTTATAGATATTTTTCAGAGTTTGGGAGAGAAAACCCGGAAAAAAACCATTTAATAATGCATATAAATTACCAATACTTTTGCAAGAAAGCGTGTTATCTAAATCTTGCATGAGTTTATTTTCATATTTTGGGGAAAATATGTAAATAACCGAATTCAATTTATATAAGATAAGAAGCAATCAATCGAACAATAAAGGAACAACATCATCGATGAAACAATTATATCGTAACATTTAGAGCAGATAGATATATTTAACAAAACGATGGTGCCTCGATTTGAATTCAGGATTCATTTTTCTGTAGATTAGATACGCAGACCTTAGATTTAATATTTGAAACATATTTTAGTGAAGTCGTGACATAATTCAGATTGCTTGTGAATGAATTATATGTGCGGTTGCCCATGAAAACCATGCATTAATAGGATAGAAATTAGAAAGGAGCGTTAATAGGGGTCATTAATGGATGATTTTGTGAACGTTAAACATCGTCGTTATTGCGAGGTCGACGGAAAAATATACTTAGGACCCAATGTGGAAGGTTAAGCTGAGTAATCAATTCCGAGATTGAACTGGGAGATGCAACCGAATGAATAATGACCACTGATTATGCTCGCTGATCCTTAACGATTAACTTCTCGTTGGAAAACAAGTCATCATTCCCACTAATACTGCAAATGTTGGCATCTGATAAGCTATATCGATTAATATTACTAAGAAGCATAGCGTAATCTCGTCATTCTGATGAACATTATTCGATTTCCTGTCAGATGGCATTAATTACGTTCAACAAAGTGGTCTTTTCGCTTCAACGATTGCGTCACAGTCATATCACGACAACATTTGGGTTCATAGGGCTTGACTTCGTGATCGATGACGTTGTTGTACTGTCTTTGTTGATAAGGTACAGTTCAATGGATTTCTATTCCCATTGAATTTATTGGCGAACGACACCCCCATGATTGATTTTGTCATGAAATATGGTGGTTTATTGTTGTTCTAGCTTGAACACGAAGCGTTGCACGCGTGACATGGTACTTTGTAGAGTAGGTAACTTTAGTTGCCGCAATACATTTTCGAAGCGGTAATTTTTGTCTAATATCTCTCGTTGTACAAGGTGTCCCGAAATTCAGTTTAATAAATTTACTGGTAAGTAATTTTCAGGGTAGGTGGCGCGTCCAAATACGATGGACAAGTTCGTTAATGGGCATAGTCAGCCCAACGGTTTCTGAGTAATAATTTCATCACCAACCAATACAGATCTGATCCAATTGAAACTTGGTAGCTGATTGTAGAATACTGACGCAGTGACGTGGAATTTTGTGAGAATCGTTTCACTAGAACATTTAAAAAAATATTATTTCTGTCACGATATCCTGAGAACGGAAAGAGATAGCGACTTGCAATTTTGAAAGTAGGTTGTGCTTCTGAATGCGACCTTTCAATTTGTTACTATAGGCATAATAGGCCAAACGGTTTAGGATTTATACCCATCTGAAATTTGGTTGTTATTTCCCCAATAACAGGAAAAATACGAATCTGATCTAATTCAAACATGGTAATTAGTTGTAGAATGCCGACGCAAAAATTCTGGCGAAATTTTGTGAGAATCGTATCACTAGAAAATTCAAACAAAAATCGTTAAAAAACAGTGAAAAAAATTATATATATTGTATATCAGAAACTATTCGTCCGACATGGCTGAAATTTTGCGAGTGCCTTCAAAACGTAACTATACTGCCAAGTTCTAAGTTTGAACACGATCGGATCTATATTGTTGGAAATGCGAGCAGCCTTGGGTGACTTCAGTAGCTGGATGGGTGACCGTTGCCTCAATACCTTTCGAACGAAAACAGATAGGGAATTGCAATTTACAGGGTAGGTTGCGCACCCGAATGGGAGAGATAAGTTATTTGTTAGGCATAATCGGCCCAACGATTCCGGAGTTATACCCATCTAGAATATTATTTTCTCAATATCTCAAAAAATACAGACCTGATCGAATTGAAGCTTGGTAACTATTGGTAGAATATTGACTTAAAGACGTGTGTGAAATTTGTTAAGGACCGTACCACTAGAAAATAAAGAAAAAATTAAGAAAAAACATTATTTATCTCACGATAACTTAAACATTCTGTGCTCATATACGATCTTCTACTGCATTCTGTCATTAAAATAGTGTGAAATGTATTCATATATTTTGTAAAAACCGCGAGAACGGTATATCGATGCTAAATTCATAGAAGTCCAATAGAGGTGAGTAGACCATAAACTTTTCTCATGGGAGGATTAAGAGAAACTGGAAGGTATCTACAAAAGGTAATTTTAAGTACTCTAAAAAGAATATTCATATTTGATATAATATAATTCATATTTTAGGACAGATTAAAATTTTCAGACATCAAATATTATTGGAAACACATGAGAACATTTTCAAGATGTGGTCATCTTGAAAACCATTCTTTCGTTCAAATTTTGGGTACATCTATAGGTATTCACAAGAGCTTCGCCGTTTTCTCCTTTGAGTTTCATAAATTGACTAACCTGAAAACGTATTGGCGTCATATTTCAATTCTTAATATTGAAAATTCTGGAAAATTACGAACCTGATTCTGTGATACTTTACAGAGTTCTTCAAATATAGTCCATGGTTTTCCCTCGATGCAATCGGGTATTGTTGAAGATCCCCAGTATCGATAGAATTTTTTTAGATTATTTGGTAACAGAGATCTTGGGTTCAGTTTGATTTGGATTGTTGAATTTGCTTCTTCAATTTTATCGAGGGATTCAATGATTGGATCTAGTATTTCATTATCTTGATCTTGAAACTGAAACAGATCAAAGTTCTTGAATGATAACTAATCGATTTATGTTTTTCCTATTAAGATCTTTCCATATATCATATATACTACAATATTTCAGTCAGATATCCTGATATATTCAAGAATATACCATTTCAGAGCAACAAACTTCCGGAAGTACATTTTAGGGGTTTATTTTGCTGTTGAAGAAATTAAGCAGTTCATATAAATTTATTTTCTGATGATTTTACAAATGATAGCTCTACTTGTGGAACAATAGTATTCATCACGGATGTCGTGATTTTACGTCATAAGAAAAACAACAGAAAATACCTGAAAATAGTGTTTTTGGTACTCTATTCCCAAGTTACGAAAACGTACACGGGTCGACCGGGATATGTTTGACGCGATCGTAATCACATCGACAATTTTAGTGGTATGTAATTCAGGGCGTTGCCTTATCGTTCAGTCTTATGATCATAGAATAAAATTTATTCAAGCCAGAAATTCATCAAAGCACATCATATGTACACACCACATAACTTTGGTAGTTACGGCCGAATAAATGTCTGGCTTGAATTAATTTTATTCTGTGATCACAAGACTGAACGACAAAGCAACTCCCTGAATGAGATCGTTAAAATTGTCGATGCGATTACGATCGCGTCAAACATATCCCTGTCGACCCATGCACGTAGGCTTTAAATTTCTCAAATTGGATCGCAAATCTCAGAACTACTTATCCAGGACAATCTTCAGTGATGAAGATAAATTTACTAAAGATGGAGTGTTTAGTTCAGCTTCCACATCAAACAAGTTGATTCATTTCCTCCGTATTTGATTGATATTAATAGTTGGTATAGGACCAGTGTGTTCTATCGTAAGCAATGTGAGAAGTTCTCTGCCAAAATTTCCAGTTTTGATTTCGTCATTCGATATCAAACCCAATCAGTTTCTAATGTTCAGAGGTATTCATTAGAAACCTAATGTATTTTTTTCTTATTATTCACCGAAAAGCCAATAAAAAGTCCCAAAATTTTGAGGATATTAGGCCGCCAAAAGTTGTCCCGATAAATTTGTCTTGTATTTGCTCCGTTTTTCACTGACGCCATGCCGAGAGGTGAATTCAAATCAGAAAAATGTAGTTTCCGACGTTTTGCGGGCAACAAAGTCTAGATTGACTGGAATAATAGTTAACTCATGGATTTGATATTGTCTACGATGGAGATTGAGTTCCATAAGTCGATCTATTTTTTAAATCAACTAAACCATCTTTTTAGACCACTTTCGTTCATCATTGAAACTAGAACATCAGGACCGGAGTGGTAGAATTCTGGACAATTGCTAAATTTGTCAATATTAGGTAACCCTGTACCCACCTTCACGAGCGTACAGCGTACGTAATTTAACAAAAAAATCCAAAAATATTGCTTTGCACTATCATACAGGATCAATAAATGTTATTGTTGAATTAATAGATTTTTGTTCCTTTTTTTCAACTAGCTAGATTGATATTCATTGCCATACAGGGTGGCAATGATACACCAATTCTTATATCCTATAACTATTCAGACAAGGGATGACAATTCAGCAATTATTGTAATTAAAAATTATTTTGATTTCTCATATTATTGTTGTTTGTGTTTTTCGTTCATTATTTCATTTTTGTAAGTTGTAGGTAATTATCGTAATTTGCTAATGATGAAATTAAATTCTCAATAAAAAAAATGGGTTCAAGCTCTGTGGACAGGAGCTTTCTGGCCCTCTAGTTCGAACAGACAAATTATATCTCCGAAAGTATTGGTTTCGCAGAGTTGGGAATTATATCAATGTATTCTTATGATAGAACTGCATCATAAAGGAAATTCAATTCAAATAATAGTTTATTTATCAAGATTAAATGAGCAATCTGAGAATGAGAACTGCACCATAGAAGAAATCAAATTAAATCTGGCCAATTTTGCCCAATAACGAACTTAACCGAGATATTCATCTCCCCAACCTACTCTGAAAATTTCAACTACCTAGCTCATTCCGTTCGAGAGTTATTGTAGAAAAACTTTTTTTAAATTTTCAAATTTTTTTTGACACTTTGCGGTAATCTGGTCAAAACAAAACTTCACATGCGTATAAAGGTCATGATTCTACAATTTGATGCTAAATTTTAGATAGATCGAGTGATCGGTTTCGGAAATATTCATAAAAAATATTTTTACCAAAATCGGTCATAACTCCGAAACCGCTTGATGGATTTCGTCCATTAACGAGCTCGTCCGTGATATTTACGCTCCAAACCCACCTTGCAAATTTCAATCCGCTTACTCCTTTCGTTCGAGAGTTATCGTGCCTACGGCCGGCCGGCCGGACAGAATCGATTTCGACCTCGGATTCTTGATCAGTGAGTCGAACCAAATCGTTTAAGACCATTTTCATCGAAAAATTCGAAAATTACAGACATTTGGGCAAATTGATAAGCACTCAGTTCCGAGGAACTAGAGCGCCAACAAGTTTCGTATGACAATTGCCCAAAACAGGTTTAAAGTACCTACAAATAGTAGTTTTTTCATAAAACATGTATCAAAGAAGAGTAAAGCTACATTCACAACCACCAAATTACAATTAAAATTAGCAATTGGAATTACAATTGGACGTAATAAAAGAATTAACAAATTTTGAGCATTCACAACGTCCACTTAACAGTGAAATTAATAGAAATTGAAGGTCAATTATTTTCATCAGCCACCTATCGAATATATTATGAAGTAGGGTAAGTAGTTATGGCAGATTTCTACTAGGTCCAACTATGCTCAAAAGTTCATCAAACTTATTTACAATTTACATCATTCTCGTGTAATTTACGAACATTTCATGATCAGTAATTCGCATCTCTTGGAAGAGGTTTTCATAATCCCCAAACTCTTTTCGAACAGCAAAAATTGGTCTGATCCACCACTGATGTTTACTCTTCCGCTTATTTTTCAATTCGAGATAGTACTCCCCCAACGCCAAAGCAAGGGAACCCAATGTTTTTTCCGAAGTTGACTTTTCGCCTCGACATTATTCAATATTCAGTGTATTCACACTTCTTAAACAAGAGCGCCAAAACGTTAATCAAATGTGAGGTTCTGGAATTAAAATTATAGGAATACGAAACGAATTCTGTCAAAATAAACCTACTGAGCACGCGCGAAGGTTTCCAATTACAATTAGTCGTAGAAGTTTGGACATTGCAAAGTATTAATTTTAAGTGTAATAATTGTAAGTATAATTGGAAACGTTAATTTGGAGGTTGTGAATGATCCAATTCTATAGCGTATACCAAACTTCTACGACTAATTCCAATTGCTAATTTTAATTGTAATTTGGTGGTTGTGAATGTAGTTTAATAATGAAAAATTACCTTGTAATCGATCAAAAATTTCCTGATCTACGTTCACCAAATTTTCTCCTCTCTCGAACTGCAGAATTATGCTTTCAATATTTACATTCTATTTGCATTCTATGTCGATGGATGAAAAACAGTCTCACTACTCTCAGATCTCTTACTTCATGTTCCGTTCCGAAATGTAAGACTTTTCTGAGAAAAACTAATTTCGGAGCAAACAACTGAGATTTTTCATTTTACATTTCGGAATACATTTTATTCTCATAATTCTTCGATTGATTAGATAATGTCATGTCTCAGGAATATAAGTTTGACATTATGACAATTCATACATAGAATAATTATATCTCTGTGAAATACGATTTATCATTGAAATTTTGAAAAATCATATCTCCGAAAGTATTAGCTTGTTAGAGTTAAAAATGATATGAATGGTTTCTAATGATAAAACTGCTTATTAAAAAAAAATAATTTGGAATTTGTTCTGTAAAAAAAAATTTTTTTCTTTATTACTCCGAAACCTTATGTCCGATTTTGCCCAGTAACGAACTTAGCCGAGATATGTATCCCCCAAACCTACTCTGAAAATTTCAACTCTCTAGCTCATTCCGTTCGAGAGTTATCGTGCCTACGGCCGGCCGGACAGAATGAATTTCCACCACGGATTCTTGATCAGTGAGTCGAACCAAATCGTTTAAGACCATTTTCATCGAAAAATTCGAAAATTACAGACCTTTGGGCAAATTGATAAGCACATAGTTCCGAGGAACTAGAGCGCCAAAAAAATGTTTCCACTGTATATCTCAATAATACCTTCATCAATAATGAAATAAGATTCAATATTTTCAGCATAAATAATCATTTCGAACCATTCACTATTTGTTTTAGTACTGCATGAAATATAGGAAATATGGTACCTCATATAGAGTTGATATGAATGCTTGGCCATTGTGGTAGTTCTTCGCTTCATCGCAATTTTCGAATAGGATGTTGCACGAGACGAAAGTGGCCTCTAAACCTTTTCTATAAAGAAAATACTACATTTATAGAATTTTTTCCAATTTCAACTACTATTGATCCAATACCTTTCTCCGCCTAATGTATGCCCTGAATTCCAGTGGAAGACAATATGATCCAAGTGATAGATACCAGGCAGTCTACCTCCAGAGACACTAATATTCGCGGTGTCCAAACAAATTATGACTGCAATATTGGAATGAAATTTAATGCTACTGAAAACACACATCTTCTATTAGTCGACAATTATAGTGTTAAATCAATGAATGACATCCTCATATCAAGAAAGATTGGCTTGCAAAAAAGAATTGTTGTAGATAATGACATAATTTGGGAGTTTCTCCGGTTTATATACTAGGACTCTGGATTGTATCCTAATAATTGGATTATTCGATTATTCTAAATTCGGATTTTGTGCTAGTAAAAAAAAGAATGTTGAATAATGAAACAGTCGAAGAAAATGGTTGAAATTAATACCTTAACCAAAAAATGGAAAATTCAATGATGTGAAGTCAGGCAGGTTTTCCTCGATTCTTCATCTTAAGAAATACATACTTATTTTTCTACGATTTATGTACATAATACAGGGTGATTCCAAATTAGACGTGAACCTTGGATGAGGTGTTAGTGTGACCCATTTGCTGTCGCCATATTTATTGATAACCGAAAATCAACCGAGATATTTGAGTTCTATCGACTTATAAAAGATTTCTCACCTTGGTTCATTTTTCGTGAATTTTTTCTACGTTGATCGAATGGTTATAAGTTTGTATTATTTTTATCAAAAAAGGATATGATATGTTTTAAAAAAGCAAACTATACTATATTAGATACATATATGTATACTACATAATATGTAGGTTAGGGTGTCCCTTATTTTTCAAAGTTTTAATTTCACAACGCATAGGCTCTTGTTTTGTTCATTTGGACCCAAAACACTCAAAAACCATTTTTTACTTCATTTGGAAGAGAACTAACCGTGCCGACTTGCGCGTAAAGAAGTTTATACAAGTTCAGTCTTCAGTTACAGAAGCGGCGCATGCCTTCTGTTATTGTCAGTTTATTTCGGCTTGTCGAGTAACGATTCGGTATTATTTTGATTTTTGAGGATGTCAGTGGAATTAAGAAACAAAAAAAAAATTTAATTGGTGAAGTAAGTCGCCAAATAACAGGTGCAAAATTACCGTCTATACGTTAATTTCTTATGTATTTATTTTCCAATATACGCGAAGCTAAGTTGACTGTTGATGACAGTGCAAATCTTCTGGAGTGTATTATATTCTGTGAAAAGGCTAGAATACCTACCAAAGCTGTTCGTAATGATGTTAAGAAGTTATCAAGTCTGGCGTGAGCTTCAAAAGGATAGTAAGAAGATCCAGGATGTTTATAGGCACCACAAGAAAAACTTTCAATTTGAATTATGTAGATAATTTATTGGATATCGCACATGCTGATACTCTCGAAAGAATGAAAATTGCAGAAGATAAGATATTTTTGCAAAAATAAAGCGAGCCAGGATGTCCGGGATACTTAGCATGTGTTGACAAAAAGTTGGCTGAAATTGAACAAAGGGCAGCGCTGAGTAAACTGGCAGAAGAGAAAAATGAATTAAGACAAATGATTTCCGAGAGATTATTGATTCTTCACACATCTTTGAAACAAATGGAGAAATAGGGGAACAATCTACAATCCCTGAAGAAAGTCTGGCAGAACTTCAGGCTGCCACATCTCAATATGTAAGTTGACAAGAAAGGGAAGAAAAGGTTTTGTGACCTCAAAATTAGTTGCCACTTTAGACATATGTCCACTAAGCATCAAGCGAAAGCTGTAATATATGCACTTAGAGGCCGGGTTCTCAAAACTGCTTTTGATCCAGCTAGTTACTAGTAGTCCTGATATTACGCTGTTCAAAAAGTTTAGAGACAACTGGATGGATATAAATCCTAGTGCCATCAAACCATGTACCGATTTTAATCAACAACACATCTGTGCAACAAATAAATTGATGAATTGGTGACGTTTTTCAACAATGAACTGGCAAAATCGATAATATAAGACCCTTATCGTGAATCAATTGAGCTCGCTGTTCGTTTTCTGGATACAGATAATCATAGTGAACTAAAAATCAGACATTCTGGCGCAATGCATCAAGCTCTTTGGGTGGCAAAACCCAAAAAAACACTTAAAAAAGCTTGTTTGTTGCAATCTCAGTTTGAAATGGGTGATTTGTGTGTATTTATTGTGGCAGTTTATGAGAAGCCCTAGCTGGTATGCAGTTTGGCAGAAAAGCACCTTATCAACAATTTTGTTTTCTACAAACCTTAGAAGTTATGAAAGGGTTGATAAATTAATTTTCAAGCGACTCTAAACGAGTTCTGTCAACACTTGTAGTACTTATCAGAGGAAATAGTCGTTATTTAAAATTTTGATGATGAGGTTGATGAGCGGACGAAAACGAACATTGTAGAAAATTTACAGCAAAGGCTCTGAAGCTTCTGGAAAGAGGTATGTCCCTTCCAAGGAAAAATGTCTGGCTCTGTTTAGTTTGGTAAAAAGTAGCGTTTAATCAGTTCATTGAAACTCACTCTTTCAATCATACTCCTCCAAGTAGTTCAACTTTTTTCAGGGAAATCTTTGATTGAGTTCGTATCAGTGACAAGCAAAGATTTATTCCCGTGACTGAAACTTGACAGTATTTTCCTGCAAGAGAATGTGTTATTGTGGAATGAAAACGACGCGAAGTATGAGTTTGTATATTGAAGCAAGAAAGAAAAATTTAGATTAACAAGAGCGCCAAAAACAGTTAATGACACAGCTGAACGAGATGCTAAATTAATGCTGGAGTATGATTGTTTGATTACTGCATATGAAGAACAGTAAAATGGAAAAATCTGAATTAATAATTGGATATATTGTACTATTTTTATTAGTTCATCATATAAATTTGTGTTTTGATCATAATTTATCTAATAGAATGTATTTAAGTGATGGTCTACGGAAAGAGTAAGGAAACGGGTTTAACAGCTATTTTTGAAAACTTTGAAGCTAAGTCGGCACGGGATAAAATCAACGTAGGAGGTTGAAATTCTGTACTTGGGTAACTAATAGACTAATAAATATAATAAGAGGGTATGCGTTTCGAAAACTAAAAAAAAATTTTTTTTCAGCATATAAGGGACACCCTAATGTAGGTATAGTATAGATGATATATGAAGGACTGAATTCAACTCTCGCTGCCTTTTGATTACAAATTCTCTATTTTTTATGCCAGATATTCAAAAGATTGCTTATCAAAGAATCAGCTGAAACTAAACTAGCGAATGCATTCTAACGAGAACTTCCTTAGGAAATGAAGAAGGAATTTGGCAAATCTTTAATATAAGTTTTACATTGTGGAATTCTAAACTTGCAGGCAAATTGATATTAGAAATTGATTTTTCTTTTCTTCATATACCACCTTTAAAATAATACTAGTTCTTTTCCAACATCTAATACAGCATAGATTTCCTTTTTTCATACATATCATATCCTTTTCTGATAAAAATAACCGAAAATTATAATCAAATCTGACGTAGAAAAAATTGACACATAATGAACCAAGGTGAGAAATCTTTTAAAAATCACCATTACTCAAACATCACGGAAAATGTTGATTTTCGGTCATCAATAAATATGACATCAGGAAATGGGTCATACTAACACCTCTTCCACGGTTCATGTCTAATTTGGAACCACCCCGTATATCATTCACGTCGTTTTTTACGTTCGTTGCGATATGAATGATATGTTTGAACTTTATGATTTCAATTTTCAAGGAGTACTTGCGAAATAGAGGTAGAGGGGAAAAGAATAAAAGCAGGAATCCGTAGTTTGGAGACACCGCATTCGAGGAGCTTGTTTGGCTGAACGGCAGGTGTCACTCCAGATTACTTAGTACTCGGAAGTATTTGCTGGAATCTCATAAAGACCTTTATCCTCGAAGTGTTTTTCATCTTCGTGAATTATAATTCACTGATGAGTCCAAATAAGGACGAAACTAGTCTGTGGCTATTTTGACGATGACATATTCTGCGGGTGAATTACAGACATAGGTCTCTGCTTTCATTTCGAATGATTAGTGGTTGGTTAGCTTGCCTAAAGGAGTTATTCTCTTTGTATGATAAATGAAAAATGATATACTTTACCCATATGGCCTTCATTTGTAACAGTAACATCATAGACCTGATCCAAATTTTTGAATAATAATTCTGGTCCACTGGCATCGATAATATTTTCGTCTTCTACTATATCAATGGGTGACTGAGCAATTCCTTTTTTGCAATAGTTCTTGGGCCATGAATCTGTGTTAATATTATCATTATTACAGGAATAAATGGGCAATCTACATTGATGACACTTCGTACATTGGGTTGTTGCAACACATAGTACTTACATCGATGAGGTGAACGGTGTTAATTGCAAATAACTAAAGAAAGACACATACATTACGGCAAAAGAATGACCGTCGCTGAACATTGCTCAAGGTTCTTCATCGCAGAGGGTCGGAGTTCGTGAGGATTTCCACAGGTGCCGCTAGTAGGATTCTTTCCCTAGCAGTTCGCGACCGATGGATTTAAGTTTCCTAGAACACCTTCGGTGTCATTCAGTGTCGGCTAAGTCAAACTGCTGATTGGTAATAACCATGAAACCCTGGGTTTATGTCTGCCCTTGAATGACGCTTTCCTCTCTGGGGTAACACTGAGCGATGAGGTGATCTAGCCCAGCCACGCAGAATATTTGTTGATGGTTAAAATCAATAACTATTTCACCGTATGTCTTTCTTCACATAGTACGAAGTTTTAAAAATTCAAACTACTCACATGAGATATAATTGAACCGTGGGGAGCAAGGATGTATACGTGTTCCGCACTAAATTAGTCCTCATTCGCGTACTATAGCTCTGACCGTTCAACTAAGATCCCATATCAATTTCCAGAGCGTTACGACTTGAGCATTCTTTTGAATGACTGGGATTCCTACATGGTTAACGCTGGGATTTATATCTTCTTGCATAGATGGCGTTATTGGCATTTTTCATATCGAAATATATTTCTGCGTGAAGACTGATTTGAGGTCTGATCAGAGACAATAGAATAGATCTATTTCTCTATGGGTCTGATTTAGTTGGACGGTCTGAGCTACATGATGCTGATGAGGACCAATTTAATCCAAAAACTTGTTCATTCTTAGTTCTTGCTCCTGATAGTTCAATTAAAAATTCTTTCGGTAGTTCCAGTTGTGAAAACTATGCACTGTGGAGATGTGTAAGTTGAAAGAAAAGATAAAATTGATAATGAAGAATCCATGGATTAATATTCTTGATTTTATAGGTCTTCTTCCTTCAATTAAGTTGGTCAATCTTCCACCCTATTCACCCCCGTACCTTCAAAATTTGACACATTAAAGTTTCCGCGAAAGCAAGGATTAACCTTGTTTATTGAGTGATAATTACTCTGTCATACTTTTACTTCAAATTAATCCATGGATTTTAAATTGTCAACTTTCTCTTTGTGTTATATTGATCAGAAATGTTATATTGAAATAGGACGAAACGCATTGAAATATTTGAACCTACTACCTACTTCCCTGATTTTTTTTGTACTCACTTTCATCACTGAAACTCCACTCTTGAGAATATTCCACTATTCCTGAAAATAAATATTCACTAAAGGTAAAAATTCCATTTTGTTAACTTACCACAAAAAAGTAATAATATTAATAGACTCTTCATATTTTGACAAGGAATGATGGAAAATTTCATGAATTTTACACTATGTAGATTAATGAAAATGTTCGATCTAAATAGTCGACTTCCATGAAATGAGTTCTGACTATATGGATATAATGGTAGGTATTCATTATCATAATACTCTGATAAAAATAATAGTATGAGGTGATTAAAATATCATGAGTGAAAATGTCTTTCTACTTTTTTATTTTTTTTTGCGATAATATATTCAAGATCACGTTATACTTTCTAAGTTAATCTATTGCTTTTTGTTTAATGATTTTTTCACTTAATAATACGAATACTCTTCCATTTTTTTGATCACTATAGTTCAACAATGAGACGATCAAGAAAATACTGGTACAAATGATTACATGTTACCTATATGGACGAAAATTTCAAAATAAATTCTAGAATTTAAAAAATTACAAATAATATTTACTCAAACATTACGTGATCATAAGCATAAGCATAAGGCCATATAGTATTTGTTTTTGCTTCAGCAGATTGAAATAACACCCGAAAACATGCTT
This sequence comes from Halyzia sedecimguttata, assembly GCA_937662695.2. NCBI lineage: Eukaryota > Metazoa > Arthropoda > Insecta > Coleoptera > Coccinellidae > Halyzia > Halyzia sedecimguttata. The sequence goes on along the minus strand of OW569417.2, from coordinate 17,434,076 downwards.
AATATAGGTAGAAGAAAGCTAGATAAATGAATCAACTAAATATGGTATCTCAAAATATTTTCTCGGTTTTGTTTGTTTTATTGTTTATACATTATTGTTATGTCATTGGACTAGAAGTACTTTTCTACACCAATATCAGGAAGGACCCGTGTAATATCTCAAAGAAAATTGAAAATGCCATGCCAATAATTCCATTCGACTTGGGATTAGACATATTAGTGGTATCTTGGCCAGAAAAAATATTCAATAGTTAAGCTGCATCGTGCTCTTCCTAGTGTGGTGTGAAGACATAGTTTTTAAGTACATGCTTATTTGAAAAATCACTAGAAGCTCTTGAAATGATTCATCAGTAGCTTTCACAAAATATCTAGTGGTTTTAGGATTGATATTAATCTATCGAATTTGGACCTATTTAGCAACCCATATATTCTATATACAGGGTGTTCCTAAATTGAACGTACAAACGAAAAGTGGAGATTCCTCAAGTGAATTTAAGAAAAAAAAGTCCCATAAACATGGGGTCGCAAACGTTTCGTTTTCGAGATACAGAGTGTTGAAGTTTGAATTTTTTTCAAGTTTTTTTCTCATAGTATCTACACTTCACAAGATATTCAACTGAAATTTGGCATAGATATTACATTTCAGAGTTCTCACCACGTGACATGGCAATTTCGATAGAAGATCTACAGGGTGATATTTTTTCTGGAACACTGCCACCTGTTCTTCTGCAGAACTTTTTTTTGGTGAGCAACTGTTAATTTGAAAAAATGTAAAAAGAAGCTTTGTTCTTATACTAAACTTTTCGGTATCTTGTAGTTTTGTCGTATCTACCAACGATTTCGAGAAAAAAAAATTTTGAACGATTCTGTCGAAATTCTCGTAACTATGTATGATAGGAAGGCCAGTTTGTAATCTGTGGTGAATGAATTCAGTGTCAGTTTTGACACATCAAATTATTGAACGTTTGTTTTTTTTTTAAGTGAAGGTGGTTGCATTTGTGGCTATTTATTTTTTTGAATGTAGTTAGACTACTATTTTCATTACGATTTTTATGACTGTCACAACAATATTTGATCAGAAATTAGAACCTCTACATATTTCAATATCAAAACATGCCGAATTTCACGAATTCCGAAATGACTGATATGCATTTCATGTATGGTCTTGCAAATGGAAATGCAAGAGAAGCTAGGCGTCTTTACATGGAATGCTATCCCAATAGAGTGATACCAAATCATCGAATGTTCTCTGATATTCATAGGCGTCTTTCAGAAGCTGGATCTTTTTCCACGAAAAGAATTAATGCCGGGAGACCACGCAGTGTGCGAACACCACAACTCGAAGAGGCAGTGATGAACGAAATAGAACAACATCCAAGAACCAGTACAAGAAAAATTAGTGTACTTTTGAATGCAAGTCATCAAGTTGTTTGGCGGATCTTGCGGGATTCTCTGCTATATCCTTATCACATTCAGAGGGTGCAAGCTCTTCTGCCTCGAGATTTTCATCCGAGGGTTAGTATTTGTCAGTAGTACCTCAGTAGACTATTGATGAATCCTTATTTTGATTGCCAAATTCTATTCACTGATGAAGCCTGCTTCTCAAGGACTTCAATTATCAATTTTCATAATGAACACGTATGGGCTGAGGAGAATCCGCATGGATATGTAGAAACCCATTTTCAAGAGCAATTTTCACTAAATTTTACATTTTTTCAAATTGACAGTTGCTCACCAAAAAAAAGTTCTGCAGAAGAACAGGTGGCAGTGTTCCAGAAAAAATATCACCCTGTAGATCTTCTATCGAAATTGCCATGTCACGTGGTGAGAACTCTGAAATGTAATATCTATGCCAAATTTCAGTTGAATATCTTGTGAAGTGTAGATACTATGAGAAAAAAACTTGAAAAAAATTCAAACTTCAACACTCTGTATCTCGAAAACGAAACGTTTGCGACCCCATGTTTATGGGACTTTTTTTTTTCTTAAACTCACTTAAGGAATCTCCCCTTTTCGTTTGTACGTTCAATTTAGGAACACCCTGTATATGGAATAGGGAGTGACAGATATCCAACAATTCATACTTAGTTACAAGTCATCTCAGAATATTCCACTAGGTCATTATATTCCGTGATCAGTGAATCGGTTGTTCTCGTCAGAATTTGATTGTTTTACTAACCACCTTGAGGAGAGTAGATTACAGAGATTTGGACGAAATTTTAGCGCTATGGAAACACCACGAAAAAGTGGTGGTGGAATGAACCGATAGATTTAGAGGAAACTAGTGAATAGCGATAAAAATAAGGGAAGTTTCTATAAATTTAGCAGCGTTTCGAATATAAAAGTAGGAGAGCCCTGTGGACAGGAGCTTTGGCGCTCTTGTTCAGACTTTGACAAATGATATCTCCGAAAGTATTGGTAAGAGTTGGGAATTATCAATGGATTCTTATGATAGAACTTCACCATAATAAAAATTAAATTCAAACATCATAAAAGAATTTAAATTCAACAATAGTGCCAAAAATTATTAATCCAAAACCAATCGACCAATTCCACCCAACAACGAACTCATCCGAGATATTCATTCCTCAAATCTATGATAAACGATTATATTATTCTTTCCTCAAATCTACTCTGAAAATTGTATTATATCAATTGAACCTTTAGCCAATATTCCAGTTTTGTATTAACTCGAGATATTCTTAACTCAATATTATTAACTTACCATTACCATTCCCATCATCATATGGATTAACCATGAGCATTAAAATATCACCCAAAAAGTATGATATCATATTATCATTCTCATAATTCTACGATAGCTGAAATGAATTTGACATGTCATGTCTCAGGAACATAATTCGACATGTATCGACACAGATCATATTATAATAATTCATAGATAGAATAATTATAGCATTCTGTGAAAACATAGAAGTACGATTTATTATTGAAATTTCGAAAAATCATATCTCCGTATTAGCTTGATAGAGTTAAAAATGATATCTATGGATTGTTATGGTGAAACTGCATTTTGAAAAAAATTTAATTTGAAAAATAAAATGTAATGTAATTTTATTAGTCCGAAAACATTTGGTCAATTTTGGCCAATAACGAACTTAGCCGAAACATTTATCTCCCAAAACCAACTCTAAAAATTTCAACTGTCGTGTCTAGCACATTCCGCTCGAGAGTTATCCTGTCTACGGTCGGCCGGACCGAATCAATCTCGACCAGGGATTCTTGATCAGTGAGTCAAACCGAATCATTTAAGACCATTTTCATCCTAAAATTACATACATTTGGGAAAATTGATGAGCGCTCTGATCCGAGGAACAAGAGCGCCAAAAATGGTTGCTATTGAGAATGTTCGATATGCGTAATCTGCAGAATTGCTTTTTACGCTTCTTTTCAACAGATTAGCATACTTTATTCGCCTCAGTTAGGGAGCTCGAACACTTCTCCAGTTTCTTCTGTTCGATAAATTATCCGATGAATTCACTTACGAATTATTTGTGGAACGTAACCGACACTACGAAAAATTTCACATCCCACCAAATAATCAATAATCTATGAACAAAATAGTCCTCTCCTCTCTGATTCTCGGCGATTAGTTTCTCGTAGGGTCGTCATTCCTAATACGAATAAAAATTCTCGCAACCACTAAGCCATATCGATTTATGTCACCAAGGTGCATTGCATCATCTCGTCATTCTGATGTTTATCGATTTCCTGTCGGTTAGTATTAATTACGTTCTACAAAGTCGTGTTTTCGCTCCACAGATTACGACACAGTCATATCACGACGACACTCGGTTTCATGAGGCCTGACATCCTGCTAGATGGGGTTGCTGTACTGTATTTGTCTTCCGGTTGGTTCCATGGATTTCAAACCCTAGTGAATTCATCGGTGCAATGTAGATTTGGAAAGTAACACTTTTCTGAAAGATGGTTCAGCGTATTTTGTTTTATGTTCGACCACCCGGGGAAATGGAAACCTATCTCAGCTAGCTGAACTGAAAATTGTGTCCTGTTAACTCTTCTCTTGAACTTTTGAAGATTGTAGTCGGAAGGAAGCACAGCAGGTTGAAGCGTGTTCTACAATTCTCTAGCTAGGGGGAAGAAAGACCCCTGATAAACAGAAGTTCTAGGAGTTGTTAGTTAAGCTGCATAAGGATTTTCCCATTGTGCAGCCCCCATCAACAATTTAGAAGTCCGAATTGAGTTTCACGAGAAAAATTGCCGTTGGTATCATTCGATCTCCTTTCTGAGATATTCCTTCAAGGAATTGACTTGCTTGCATCCTTGGAGGTGATTTAACAGTCCTCACTGGTGAAAGAGGACATCAGTGTGCTGTCGTCTGTGAAGCTCACGAAGTGGTTCTCCATCGAATCAAGAAAATCATTCACATAGATTAGGAAAAGGGTGGGTGACAAAACAGAGCCTTGGGGCACTCCAGCATTCACGTTGGAACACTATCCACGACCAAATGAACGCTCCTGTCGATTAGAAAATACCTCATGAAACTACACAGATTCCAGACTGTCAGTGATAAGACCTTTGTTTTCCAGGTATCTAACCATTTCGAGATTGATATCTACTTACTGCTTCATATTCTAGGTCTTGATATGTGATTTTCGATTATTATTTTTAATACTGCCCCTTGGATGGGGTAAGCAATCCCAAGGAAAAAGTGCTTGAACTTGTTGCTCATGTTAGGTATACAACAGTTGTTCTTTTCGAATTCTAAGGGTTGTTTCGCATGCATACGGTTCGTTTCGTTTCCGGTTTCTATTCGGTCGCTGGCGATAAGTGTTGTGGTTTAGATTTGGTACCGAATAGGAACCGTACAGCACTGAATATTCCCTCGACACGAATAGGTTTCATACGATTTCAATCAGGTCTGAATTCATGTACAGGGAACAGAGTTCCACCGAGTTGTTCACACAATCACGATTTAGTTACGGTTTTAACCATGAAGTGAATACATATACAGTTGATTTCTGTAGTTTTAATCTCAAAGCGAGCAGATATCTTTCAATCTTTCCCACATTTTCACTTATAGATAACGGGTCTTTCAATAGGAGCGTTCCATTTTCAATTTGACATTCCTCACGCACTGTAGCCATTTTTTATTTGTGACATTGACAGTTGTATTTGTCAATGTCTACCATTTAATCATGGAAAAGTACATGCTTCAACACCGTTTACAAATAATGCAAATTTATTATGAACATGGTGATTTCTCACTCTTAATTTACGGGCTTTAATTTCATTTTTTCAAAAGTGTGCAAAGTGCAAGTGAGACAAAGGTATGCAAGAAGTGAAGGGAATATTGCAGCCATACGTGAAAGTGTTCGTGAGCACCAACATTGATCGATTTCTCGTCGGTCACAAGAACTAGGCGTCTCCCAGACGTCTTTGTGACAAATTTTACGAAAAGATCTTGGTTTACATCTGTGCCAAATGATCGTTTAAAGCGTCGTGTATTTAGTAATTGGTGCTTGGAAAAAATCGGAAATGATCGACAGATTTTCATAAGAAAATCATTCTCAGCGATGAGGCTCATTTCTGGTAAAACGGTCATGTTAACAAGCTGAATTGCCGTAATGTTTAGTGATTTTTTTATGCTCTGAATTGATTAGTCTTGATTTACAGAACATGTGGTTTCAACAGGAGGGTGCCACTTGTCATACTGCAAATGACACAATGCAAAAACTTCATGTATAACAAAAAATTCGGGGATTCGATTATTTCAAGAAATAGACCGATACATTTTTCACCTCGTTCCTGCGATTTAACTCCATTGGACTTATTTCTTTGAGGTTCCATCCAATCAATGGTTTACAGCAATCCTCCAGCAAATTTCAACGATTTAGATCATCATTAATGAGCGAGTAATTGATAACATACGACCTGATTCGTGTGATAGAGTCACGGAAAATTGGATTCAACGACTTTATTCCTGCCAGCGTTTTCGTGGTGGTCAAGTAAATGGTGTTTTGTTTCATTACTGATGGTATCCATTGTACTTCATAATGAAATAAAAATTTCAACTCAAATAAAAAATAAATAATGTGTTTTATTCACAAAACAATTTGTCGATTTTAATGAAAGACCCGTTATATTAACATAAATACATATTTTCGGGATTTGTTGCTATCTCAGTATTTACGAGAAGATGAGCGATTCGCCAAAGGTTGATGTTGATCGACTAATTTTTGCAGTACATCTAAACTTGTGCCCTGGGACAAAACTTCTGAAAAATATAAATATGAATTGAAGACAAATGCATACAAAGATGTTTGTAAATCAACAAGTCCAGAGCGTTCCTGCCAATAGGGTCCTTCTGCGGGACTCGTTTCTCGATTAATATCGAGCGAATGGTGGCATATGATTTAACGCTTCAAATATTCACTGGTGAGGAAAGGCTGATTTCCGTGTTGTGTCTCATAGGTGGCGTGGGCGATTAGGTATGATCAACCAAGCCGGCTCGGAGAGGCTTAACCCGGGTCAGTTTAGTTGAATTTGTCGAGAAGCTACAGAGTACTGATGAAGGCCAAGAAGCCAAAAACGCGTTTGCTCTTGCTTTCTCGGCAAATCCATGAACCCGCTGGGTTCTATTTGACTTGTGAAATATATGCATAAGTATATTAATTATACGAAGCCATTATGAAGGGCCCTATTGGCAGGAACGCTCTGGACTTGTTGATTTATTAACAACGGAATCGCCATTTTTCATTATTATTTTTGAAAACGCTAAACAGCGTTCATGGCCATTGGGAAGATACGGTGTCTGAGCTCTGCGGGACTCGTTCCTCGATTAATATCGAGCGAATGGTGGCATATGATTTCGCGCTTCAAATATTCACTGGTGGGGAAAGGCTGATTTCCGTGTTTTGTCTCATAGGTGGCGTGGGCGATTAGGTATGATCGACCAAGCCGGCTCTGAGAGGCTTAACCCGGGTCAGTTTAGTTGAATTTGTTGAGAAGCTACAGAGTACTGATGAAGGCCAAGAAGCCAGAAACGCGTCTGCTCTTGCTTTCTCGGCAAATCAATGAACCCGCTGGGGTCTATTTGACTTGTGAAATATATGCATAAGTATATTAATTATACGAAGCCATTATGAAGGACCCTATTGGAAGGAACGCCTGGACTTGTTGATTTATTAACAACGGTATCGCCATTTTTCATTATTATTATTAAAGATGTTTGTGTTCAAATTTTGAATGACGTAGCGACAAAATTGGAATTTCGATTGAGCATTAAACATAAAATCTTAAATTAATCGTTTGATAATCGTATGTTTATGTGAAAGGGTTTTATTCGTTTTCGGTTGAAACCGAACCGAATAGAACTGCATGCATGTTAAATAACACTAAATAGCGTGGAATAGCTTGCACTAGGCAAAATTTTCTCATTGTTGTTCTGTGAGATCTATCAATTGAATCAATATAAGCATCCTTTATCGTTACAGTTTCTACTGTTGACAATCAATTGTAAATACTAACGGTGATGAAAACGAGCGAATTTGCAATGATGGTGTAATGCTGGTTCTGGATATAACTCAGCACAAAGCCGCCTGAACATTTAATCCATTTCCACATAGAAACTGCCTAACTGCCATTTCCGCATAGTAATATTTTGATACTTTATTAACGTAATGGTTCTCCAGATATTTGAAACTGTAAAAAAAATCACCATCGCTGAGTTTTTGAGAAATAATAAAACCTCTAAATGTATGAGAGAAAAGTCTGAAGATTATTTAATTTTCTTTGATCAGATCATTTCATGAAAAATTTAAAGGAATTAAGAAATTGCAGATTGTATCCCTCTTCTACAGAGAATGTTAAATAGACACATCAAAAGGTTCTGATGCAAAATACTGTTGAGTGTGATTTTATCTCCCCCTGTTCGTCACATTATAGGGTTACAGAAACCATCCGAAATTGCCATTACATTAACTTGGTAGACAAATGACTTCGAACAGGATCTCATATGAAAATCTGCCATAAGATTTTACTGAAAAATTCTCCACATCGCCTGGCTATATGCTCAACGAAATTTTTTCGCTCCACTATTTCTAAGGTTCAGAGTACAACTAAAATAATATGAAATTTTTATTTTTTAGTTTTCCTCTGGTTCAATATCCATAATCAAACCAAAGATAAATGGGTTACTGATATCGCTGAGATTACAGAAAGATTTGAGTCTCCAAAAATCTATGGAATTTGCCCAGATAGTAATATTGGCATAAAATTAGACTCATTTTATTACCATCGATGTCTAGTATTGAAACAAGCAAGTAAAGTTTCACTAATAAAGAAAGATCTTTGACTTTATCTTGTTGGTGCGTTTCTATCCTCTTCAGAAGAGTGTTAAATTCCTTCGTTCATTCAGAGTTTGTATTTTTTATTTGTATTTTAGCATAGAATTGATACTTTAGTTCGTGCATGAAAGGTATATTTAATCATTTTCACATTTAAATGCAGCGAATACCTGATTCGAATAAAGAAACAATACATTTCTAAATATTTATTTTCCATATTACTAAACAAAAAAATTCCAATTCATACCTATTTCATGTGATATATCTTAACTATTTATCAATTCTCCTCTTTTTCTGTACTGTTTCTTCTCTGAGACCAGTGATAAAACTGTGTTCCACATACTCAAGAACACTTATATTTACATTATTCTATTGATACTCCGAAATGATTAAGAATAATTGAAACTAACAAATGATATGTGGAATTAGATCAGCAGATTTTTACGATGTTGTCATCTTATAAATAGTTCTGAGGTTCAAATTTTGAGTACTCCTATAGGCCTTTCTGAGGAATTCACCATTTTCTCCTTTCAGTTTCATAAATTGACTGACCTGAAAATATATTAAAGCTTAAATGAAATTCTCATTAGGAATTCTGAATAATACTCGACCTGGTTCTGTGATACTTTACAGAGTTCTTCGAAAATAGTCCACGGTTTTCCTTGGATGCAATCAGGTCTGGTTAGAGATCCCCAGTATCGGTAGAACGTATTCAGATCAAATGGCAAGAGGGATCTTGGATTTAACTTGATTTTGCTTGTTGAATTGACCTCCGAAATTTTACCGAGAGTTTGAATGACTGGATCTAATATTGGATTGTCTTGATCTTGAAACTAAAATAGATTGAAATTCTAGAATGATATGGAATATCTCTATATAAATTCTTTTCAATTTCGTTCATTTTGAATATCGTCTTATACAGGGTGAGTCTTTGACCACTGCATTAATTTTAACCAAAGATTCCTCTCATCAAATGAAACACTTTTTTCATTCACCATTTTTCCAGATTCGGCTCAGGTAAAAAGTTACAAGCGTTTAAAGATTTCACAATGTGCTAATACACTCCCGCATATAAATTATCTATGACATTGTTGGCGTACGAGAATAATGCATGGTAACGTGGTTTACAGCTTGATTCGAGATTCCAACGCTCAGGGACGGATCCATAAAAGTAGTGAAATTTCTGGAGTTTTCCATTTTAAAACATTCAATGAAGAATATCTCGAAAACGGTGCGTTCAAGGAGAAATGATGAAGAATAATATAATGTTCTAAAACGATGGAATATTCTTGAAATGACTCAAGAAAAACATTATATGCTTTCTTTATGCTAATTTCGTTTAGTTTTATGAATCCACGAGTCCATAACTAGAAAACCAGTAGAAGTAGAAAATAACTAATATTTCGAAAATATGTACCATAGTTATAGGAAACTTTACGCCAACATTCATTTTATTCGAAAAAAGGATGTCAAAGCTACAAAATAAAAACTGATTTTTTTTCAAAATTTCAACAGCTTGTATCTTTTTACCTGAGCTGAATTTGGAAATATGTTAAATGAAAAAAGTGTTTCATTTGATGACAGGAATCTTTGGTTAAAATTAATGCAGTGGTCAAAGACTCACCCTGTATAATATGGGATATAATGTGTTTGTTTTACATCGATAGCTTATAGAGTGCATACCAGCTAACTCCATTTTACGAAAATTCAAAGTTCTAAGTCAGTGTTAGCTATAAATCCATAATTAATAAGGTGTTGAATGAGGTATTTTTCTTGATGAAATAGTGCTATATTTCCATCTATATAGAACTAGAACCAACAAAATTCTGAAATCTAAATCAAATCAAATCATAATAGCTATTTCCATTTCCTGGAAAGTTTTTTAATTTTTGGAGTTAGGTTTACAAATTAAGCCATCGATATCATAATCGAAGGCCAATTCATCCTATCATTCCGAATGTTGAAATTGTCTTCCTTCAATCCATTAGTTATAATTTAAAATATTCCAATTAAAATATCTTTGAGATACTTTGTTTCTAAAAAATGGATCTAATTTTTCATTCGTCTAATATTTGTCAATATATACAGGGAGCTCAAACTATTACTTTGAACCTACGATCAAAATTTTAATCAGGTGGGTCTTAAACTTGTGGCTTCAAGGGTAAATTTCACGACAACTTTTTCGTACCTCAATATTTTCCAGGTTTGAGATTGTTCAAGGACATCATATGTCCTTCAATACAGGGTGTTTCATTGGGGATCGGATTCTAGATATACCACATTTATTGGCTCTGACTGTCTTTGAATCCGAGATATACCGGGTGTCCCAGTATACATGTTCCAATAGATTATCTCAGCCATTTCAAAAGTTCGGAAAATTTTATGATTTTCAATTCGTTCGAGGAACGAACTGACAAAAAACAAAAATTGAAAGTCACTTTCGGTTTGACAGGAAGTGACTCTGACTTTTTTATCTTAAATAGCATCCTAAATATTTCTTGCATTCTTTTATTTTCACTCAAAATTAACTTTCCAACGATGTATCACACTTTGTTTTTCACATTTGATTTGATGGAGAAAAAGACAATTGAGATTTCCAATTGAGAGAATTGCAGTAGGCTACGATATTTTGTGTGATCTTGATTTTGACTTCATTATTAATTGATAAGTCATGAACAATTTTGTTTCAGAGATGATGAGGAGAACGTCAAATTTCAAATTATTAGAATCGTAGTTGAACTGGAAGAATTAATAATTTTTGAATGATAACAATGGAAACATCCAAATTCAAACCATTTAAAATTCATCTGCATCAAGGATTATTACTCACAGATTACGAGAGGAGACTTGCTTTTCTTGCTTGGTTAGCTACGGCACGTGCAGATGGTATTATCGATTCGATATTGTGGTCAGATGAGAATCGTTTCCATAATAATGGAACTGTTAATCGACATAATTGTCATAATAATCCACACTGGCCAAGACAAACTAATTTACAAGTTATCTGGGGAGTCAATGTATGGTGCGGCATGATTTATAGATCCATTTTAGGACCGAAATTTTACGAGGTTACGTTAACTGGTCGAATGTACCTAGAATTCCTTCGGGATGAACCTCTTCATTTCATTGAACATATTTTTCTACATATGCGTAGACAAATTTATTTTCAATGGGATGGTGCACCCCCCACAATGCTATAGCGGTAAGGAATCATTTAAATGAAAAATTCTTTGAAGATAGATAGATCGGCACATACAGAACGACAAGATGGCCCGCAAGATCTCCAGATTTGAAACCGCTGGATTTTTTCCTTTGGGAATATTTGAAAGTTCCTGTGTACCAGACTCCTCCTATTGATTTGGAAGATCTAAAAAACAAAATAAGGAATGCATGTATACCCCTTAATGCTGAGGGGTTACTTCGCGTGCACTACTCTACAAAATATCTGAAATATTTGTAGAAACAGATGGTTAACATTTCGAACATAAGCTTTAGTTAATATAGGAATTTTTATGCCTCCCCTTTTTTTTTGTTTCTTTTACTATTCATTCTTTGTTTAACGTTCGGTAAAATACATAGTTGATTTCAACTTGAGAAAGGTTTTTTATTGATGAAGATTATTGTCAAAATCAAGTCAATCAAGTCAAAATCAAGATTACACAAAATGTCGTAGCCTACTGCAATTCTTTCAATTCGAAATTTCAATTGAAGTTTTCTCCATCAAATCAAATGTCAAGTACAAAGTGTGATAGATCGTTGGGAAGGTAATTTTAAGTAGAAATAAAAAATGGCAAAAAATATATAGGGTGCTATTTGAGATAAAAAAGACAGAGTCACTTCCGGTCAAACCGAAAGTGACAACCAATTTTTGTTTTTGTCAGTTGAAGGTTCCTACAACGAATTTAAAATATTAAAATTTTCAAATTTTTTCTTTTGAAATGGCTGAGATAATCCATTGGAACATGTATACTGGGACAGTATACGGTAGAGTGTTTTATTAATTTTACTCATTTCTTACTGGGGTGATAACAAGTGAACCATGATGTATTTTTTTACATTTGACATACATGTTTCTTATTTAGAGTTCAAATGGATCGCTTATGAACCACAAGGAAAATCCAGGTACGGATTAACAAAAAATTATGAAACTATTGTATCCTTAAGTAATCATTAAAGGATACTGTGGGAGGTATACTCATTATTGAAAGGTTTTTTTTTGGGTTTTCTCTCCCAAACTCTGAAAAATATCTATAAAATAAAAATTAATTATTTTGTGATTTGCTTCTGCGTAAGAAACACAGGATATTTGTCAGAAGCAATCAATTGAAAAATGTTGCCTAACAAACAACAACGAAACAACATCAACGAACAAACAACTATATCGTAACGTTTCGGAGTCTATATCAGACTCCTTCGTCAGACGCTTAATGATAATCGTTAGAATTATTTTGTTGATAGTTATTTTGTGAAATTCAATAATTGTCACTGACAATTTCTTGTATAATTCTTCCAATTTTATGAAAAGGATAATTGAAAAAGGCCCATACCTTTGTTTTAAGTAATCACTAAAGGATACTGTGGGAGGTATACTCATTATTGAAAGGTTTTTTTTTGGGGTTTTCTCTCCCAAACTCTGAAAAATATCTATTTAATATAAATTAATTATTTTGTGATTTGCTTCTGCGTAAGGAACACAGGATATTTGTCAGAAGCAATCAATTGAACAATGTTGTCTAACAAACAACAACGAAACAACATCAACGAAGAAACAACTATATCGTAACGTTTCGGAGTCTATATCAGACTCCTTCGTCAGACGCTTAATGAAAATCGTTAGAATGATTTTGTTGATAGTTATTTTGTGAAATTCAAGGATTGTCACAAAATAATAAATTCAAGAATTTCAAAAAATAACTATCAACAAAATAATTCTAACGATTTTCATTAAGCGTCTGACGAAGGAGTCTGATATAGACTCCGAAACGTTACGATATAGTTGTTTCTTCGTTGATGTTGTTTCGTTCTTGTTTGTTAGGCAACATTGTTCAATCCATTGCTTCTGACAAATATCCTGTGATTCTTACGGAGAAGCAAATCACAAAATAATTAATTTTTATTTTATAGATATTTTTCAGAGTTTGGGAGAGAAAACCCAAAAATAAAACCTTTCAATATTGTATCCTTGAAACAACACCCTGTACCTATATCGAATATTTGAAATTCCATTGGTTAAAAAAGAATGACGTATTTTCTGAAACTCCCCATTTCTTTGTTCCTGCTGTTGATATATGAAAAAAATTAATGAAGTGTCGTACCTCGTACAAAGTCGACATTAGTGTTTGTCCATTTTGGTATCGTTCGGCTTCATCACAATTTTCGAATAGAGTATTACACAACACGAAAGTCACCTCTAGGGCCTTTCTATAAACAAAATTAATTAGTTTTTCTTTGTTCCAATTTCAACTATTGATCCAATACCTTTCTCCGTGCAATGTATGACCTGAATTCCAGTGAAAGCTGATATGATCCAAATGATAGATTCCAGGTAGTCTCCCTCCAGAGACCATTATCCCAGCGTCGAAACAAATTCTGACTGAAATGTTGGAATGGTTCGAAATGTAGACAGAAACTTTCTATTTAGTCAATAATCCCTATGATTTAATTAATAAAATACTCATATCTAGAACGATTGGTTTGGAAAATATAAATTGATAGTAATCATGATTTATTTCTGAAGCCTATTTGATTTATACTCCAGTTCAATGGGCCGATATAATTTCTGCGTTAAGGGTGCGAGTAATCAGTATATTGACAATACGAATTTATCTCACAGATATTTTCGCGCATGTTCTAATTTTCGAACTTTTTGAGGAAAATGGTCTCGAACAATTAGTTTCCACTCACTGATGAAGTCGTTTTTGGCTCCGAAAGGGTGGAAACCGCTAAGATGTCGGAACGGTATATCGTTCTCATGGTATTTATAATGAGTTACGTCAGTTTAATTGCTGTTAAGCTAATTTATATATATATGTAATACAAAATTTACGTTACCCATATGACCGTCGTTTATTACATTCACATCATAAGCCTGATCCAAATTTTCGAATGATAATTTCGGTCCACTCAGATCCATAGTATATTCGTCATCTATTAAATCAATAGGTGACTGTGCAATACCTTTTTTGCAATATTTCTCTGGCCAGGAACCTGTGTGAATGTGATAATTATTAGTTAGTGTGTTGGAATGAATTGATTTAAGAACATCTCTTTAGGGAATTGTTTTTGAGTTAGTCGGAAAAAGTTACAGATGGGTATACCTAATAACAGCAAATTCACTTTCGAAGACTGCTCTGTTCATGAAAAATCTAAGTAGGTATATTTCTCAAGTAGGTACTTACTTTCATCACTATAACTCCATTCTTGTGAATATCGGATTATTCCTGAAAATAAATATTCAGAATAGGCGAGAAAAATGTCTTTATGAACATACCACAGAATATGAATAATATTTGTAGACGGTACATGTTCCGGCAAAAGATGAAACTTGTATTAAAATTCCAAACTTGGTATACGTAACAATTCACCGCATGAATTCAGTTTTAATTTATAATATAAAATGCCTCTTGAGACTTTTCGATAATTTTCTACTTCTTATCATAATTTTCTGATAAACGTAATGGTGTATGAAACACAACATTTCAAAGAAACATGCATTCTTGATAATAATGCAGATAAGCAAATACCTGCACGTTAAGTAAACTTGTGGGCGATAATGAATTCGCGTGTTTTTAACAAAAAACTTTTCAAAATAATGATAACACTAAAGACACACGGTGAAATGTTCATCGCTTACAGATCAACAAATATTCCCCGGTGATCCAAACTAAGCCACTTCATCGACCAAAGCACCTCCAAAAAGGAAAATGTCATTCAGGGCAGATACGTATCGGTTTTATACTTGTTAGCAATCTTCAACGGACCATAGTCACTGAATGAACATCCGACAGAGATCTAGGAAACTTAACTCTTAACTAATCATGGTTGCGGAGGACGAACATGTAGTACCAACCAGCGTCACCTAGGAATACCCTTACGAACTAGAACCCTTTGTGTCGCAGCAACCTTGGCTTTGCTGATGTTAAAGAGTATATCGATGTTGATAAATTTTTTAATAGAATTGGACAAATTGGTATTGTTTTCAATGAGTACCTTCCCAGTGGGTAGATCGTTGGGGGTGTTCTTGGCGTATTCCTCATAGCACAATGAATAGCTTAATTTCTTCACCAGTTTTATTATATGCACTTCCGAAGATGTACACAATAATTGTTCACATCTTCACTACGGTTTCTGACGTATTTGAATGGAGTTTATCTTCAGTTTATCTACTGAATTCAATTGAATTGGATAAACGGAAGAAAAACCACATGTTATATTCCTCAGAAACCGGTCCTACAAGAAGCACAAGAAAAAACAATAAATTTCTCCAGATGTTCAAATAGAGACGACATTTTGAAAGCATTGGGATTTAGGGGCAATAAACGATGTCCGTTAAGTATTGAGTTCATAATAGCATCAGTTTTCTGGTTGTGAATTCTATTTTTCCTTGAAAAATAATCTCAATTATCGCAGGGTCATAACAAACATAATAATTAATAATCTTTTAAAAAATGGGTTCAAGCCCTGTGGACAGGAGCTTTCTGGCGCTCTAGTTCAAACAGACAAATTATATCTCCGAAAGTATTGGTTTCTCAGAGTTGGGAATTATATCAATGTATTCATATAATAGAACTGCATCCTAAAGGAAATTCAATTCAAATAATAGTTTATTTATCAAGATTAAATGAGCAATCATGAGAATGAGAAAAGCACCATGGAAGAAATCAAATTAAATCTGGCCAATTTTGCCCAATAACGAACTTAACCGAGATATTCATCTCCCTAAACTACTCTGAAAATTTCAACTACCTACCTCATTCCGTTCGAGAGTTATATCTATGTCTATGGATGAAAAGCAGTCTCACTACTCTCTACTTCACTCACTAATCTCTTACTTCATGTTCAGTTCCGAAATGTAAGAATTTTCTGAGAAAAACTAATTTCGGAACAAACAACTGAGATTTTTCTCACTTCGCTCACAATTCTTCGATTGATTAGATCATCATTTGACATTATGACAATTCATATTCATACATAGAATAAATAATAATATCATTCTGTGACAACGTTGAAATACGATTTATTATTGAAATTTTGAAAAATCATATCTCCGAAAGTATTAGCTTGATAGAGTTGAAAATGATATGATTGGATTCTTATGATGAAACTTTTTATTAAAAAAAATTTAATTTGGAATTTGTTTCGTAAAAAAAAAATTTTTTTTTTGTTACTCCGAAACCATCTGTCCGATTTTGCCCAATAACGAACTTAGCCGAGATATTTATCCCCCAAACCTACTCTGAAAATTTCAACTCTCTAGCTCATTCCGTTCGAGAGTTATCGTGCCTACGGCCGGCCGGCCGGACCGGCCGGACAGAATGAATTTCGACCACGGATTCTTGATCGGTGAGTCAAACCAAATCGTTTAAGACCATTTTCATCGAAATATTCGAAAATTACAGACATTTGGGCAAATTGATAAGCACTCAGTTCCGAGGAACTAGAGCGCCAAAAATCGTGTATTTCTAGAACGATTGATGCATAATATAGACAATATATACCTAATGGTAATTAAAGTGGAAATTATTTATATTCAATTGTTTTCTGTGGGTGTGGAAAAAGTTTATTGTAGTAAATAAGACGATCGCCAGGTAGAAAATTTTGAGCAAAAAAAAACCCTTCAATAGTGAACACGTTTATTACTGAGTAGTTCATAGACATATATACTCAACCGAGAGTCAAAAATCAATCTCGAACAAAATACATTCAAACCTAAAATATAAAAATCTGCAAGGTTGAATATTTATGATAAGAGATACGTTACTATAAGAACAGAAATATTTCACAGATAGTCGCAAGAGTTGATATTTTCTAAAATATATTGTTCTCTATGTAAACCTTTCCTAATATTTTGAATGAAAAGTTCATAAAAGAATTTAACGAGACCAAAAACAAGACTCTCGTGTTGGGCTGTATGTGGTCTCGGTATCGCCTGTAATATTTTTCAAAACGTCTCGTCTCGTCTCGCTTTTACGGAATGAGAACGAGACAAGACGAGAAAAATCTCTTTCTAGTGTGAAACCCTAATCCTGCGACCCACTAAAACACACACACAAAATTTCATCGAAATTGGTCGCGTCATTCAGGAGGAGTTTAGTGACCCATAGAAGAATTGAATATATTGAGATATTATAGGAGCTTCCAGTAAACTAACACAAAGGTGACGGTACTGAATCATATTCCAGCGTTTACATATACACCATTTAGCAACCCTCACATCAATGAAGGTGTCCCTATTAATGATGCAAGAAATTCATCAATGCCAAATGAGCTATCTGCAAAGAATTCAACCGAGAAACAGAAACCCCAACCTCGTCGGACTCGGACGGAACCCTTGTTACGGCGGCTTAGTTCAGTCGTATCTCGAATTCTCAGTTCTCGGAATACAATCGAAGGGTGGTCGTAGTAGGGGAGCAATGTCATCCCCGAGGATTTCGCATCTGGCAGATAACTAATATTTAATTGCTGTCCTAATCGCACATTCATTCCACTAATAGTGTGCCATCGATTTTGATATCGGCACGGTAAATGAATGTTCCGATATTATGTGATGAATGTTTGTCGAAATCCTGGTAATTATAATTGACCAGAGGTACCTAACTGGGTGGAGCTAATTTTGTAGATATATCCAGGCTGACGGAATTTCACCGGTACACATTTTGGGCATAATAACGTGTACGAAGAATGAGAGATCTATCGATTGGACTAGATAATGCGATTCAACTCGACGGCATCGCATAACTGGTGTTATTTTTCTTCCTTCCTTTTGTATCAAACATTTTTGAGGCAGTTATTCAAAACATAATTTAGAATTTGAAAAAAAATTGGTTCTATCCCTGTGGACAAGAGCATTTTGGCGGTCTTGTTCAACAACAACAATAACAAATTATATCTCCGAAGTATTGGTTTCTCAGAGTTGGGAATTATACAATGGATTCTTATGATAGAACTGAATCATGAAAGAAATTCGATTTAAAACAACTGTCGTTAAAAAAATGCTCCAAAAATTATCATTAATAAATTGGTTCAAGCCCCGTGGATAGGAGTTTTCTGGCGCTCTTGTTCAAACAGACGAATTATATCTCCGAAAGTATTGGTTTCTTAGAGTTGGGAATTATATCAGTGGATCCTTATGATAGAACTGCATCATGAAGAAAATTAAATTTAAAAAAGTGTCGTTTACAAAAAAAGCGGCAAAAATTATCATTTAAAAAATTGGTTCAAGCCCTGTGGACAGGAGCTATTGGGCGCATGTTCATATTCCTTGTGGCCCGTACTGACCAGTAAAGAAAAAGAGCAGTATCATGTTGAATACCTTAATATTATTGAGATTATTATATAATAATCGATGAAAATACTGAGAGAGACCCAAGAAATTTGACACATTTTGTCTTATATCTCCAGAAATTGGTATCGTATAGAGCCAAAATTTTGCACAATGTTGCAAAATACTACAATTGACGTTAGTACAAGTTTTTGTTGCAATCTGATGAATAGTTCACGAAAAAAAATTTTTTTTTTCGAAAAAATTAAAAGAAATATTTTTTTAAAAATTACCAACATTTCGATCATAACAGAATTTTGCCAAAAGTTGCGCGTTTATATCCTCGAACTGACTACCAAGTTTCGATTCAACATCTTCTTTAGTTCCTGAAATATCAAGGAAATAACCTCAAAATTTTAAATGTCTATAACTCCTAAACCGTCCGGCCGATTTTGCCCGTTAACGAACTTAACCGTCGCATTTTGATCAGAAACCTACCCTGAAAGTTTGAAGTCGATAGGACCTTCGGTGCTCCTGTTATCGTGCCTACGGCCGGAAGGCCGGCCGGCCGGCCGGACGGCACCCTAAAATCTGACACCGGATTCGTGGTCAGGGAGTCCGAATTAGTCTATTAGCCAATTTTCAGCTCGAAATTCGAAAATTACAGACATTTGGACGAAATGATAGGACGATGTTCCCCTAGAACATACGCCCAAAAAAGAGCAATCTGCAATGCTTCAAAAATTGTCATTAAATGTATTTATCAAGATTAAATGAGCAATTATTCAACCTTGTGGAATGGGTTGTTGCAACTTACACACGGTGCATAGTTTTCACAACTCGAAATACCTAAGGAAAGTATCATCGAAATGTCTAGAGCAAGGCTGGAGACAATCATAGCAGATTGTCCATTTATTCCTGATATTTGTAGCAAGAGGTTGACGAACAAATTATTTTAATAGTTCAAAATATATTAATAAAATAATATCCTCTTTTCATAATTTAAAATTTAATAGTTCATACCACTAACACTTTCTTTTCTGTATTATGGAACTTAACTCAAGAAAAAATGTTTGATACACAAATGTAGATCCATATTTCAGAATTTTTTTGCTAGCAACATAACGAAAATTCTGTATATAGGAACATGTCTCACTACTTAAGGAAGTAAAAGTAAAAGTAACTACTTAAAGAAGTAACATATTAACCTCAGTGGTCAACGAACAGTAATTTCTTATAATGATTCCATTATAATCTTCTTTCCTATTGCCTTCACAAACTAGATCATTAAAATGATCCAAATCTAAATCTACTGAAACATCACCCCCAATATTTATACATAAATTATTCAATATGTAATCAGTCAATATTATTTTCGGTTTCAAAACAGTCTTGTATATATTCACAAATTCAAGAATCGAATATTTGTTTTCCAACAGAAAATATTTTCCAACTACAAATTGACATGTCTCTAATAGCTAGGTAAGATGACATTTATGAACAGTGGACGCAGACAGATTCTGTGTTCACATTCTGTGAATACATAGAACTACGATGTATTATTGAAATTTTGAAAAATCATATCTCCGAAAGTATTAGCTTGTTAGAGTTGAAAATGATAGTAATGGATTCTTATGATGAAACTGCATCCTTAAAAAAATTTAATTCAAAAGTTGTAATGTAAAAAAAAAGTTGGTTTCGTAACTCCGAAATTATAAGGCTGATTTTGCCCAATAAAGAACTCAACCGAGATATTCTTCCCTCAAACCTACTCTGAAAATTTCAACTGTCTAGCTTTTTTCGTTCGAGAGTTATCGTGTCTACGGCCGGTCCGGCCAGACAGAATCGATTCGGACCACGGATTCTTGATCAGTGGGTCGAACCAATCGTCTGGCCTTCAGCAATAAGTGTTGCCTCATTTACTCCACTTAATGAATTGATAGTTTCCAACAAATATTCAGTCGAAAGACTGAAGTTCGAAAGCGATGAAATACGAAATTAATTCCAGTATTACCATGGCAATGCTGGATATTCATTGGATTCAATGAACTTCTGCTTCAACTTGTTTTCAATTGTGCCAGAAATATCTAATAATCTATTCAGTTTATCCCACTCCCAGTTTTCTCTATGGCAATTGTGCTAGCTCGATGAAGAACAATTAATTAGAGAACAATCTGACTATAGTGACTATTTCATATTTAACTATTTGGATAATTCATTCGCGAAATATTCAATTACTTCTGGGAACTGAAATGAGGCAGAAAATATAGGATAATATTCACTTTTCTCTCAATTTCATAATTCAGGAAACATACTTAATTGTGAATATGAAAGGAAAGTGTATAGGTATTATGAGGGAAATATTTCTGCAATAATAGGATAATCCATCCAGTCAATCTATTGAAATCAACCTTGATTTAATATTTGATGGAACCACTCGTAATGCGAGTTAGTTCCAGTATATTCCTCAGTTAGATTGAAGTTAATTTATTGGAAGGGTTCAAGTGTTAATCGAGTAGAAAATTGAATTTCACTACGAATTCATGGGGCATGCAGGAAATGCCAAAATAGTCGTAAAATTTTCCATAGACGTAATATGTCGTTGGAGCTTAAGTTTTCGAGTTATAGGAAGTTGGATATGTGTAGAAATTATTCAAAAGAATGTCCAACATACCATATCTCTACCACTAGGTTACATACATGTTCATTGGAAGTATCAAATCATGTACATAGGTACCTTGAACTACTAATGTGAAAAATTTCGCGTCATTTCAAATGGCCAACTTTCAGATATTCAAAATGTATTAAATTTTTAGATGGATGTTACACGGCCAATCTGGCATCAGTTCAGTCAGGCATCAATCATGGATTGATGGCAGATTGATGGGAAACTGATTGTATACGCGTAGACTGATGGCCTGATGGTCTGGATTGATGCCCAGATTGATGTCAGATTGATACTAGATTGACCGCGTAATCTCCATCTTAGATGATGCCAGACTGAACTGATGCCACATTGACCGTGTGAACTCCGTCTGAAAATGTAATATATTTTGAATATCTAATATCTCTAATTGAAATGACGCGAAAGAAAGTATGTTGGTTCTTCTTTCGAATAATAATAATTTCTTCACCACTGACTTTATTCCAAATATGCCGTTCCAATGGATTCCAATGGATTATCTCAGCCATTTCGAAAGATAAGAATTTGAATATTTTATGATTTTCAATTCGTTCAAGGAACCTTCAACTAAGAAAAACAAAAATTGAAAGTCACTTTCGGTTTGACCGGAAGTGGCTCTGACTTATTTTTGATCTCAAACAGCACCATATATATTTTTGCAATTTTTAATTCTACTCAAAATCACTTTTCCAACGATGTATCACTCTCTATATTTTACATTTGATTTGATGGAGAGAATTTCAGTAGGCTACGATGTTTTGTGTAATCTTATTTTTGACTCCAATAATCGAGATCAATAAAAAAACCTTCCTCAAGTTGAAATCAACTATGTATTTTACTGAGCGTTAAACAAAGAGTGAATAGTGAAAGAAACAAAAAATTACAAAAAAGGTGGCAAAAAATAGCTATATAATAACTAAAGCATTAAGTTCGAAATATTGGAAGTGAATTTCGAATTTTGTTTTCTCAGGTTCCTCTGGAACGATTTGAAAATAGTAACATTTTCAAATTTTTATCTTTTTAAAATGGCTGAGATAATCCATTGGAACACGTATACTGGGACACCCGGTATATATAGGAAGTAAATCAATTCATTACTCGCTAGATATAGGGATGATAAAGTTAATACTGAATTAATCAGCTAAAATAAAGCGCTTAAAATATTCTAGATCGATGGAGTGGTGGTTCCATGCCAAGGAACCAAATTTTCAATAAGATCGTACTCCCGTTCTCCGTTCCAGGGTATCATCGACCGTGGCCCACCCTACTTAAGCCCAAGTCCTTTATTTTTGTCATCAAAGCAGTAGCAACTTAGCAAAAATTCTAAACGCTTTTGCATCATGTTTAGGTACCCTCAAAATTTGTACTCCAAATTGACGTGACGATAAATCAGGGATTGAGTCATTCCGAATAACTCAAAATGATCATCAGCAAAGCGCGTCAGATTTTTTATCTTCCTGAAAAGTAGGAAAAATTGAGTTGTGTGTTGCTGGTTCCTATCTGACGATATGTAATCGCGCCAACACTGCTTAAACTTAAATCTCGAACAATCTTTCGAAATCCCTCCGATAACAGTTTTCTTTTTGAGGAATGATCTCACAATATAAAGCTCATAATCCATTATTTTCACTTTCCGCTTCTTCGAATGCGAGATGCAAAAATATTCAATTTATTCTTAGATCCGAGAGGTTCAGCTCCTTTCTATCAAATAGCGAACGTCGCAACGTCTGAGAGAAGGCGTCTGCTCTGAAAAATCGAAAATGTAGAACGTCGAGTTGATTCAGAAAGGAATTCATTAAAACTGCGTCATTATATCAACGTGGAATCGAAAACACTTTCCAAGATGAGTTATCCGGCTTTTGTGTAAAAAGCTGAAATTCTTTCATGGGGTGGTTTTTGTTGCGATCCGGGAGGGGATTTAGACCGAATTTTTTGAGCAATTTAGCTTTTCGTCGAATGCTCGGTTGTTTGATTCAGTGTCGGTATTGGAGCGATGCTCTGAGGAACAGTGGCTTTGTAGGAATTTTTGGATAACTTAACGAGGGGTTTTTATGCCTCATGTACTCCAGCGCAGTTCCTAGATGATATTGATGTAATAGAAGTCCTGAAATTATACTCCATTCTAATTATTTTGTTTATTCATTATTCTGAAATTGATAAACCTTATTCCTGAGTGTTTCAAAATAGGATGCTGATACCTTTGGCAAGAACTCTTATTACCAATTACTCAAGTCAGGCAATTAAATGAATACTCATATTGACACTGAGCTCTGAAGGAGCTTTTGCGCGTATGTTCTATTGTCCACTCTCCTGTATTCGACACTCTTTTTAATCGAATTTACTATGGTAAATTATATTGTCCATTTTCCTGTATTGGACACTCTTAATCGAATTCACCATGGTAACTTCGATTAAGAGTATCGAATACAGGAGAATGGACAATATAATTTACCATGGTAAATTCGATTAGAGTGTCCAATACAGCAGAGTGGACAATAGAACATGTGCGCAAAAGCTCCTGACTTCACGTCAGAGCTTGAACCAATTTTTTTTTAATTTCTATTCATACAATACTCAACAAATTTCACATACGTCTTCATATCGGTATTCTGCAACTATAGTTACCAAGATTCAATTTGATCGGATTGTGTTGATTGAAGACAAAATTTGTATTCAGAAACCGTTTGGACCGATTGCCCATGAACGAACTTATCCGTCGCATCTACCCTGAAGATTTCAAGTCGCTTTCTCTCCGTTCTCAAGTTATCGTGGCAACGGTCGACTGGCCAGGCAGAATCCAATCTGTCCTCAAATTCTACATCTGTTAGTCGAACCTGCGTTTGAGACAATTTTCTGGAAAAAATTCGAACATTACTGACATTTGGACAAAATGTCACGATGTTCCCCAGAACATGCGCGAAAAAATATAGTAACACAGTTTCACTTTACATAGAAATTTTCAAGCTTTATCTCTTTCTTCAACAAATGCAATCAAATAAGTAATTTACAAAATTATTTTCTTCGTTCAAAAAAATACGAGTCTATTATTCAAGTTTCCGTTTTATATCACCGGACTATGTCATCAGAATCTTTGTTTTACTCTCAATCATCATGTGAGATCCATTGGTTGTACTTAAATGTTCTTCTATTCCTTATTTTTGTATATCTCTATTTCTTAAGTTGGTCCTATGTTTCGAGTTTCTTAACTCTATTGGTCTGAATGTTTCTCCTGTATCACGATTTACCACAACTATTATCTACCTACACAATTCTTGGATTATTGTTTTTGCTTAATCGTTTTTTTTTAGTTAATAGAGACCTAAGATCATTCTCAGTCTTGAAAATAGTTCTTATATTGAAACATAACCCTAAAGAAAGAAATAAAAGCAGAAATAGGTTTCCAAGTCGCAAACAAACAACAAACTCCAGAATTTTTTGAAAACATTATTAGAAAACTGGCTTTTAAAAGCTCCAGGATAATTAAAACATTTCTAGGAAATTCATTCGATAAAACTCCGGACCAATTCAAATCAGGTATACATGAAATTGAATGTTTGGATTGCAAAAAGTGCTACGTCTAGGGCACAACCAGAAACATTCTCACAAGGCATAAAGAGCATACGGATAACATTCGGAACAAATCAAATGTAATCTCTCAGAGACGCCCCAGAGAGGTTTATGTTGTTTTGGGTGTTTCAATCTATATTCCGTTCCTAGAATTTGTAAAAACATTCTTGTCACGCCCGTATACCTCAAAATAGGGTTACTTAATTAGCAACACGTTGTTGTATTTCCATCTGGAGCTTTCTCTCACACTCAAATTGGAAAATATGACGCACCTCTAACACCATAATGATGGCTTTGGAGCGTGCATGAATCCAATAATCTTTTGAAGAAATTGATAATGTTAGATATTACACACTCTGTAAAAAAAATCTACTTTCATCCTAGAGTAATCCTTTACTCAGGGATTATTCCGGAAATTCCCCTGCAAGAATACCTTCACCCTTTTCATCCTTCATGTAGAACGCCCTTAACGTTGAGAATCTCATTATAGTTTTTGTGCAGCTCATTTACTTTCTGAACTAAACGATTTTTTTTCCATTTCAACTATACCAATTTGAAGCAATCGGTATAAACATGCAGGGTATATGCAGAATCATCGTTGGCTGTTCGACCAAGGAAATAATTACATTTGAAAACTATAGATTCCACCTAATGATATGTGTTACAAATAAGAGGAATTTATTCATCATTCATTCGCTCGAGATCCTGATGCTCTTATACAAGATGATTGTTTGAATACGTACATTACAAGAATATAGGGGTTGAAAAATCAATTGGTTTTACACCAGAGTCCGGTATGATGTTTTTAATGAAAATATTGTCAAGGAATATCGGAATTCAACACATACATACTCTATTATTTAAAATACGACAACATTTTTCGCGCTCTGGTTCCTAGGAGCGGAGTGCTTATCAATTTGCCCAAATGTCTGTTATTTTCGAATTTTTGGCTCAAAGTGGTCTCAAACGATTTGGTTCGACTCACTGATCAAGAATCCGAGGTCGAAATCGATTCTGACCGGCCGGTCCGGCCGGCCGGCTGGCCGTAGGCACGATAACTCTCGAAACAAAGGAGTTAGAGGATTGAAATTTGCAAGGTGGGTTTGGAGCGTAAATATCTCGAACGATTTCGTTAATGGGCGAAATCCATCAAGTGGTTTCGGAGTTATGGCCGTTTATAGTAAACACATTTTTTATCAATATTTCCGAAACCGATCACTCGATCTATCTGAAATTTAGCATCAAATGGTAGAATCATGACCCTTATAAGCATGTGAAGTTTTGTATTGATCAGGTAACCGCAAAACGTCAAAAAAAATTTTTGAAAATAAAAAAAAAATTTCTACAATAACTCTCAAACGGAATGAGTTAGGCAGTTGAAATTTTCAGAGTAGGTTAGGGAGATGAATATCTCGGTTAAGTTCATTATTAAGCAAAATAGGGCAGATGGTTTCGGAGTAACGAAAAAAAAATTTTTTTTTTATTAACTAATTTCAAATTCAATTTTTATTTAAGATGCAGTTTCACCATAAAAATCCATTGATATCATATTCAACTCCAACAAGCTTATACTTTCGGAGATATGATTTTTCGAAATTTCAATAATGAATCGTACTTCTATATGTTTTCACGGAATGCTATAATTATTCTATCTACGCTTTATTATATGATCTGTGTTCATACTCGTACATGTTATCCTGTTCTATAAGAGAGAGTCAAATTCATTTCAGCTATTTTAATTTGATTTCTCCATGGTGCAGTTCTCATTCTCAGATTGCTCATTTAATCTTGATAAAAACTATTATTTGAATTAAATTTCCTTTATGATGTAGTTCTATCATACATTGATATAATTCCCAACTCTGAGAAACCAATACTTTCGGAGATATAATTTGTCTGTTTGAACAAGAGCGCCAGAAACCTCCTGTCCACAGGGCTTGAACCAATTTTTTGTTGATCTTTTCAACATATTCAAATCTTTCAATCCATTTCGATGTAATTACTTTCGAATAAAATGAATCCTGTCCGCTGATGGCAACCAGAGCTGGCAGATGAAACTTCGCAACTGTGAAAAGGGACTAATTGAAAAAGTTCAGTCTGTTAAAAGCGACCGTGAAATAGGATCAGCTACTGATGACTGAATAATATTAAAACGGCTTTATCGGTGGGCAGGCTGAATGCCCACCGAATTTGCCTAGGTTTATCTAGTTTTGTATGTAGCGTGTGTGAAACAGGATACCTTGAACAACCAGGATTCAATAGGAAATTCTATACAATATCTTTTCGAAGGACACTCATTTTGTCAAGCACATATTTGCCGGACTCAGTTGTAATTTGATGTGGTTTCATAAAAATTATACGAATCAAGCACGAAAAATCAGGAATTTGTCCATCTCTATTGCATCCAGGAAAGACTTTTTAAATTTTAGATGAAAATGGGTATTATAATACCCATTTATATCCAAAATTATATGACCAGTTGATCCATACATTTAATATTATTAACGGTATCGGCCATTTTTGGCACGCTTGTTCACATGAACACAGTGCCTATCAATTCATCCAAATGTCTTTAATTTTCGAATTTTTGGCCGAAAAGGTCTCAAACGATTAGTTTCGACTCACTGATGAAGAATCTGAGGTCAAACTTGATTCTGTCTGGCCGTCAGAATGATTACGTCCAAATGCGCCGGATAAGTTCGTTAATGGACAAAATCTGTCAAGTATTTTCGGAACTATATCCATCTGAAAGTTTGTTTTCTCAATAACTCGAGAAAACTGATCTGATAGAATTAAAGCAGGATAGGTAGTTCATTGAATAATACGGACACGAATACTTTTTTTTGAGGATCGCAAGACTAGAAAATTAAAAAAAAAATTAAAAAACCTGTATCTCAGAAACTATTCGTCCGATATCCTTGAAAATTTGCAAGGCCTTCAAAAACTTATGTTTCAGTAAAGTTTCAGATTTGAACTCGATCCGATTTCTTTTGTAGAAGATATTGGAGAAATTCAGAAAAATCATAAAAACTGAAATAATAAATTTAAAATTTGTTCATAATCAATTTTTCACCGCAGATCCTTACAGACCTAGCATAGCTCTGTCAGTTGAAGAATCGGGCATGATCCCGATGCTTTATTTCCATATGAATAGAAGTCATAGGCAGGAGGTAAGTACCGGAATCGAGTTCCGGAGCCGAAGTTGCTCTTTTTCGATTTTTTTCTTTTCTAGAGGAATAATAGCTCCAAGGAAACGCTCATCGAACGAATTTATGTCAATTTTTTCTCAAAATTACGTGAAACGTGAGTATTTTCGTTTATTATCAGACATCAAAATTACTGCTATACAGAATGTTTTTTGTTAATTGTCAACTCATAGTTTCTCATGGCACATCCGTACGATTAGGTTGATTTTTGGCGCTCTAGTTCCTCGGAACTGAGTGCTGAGTGCGGAACATTTCCCCAAATGGCTGTAATTTTCGAATTTTTCGATGAAAATGGTCTTTAACGATTTGGTTCGGCTCACTGATCAAGAATCCGTGGTCGAAATTCATTCTGTCTGGCCGTCCGGCCGGCCGGCCAGCCGTAGGCACGATAACTCTCGAACGGAATGAGCTAGACAGTTGAAATTTTCAGAGTAGGTTTGAGGGATAAATATCTCGGCTAAGTTCGTTATTGGCCAAAATCGGACAGAAGGTTTCGGAGTAACAAAAAAAAATTTTTTTTTACAAAACAAATTCCAAATTAAATTTTTTTCAATAAGCAGTTTTACCATGAGAATCCATTCATAACATTTTTAACTCTAACAAGCTAATATTTTCGGAGATATGATTTTGCAAAATTTCAATGTAAATCGTATTTCTTCGTTATTATTCTGTGGGTGTTCTATGAATTGTTATAATGTCAACTTATTATCCTGAGACATGACGTTGTCTCACTGTCATTCATTCCAGCAATCGTATAAATATGAGAATTATAATATAATATCATACTTTTTGTTGGTTGATATTTTCATGCCGATGGTCAATCCATATGATGATGGGAATAGTAATGGTAAGTTAATAATATTGAGTTCAGAATATCTCCACTAAAAACAAAACTGGAATATTGGTGTATTGGAGTAGAATTGAGGAAAGATATATATTATCGTTCATCATAGAATTAAGGAATGAATATCTCGGATGAGTTCGTTGTTGGGTAGAATTCGTCTATTGGTTTTGGATTGATAATTTTTGGCACTCTTGTTGAATTCAAATTCTTCTTTGATGTTTGAATTCAATTTCTGCTAAGATGAAGTTCTAAATCTCAATAAAGAATCGTACTTCTATGTTTTCACAGAATGCTATAATTATTCTATCTAAGCTTTATTATATGATCTGTGTTCATACTCGTACATTTCATCCTGTTCTATAAGAGAGAGTCAAATTCATTTCAGCTATTTTAATTTGGTTTCTTCCATGGTGCAATTCTCATTCTCAGATTGCTCATTTAATCTTGATAAATAAACTATTATTTGAATGGAATTTCCTTTATGATGCAGTTCTATCATAAGAATACATTGATATAATTCTCAACTCTGAGAAACCAATACTTTCGGAGATATAATTTGTCTGTTTGAACTAGAGCGCCAGAAAGCTCCTGTCCACAGGGCTTGAACCCATTTTTTCATAGAAATTACTCTCGAAATACACAATTTAAAATTTATTGCATTTAAGATGATTTTTCTTCACAACCGGATACCGATTTCTATTATATAGCCATACAAAAAGGAAATAGGGAAATCTCTGCCTTGCATCCTGGGGAAAACGAAGGGGAATCGAGAAATCTAGAAATGTTCCAACAATTAGTTCTACTAAATTAGGAACACAGAACATCTTAACAGAAACGGAAATTGGACTGTTGAAATATAAATGAATGCTCTTGGAAGGTGTTGAAGTAGAGGAAGTGGGAACCACATTGCATATATAATACGATCCAACTATATATTTTAATTAGGAAAGATATTTACAGGTTCCCTGGAATTCTAATTATTGTTCCTACAGGTGAACTAACTATTAGAAAAACTAGAATTCCAACAACTATTCACGTTGTACATGTATGTAGAAATACTCATTTCTTTCAGAATATTGTTTTCAAACTAGTGAATGTGGTTGGATGTAGAATGTTCAAAATTAAAACTATACCTATCTCTTTAATGGCAGAAAAAATTAGACTGATATTGAGGAAATATGTTTTGAAATTGATCTTTTTCGTAGCAAAAAATGAATCCTCCAGATCAGGCAGTTTTCAAAGTCTTAGTTTAAGTGGAATCAAAAAATTTGATAAACATACTCGGCGAAAGATTTTCATCTCAATATAATATTATGTTGATAGCCTCATCAGTCGTGAAGTGCTATTGTCGTGGACTAGCCGAGCGATATTTTAAAAACTATATTTCAGGACGCATTTAGTTCAAATATCTGCAATTTATTAATTTTAAGCTGTAAACACGATAACTTGAGCAGCATACTACTTAGAAACTTCCAATTTATGTCAATTATCCGCGCAATGGTTTCGGAGTTATTTCTGAAATTTTAATTAGCCGATATTTTCGAAATTACAGATCTGGAGTACAAATTTGAAAATTATCGACTTCACGATTGAAGCAAATTGCATGACGACTGAGTTTCTAAAGATTAACAAAAAAAAATAGAATTTAAAATTTGTCATTTTTTTTCGTTACTCCGAAACGATCTGGCCGATTTTGCCCAATAACTAACTCAACCAAGATATTTATCTCCCAAACCCACTCTGAAAATTTCAACTGTCTAGCTCATGCAGTTCGAGAGTTATCGTGTTAACGGCGGGCCGGCCGGACAGAATCGATTTTGACCACGGATTCTTGATCAGTGAGTCGAACCAAATCGCCATTTCCATCCAAAAATTCGAAGACATTTGGATAAATTGATAAGCACTCTGCTCCGAGGAACAAAAGCGACAAAAATTGAGGAAAATGTAAAGTCTTAGAAACAACCTGTCTATTAAAAAGATTTGATGGAAACTTGAAAAAGTTAGGTGTTAAAAGTTATATTGAAATGGAATTTTATTTTCATTAACATAAAAATAAAAAATTCAATATTTCACCACACATGTTGTTCGTCACGTCAAGAGCCTATTTGTATTTGCTTCGCATTGGTACATTTTTCGTTGATTTATTCTGAGAAATATTCTCTTCCGCATGATTGATGCCCTTGCGGGAAGGAAAGTTGAACATATTCTCTTTTTCCTCATATATTTTATATCGATTCCATGATTCACATATGAGAATATCACCCCATGTTGTTATTATCGTGAACGCGACGTACGTGTACCATTTTACAGTGCCTCGACAAAGTTTATCAGGATATTCCAGGTGGAAAATTTAAAATGATGTACAGGTGCGGATTCAAATTTTTCAATCAGTTTGATCACGAAATTTTTTGTGGTCTCTGGATCTTTTTGCGTACATGTTCTAGGGAACGGCGTGCTGTCATTTTGCGGAAACGCCAGCCGGGCGTTGCTACGATAACTTGAGAACGGAAAGAGATAGCGACTTAATGGGCGTAATCGGCCTTACGGTTTTCAAGTAAGAAGTTTGTTTTCGATCAATATAAAACCGTTCGAATTGGAACTTGGTTGTGAGTTGTAGAATGCCAACACAAATATTTGTGCAGATCGTAACTCTAGAAAATTTAAAAAAATTATTAAATATGCGTGTAAAAATATTATGTATCTCGGAAACTATCCGTCCGATATTGTTGAAATTTTGCAACATCTTTCAAACTTTCTTAAGCCAAGTTTCAAATTTGAACACGTTGGAATCTATATTGTAGGAGTTATTGAAGAAATACTGGAAACCGAGAATCGTTGGCAGAGTTCAGTTTCTGACAAAAGACGCTTAGAATTTTAAATTTGTGTAAATGAGGGGACGTCTCGAAGGAAAAAGGTGGAAAAAGAGGGTATTTTGAGGTTATGGGGGGATAGGGGATGGTTGAAATTGCCGATAAGGCTATAGTGGTGATCTTTAGAAAAATTCCATTATAATTTAAAAAAATTTCCGAAAGTGACGTATGTTTCCTAAGTAAATCGGGAATTTTGGGAATTTATTTCAAAATGTAAGGGTCATTTTGAGGGTGGTCAAAGCACGCAATCTAAACTTTGGAACGATAAGAACCGAAAGCTGAAGACGAAATTTCAATATCTCTCACCAATTTTCTTCACGTCCGGACCTCAAATCGCGACAAAACTGATAGTCGAAAAGTAGAGTGATATGGATGCACGCTCCAAAGTAGCACTTGCTCGCGAGTTCATGTCGAAAGATCGATCCGCTCAATGAAATATGTGGGGTTTTCCTTCTCGAAACTTTTATATTTGAAATTGACGTAAGGAAAGCTGTCATTTTTTGGAAGAATTTAAATTTTTTTCGACCAATCAAAAAATTCGACAAAAGGTGAAGATTAGGGAAAAAACCGTCGAATAATATGTAACATGAGGATATTTTCCAGAAATTAGAAAGCTGAAAAATCACAAATCTGAAAAAAGGGTAAAACTAATCAAATTCATTCATATACCCCTTTCCTCGGAGATTCTACATACAGCTATTTTAGCGCATGGGTTGATATGTTTGACTTATAAGCTGAAGGTGCCGGGCTCACTTCCCGTAGCCGTAACTTTTCTTTTTAATTTTTTTGCGCGCATGTTCTGGGAAACAGCGTGCTATCATTTTGCCCAGATGTTTGTTCGAAAATGGTCTTAAATGATTAGGTTCGACTCTCTCACGAAGAAATTGATTTGAGGTCAAATTTGATTCTCTCCAGTCGGCCATTGCCATGATAACTTGAGAACGGAAAGAGATAGCGACTTGCAATGTTTAGGTTAGGTTGCGAATCGGAATGCGTCATTTGACTCTGTTAATAGGCATAATCGGCCAATAGGTTTAGGAGTTTTGATTTTATTTCCTCAATGACCCAAAAAATACTAAACTGATCCTAATAGAACATGGTAATTAGTTGAAGAATGGCGACTGCGAAATTCCGTGAAGATCGAATCACTGTATTGGACACTCTCGAATTTACCATGGTAAATTCGATTAAGAGTGTCCAATATAGGAGCATGGAAAATAGAACATGCGTGCAAAAGATCCTGAATGAACCATTTTTTTTTCAATAGTTTTGCGATTGTATCAATCTCTAAGAATCTCCCAATTTCATTGGCGCGCTGTTCAGGTGGACAGAGTGCCTATAAACTCGTCCAAATGTCTGTAATTTTAGAATTTTATGCCCGAGAATGGTCTCAAATGATTAGTTTCAACTCACTGATTGAGAAATCGATGTCAAATTTATAGATATACCATATTTATTGCATTTCAAGACAGTATTTAGTTTATACATAGATTTCAAATCAATTTCACAAATAAAATCTTCATTCAGTAGAGAACAAAAATTTACTTCAGCATCTCTGATCTGGAAATATCT
The DNA here is from genome assembly GCA_937662695.2 of Halyzia sedecimguttata. NCBI lineage: Eukaryota > Metazoa > Arthropoda > Insecta > Coleoptera > Coccinellidae > Halyzia > Halyzia sedecimguttata. The sequence continues at coordinate 17,400,525 of OW569417.2, read as the reverse complement.
GTTTCAATTCATCCAGTCTGATTCTGGATATCGCGCTATAGTTTAAAATTGGAAAATCACTCTTCGAAATCGAAGAATATTTTTGACATTCTGAGCCATTGACTTCAATTTGACATACAATCTCATAATTAGATTCTTGGGGATATTTTAAAACAACTTTTGTTGATATTCCCGCAAATTTTTTTGATTCACTTGTTAAAATTGTTTTTCATTCGCTTTAAGAATTTAGTGATTTGTTTTCCAGGAGCGCGACAGTATTTTTTGAGCTTCTTCATAACCGAACTTATCCGAAGATTTTCTGCTGCATTTTCTTGGGCATTTTTTCCAAATTTAATTCAATATTACTACTGTGCCATGACATGGGGAATAAGAGCATTATTTTTGTCTAAATGGCATGCCCAACTACTATACCTTTTCAAGTTCAATGTCGGAAAAAGTAAATCCAATTTCGGACAAAATATTCAGATCTACTTAGTACAATTTCCGAAATTGCTTTTACTTTTTTCGAAATTGGTTTTACTTTTTCCGAAATTGAGCTTGAAAAGGTATAGATATCATAATATAGCACAGTGAATATCATTATATATGAACTTTCAATTGATATAAAAAAACTCTTCTCAAAATCAAAATTTTCCTTAGTGAGGTCCTGATTTCCAATATTCGTTGAAATTTATGATGTAGCCAAATCCCCAGGCGAGTACTTTTCAGCGAACTTTGCAATATCGATTGATTGGATATAAATATTTAAAACGCAATTGCTGGAATCCCATTGAAGGAATATTGTGCTTTTCTTCAGTGAGTCTTTTGTATTCTGGGTATCGGAGTTGACAAGTATATTGAAGAATTCAGTGACAGAAAACCCAGAGGAATCCTTTTCAACAATTTTTTTTTATTATATTAGGCCTCAAGAGGATGAATAAGATATTTAATTGTTAAGCAATACTCCACCGAGGGATTTCAAGGAATACCTATATGTATTTTTTTGCCTTTTTAGAATGTCCTTACATATGTTTGACTATTATCTGAAAAATTTCTGATCAATCCGGCAAATATTCTTGAAGATACACGCATATTTGTTAAGGGCGTCTCAGGGCATTAGAAGTATAAGAACCAGAGTAGCAGCGGTTTATACGGCTTTTGATTTTGTTCGTACACCTAGAATGACAATATAAATGTTCTATGAATGTATACAGTGTGGAAAAGCCCAATGAAATAAATTCATTATCTTGGTTACTGTACATATTTATGGAAAATCCCGAAACACGTCAAATTCAAATTTTAAATTGTCATTCTTCTTCGTAAAAATGTGAACCCTATACCTTCAACCCCCTTCGAAAGACAGGAACAACCCCCAAGGGTAAAATAGTATGGACTTGTGATACATCATTTGAAAGTTCGCATCATTCTCTATTCAGAAACGTTATCACTTTCATGTTTACTGCAAAACTCAAAATAGAAAAAAATTAAATCATGTGATTAACGAAATTCATTATAATATTCCCTTGAATATTCCCAAATCTTATTTAAATAATACTTATTTGCCTTCGAGATGTGATACAAAGAAAATGAAAAAACCATGTGTTTTCCAGATGGTACCATCAAAACTACGTAACAAATTTTCTGTGGCAATGTTCGTTTCTTTAGAACGCCTTCGCAAATTGTTTTGTACTGATGAGTTGTAGTTTATGAATTGTCTAATTTGTGTTTGAATTTAGTTCAACTTCAATTTTGAATAATGGTTCGATTAACGGAAATCACGAAATAACAATTTTTCAATTGGTTGGTTACGGAGATAACACTGAAACACAAAAAGAAGTGAGTCGCTTGCTTCATGAGACATTACCGAATTTGCTGCCTATAACCCAAGGTACAATAAGTAAAATAGAGAAGCGGTTTCGCGAGTTTGGGCATGTGAGGTAGGTTAAAAGAGCAGCTGCTAATGCAATGTGTGAGGATGTGAAATTATTCAGATGTGATGCTTGACTTGAAGAAAATCCACATAAATCGAGTAGAGATGCCTCTACAACATTCATTGCCAGCCTGACATCGATTTATTTATTTCTTCTTCGGGATACAAACGGGACGTACCCAAAAAAGTATCCACCGATATAATATGTACGATTGAGTATAATTACATTGAGCAAAATTGCAGGTGAAATTATAATTTTAAAGAAAAACAATAAAAATTTCTTGAAAAGCAAACATAAGTGTCAAGTAGTTCATTGGTCAATCCAGCAAACTCAACCATTCACAGTCGGATGTTTATTATTATCTAATTTTCAGGGATAATAGACTGGTTGAGAGGTGTTTAGAAGTCCTGGCAAAGACTGCAATACAGTCGAAAGTTTGACCTATGAAACAGAGGATAATTTAAACTACTCTCAGCCACTCTAATATCCCTGAAAATTAGATAATAATAAACAATCAGACTGTGAATCGAATATGGGGATATTTACGAAATATTTTTTATGCAGAGGCACCTACTAAACTAGAGAAGATATGATGGAACGAATCATGAATTCATGCTGTCGTATACCGCTTGCATGTTTTTATCAACTGTCCAAAGCTTTGAACACAGAATATAAATGTGCATTACTAATCGTGGAGAATCTTTTGAACATTTAATTAGGTGAAATGTGCTATTAATTTACTTTGTGGTCGCATCTTTTAATTGGAAATTTTATTTTTAATTTATTTGTTTGTATTAGTCAAAACTCAGCTAGCTCTGTTGCTGAAATATTGCAAATGCTGTGGTTTTCTTTTAAACTGACCAACCAACGTGTTCTTCCGATTTCATGCTGTCTCTATATTCTATATTCTAGCAGTCGAAACGTGGTCCATCGTTGTTGTTCCATTTCGATTTGGGCCACTTAAGCGCTACTGCTGAAATCCATTCAATCACAATTTACATAAATATGCAATTGCTATATCTGTTATGCAGTATGAATTAATGTTGGCATGAATACAATCAATACCCTCCAATTATTCCAGCACCATATTTACCTCACCATGGCCATGAATAATGTAAGGAGCAATTGATGTCGTCTTTAACCCTTATTTGTTCTACGATTCTGATCATTAATGACATTTTCAAGAATCATACAGGGTGAGTCTTTAAGTTGTACATTAAATTTAACCATGGATTCCCCTCATCAAATAAAACACTTTTTTCATTCACTATTTTTCCAGATTCAGCACAAGGAAAAATATTCAGGCTGTTGAAATTCGAAAAAAAATCAGTTTTTCATTTGTAGTTTTGACATGGTTATCAGAATTGAATGAAATTTGGTATGAAGTTTTCTATAACTATGGCACATACTCTCCAATTAACAGTTTTTCCCTACTTCTACTGGTTTATTCGTTATTGACTCGCGAATTCATAAAACTATGAGGAATTAGCATAATGAAAGCAGATGAAGGTTATCTTGGGTCATTTTTGAGGTACTCCATCATTTAGGAAATGAAATTATTCTTCATCATTTCTCCTAAAACGTACCGTTTTCCAGATATGCTTTGTTGAATGTCATAAAATATGAAGTAAATTACAGAAATTTACCTGCTTTTATCGATCCGAACCTGGAAAACAATCACAGACGATCTGCTCGAATGAAGGCATAGACTGAGTATTGATTTCAAAGTTGACACTTATAGAAATTCAATTTCATCTCGCTTGTTTCCAAATTGGTTGGTTATAATTACCATCTTAAAACGGGATAAGTTAATAACAACTTATTCAAATAGTTCGCAGGTGAGCTATCTTTTGGCAAATAGATGAATAGGCTTACCATGATCTGTATTCATCTATGTATCCCCAATAGTGAATATGAAACCTATAAATCATCTGTTATCCATGCCATCTAAACATTAATTTTCATACTGCTTCGATTATGCACAATCATTCTGAGGATTTCTCTAATATATGGAACATAATTTCATCAACTTAATTTTCAACAGATATAACTCACGTCACTACATAGTTGAATCTATCAGTTTGTAGTATATTAGTATGCATAAGAGAAATACCGATCAATTATAAGTATCATTCCACCTATTCATCCCAATTATTCTAGAATTTCTTAACCTGGATCTTCGTTATTATGTAGTGTATGTAAACAAAGAACAGGTTAGGTTAGATTATTACCTTTCTGTGCCAGCTTCTGTCACAGTATAATAAAATATTATTTTACTGTAGGCGTGCTCCTAAATGTTATAGAAATCTTATGAGTTATACAAAATACGTCCCTAATAACATTTATGTAACACATTTGTATCGGATTTCTATAACTTCCTATAACTTATAAGATTTCTATATCATTGAGGAACACGCCTTGTGTCTATACGGGGTCGTCACTTGCATTTGCAATTATTTGTGTTCTGTGATTTGCATAGAGAACAGATTGTTTCTCTGGATTCAATAGAGTAGAGGTTATAATTATTGGTGGATATTGATATGATATATTCGTTTATATGCGAATTAAAATATGTAAGGAATGTGAAAATAGGCGAAGAAGATATTGTGGATAATCTTATATTGGATATTTAATGAAAATCAAGTTGGAGTCAGTGTTTTAAAATTCAGAAAGAGCTTTTTTCTAAAATGCGGCTTGGAGATCGTTCAAAACCATTCCATAAGTTCAGTGAGTAAATAAGATTTCTTAGACAATTTCGTTGAATTTCGAGCATTGATAATGCTTTTATTTAATAATGCGATATTGAATCCAGTAAGTGTTTCTATGTTCAACACTTATCGATAGTTCAGGGCTGGCTTTGCACAATGTGAAATCTTTAAACGCTTATAACTTTTTACCTGAGCCGAATCTGGAAAAACGGAAAATGAAGAAGTTGTTCCATTTGATGAGAGGAATCCATGGTTGAAAATAATGTAAAACTTGAAGACTCACCCTGTAAATCCAGATTGACGTGACCCTTTAATAGAAATCAAGCGAGTCTTCCTAAGGCGAAAGTTTATTTGATCAACGAGATATCCTTCTATTTTCATTCGACAAAAGCTATAAAATTTTAACGCTCATTCCGCTCTTATAGTTTCCTCATTGGATATACTTGAATTCATTTTTCAGATTCGGGATGAAGGACGTATATTCCCCATATCTCTTTTATGGCCTTCTTTAAGTGACCTCTTTGAAGAATGGATAATCGATAGCGCTTCCATGGAAAGGCTTGATGAAGAATAGACATCGGAATTCTGGTATTCAATCAGAATGTACTGCCAAAAAAAAATTTCGATAGCATCTAAATCACCTTTGAAGAATGATTAACTAATCATTTCTTTCTTAACGGATGTGAATGATATCAACAAAATGAATAGAACCCCAAATTTGTCCAACGTTCATTCTGAATATATCTAAATGCGAGTGCATCTAGAAAAATGTAGTGCAGTTTCGATTGAAACATTTGTTATATACCGGGTGTCCCAGTATACATGTTCCAAAGGATTATTTCAGCCATTTCAAAAGATACAAATATGAAAATTTCATTATTTTCAATTCGTTCAAGGAGCCTTTAACTGAGACAAACAAAAATTGAAAGTCACTTTCGGTTTGACCGGATGTGACTCTGACTTTTTCATCTCGAATGGCACCCTATATATTTTTGTCAACTTTTTAATTTTAATCAAAATTACCTTTCCAACGATGTATCACACTTTATATTTTTCATTTGATTCGAGGGAGAAAACGACAAATTTCAAATTGAAAGAATTTCAGCAGGCTACGATATTTTGTGTAATCTTGATTTTGACTTATAATAATTTATAGATCTCTAGATTTAACACCGCTAGATTTCTTCTTTTGGGGATATTTGACAGGGGATTCTATAAATGAATAGCATCCTGCGCCTCCAAACTCCAATCCTCAGACGAAACGAAACGAACGGACACTCCAACTCACAAACAACGCTATTTCCCCCAAACTGACTTGTCCGTGCACAGAATTGCCATGAATATTCTTTTAAAACCTCACAATATCGGCTAAGCACCAGACCCATGACCGATAGTCCTTAACCTCTCCAAACATAACCCATACAACCCAAAAGCAGTCACTTGTCCTCTGCGCATGCGCAATCCACCTGCAGATGAAAGTCCTCTCAAAATCGCACACCTCACAAACAACTCCCATTTTCCAACATTGAGTGTCCAATACACCATGGTAAATTCGATTAAAAGTGTCCAATACAGGAGAATGGACAATAGAACATACGCGCAAAAGCTTCAGACTTCACGTCAGTGCTAGAACCAATTTTTATATCTGATATTATTTCAAATATTTAATTCTCCTTCATTGTAAGTAAATAAATGAATCCATATATTATTATATCCCGAAATATCGAGTAGAGGAATTTTTGCAAAGGGGAACCTCAAATTTTCTATTCAATTTGATATCTTGACAGGAACCCTAATTAAGCTTCCATATCTGATACTGATGCCTTGAGGGCATCTTTTTAACAGCGATGTCTGTTGAAAAATGCAATAGAAAAATGGTCTTACTACAATAAGAATTTCTTCCCTCATTATAGAAGTTGTCTGTTCATTACTCTCATTAGAGATGTATTCTTTAATACCATGATAATATTCTCTGAAGTAACTAGATTGTTTTGGATCGTAGCAACTCTTTTGGTGTTCATTATGCGCTACATAAAATCTCCCATTATTTCGAAATATCAAAACATCAGCCCTACTTCAGATAGATTTCTTCAATTCCTGACATTGGCCACATTTTTTTAAATATAGTTATACAGTATCAGGGGATACCGCATGGCGTACAACGCAACGCTATCGATCTGAAAGCAAAACTTTGACAGACTTTGACAGTTTGGTGGACACCAAACGATGTGGTGGACGTTTGTTTCTTGTGTTTATCTTAGCGTTTACGGACTGCTATGTTATAAAACTGTGTTACACATAATGGTAGGATGTGCAGCTTACGGATGTAAAAGCCACAGCAGGAAAAAAGGAGCCTGGTTCTGTGGTCATGTGGTGGACATTTGGTTTCAATGTCAGGGAATATGTTATCCATCCTCTCTTCTATAGTATATAGGGTCATTCTTTCTTATACCCACCCAAAACTATACGGAGGACTAGTCAAGAAATTTGTTTTCAGTGTATATTCGAAATGCCAAGTAAATCGAGGTTAAACCGGAAGTAGCAAGTTACTTCATTTCTTCAAATGGCTGGCTCAATGAATTATCACATTTTTTGATTCCCCATCGAATTTTAATGTGAAGCTTTCAGAGGTATTTGAGCTTTCAGACTAATATTCTGTATTAGAGATGATCAGGAATATGGTAATAGCTACTGCTCTTTAAAGTTCCAAGCATGAAATTTTCAACAACTATTATTGCGGCCTTGCTCTACGTTTTTCACTCAGATTTCGACGAACAAATTCTTCAGTGTAATCACTCAAATATGCCAAATTTCAGTTAGAGTTTTTATCATAAACTTCCTCATTTAAAATAGGATCCCATATGTTTTAATCGAATTGTGATTCTATTCCTCAAAACAATTATATTATTTATCATCAATAATACGGGTAAAATTGACCATTTTCGAGACATTGATGAAATGTTATTCTACGCTCCACATGCAAAGCTGGTGACGGTGACTGGAATTTTCATTGTTCACGTACGGGGTGAACTAATATTTACAAAGATAGCAAATGTCCAAAATTATCATCTTCCAGCCCTGATTGTTTCTGTTTAAAAATGTTAAATGAAAACGATCAAAAAGGGTGAAGTAACTTCAAACTTCTGTCAGTTGATGGGTTCAAAATTTATTGAAGTTTGAAATTTCAATCAAACACCGTCTATATCCAAAACGATGAACTTAGACGATTGAAATCTATCCACCTCTATCTGGACCAACAATAGCAGTCATTGAGTCAAATTCCGAACGGTCTCCTCAAGGGTAGTTACTTTTTGGCGTGAACTGGGACATTATTGAAGCTATCATTATACTATGGTACATTGAAGGATACGCATTTTTCACTGAAAATAAAATATCTTGTAATCAAATGTCATTTTGAAAAGAATGTATATTTTTATCAATTTGATATTATTTATTACATCGAAATTCGAAATATAGTCTAATTTCTAAGTAATTTGATATATTTTCTGAAGAATATCACTACTTTGATGATGTTCATTACTCCCTCATCCATTGTGAAAATGATAGGTAGCATTTCACATTAGTATTGCTCAGTTTCAAATTTGATGGTAAGCCGCCATTTGAATGAAATATACCTTGGTCAATGCAATTATTTTTTGGTTGAACATTTATTTCGATTAATGAAATGCACCCAGATTATGGTTTCCGTTTATCGCATTCCATCCTGTATATCCCTGTATATTTCGATTTCAGTCTCGTGTTCGCAAAAATTGACATCTTGTTCTTAATTCGAACAAAAAACACGTTAGCTGGTGATCCCAGCGACCCGAATTGCTTCCGGCGTTTTCTCCTTCAATTAAGGGTAACCAGAGGAAACTCACTTTGCACACAAAATTGTTAAGCGAAGATTTATACTTGTGTAATTACACAAACATCCTTGGATTCCCGTTCACAGTTATTAAAGTCTCCCGCGTTCTTCTCCCGCTGTGTCGACTAATTCGTTTTTATTTTTAGATCAGATAAAAATTATTACCCTCAAATTCCTGATAAGTCTGTCAAGGTGGGGATGATTGATTTCCGTTCTAACTGGCGCACAGTACATGAAATGGAAGTTTGAACACTGAAATTGAAGGATGTTAGATCATTCTGTTTGATATTCTAAGTGTTCACATACCGTGTGCTGAGACGGGATGGTTTTCCGAATATTGGTGTAGGGTTTAGAGAAAAATGATCACGGACAGTATTCTTCAGTTATTTAATGAATCTAAAACGTTGACAATTATTCACTGATTTCGCAAAACAGAATACAAATTCTTACCTAAAACGTTTACCAAGCTAAAACTGGTATTCTTAGCATGAATAATATAGCAAGCGAAACAGTAGAGGCTTTTAAAAGGCTGAAAGCAAGTTTCAATAATCCGAAGATTTGTCTATCGATGTTAATTCGAGTTGAAAATCAAAACGAATCAGTAGGCCGAGGGCCCCATGTTGGGCGCCAAGATGTGCTGAGACGGGGTGGTCTTCCGAATATTTGTGTAGGGTGTAGAGAAAAATGGTCATGGGCAGTATTCTTCAATTATTTAATGAATCTAAAACGTTGACAGTTATTCACTGATTTCGCAAAACAAAAGACAAATTCTTACCTTAAACGTTGACCAAGCTAAAACTGATATTCTTACCATAAATAATATAGCAAGCGAAACAGTAAAGGCTTTTAAAAGGCGAGTTTCAATAATCCGAAGATTTGTCTATCGATGTTAATTCGAGGAGAAAATCAAAACGAATCAGTACACCGAGGTATACGCTCAAAAAATATTCCCACACATGGATACAGATAACAATAAAGATATGTAATGTTAAGACAAATAAACCGCCTGCTTTTCAGGCAACCCAACAAACACGCATATACAGAATGTCTCTGCTCAACCGTGGCTTCGGACAATAAGTGACCAAAGAAAGGAAGCGGCCACTCAAGCAGACTATGTCCCTGTCCTTTGGAGAAATAATCCAGGACTTGCACAGGCAAATCAATTCGTGGATTTCTCCCGAAAGAACATGTACCACCCGACAGGAGATCAAATAATCAATTCATAACCTCGAACCTCTGGCGTCTCGAAGGAGGTTTGGGTTAACCGAATATCTGTATCTGGAGTTTATGATAATCCAAGATGAAACGTCAGGGCTCGCGTAAATTTTGGTGGGAGGTAAACAACGGTTATTTTCCTGGAATTGCCTCAAACCGTCGGATCGTTCCCGTGGAATCCTATTGATCTAAGGCGGGATATTTTCAGCCTGGGAATCACAAATCGCTGTACACCACCCTCGGCATACTAACCTATGAGATCGAGGGAAAGCCGAAGTGCGGGAGATAACGAGAGTAGGTACCTATAGGGACATCGAGGGTATCGGGGATGGAGTCGGGGTAAAGACCAGTTCTGATTTGGGGGATGAAGACGAGTAGCGTGATACGAGTTTTTATCACTGATACTTAGAGGAATTTTTTTGAACAAGTAAGAGCATATTGCGGTAGTTGTAGAACTTCAGTAATTGCGAAAGTAAATTCTGTCGAGGTTGTAAAGATTTTCAACGAGTTAAAATATTGTAACTAAAGTGTAAATATCAGAACCAGTGTCGTGGAAAACACAGTTGTGAAATACGAAATGTTAGGAGCGCAATTCATACAACCCTTAGGCGATCGATATAAAAACATACATACATACATACTACATTCATTATAGGAAAATTCACAATTGGTAATTTCCTGTAGGTAACTTTTTAGCTGCAGCAAAGATAATTTTCATTCATGTAGTGTAGGTGGCATCCTGAGGGGAAGTTTCTTGTGGTGGGCCCTAATGATGGGTACATTTCTAACCAACTGAAGAACAGTTATATAAGTCCAGCACAAATTCTCCAGCTCCTTCAACTGATAAAACATTCCTAAAAATCACTGATGTGAAGTCGGCAGCTTTTGCACGCATGTTCCATTATCTATGCACTCCTCATAAGAAGTCTATCGAGCTGAAATCCAGCATTTTATAAGGGTGGTTCGAAGGTATGTGCGCAATTTCAGAGGATTCTGACGAATAGTTTCTGAAATATAAAATTTGGTACCAAAATTTTTTTTTCTAGAGATACGATATTCACGAATTTTCATGAAAATTAGCGCTGCAGCATTCACAAGTAAATACGAAACCATCTGGCTGATTATGCCCAACAAGTGACTAAACTGTTCCATTCGGATGCGCAACCTTCCCTGAAAATTGTAAGTGGCTATCTCTTTTCGTTCGAAAGTTATCGTGGCAACGATAACCCATCCAGCTACTGAAATCATCCAAGACTGCTGGGATCACCAACAATATGTTTCTTATTCATACTTGGAATTTGGCTGTAAAGTTAGGTTCTGAAGGCTGTCGCAAAATTTCAGCGATATCGGTCGGATTGTTTCTGAGATACCGAATATTTTCAGCGATTTTTTGAAAATTTTCTAGTATTACTATCCTCACGGGGCACTATACATCTAATTGCCACGTTTATATTGTATCGGGTCCCGCAGTTTTTGAGTTTTTGGGGAAAACACATTTCAGAGGGGTATAACTCACAAACCGTTTGACCTAATATGCCTATTGACAAACTCAACCGTCGTATTCGGATGCGTAACCTATCCTAGAAATCACAAATCGCTATCTCTTTCCGTTCAGGAGTTATCGTGACAACCGCATGCCGGACAGAAGCAAATTTGACCTCGAACTCAGTGAGGCGAACCTAATCGTTTGAGATAATTTTTGGTAAAAAATTCAAAAATTAGAGACATGTAAAATATCCCCACGCTGTTTCATTTTATGAGGGGAAACTTTGGTTGAAATGATTGTACAACTTAAAGACTCACCCTGTATATACGAGTACGAATTGAGGGGCCTCAACCAGAATATATCTGCCCCCAGGGAATCACACCCATGAAAATAAGTCCAGGAAGAAAGATGGGACGGAAGCAATCTAGTGAAGTTTTCCAAGTTATGGCGTATACCTAAAATTTATTTCAATACTTTATCACTGACAAAATACGAATTATGTAGCATGTCCCTCTTAGTAGTATATCAACAATATTAAGCAAACAGGATTTTGCTTCTAGTTCTGGCGGGTACTCTTGTAATAAAATCAACAAGAAGTACAAGCAAACTGTAATCAAAGGGGGACATTAGTCGAATAATGGGTATTCTGAAAAAAATTCCACATGTTTTACATTCCAATTTTGTTATGGTAATTCCGAGTTTTAGCCGAATCATATTTCGGAACTCAATATTCGTTCAGGATAATATTCTAATGAAACTCCCACATGGTATGGAAATTCAACGTTTGTTTTGTTAGAGACGCTGGTGAATTATATTTTGATTCCATTTCTGAATACACCATTTTTCTCTTCTGATTCATTGACTCGAATAACATGTCGGTTGTTTTCGTTTCCCTTGGTTTTCAGCCCTCATGTTGTTTTTGTTCCTCCTGGGTTCAGAATTTTGACAGCAAGTCAATCTATTTATATTCTTGGGAATCAACCCTCCAATATTCGTTATTTTAAAATATGTTCGAGCTATTGAATGAGCTGTTCCATTTCCATAAGTCGATCAATAGTTTCCTTTTTCGCATTTGATGTCCTACACTGATTTTGATACTGTGTCATTTTCGATAATCCAAGTTGTATCCTTCTCTAAAATTTAGATTATTATTTTTGGACATTATTACATATTATATTAACGGATTACGAAGGACAACAAGAGAATATTACCAAAGTATCAACCATTGTATACAATTATATATCTTTTGGATAATCACTTCATCGGCCATTACATTCCGTTTCATGCTTTAATCAATTTTCCTTTCATTTTTTTCTCGTCTTTTCTGTGCTTAAGTATCAATATCTTTATATATATATTTTTTGTGTGTTATGTCACTGAACACCTCCTGAATAACGTGATCGATATTTAAGAAATTGTGTGTGTGTATTTGAGTGGGTCCCTGAATGGTTAAGATACGCAATCGAGCCAAGTAGGAAGCACCGGGAATCAGATTAAAGAATATTTTATATTCTATTTTATATTTATATTATTTTATTTTTTTAGTCGAAAATGGCGGTGTGTTGACCCAGTAATTACCAGTTTGAAATTACGAGTACTCTGTCTCCACTCAGATCTCATAGGCCTGAAGATGACACCTTTACATTATTAATCAATTTTATTCTCAGTCAGTATTACTCTAATTACGAAATGTAATTAAAAACTATAAATTGTGGGGTTCTTTAGCTGCAGTATTGAAGTGAGTATTTCACATAGTTATGAACTTGAAGAACTTATATTTTTGTGATCTGCAACTACATTATTATACTCACTATCACTTACACGAAAAATAAAGACTCTTCTGCCAAATGAGCCAAGTTCAAGCAAGAATAGACTTCTTGGCCTTCATCAGTGTTGATTTATCAAGAACGTCATAGGATGATAATGTATGAATTCTGTGGGTGTCTCTGCTCGATTAAATAACGTGGAAAATGAGTTCGCGCTTCGAATTTCAACGGAGGGTAAAATGCTGAGTTCCTTGTTTTCTCTCATAGGTGGCGTGCGCGTTTACACATCACCCAAAACTGCTATGAAAGGGTTAACATGGCTCAGTGTAGTTGAATGTTTCGAGAACTACAGTTACATTGGGCTCTGCAAATCAATGAGATCTCCTTTTTGTTGATTCGAGTAGTGAAAATTATGCATAAGTATATGTACAGATTTTATGAACCTATTCCGAGAGACCCTATTGGCAGAATGCTCAAACTTGTTGATCCAGACCTTATTGTTGATAATACTTACCCATTAAATGTGAGAGTGGACATATGGAGTGGAAAATAGTCTAGAAATAATTATTTTCTTGTTGAGAAAAACTCTCCTTTGTATTTAAGGAGACAAACCGCTGCCTTTCTCGTATTCGATACGGAAAGAACATTCAATTACGTTGGGAAGCTTTTTATCCTGAAAAAATACTCGTTACTATCCAACCTGTACATCCCTCGAGAATACTGTTACATAAACTTTATTCATCCTTCTGGGACGCTTCCTTACGAATTGATTAGAAAATAATTGTTCCTTCTTCAGTAGATTGTCCGAATACGAAAGAGGAATTGGTAATAATAGAACCGTTCGTTGTTGGCGCGCTTATTTACCCGAACTGAGTGCCTGTCAATTTGTCCGAATGTTTGTAATTTTCGAATTTTTGGGCGACAATTCTCTGATTATATTCGACTCAATGATGAAGAATCCGAGGTTAAACCCGTCTTGTAGTGTTCTGACTCTGGCTTCATCTCCCCCATTAAAACTTACCGAAAATATTCTATTATCCGGTAGAACGATCGAGTATGGTCAATATTAATCTTTGAAAATAAAAGTTCGACCGGAGGACCAATAATTCCGAAATCCATACTACCGTAACCGAAAGAGCCAAGGGGGATGAACTAAATCGAGATGGTGGTCTTCAAAGTGGTTATGTGCAGACCGATCCAGTTAGTAACTATCTTCGGCTCTATCGAAATTATCTCTTGCGGTTCACAAGTTCACCCTATAATCTGCCTTTCTGAAATTGTTTGATTAACCGAACCTTAGTTCAATTACTCTTCCTATCAGACGATGTAATAGTGTGTTTAATCCACCAATTGGCTTCCGTAATGAGAATAGTTCTAAGGCTACCTGTGAGTCATCCAGAATAATTCACCCACGTGGCTATCTATTCGTCCAAATGGCTGTTTTTACAAAATATTTGGCGGAGAATGGTCTAAAACGATTAGTTTCGACTCACTGATGAAGAATCTGAGGTCAAAATTGATTCTGTCCAGAAGGCTTATTCATTTATTCTTCGATAATTTTTCATTACGAGAGAACCATTGTCAGTTTCAGAGGATGTTGAAAAACAGTTACTTATGTGCATTTATATAGATATTTATTTTAAAATCATTTGTTGGTCGAAGAGAACAGAATATGGTATATTGGACGTATTTTTTTTGAATTGAAACATATTTTCAGATCCTTAAGTAAATTTGTTTGTTCTCTACTGAATGAAAGTCACATTTGCTTTCATTTCTATTGAAATGATAACTCCGAGGAAACGGTTATCGAACGAATTCGGGTTAATATTTTTATAAAATTACGTGAAACGTGAGTATTTACGTATAATATTAGATGTAAAAATTCCTAACAGTTCCTAACAGGAAAAGTTATAATTCGTCCCCTTAATGCCTATTCACACAAAAATTATCAATAACTTTATTTGCGGTGCTACGTTAACGGGAATCATTGGAACAAGAAAACGAAAACATAATTTTATTTTGAGAACCTGTTTTGGTTACAAACGGTACTTCACCAAATTGTTACTGACCACCCTTCACGGGTGATCCTGCTTTATACCTGCGCCTGCTCTGGCTTCTACCTCACGGGGAAAGTTATTCTCCCTGATTCCGATACCGGGAATTTTCTGTTGCTAGAAATAGTTGATGGTCCATGAATGTTATTGTTACAATATGCAGGTATATTTCCTCTGAGTCATGGGATGACAAACTCGGTTCGACTATGTGGAATCACTCTTGGCACGCTTGTTCACCTTGACCCAGCTCAATAGATAGAGTGAACTGGAGATATGGTCAGACGGAAGTGACCACCATGAACCTTTGGGTCAAAAATCAAAAGTGCTGTACTTAGACTATAGAAGAGAGATAACGAATAACAAATGTCCACCACATGACCACAGAACCTGGCTCTTTTTTCCTGTTGTGGCTTTCACAGCCGTGAGGTGCATATCCTACCATTATGTGTACCACAGTTTTATAACAAAACAGTCCCAAAACGTTCAGATAAACACAAGAAACACGCCTCCACCACATCGTTTGGTGTCCACCAGACTGTCAAAACATGTCAAAGTTTTGGTTTCAGATCGATAGCGTTGCGTAGTACTTCATGTGGTATTCCCTCTCTTCCTTAATAAAAGGTGCGGTACCTGCGCTGGCGTCGAATACGGTAAAAATCCTATACAGAATGCAACTAGCTCTACCAACTCGTACAAGTTCCTAATTGGGGTCTCCTTGGGGAAAAACTAGAAGAGTCAGTATAATCATAAACATGTCATGCCAATTCAGAATGACTCCACTATGGAAGAAGTAAAACATGGACAAGTAAGGACATGATTATGGTTATACAGACCTTCCTAAGTATTTCCCAAGGAAACCCGTCAGAAGATCCTAAGAGCTTGTGCGAGTTAGAAGAGTCAGTTTTGTTTCGTGCAGGCGTTGTTACCGTATCCTTACGCCAGCTTAGGCACAGCACTGGTAATTTTTGACCCAAGAGTGTAGACTGGCTACTACCGTCTAACTAGATCACCGGTTCGCTCTATCTACTGAGCTTGAACCCACATGGGTCGTCGTTGGGTGTGTATTGGGGTATGTGTTGAATAGCTCTTCTAGGAATGAGATATGTAGATCGTTCTATACTCCTATTCTCCACGGTTATGCATATTTTTACCCTTTTTTTCCAATTCTCATTCTTGTCTTCCGATGCACTTACCTGATATTTATCCCATGAAATCTGAAATATACTGACTGACAAAAAACTGCAATACCCAGAAGGAGCTGTTTACATTTTTTTTTTTTTTTTTTGGTAAAACATAGATAGTATTGCAAGGAGTAAATGATTGAAATTTGAAGAAAAAACGAAGGGTTAACAATTTGTTTAATAAATTTGTTAATAATGTGTGTGTCCACCGCGATTATCTATACACTCCCGAACACGTCTTGGCATTGATGCAATAAGATGGTCTATTTCTTCTTGGTGGATACTATCCCAAGCTACCTGTAGTTCATGTATCAGATAATAAGATGGTCTATTTCTTCTTGGTGGATACTATCCCAAGCTACCTGTAGTACATGTATCAGAGGCGCCAAAGTCCGTGGGTGCTGGGGTAAATTTCCAAACCTTCTACCTTCTACCTATCATGTCCCGAACATGCTCAATGGGCGAAAGATCGGGGGATCTGGGCGGCCATGACAAAAGATTCGCATGGGTCGCTTCAAAAAAGTTTAAACTACCACTGGCAACATGAGGTCGAGCATTATCTTGCGGAAATATAGGATTCTCGAGCCGGTTAAGGTAAGGGAGAACATATGCCTCCACTATTTCGTGAAGGTAACGCAGCGCTGTTATGTTACCTCGGATGAAGACCAAAGGTGACCTACTTGCATGAGCAATAGCACCCCATACCATAACGCCTATTGCCCGGTGTACATGACGCTCAATATCAAACTGAGGTTCACGTCTTTCTCCCCGACGTCGTCTAACCCTTCTTCGACCTTCATGTGCACCCAAGGAGAATTGAGATTGGTCAGAAAAGAAGACCTGATGCCATTCCACATTCCAATGTTGACGTTCTCTGCACCGCTGTAATCGTTGCCGGCGATGCTCAACCGTTAGAGGTAACACAAGATGAGGTCGATAATGCTGCAGTCCAAAAGACCTTATCCGGCGGTAAACCGTTCGGACAGTTACAGGATGGAGTTGTTCTCCTAACCACTCATCAGCCAAAGATCGAGTTGTCACAAATCGGTCTCTAATAGCCGTAAGTCTTAGACGTCGATCTTGAACTTCATTTGTGCACCTTGGACCTTCTTCGATTTTGGGCTTTATCAAACCACGCTTGACTTCTCATAACAGTAGTTGGACTCCTGTTCGTACGATTAGCGATTTCTCGAAATGACAACCCCGCCTCCCGTAGACCAATAATTCGACCTTTTTCAAATTCATTTAGCTGGTGATAAATTCTGCGTACACGTGGTCTAGGCATTTTAACAAACAACTAAACATCGTCTTTGGATCTCCTCGAACAGCAGGTTTGTTGTAAAATTTAAAGAATTTGCAAAAAACGACTACAATATGTAAGCAACAAAAAATGTTTACGTGAAAAAACCTTCACGGTTTTTTTCCAAATTTTAATCCTTTACTCCTCGCTGTACTATCTATGTTCTACCAAAAAATATTTAAAATTTAAACAGCTCCTTTTGGGTGATGCAGTTTCTTTGTCAGTTAGTATAATATGAGGAGCACATCAATAAATCTTAAATTGGTAACAGCCCCCTTTGTTGCTTCATCAGATTCACTGGAAATAGCTCGGTAAGACGCTGCAAATCCTTCGTAGACTTAAATTACAGTCTAACCACCTGTTATCGCTTTCATTCATATAGGAGTTCTATTATTAAATCCTGCCCCGTACTTAAAATTAAACCAATCATATCCAAGTTAGAAATAACTACTGTGATTCTCAGATCTGGACAGATATTTCCGCATTTTCCAATTATTATAAACTACGGTTCTAGACTGTAAACTATCATTATTTGAACGGTGGCCAATCTTATAAAGCTCATGCATCCGAATGTCTAGCTCTAGGATTTAATAGAGCCAACTTGCCAGATTCTTGCAGTATCATATTATTCAAGACGTCTCCAACATTCTAAATACTTATTTTAGTTCGTCGCGTGTTCAGCCTTGTCGTGCGATGTGTTTGTTGTGTGTCAACGCGAATTTAGTAGGCTCTGGATATTAGTTGGATGTATACCACTTGGACTTGATCTATATATGTCAAGTGAGTTAACGTTGATTTGATTGGTCATATCATTGAAAGGCATCTGATTGAATGGGGGTATAAGAGAGACATATTGTTTGATGCAGTCAGACTGTCAGACAACAAGTGAGGTAAATCACACAGCGTTGTATTGATTCAGTCCGATCGGAAAGCAATTCTCTCTATCGTGTTTGATACAATTAAATGTTGTTTTCACCTGAATGTCTTCATATTCTCATCAGAGCCGTATCTAGGTGCCATTGCGCCTGTGGTAATATATTAGGCGGAGCCTCCCATTTGCGTAGATTTAGGCTTGTTTCACATGCATACACTCTAAAAAAAATCTCAGTGTGAATGTTGATTTCATACTATCAAGAATATTGTCGATGCAGTTTACCACTAGAATGTCACATTCCTATCAATATTTTCGTTATTATGATCATATTGTGTTCAGTAGTGTAATTTATGACAGAAAATATCACAAACAGATCCAGTATCAAGAATTAATAAAATTTATTTGAAATTTCACAGTTCCCATCAAGTTTTAATACCAATTCTTCATACAAAAGTCAGATAGGTGATATCTTGGGTGAAAATGAGCACTGCATGGTGAAATGTGAAAGAACGATTTCAGAGATTTAATCCGATTACCAAACTTTACACTCAGTTATCAACCTTATGTATATCCAAGTATAACTTTTGAAACATGTGAAATCATCGAAAGTACCAACAAGTGCTTTTCGACCAACAAACTATCCAAATTCGCACCAGGAATATCAAAAGAACATTATACTTTATTTCGTCAACTTATTCATTGTAACATAGTTGCCAAGTATTCTTTCTCGAAAGACAGATATCCCTGCGGAGTCTTTTAAATATAATGAAATCGCCGATAGTTGTGAAGAATTAATAATTACAAGATGACAGGAAGAATCGTGCCCTTCCATGGGGAATTCTCACAAACAATATTGATGTTATTTCGGAACACTCGAATCAATATTGGAAATATCAATGTATCCCTTTCTTGACTATGAGAATCAATTCCTCCGCGCTCTCAATGATTCACAAATTTATTTCCTGCTATTTAATGATATATTTAGTCATGAAAAATAAACATATGGATTGTTGTGGTAAGTATTTCATGAATAGTATGATAGAAAATGACTTCAAAGTGAGTATGATATAATTTTACATTGCAGGTTTGAACAAATCGCTACTCATTGCACCATTCAATAAAAAAATCGTCTCAAGTACACAAAATTGGAAACATCCAATTTTGAAAAATGGATATTTGCGAAACCAAAGGATAGTTTTTAAAATATCAGAATATAATTATATCCGGCAACAATGTGCAGGGATTGGTTATGTCGCATCGAAATACTTCTAACTCTAACACACACGTACATTTCATGGGAGACTACAATGCTGTGTGTTGTATCGGGTTGATTTTATTATTTGTGCCTTGGAGACGATAAGTTGGTTCATGATGCATTATGAAGTGAGAATTTGGAAAAACGAAGTGCATCAAGAAGATTCGTTATGACTTATGAGAAAAATGAGAAATTTGTTTTGGCGTCGTAGGAAGTTTGGAAATAATACTGATTGCAAGTGAGTACATAAGAATGTTCAATTTAATTTTTTTGGGTACCTACGTAATTGGGTATCCTATCAATTTTTCCCGAAAATTTTGATGAGATATTTGTGTTGGTTGGTCGATTGGATTTACAAATACGTCCATCGCCGACTTTGAAATTTTACATTTGTCAGTGAAAAATATTTCATTCAATTATCTTTATTTGAAAAGTGCAATTATCTGAATTAGATGAAATTTCATATGTATTATTAATGTTAGTACAGTTTCTATATTGAAATTTATTTTCGTAATGTTCTTCAAACAAATGGGGCTTATTCATCTAACCTTTTGTGAACTATCAATAGGATTTATTAAGAAGCACTTTCAGGTGAGTGTTTTTTGTAGTAGGTAGTCTAAGGGAACATATTTTTTTCAGAATATTGCGTATCTTAATTGTATATCACACTGTCGCAAAAACCTATTCTCCTGGATATTTTATTTCAGATAAGAGTGAATTCTTGATATCTATATCGAATAAAACCAACGTTGATAGTCAATTATCGGTCCTGAGAACGTTGAAAAGTTACAACTTTCAATTATATAAAGACCTGCCAGCTTCACATTATTTTGTAGGCACAAATTCGAATTGTATGATTAATATATAAATGTTTTAATTTCAGCAACCCTCACCATCACAGGAAAAAATTGGCAAAATTGGAAAAAACTGCCAGCGCGTTATCATTGACACCTGATCTGGAAGAATTTTGTGTCGTGTTGGACCAGGAAGTGCTGCCTCAAAAGTTCGATTGGTTTGTCGACAGTTTTGATTATCTCTTCAAGCTTCAGTAATCACTAAATATTTCTATAAAAATTTATTGTTTATTGTATTTTCACAAATTATATATAAAAAATTAAACTGTCGATTAAATAATCTTTGAAATAATAAATTCGTATGTACTAAAAAGTTTTTTTCAATACCTATACCCTTTTCATAGCCTTTCGGTGATTTATATGATATTGAGTTTCAAATTATAAAACGAACAATATCGTATAAAACACCGAAAATGGTGTAAATTTCAACTAAATAATACCTACACCCCGAGGGTTTAAAACGCATCTGATTCGGTGTTAAATAACACTGAACAAGATATTGCACACGCACTAGGTCAGTACAAATTCACACTGAACTAAAGTTAAATCACACTAAACCAGTGCTAAAATGCACTACGGTACTTGTGCAAATTCACACCGAACTAGTGCTAAACCCCATTGATCTAGTGCTACCTCACACTCATCCGAATGATAAATCTCAATCGGTCTGGTGTGAAAGCTGATTACTTATTATGGCAGAAAATACACCTGAAAGTCGGTGTTATTTCGGATGGTGCGAAATAACACTGAAAAGATCAGGACCTCTAAGGAAATCAGGCCGGTGTTAGCGGGTGTTGGCCGGTGTTGTAAAATTTCTTAGAGTGTACGGTTCCATTCGGTTCAGTTCGTTTTCGGTTTCAGCCGAAAACGAATGACGCCCTTTCACACATATTCGGTTCATATTAGGTTTTATGTTATCTTCTGTAACACAGACTCAATCACAATTCTTTCGCGACGTCAGATTCATCAAAATTATTCAAAATTAGTACACAAACATCTTTTCATGCTTCCTGCGTCTTTAATTAATGTATCTTTATATTTTACGGAAGTTTTGTCCCACAGCACTGGTTTAGATTTACAGCAGAAGTCAGTAGATCCACATTAGGTAAACCATAATTTTCTCATGAATACTGAGATAGCAACAATATCAGGATCATGTATTTATGTTTATATTTCTATATTTGAACAATTTGGGAAATATTGAAAGATATCTGCTCCATGTGAGGTTAAAACCACAGAAAACATTATGTAAATATTTATTACTTTAAGGTTAAAACCGAAACTAAACCGTGTTTGTGTGAACGCTCCGGTTGCTCTGTTTTCCCTACGCACGAATCCAAACCTGATTATTATTATTATTATTATTATTATTACAAGGTAAGAAGAGAGGAGGCTAAAGCCTATAAACTCTCAAACAAAAATATAACATCTTAACATCCAATGTACATTATAATCACAGTCCAAAAAAGAAAACAAAAAAACCACTAGTTTAGTGCGTCAAGCTGGTTCTTGAAGGAATTCACACTCGGAGCACAAACAACATTGCTTGGTAAAGAGTTCCACCTGTCGAAAATCCTATTGCTGAGGAAGTGTTGTCTCTGAGATGTCCGATAATTTTCATGATACAACTTGAGCCGATGGCCTCGGAGGTTGTTAGTGTTAAGTGTGAAAAGATGTTGAAGATCACAAACAAACAAACGGTGTAACGCCCTGTAAACCACGATAAGGTCGCCACGCTCATGGCGCTGAGAAAAAGGTTGGAAAAGCCGCAACCTGTCATCATAACTGGGACGAACAGCACCATAAGGAATACGCGTCGCGTAACGCTGAACTCGCTTGAGTCGATCACGATCACCAGCTAGCGTTGGCGCCCAAGCAGGACCGGCGAACTCCATGATAGGTCGCACATAAGCGGTAGAAAGCGTCTTCGCCGTCGCTACCGAGCACCGCGGAAAAGCCCTGCTGATCAAGTACGTCATCTTACGAGCCCTCGCCACGACACCATCTATATGAGCCGACCAAGATAAATCCGATGTTACAATCACTCCGAGGTCACTATGCTGATCCACTGACTGAAGTAAGGCACCATCCACAAAATAGCTTCGCCGCGGATTGTTCTCGCCCAAATGGAGTACCTTGCAATTCCCGACATTCAGCGGAAGGAGCCAATCAAGACACCACTCTAACACACGGTCCAGGTCATCCTGAACTGTAGAAGAAGCTGCCTCACCAAATATTTTGAAGTCATCAGCGTAAGCGGACTACTCGGACGATACCATCCGCGGAAGATCAGCAACGTAGACAAGAAAGAGCAGCGGCCCAAGACGGAACCCTGTGGCACGCCACTAATAACTTGCCTAGGGCTAGATAGAGATGTTCCAACTCTCACCGAAAACTCACGGCCACTCAGGAATGACTCTATCCACTGGAGCAACTCTCCTCGGATGCCGAAATGGTCGAGTTTCTTGAGAAGTCTCTTTATGGGTACGCGATCAAATGCTTTAGAGAAATCTAAATAGTCAATATCTACCGGGGAATTAGACTCAAGGGACTTAGTCCATGAATTCAAAGACTGAAGCAAGCACGACATTACTGAGCGACCAGGAACAAAACCTTGATGATGACCCTGACATGACCCTAGACATGACCGTGATAGAAACCTATTCGTGTGGAGGTAGTATTCGGTGCTGTACGGTTTCTATTCGGTTCCGAATCTGAACCGAAGCACCGTTTCATACTTGTCGCCAGCGACCGAATAGAAACCGAAAAGGAACCGAACCGAATAGAACCGTATGCATGTGAAACAAGCCTTATTATCATCCATTATATTTTCTTATAGTATTTTTGGCGCTCTTGTTGCTCGGAACAGAACGCATACCAATTTCCCAAATATATGTAATTTTCGAATTTTGGTCTCAAACGTCCGTGGTCAAAATCGATTCTGGCCGGCCGTCCGTCCGTTAACACGATACCTCTCGAACGGAATGAACTAGACAATTGAAATTTTTCATAGTAGGTTTGGGAGATATATATCTCGGTTAAGTTTGTTAGTTGGCAAAATCGGCCATGTGTTTAGAAATAACGAAAAAAAAATATTTTATTAGGTTACAAATTTCAAAGTCAATTATTTTTAAGATATAGTTTCATGATTAGAATCCATTGATATCAATATCAACTCTAACAAACTAATACTTTCGTATAGTTCGCACATCTTTTATATTCATTCATCATTATGGAAAAATGTACATCGATATAGTGATGAGTATGAGCAAGAGAAGAACGAAATATTCGTTGAAATATGTATATTCCTATTATCCCAAACGATATCGAAAATTTACGAAAAAAATTTCGAAGGCTTGTCAGACCTGTGGGAGTGACCAAGTAATTATTCGTTTTCATGCAATGTAATTGGCTTAGGCTGTAGATTGGTGTACTTAAATAAATAAATAAATAAATAAATAAATAACATTAATATTTAATTGAACATTCCCAATGCTCTGATCTCCTCTAGGATTTCTATTCAATGATAATTCTGCATAGATGAGTAGATTATTTATTTTCTTGTTGATATATAGGAAATATATTCTCCAATCATCCATTTTTCCCTACTTCCAGTCGTTTCCTAGTTGTAGACTCGCAAATTCATAAATCTATGAGAAATTCGCTTGAATAAAACAAATAAAGTTCATCTTAGATCATTATAGAAAACATCAATTAAGAAAACTAAATTAATCTTCATCATTTCTCGTAAAACATACTGTTTTCAAGATATTAATCATTGTATATAATAACCTATGATACAAATTCCAGTGATTTACTGCTTTCATGAATCCCGCCCTGAGCTAGAATCACAGATAATCGTTGTAGAATCCTGGAATAAATGCATAGACAATCATTATCCAAACAAGTTGAATTTCAGGTTAGTTATCTCTAGGAGAATAAATGAATAGGCTTGCCATGACCTGTATTAATCTATTAATGTTTCCCTATTTATCCCCAATAGTGAATAAAAAAAAATTCTTATTACTACGGAACTATGTAAACATAAGCAAACGTCCGCTTCGAGATAGAAATACTAGATAAAATAGAATATAACCTAATATCCTTATAATTATGACATTTCTGTGCTTGCCTCTGCATAAGAATATTCTTATACTGTGCATCAGTTAAGTTACAGTAAATTGGAGGTTGTCAGATTATTTTCCTGTTCGTTTAGAAGTTCTCCTGCAGGGCTATTGAGGTACGTTTATTCCTTTTTCAAACGAACTATCATAAAATGACGGACTACTTTTTGTACATTAAAATTTCAACACTTGATTCTTGATTTCTGTACAAGAAAATAGCATAACTGCATCTTCCAACCAGTTTGTATACGTAAAATATTTCCATAGTAACAACAGATGAAAAATTTTCTTCAACAGTCTCCAGGTCTTTGGAATTATTGAATTCACATAATATCTTCTCAAATTCATTATTTTTCCCAAGAAAATTCACATTGTGAAAAATACGTACTTCTATGTAGGTGGGACAACGTTGCGTAGTTATCTGACAGGAAAATGAGCAACCTAATATTTTCAAAATATACACAGTGAATGTGTCAAAATTTCATGGCCAACTGGGAAACTTTATAAAAGTGAATGGAGTATACCTACCAACATTCTTTATACGAGATTCGCTCTTGGCCGACATTTGTTAATGTGAATTTCGACAATGCTTATTTATATCAGAGATAAAAATATATGCAATTCAGATATTTGTCACGATTCTATAAGTATCGTTAAATTAATTACTTCGCCAGAAGACCTGGCAAGACTTTCGGAGAAATGTCAAACGAAAAAAAAATCACTTTCATGTAAAATGGAATATTCAGTTAGTTTCAGATGAATGCATGGGTATTCTGAAATACAATGAAGTCGAATTATTGAAAATCATATGAAACCTTCCTATCTGAACCCATTGGAACATAACATTATTTATATCGCATTTATGGGATTAAAAGATTCTCAAGCAATATTTTACAGTCAGAATATCCGATCTGACTTATATCCGTATAACAATCGTACAAAGAAATATTACCTACAAATCTATCGAGATGACTCAACATCAGAATAATCCTATAATTTATCATTCATGTTATATCTCGGATGTGGTTGGTCCATTTGAAAAATGCCTTTATTGGGAAATCTGAAAGGTTTCTACGAAGGTCCAATGATGGATAACACAGGGACTATTTAAATTCATTTAGGGAACGTATTGATCAGGTATATTTTCCTACTGTAAATAAACTGATATTTTCGATCACTCCATCAAATAAATATTTGCAATTTTTTCCTCAATGAAATTTTATATTTCATTAATTGAAGGAATGTTTCATATCGCTGGTGATTATTTCATTCACTTGTATTCGCCCTGTATAAGGGTACCTACAATAAATTAATTTCCAGTTTCAGAATCATTGATTTTCAATGCATTTGTTTTTGATTCATCTGAAGAAATACAACGTGCATAAATATTTTCTGAATTATAAATATAAAACTATAAGGTTGATTAGTTTCAGGCTCAATTAGGCGAATACATTAGTTTATACGAGTCAAAAGTTTAAGGGAATAAGTTCTTTCCTATTATTGCTTCATGTGAGTGTTCATTCTTTTCAAGCATTCCATGATTTTTCAATTATTTATTGGAACGAAGCTCGCTGCGAGTTAATTGATAGTAATGATCACGTTACTCTAGTCGATGCTCCGCTTGATAGCTAGAAAATAGATTTCTGCATATACAGGGTGTCCCAAAAATACCACGCGAAAGTGACACTGGAGATAGATTGGCATTAGGTCTATCAGATAGCATCAACATGACCTCAGTAAAAGTCCGCTGGTTTTCGAGATATCACCACTTTTGCGTATTTTTTAAAAATCTCCAGTTTTCGGTCTTTTATCGCCTAGCATTGCTAGAAATTACTTCAAACTCATGTTTTTTTTTACCTAGGCTATCCTGAATAGTTGCTTTAAACAATGAAGTAATAACTTCACCGACACTAGAACAAAATCCTTCAAAAAATGTCTAACTTGTTGTATTTTATGCCGAAGTTAAAACGTTAACTTAAGTTTGACTGACTGCT
Source organism: Halyzia sedecimguttata (assembly GCA_937662695.2). Classification (NCBI taxonomy): domain Eukaryota; kingdom Metazoa; phylum Arthropoda; class Insecta; order Coleoptera; family Coccinellidae; genus Halyzia; species Halyzia sedecimguttata. The sequence continues at coordinate 17,373,936 of OW569417.2, read as the reverse complement.
GTGAAAAAAAATTATATCAGACTGAATTGACAAATAATCGCATAAACTGGTCCATTTCATGCCCTTTTCAAAATGATACAACACTACCAATTTTTTTTAATCAGAACCAGAATTGCTACTTATTGAAAAAAACCAAAACCCTCATCGGCTATCTCGCTCCCACATTCATTGTTTTTCAACATGGAAACCGGTCCGACTTTCACAGACTAGGGGTCTTCGAATAGTCTAGACCAGGGGTCACCAAATGGCGGACCGCGGTCCGGATGCGGATCGCGAACCTTTTTTTGCGGACCATTTTTCCAGAAAACATGTATTCTTGATTAAAAAAATTAAGATAACTTTTCGTTTTATTTACTAATTATAGATATTGGATTTAGATTAACTGCTAGTCAAATTCTTATGCCATCATAATGCTATCAACGACCCGCGACAGATATACAGATTTTGTGAACGGACCTCCAATGAAACTAATTGGTGACCCCTGGGTTAGATACTAGAGAAAACTTTTTGGCGTTTGACGGATTTACTCATCCTAATATTTTCCGAACGGATAGAGATACAGAGGAAATAGATACATAAATCTAAACGTCGTCCACCGACCAATCATCGGTGAAAATTTGGATATCGAGATGTGAAAATCATAGATTTCGGAGGGGAAAGATGAATTTTCCTTCGATTCCGGGTCGAAAATATGCCGACCCAAAAAATTTTTTTCATGGTATATCGATACGGAGCTCGTGTCTAGTTAAATAGAGGTCGCTGATCACGAATATGCAATTAGTTTTTCCCTAAGTAGCGTACTTTGGGAAAATTTTCACTTAGAGTGAAAAAATGGACGAAAATAGGTCAATTTTGGAAGTTCACACCGCCCAAAAAAATCGGAGTAAGGTGTTGTTGATATTTGCCCTCGTATATGGATCCTTTATCTACTGAATAATCCAAACAGAAAATGTCCAGGCCGTACTATTCGGAAATTATAATTTTTTTCCCAAGGTTCTGTTTTTCGGAAAATTCATTTCGCGGTATTTCCGCGGAAAATTCTCTAATGAAAAATCCGATCATATATTCGTAATCTACGGTCCCGAATTAGTAAATGACGTAATTTGCATCGAAATCGGAGACCGGTCGAATTTTGGCAATTTTTATATACATTAGCCTTAAAAAAATCCCATTTTTCGAGAAAAATTTTTTGACGCAAAACTATGAAATGGGTATTTATTCTTATAGATTCGGGGCCGTAGATTCCGAATCTACCATCAGATATTTATTACAAAAATTTTCCGAGGAAATATCGCGGAAAGAATTTTCCGAAAAATAGACCCTCGGGAAAAAAAATCATAATTTCCGTAGTGTACGACTTGGACATTTATTGTTTGGATGATGCAATAGATAAAGGATCCAAATATAACGTAAAAAATCAGCAACACCCTACTCCGATTTTTTTGGGCGGTGGAAAGTTCCAAAATTGACCTATTTTCGTCAATTTTTTCACTTTAAGTGAAAATTTTCCCAAAGTACGCCACTATGTTTTTCACATCTCGATATCCAAATTTTCCCTGATGATTGGTCGGTGGACGACGTTTAGATTTATGTATCTATTTTTTCTGTATCTCTATCCGTTCGGAAAATATTAGGTAATGAGCGAATCCGTCAAACGCCAAAAAGTTTTCTCTAGTATCCAACACATACAAAAATCTACAATTTTCCGATTAGGTCGACGCGGCTTTGGTTATTCTCTAAATCGGGTACGCAGATCACGAATCTGTAATTAGATTTCCCGTATCTCGATTAGTTTCGGAGCAATGACGAAGAAAGTCGCAATTTCTGGCTCTACCTCCGGAAAATGGACTAATCAGTCGGATTTTTCGGCATATTACCAAAATTAATCGAGATACGGAAAAACTAATTACAGATTCGGAATCTACGCCCTCGATTTAGAGAATAGCCAAAGCCGTGGCGATCTAATCGGAAAATTCTAGATTTTTGTATGGGTTAGAATCTAGACAAAGGACTCACAGCTCTGGCAATGTGTTAGTTGTTGTATGCATTTTATCAATATTTCACAGGAAATAGGTCATAAATACTTCTACAAGGGTTGAAGTATTACAAGATATTTTACTTGCAATTATCTTTCCGTGGAAAATATTAATTTCAAGGGTGAGACCACCCATGCAAAATAAACCAGTTAACCCAAAACATTTAAGTTTTACAAGCGAGCTGCTTTGTTTAGAAATACAAATGAGCGCTTTCCAACATGTGGAGTCATGGGACGCAACAGTGGTGATATCTCGAAAACCAGCGGACTTTTACTGAGGTCATGTTGATGCTATCTGATAGACCTAATGCCAATCTATCTCCAGTGTCACTTTCGCGTGGTATTTTTGGGACACCCTGTATAATTTATAGTTCACCATTTGAGTTCTTATTTTCAATAAATTAAAATGTTTCCTAATAAAGCACTGAATCGGGTACGTGAATACATTTCTAGGAAGTTTTCGCAAATATCTTCTCCCTTTTTTGGCGCTCTTGTTCTTCGGAACAGAGTGTTTATCAATTTGCCCAAATATCTGTAATTTTCGATTTTTTCGCTGAAAATGGTCTTAAACGATTTGGTTTGACACATTGATAAGGAATCCGTGGTCGAAATCGATTCTGTCCGGCCAGCCGGCCGGCCGTTAACACGATAACTCTCGAACGGAATGAGCTAGACAGTTGAAATTTTCAGAGTAGGTTTGAGGGATAAATATCTCGGTTAAGTTCGTTATTGGGCAAATCGGTTTGATAGTTTAGGAGTAACGAAAAGAAATAATTTTTTTTACATTACAACTTTTGAATTCAATTTTTTTTGAGATGCAGTATCATCATGAGAATCTACTGCTATCATTTTCAACTCTAACAAGCTGATACTTCCGGAGATATAATGTTTCAAAGTTTCAATAATACATCGTAAGTTCTATGTATTCACAGAATGTGAACACAGAATCTGTCTGTGTTCACTATTCATAAAAGTTATCTTTTCTAGCTATTAAAGATTGTCAATACTTTGTTTTAAAATATTTTCGCAAGTATTTGATTCTTGAACTTGTGAATATATATAAGACGTTTTGATGTAGTTTATGGAGCTCTAGGAAAGAAGAACATAATGGAATCATCAAAAGAAATTACTGTTCGTTGACCACTGAGGTTAATGTTACCCTTTACTTCCTTAAGTAGTTAAACATGTTCCTATACACAGTATTTTCTTAATATTGCTAGCAAAAAAATACTGAAATATGGATCTACATTTGTGTATCAAACATTTTTTCTTGAGTTAAGGTTCATAATAGAGCAAAGAATGTGTTAGTGGTATGAACTATTGAATTTTAAATTATGAAAAGAGGATAGTATTTTATTAATATATTTTGAACTATTTAAATAATTTGTTCGTAATCCACTACCTACTGAAATATCAGGAATAAATCATTTTTTTTAAACGACACTTTTTTTAAATTTAACTTCTTTCATGATGCAGTTCTACCATAGGAATCCATTGATATAATTCCCAACTCTGAGAAATCAATACTTTCGGAGATATCATTTGACTGTTTGAACAAGAGCGCCAAAAAGCTCCTGTCCGCAGGGCTTGACCAAATTTTTTTACAATCGTAAAAAAAAGTGTTCGACATTACTTAAAGTATTAGTTTGTAAGATGTGCCCTGGGAAAGAGGCTACTTTGACTCCGACTCTATTTGCACTGTGAAATTAACGCTAAGTAAATCGAGTGTTTAAGATATCCCGTGCGTGATACAGAGAATAAAATTTGAACGTCATACATATAAGTCTTAAATCGTAAAATACGCAAAAGTATTTTGAAAATAATTTATCCAGTATCAAAAGTGGTAAAGCTGTATGGACCGGGGGTTTGGCGCTGTAGTCAAACTACTAGTGAGTATAATAGTATAATAATAAAATAAAATGAATAAATAGAGAAATTATTCAAACTTTGACAAATCACATCTCCGAATGCATGGGTTTCTCAGAGTTAGGAATTATATCAATGGATTTTTATAACAAAACTAAAGTACATGATGCCTGGTGCGACACTGAACCCAATCGGGACTTCTCAGGACCTATCGATAAGAAATCTTGGATCAAGACTCAAGATCTGCCAGCGAAACATATTTTAATACACTTTTATGTGTTTATATCATGTGCAGCCATACGATAAATAAATGAATAAATATAATAAAACTGCATCATAAAAAATTAAATTCAAAACTTAGGTCGATAACTCACCTCATATGTTGGATTGACACACATCAGCAACTTATAGTTAGAGCAATATATGAAATCATAAAACTACGATTAATTATTGAAATTCTGAAAAATCATATCTCCGGTAGTATTAGTTTGTTAGAGTTGAGAATGATATAAATGGATTCTTAGCGATCTTCATGATAACCTGCTCCTGAAAAAAAATTAATTTGATATTTGTTAAGTAAACAAAAATTGTTTTTCGTTACTCAGAAACCAGCAGGCCCAATAATGAACTTGACCCAGATATTTATCTCCCAAACCTAATCTGAAAATTTCAACTGTCTAGCTTATTCCGTTCGAGAGTTATCGTGTTAACGGACGGACGGCCGAACAGAATCGATTTAGACCACGGATTCTTGATCAGTGAGTCGAACAAAAACGTTTGAGACCATTTTCAGCCAAAAAATCTTAAATTAAAGACATTTCGACAAATTTATAAGCACTCAGTTCCGAGGGACAAGAGCGCCAAAAACGAATACTAAAACACTAATATTAGTTAATAATCGATCTCAAAGATACACCAAAATTAACGTAAACTCTTTATAAAATCGTTTACCTGCCCCCTTAACTGTCATTTCCTTTGTGAACCATAGAGTGCTGACAGAGCTCTATTTGATTGGATATTATTTTCTCAATGCTCTTCGCGCAGCAAGGGAACACTACAACTCGATAAAATAGGTAGTTCCTACGTTATTCATCGCTATAAATGTTCCTCATGAAATCCTCGAAATCGTAAATTAGATAGAGAATATCCAACGACCCTTTCAGATATAACGTTTTCAGATCTGAAGTTTGGATATTTCCCAATAAGGCCATAAACTTGAAGTTGCCCTGGAAACAGAGTGGACGCTCCTCTGTGCATCGCGACCCAATGGTGTTTTATTCTCGAGTCGCGTTGAGGTAATAGATATGTCTTTTCAGGACTGTTCTGTGTATATCTCCTTCAGGATACCTGGGAATAGCGAAAATTGGATTTTCGTCCCTATCCAGGAATAACGTACTTGGGGGTTGCCAGGATGTCATAATGAAAGGTCTCGTGTGAATCAAAGGAAAGTGGGATAGGAAAAACTACGATTACTTAGACCTTTGTCCTCGGAAGTTCGCGCAGGAGTTAGGGAAATGACAAATTTCGAACTCTGTTCTCCAGGTTCAGATTTATATCACCAGTGGTCGATTGGCGGCGAAGTGTTTTTCTGCTGTGTTTTTCCAATGCGACCAATAATAATAAGTTTTCCAGGAATATTATCTTCTTGTCGAGGATTTGGTATATGTGTTGAGGTGACTGTGATCAGGATTAGTTTTTATTCGTTTTTGTTTGTGCCGCTCCATAATGGAAAGGAGAAAGAAGTTTTCATTCGCATTCAACATTCGAAATTTTCAGGCATTTGTATTTTATTCCATAACTTGTATTCAACATACCAATGTTACTCGACCTATAATTAATGTGATCCCTTATGCTCGCGGCCTTTCAGAAAAAATCAGGATTTTAAGACTCAAAATGATGTAAGGTCTCTATTAGCTAAGACAAAACCGATAAACGAAAAAGAAAAATCCAAAAACTGCGCATACAGTAATTATTGTATTTGAGGTAAATCCTTTACCGGAAAAACATTGAAACCACTAGAGGTAAGAATATCGGAACATAAAATCAACTTGAGGAATAGAGACATACAAAAATCAAAAATAGCAGAACATGAAGGAACAATCAATGGAGATCACATGATAGATTGGAGTAATACAAAGATTCTGATGACAGAGACTGATGGCCTGAAAAGGAAACTTAAGAAATCGACTCGTATTTCGTTGAACAGAGAACAAAGACTTTCCGTGTTACAAATTTCAACAACAAATGATTCTGAGGATTTTCGCTTAGTGTCTGATGAAGGAGTCTGATTTAGGCTCTTAAACGTTATAGAAAAGAAACGTTGTTTAATCGTTGTGTTCTTTTTGTGTTTATATGGCAAAATTGTTCTATATATTACCTAAAATTTTGAAGCCTCAGATCTCAGTATAATATTGTGACTAAGGACTGTTGTTTAATCATGAACATCAGAATGGATGGAATGTGGGTTGCCTAACTCGGGTTTAATTGGGCGGTGTTCGTCCCGATGAAGAGCGGCGCCCTGCGGCCCCAGAAAGGGACTAACGAATTTCGATAGTCTGTAAATATATAAAAATATAATCTCAACTCGAAAACACGTTTTTAAAAAAATTGGGGAAGAACTTATAAAATGAACGTTTTATTCAAAAGACTATACAATGTTACATCTATCGAATCTATCTACTAACTCCGTGCAACAATGTGTCACATCCTTACTTATAAACTAATTAAGCATACTCAGCAGTTGACGGTCAGTGTCGCCGTCCTTATGGAATGCACAGGGTTGGCTTACATATTATCTCCACCCTTTATTGAACTGAGTTCACTCTTAATGTTTGAACTCTGTTTATCAACTATCTTTTGAAATTTTAAAATGAAGATCTTATACATTACAAGGAAAATTATAATCAAACTTATTAGTAAGAAAATAAAATAAAGGGTTGAAATATGGTTGGGGTGCAATTTCCATTTATACAATTTCAGTTCAGATGAATTTGTAATATTTAAATGATCTAAAGTTAAATCTTGAATTTGAGAAATATTCAATTCATTGAGTTGAAATTCATGATATAAATTATCAATTTTGGGTGATTGAAACGTTTTGAATCCATTGGATATAATACAATTACTTTCAATCAAGAAAATTTTTTCGGGCTCATGTTCATATTTCAAATGTCCTGAACAGTTTTCTTTCAATAATTCATTGAATAGGGATAAATTTTGTCCATTGGGTGGGATTTGTAAGTCTTTAATAATAGGGGCACTTTTCCTAGTACAATTTTCACGTTTCTCTCGCACAAATGCACTAAAACACAAAGGGGGCTTCACTAGTTTATCTTGTGGGCACAGCATCCATTCTTCTACTTTTTGGCAGTCTTCATACAGGGACCATATGATTTCTTCCTGTTGTATTAGTAGATACTTTGGTTGATCTATCGGGAGGATATTTAGGAAAGGGACAAATTTCAGTTCATAAGTATCATAGGGAATAGGATTGACCAAAGGTACTCTTATAGCAAATATAATCTGTGATTTCTCAATTTTTACTGATGTGAAACAGACTGAATAAAAATCTTTCAAGTAGACTAAATGTTTCAGTAAGTCATTATTTTGAATATAGTTCCTAAAATAATTCAAAGGTAAAATAGACTCGTGTAGTAAATGCAGTCTAGCAAAACTAACGGCTGAATTTATTTCTGAGATAATTCTGGATATTTTAATTTGTTCAAACTGCAAAAGTATAATTTTGTCAAGAATGTGCTGAAATTTCATGAATTTATTGATTTGATTTATCATGATATTGGTTTGATTTTGAAATCTATCAGATATTTCATCTATTATACTTATAATTTTTCCTTGATTTACCTCTATGTTACCTACATCATTCTGTAATATTCGAAAATATTCCTGATAAAGAGTTTCGTCTTCATCGTCTAAAGTGCCGAAGAGAAATTTGGAAATTCTTCCTCCTACATTAACAAGGCCTCTTTTACTCCTAGATGGAATTAATTCATGTAAAGTTTGTTTATTTGAAACATGTTGGTTTACTGTCAACTCGAACAAATATTGCGTCGCAGTATCTCTAGTTTTATTTTCCTTACCTAAATCGTTTAGAATTTCTTCGTGTTTGGTCAGGATGGATTCAATTTGAGAAAGGTTGTAGTGATACATGAGAACATGATCTTTTTCTATAATGAACGTCTTAGGACCACTAAATGAGATAATGTTATTTCTTATTTCTTTCGATTTCAGACAAAATGGGGATTTAAGTAAAAATAGGATGATTGATATTTGGAAGAGTAACATCCTGAAACAGATGATAAATATTATTTTTTTCTCTGTTTAATTCTATTTTTATGATAGACGTGTCCTTTAGTCGCCTCTTTTACAAGCACATAATCTAAAATTTTGACGTTTGCTTCTTTAAATCGCGGTTTCAGTTTCGCATCTGCCGGTAATTTCAGGAATGATTTTTGATTTTCATCTAAAATAACAGCTTCTACTCGATTCTCATTTGCTTTTTGCCTTCTATTTTCATTTTTCTTGTTGTTTTCCGTTAATACCTTCGAAATTTCTTTCATATTCTGGTTATATTGTTCAATATAATTGGAGACTTTTTCATTTTCAGTGTATTCGACAGGGATGCTGTAATTTAAGTCTGATTTGATAATTTGTAATGGACTGTATTTAAGGGTAGAATGTATGGAATTATTGTAACTCAGAAGGGCTCTATTTAATTTTTCTCTTAAGGTCAAATTTTTATCTTCAATAACCCTTATTTGTTCTATTAAGGTAGAATGAAATCTCTCAACAATCGAATTTGATGTCGGATTATAATTTGTCACGTAATGAATTGTTATATTATGAGTACATGCGAATTCTTGGAATAATGCATTCTTGAATTCCGTTCCATTATCTGTTGTAATTTTCCCAGGCGTTCCATGATTCGAGAAATATCGAATAAGAGATTCTACAATTTCTGCTGCCGTTTTACTTTTCAGAATGAAACACTGTCCGTGTCTTGAAAATGAGTCTACTAATGTGAGACATGGTATTTTTGAAATATTAATCGTATCAGCGTATAAATGTTCAAAAGGTTTTTCTCCAATAGGATTTTGTTTGAAAATTAATTTGTTAGGTTGGCGTTCATACTTTTGACGCTGGCAAATATCGCAACTATTAACATAACGCTGGACTTTCAATAACATTTTTGGGAAATAGAATTTTTTCTTAATGCTTTCCACGTTTTCTTGGATTCCTCTATGAGTGGTTTTAGTTTCGTGATAAAGTTTAATTTTCTCTATTTGATCTTCTTCATTTTCTATATCTTCTAAAAGAGTATTCGAAATTTTGATTTTGAAACTTCCTGACTTGAATAGTTTTTGGGAATATTGAATAAATGGTGTTTGAAGGTTTTTATTCTGAAAGAAAATGCCATATGATTTATCAGGGACTATAAATTCTTTCAACAACTTGGTAAATTGATTTTCTTCCGAAATAGATACGATTAGTCTCAATTTCGATTGATTATGTAATTTTAATTTAGTAACATTGAAATTATTTCCGTTTTTTATGATAATTTGGTACTGAAATACATTAATTGCTCGTTCAGTAAAGGGAATTTCTAAAATTGGGTCTTCTTCATTAGAATGTACAGTTTCCGTATCAGAATTTTCGTCTATGTTCATTGCGATCAACTCGTCAAAGTCTTCTTTTCTCAGGTCTAAATCTTCATGAGATATATGTGGAACAACTGAATCTAAATCTGATAACAACAGTTCTTTTTCAGTAACATTTATATCTTCGGTTCGAATTCTGGACAGAGCGTCCGCATTATTATTTACACCTTTTCGATACTTTATTTCAAAATTGAATTCATCTAATTTGATCCTCCAACGCATCAATCTTGAAGAAGTTTCTTTTAGTGAAAATAACCAAGTCAGGGGTCGATGATCGGTATAAATCACGAATTTTCTACCAAATAAATAGGGTCTGAAATGTTTTGTAGCCCAAACAATTGATAGCAACTCTTTCTCAATGGTCGAATAGTTAATTTCTGACTTATTTAATGTGCGACTGGCAAACGCTATAGGCAAATCGCTAGGAGGGTTGCCTTGTCCTAAAATAGCACCTAGTGCATACTTCGATGCATCGGTTGTAAGGGTGAATGGTTGATTGAAATCCGGGAATTGTAAAATCGGATGATTTATCAACATGTTTTTACTAATGTTGAATGCTTCTTGATAATCTTGATTTTCTGAGTTGATTTTTGAGTCTTTTTTCAAACATTGTGTCAGTGGTTTGGTAAGCTTAGAAAAATTTGGAATGAATTTTCTGTAATAGCCGATCATGCCTAAATATGATTTTATTTCTTTAGGTGTTTTCGGAATTGGAAAATTCTTTACAGCTTCTATTTTTTCTGGGTTGGGTTCAACTCCTCTATCTGAAATTTTGAATCCTAAAAACATCACTTCATTCCTGAAAAAATATGACTTATCTAATTGTATCTTGAAATTTTCCTTTTTGAGCACTTCTAATACTGTCTGAATATCCGCTAAATGCTTATCTGGATCTTTGGAGAATATTAGGATATCGTCCATGTATACTACACAAATTTTTCCTAAAAGAGGTCGTAAAATTTCATTCATTACTCTCTGAAATGTTGATGGCGCATTTTTTAAACCGAAGGGCATTCGTAAGAATTCGAAATGTCCGTCATCCGTAGCAAAGGCAGTTTTCTCTATGGATTCCTTATCAAGTTCAATTTGATGGTATCCTGATGCTAAATCTATAGTGCTAAAAAATTTTGCTCCTTTCAAGTTATCTAAAATTTCGTCAATATTCGGAATTGGAAATTTATCATCAATTGTCTTCTCATTGAGTTTTCGATAATCTATTGCAATTCGCCATTTTTGTTTACCTGATTTGTCTGCTTTTTTGGGAACTATGACTATCGGAAAGGACCAGGGTGAAATACTCGGTTTTATTATATTTTTGCTTAAAAGGTCTTCGATTTGATTTTTGACTTCTTCCTTGTGAATTTCGGGATATCTATATCGTTTAACGTATACGGGGTTGTCATCAATGGTTCTTATATTGTGTTTTATTTTGCTTGTGAAATTTAATGGTTGTCCTGGTAATTGTAAAACAGATTTATTACTTTGTAAAATTTTGGTTAATTGATTTTTTAAATTGTCATCTAGATGATCTAGTTCGACAGGTATTTCTTCTCGCGGTCTTATTTGCTGCAAATGAAGTTTGTGTGAAACGATTCCATTGGTTAAAATTTTATTTTTCATATCTAAAATAAGTTGCAAATCTTTCATCACGTTGTAACCTATAACACCATCATATTGGGGGTGGAACTTATAGACAACAAAGGGATAGGTTGTATTGTAACCAAATATATCGAGAGGAAATAACATTTTATTGTTACAGGAGTCTTTGCCTGTAGCTGTCGTAAAATATGTATTTTCTTTATAAACGGAATTTGGAAAGTAGTTATAAGCAATAATTGGATCTATGATTGAAATTGAACTTCCTGAATCTATTAATAATTTACATGGTGGGTTTTCTAATTTGATATACGGGAGACTGGCAATTCTTTCTTCATTAACATTTAAGTCATGTGTGACTGAAAGGCAGTTTCTGGAAAATTTTCATATTCTATCTCTGGAGATTGATTTTCTTCGGGAATTTCTTCTTCTATTTCGTAATTATTTTGATTATAGATTTCGTTGAATTGTTCATCTGGGGACAATTCAATTTGTTGTTCTGTATTGGTTAATTCTTCCGATGAAAAATTGGGTGGTGCTCTTGGCCTAAAATAATTTTCTCGCGGTTGATAATTGGGTTTAGGTTGTCGTATACTTGACGATTCATTAAATCGCTTTTGCGGTACGATTCTCGTTCGTATAGACATTGGTTCTGGTTTATTAGCTGGTTTATAATTAGGATTAGGTTTGAAAACATCCGGTGGTTTTCCAAACACTTGTTCATTGGTAAAATATTTTGGTTTATTTGTATTTTGAATTGGTTGTATGCGTATGGGCTGACTTGGGAAATTTTGATTTGAGTTATTAATGATATGGGGGCGTATATTTTGTCTAGAAAAATTTTGATTTGGAATAGAATAATAAGGGGAATAATTCATCTTCACTTTACTTGCATGGGAATTTTGTGAGAATGGACTTAAATTTGGTGTAAAATTTAATTGTTGTCTCTTTATCTCTCTATTTTCTAACATTTTGCAGGTATCATCGAAGTTTCTTTCATTATTATCTAATAGATTTCTAACATTTTCATCTACATTATTGTAAATTACTCTCTGCCCAATTTTTTCTGAAATATTCCTATAAATTGTAATTTCATTCTTACTAAATCCTTGCATCTGCAATTGATAATCGTATTGCAATTTTGTTTGTTTGATTCTCTCTAAGAAATTTAGGAGAGGTTCTTTATTCGCCCTGCGCATATTTTGGTATTCATCTTGTAGAACATCAAAGTTAATTCTGAATCCAAATTTGTCTATTAAAATTTTCTTTAATTCTTCCCATGCGTTTGGGATCGGTCCTGAATTAATTATTATCCGTGCCTCATCAATTATTCTTGACTTTATCATCGCAAAACAATAATGATTTATTCGGGCATTTTCGGTTAATCCGAATTTGGCAATATAATTCTCTATCTCTACTATAAATGCTTGCAGTTCATGTGGATTTCCACTGAATTTTGGGAGCAGATCTCCAAATAATTTTAAATCATTAATATCTATCATGTTGCTTAGACTTCCTGAAGGTTGAGTCATTTTTGTATTTAATTTCTCAAATTTTTCTACTAATTCGTCTATGTTGAATAGAAAATTTTAAACAGTTTGTCTCTTACAATATGAAATAATAAAATAATACAAATAAAATGAAGTATTCCTTTGGTCTAGGGAATAGAAAAACTAGGAGGTTAATAGATCAACTCACTTTCGTTTCTTCCGGTCCTGGTTTGAAGGGCGCTACTCGATCAATCCACAGGTGTGTCTTCAGATGTTGGTAAGCTCGCAAGCAGGCCAGATAGGGTTCACCTTACACTTCTTTTCAGGGATGCAGCCTTTCGTCGTGGACTCTTGTTCGCTCGTCTGATTGTTGCTACTTCTTGATCAGTTTCACTTAACAGGATTGACGTCACAAATTTTCGCACTTTTTCGGGTATTGTTCAAAGAAATAATTTTCACGTATTATTTTTCCAAAAATACTAACAACATCCCATCCTTGTCGCCAAAAATATAATCTCAACTCGAAAACACGTTTTTAAAAAAATTGGGGAAGAACTTATAAAATGAACGTTTTATTCAAAAGACTATACAATGTTACATCTATCGAATCTATCTACTAACTCCGTGCAACAATGTGTCACATCCTTACTTATAAACTAATTAAGCATACTCAGCAGTTGACGGTCAGTGTCGCCGTCCTTATGGAATGCACAGGGTTGGCTTACATATTAATATACAAAACTTTTCAACCAACTAACGTGCATTGTGCCTTTTTCGAAACCTTTAAAAATCAAGTAATCTTCTTATATATCACCGCAGTGATCACACCATCTTTTTGCTGTGATAGTAAATATTGATATTACGAAAACGGGACAGAAGGGAGGTTAATCCCCTGTTTCCCTCTCCTTTGAACCACTTCGTTCTGCTACCAGATTCTTCTATTCAGCATTTGTGCTGTGTAACTGCACTGCACTCGTTCAGCTGTTCAATATAATAATAATCATCTGAAATTGCTCGCAAGCCATCAGCGGCGAGCATTTAACTGTTATGATAATTTTGTGAAGGAAAGCGAATTCGCAGCAATCCTAAAAGCAATCCTAAAAGATTTTGGAACTATGGAAATGCTATAAAATCTGATACCTACTGATTTACCAGACGTTATGTTTTGCGGTACTGATCATTTTCATAACGATATAGGTAAATTCTTTGTCGATTTATAGACTGAGTGATATCTCATTTAATGATATGGAAGACCTGATTTCTGTCGCGGTGATTCATGTTGAACAGGAGGTGCATGATATTGAATCTCCTGATACAAACAAGAGTCCTGGACCAGGTAGTATTCCCGTTTCAAAAGTTTTCCAGCAAATCATTGAATGATAGAATTTTTGGAAGTTTGCGTATATCAAGACAATTCACAAATCTAGATCTGGAGGGGATATTGCTAATTAAAGGTGAATATCCATACTTAGTGTCATTCCCAAGCTATTCGAATCTCTCATTTATGAACAGATAATGTCTCGAATATATGATAAAAATAATTCCTCAAAAGCACTGTTTTTTTCAAGGAAGAATTGTTGACACTAACATGCTTGTCTTCGTTCAGTTCATTCTTGAGGCCTTGGAGAATCATAGATAGTTCGAGGTTTTCTATACTGACCTTGCCAAGGCATTCTATAGTGTGCCTCATTCGATTCTGGGTAGAAAAATTAAAACGTTTGGTTTTCACGGAATATTTATTCTCTGGATGAATACTTATCCATCTAGCTGATTATAATTCGTAAAGATTGTTAGCACAATTCACAGTCTAGATTGCGTAAAGTCAGGTGTTCCACAGGGAAGTAACCTTGGTCTGTTGTTGTTTGGGACATCAATGATATAAGACTCGTCATCCGCTTCGTCAGATTTGTTATATGCGGATGATCTCAATCAAGCTTTTTCTTTCAGTGAAGTCGTTGACTGACATTGCGAGTTAGAGTCGGATTTGCGAGCAGTGGAGGAGTGATGTGCTGCCATTATTTGATAGTTATTATCAGTGAATGACTATGGACCCATTGAGAGGGCATTCGTTGCCAAAGTACCGAGTATTTCATATGGCGATAAATTCTCTTTCAAACCACATATCCAGGCCATGTATGCAAGATCTCTCGGGACTTTGGGATTTATTCCCAATCTCAGAATTTTCCTTGGTGGTTTGGTCTCCTTACACATCCATAGATAGCCTTTTTATTAGAGGTTGCGAAACAAATTCCTCAAATTTGTTGCAATCAGAATGGGCTCATTCTCCTCTGAGTCTTTCTCTGCGAGTCCAATATTTGACCAACTTTTGTCTTCTTTGAGAAAAAGAAGATTCCACACAAATATAATTTAATATTAAAAGGTTTCTTTCTGGGTTTTATCTCTCGAACTATGAAAAATATCTATAAAATTGTAACAATTCTCGAATTTCAGAATAACTATCAACAAAATAATTCTGAAGATTGTCGTTAAGTGTCTGACCAAGGAGTCTGATATAGACTCCGAAACGATATAGTTGTTTCTTCGTTGATGTTGTTTCGTTGTTGTTTGTTAGGCAACATTGTTCGATTGATTGCTTCTGAAAAATATCTTGTATTTCTTACGCAGAAGCAGATAAGAAATGTTTTATTTTATAGATATATCTTTTAATAGTGAGTATACCTCCTACAGTATCCTTTAATGATTACTCAAATATCATATATGTCTCTAAACTCTTTCGAAGACTTTTGTATTCTTCTGAATAGTTATCTCTATTCAATTTGTATGTTCCTTAACGATTGGTCAGAATATTTGAACCGTTTAGGACTAAAAATAGAAAACGAATTTTTGTTTTCATTATTAAGTCTCACGAATGATGCGGAATACCAATGTTTATTCTTTGGGTTGGTCCCAAGGTGGAGGGAGTAGTTGAGGCGTCTGATAATGCTGTGACATTTTTGTATAATTCTTCATTTAATACTTTCTGTATAATGAATTTTGTATGGTTGATAATTTCATGATTTTCAATTTTTTTCTTGTAAAAAGGTCTTGTACCATTTGTTTAGTAAATAGAAATAAGCCATTTCGAAACAATAAAAAATTTTATTTCATATAATATTTATATATATTTTTCGGAATGAAAGGAATCCCAGACAAAAAATTTTGAATACCTATGCACCTCGGATAGTATCCTTAATGATTCATCCTAAATATACATCTTTCATCGAAAAATTTCAAATCTAAGCTGCGGACAATGTTCCAAGGATCCGTGCAACAGGTGTAGGTATTCATGATGGCAACCATACATAACCACAATATATTATTCATAGGCGGTTGCGGTTAAAACGGAGGAAAAGCTAAAGGCGTTTCTATGTCAGATTTAGAGCGGCCGTAATTCAGACAAATGAATAACCTTTAAATCAAAGTTAGAGCAGGGCGTTAGTGCTCTTTGACTTTCAGCATGATAAACAAGATATCTTGAGTTTCTCGTTTGTGTTTTATTACTTCTATCGGATTGTTGAACAAAGGGGATGGTGATGAGCAATAGGGATGAAGGGATTTTCGAAGCCTCCTGGCTCAGCGTAGGTAGTAAATTCATCAAGATTTCTGAACATTAAGAATTCGAATTGAATGTCAGTGAGAAAACAATAACGACGAATGCATTTATTCATTAAAATTTGTGTATACCCGTAGAATTAATTAAAATGGATTTTAATCAGGTTTGAACGGTGGAGGAAGTAGCTAGAGAAGGAAGAACTCTCTAGTAACAGATAACTCGCATGAGGAACATTGTACACTTGCAATTCTTAATTCCTTTTAGCTATGAATTTCAGGATCCAGAATCGAAGACATTTTTTCTCAGTAAGGTGTACTTGAAAACTTGATGAATAGTCCGTTTTACCTACGCCTATATTCGATTTATTTTACTCTTGTTGTGTTGTATTTTCAATTCCACTCGGCTTCATAAATGGGGATAAGTTGAATTGAAAAGTATATGGACCTTTCATGAGTTTCCACAGATTTCTTATAGTTGACGTGACCAGAATTGTATACCGCATTGTGTAGGTCATTATGACAATGTGTGGTGAATTTTTTGCCTACTCGGCATTTCTGTCAGAATATAGGAACTTTTAGCTCTCTAACATTTTGCGAAGCATGACGCAATATCAAAAATAATAATTTTGATATTGAAAATTAATAATGCCCAGGAATACTCAATGATAAATTTTAAGCAAACTTCTGTTGTCCCTTGGTAAAAATGAATGCCGTCGTAAGTAAATTTTTGTGACATAAGGTTAATTAAAAAAATGGGTTCAAGCCCTGTGGACAGGAGCTTTCTGGCGCTCTAGTTCAAACAGACAAATTATATATCCGAAAGTATTGGTTTCTCAGAGTTGGGAATTATATCAATGTATTCATATGATAGAACTGCCTCATAAAGGAAATTCAATTCAAATAATATTTTATTTATCAAGATTAAATGAGCAATCATGAGAATGAGAACTGCACCATGGAAGAAATCAAATTAAATCTGGCCAATTTTGCCCAATAACGAACTTAAACGAGATATTCATCTCCCTAACCTACTCTGAAAATTTCAACTACCTACCTCATTCCGTTCGAGAGTTATATCTATGTCTATGGATGAAAAGCAGTCTCACTACTCTCAGATCTCTTACTTCATGTTCCGTTCCTAAATGTAAGACTTTTCTGAGAAAAACTAATTTCGGAGCAAACAACTGAGATTTTTCTCACTTCGATCACAATTCTTCGATTGATTAGATAATGTCATGTCTCAGGGAAATAAGTTGACATTATGACAATTCATACATTTAATAATTATATCATTCTGTGACAACGTTGAAATACGATTTATTATTGAAATTTTGAAAAATCATATCTCCGAAAGTATTAGCTTGTTAGAGTTAAAAATGATATCATTGGATTCTTATGGTAAAACTGCTTATTGAAAAAAAATTAATTTGGAATTTGCTTTGTAAAAAAAATTTTTTTTTTGTTACTCCGAAACCATCTGTCCTATTTTGCCCAATAACGAACTTAGCTGAGATATTCATCTCCCAAACCTACTCTGAAAATTTCAACTGTCTAGCTCATTCCGTTCGAGAGTTATCGTGCCTACGGCCGGCCGACCGGACCGGCCGGACGGACGGAAAGAATGAATTTCGACCACGGATTCTGGATCAGTGAGTCGAGCCAAATCGTTTAAGACCATTTTCATCGAAAAATTCGAAAATTACAGACATTTGGGCAAATTGATAAGCACTCAGTTCCGAGGAACTAGAGCGCCAAAAACTAACATTGACCTGTCCGAGCGTATTGCTTGAAAACATCCAATAACGCAGTTATGAATTTTGTTCCTTACGTGCAAATGTTCTCTATAAAGATGCTCTATAAAGAGTGGCTGCAAAACTTTATACTACTACTTTATGGAACTTTTGTGGATATAGTCTTTAGGTTGTATCTTGTAACATTAATATACAATGAAGATACATTGGAAACCATTATAAGCCGATTCTCAAAATTAAATGTAATTGAATCATTTGGAAAATAATATCTGACAAGTTTTCATCTCTTTCGTTGATACTGCAGATGTTCCAGAATTTGTGTTGTAATTCATATAAAGCAACTAAGGGGGGATTTAAGATAAATAGTTCATTCTTTTGTAGATACATAAATATCCTTGCATATCAAGCACGGTGCTTAGATGCAATCAATATAAAATTTCTCGTTGTGGACAATTTTAAAAATTAAAGCTTTTACCGTCTGTTTGTACAGAACGTTTTATTATTTCATCACCTTCAGCTCCTTCTACCAAGCTACTATAAGTAACTAATCTGGTTCTGAGGTTTACTTATTTCAGGTGTCTATAAGCTTCATAGTACCAATTGACAATATTGCTCAGGTTCGTGGCTATACAGAGTGTTCTGTACCTAAAGGAGCAAAGTGAAATCCTTATGTAGAATTCAATTCAAAACATAAACGAACTAATGCAATATGTTTTAGTAATCATTTAGTCAATGATTAAAAGAGTGAACAATTTGAATCAATAATTAATTACAAATGTTCAAAACTGCTGCCAACTGTCAGGACGAAGGATTGAACTGGTCTTTAACTGGTACAAAATAAACTACTCCTATGTTTTAAATTTGATGTGTGGCAATTGTAATTATTATCTCTTGCAATAGTTCAGCATTATTAATTCACTTAGTATGAGCTTTTTGTATTCAATAACCAACGAAAGAAACTTCAGATACACAGAACACAACTGGTTCTCCTTACTCACTCAAGCTCTTCGAGAGCTTATGAGAGGTCTCCTTGGGGAACACCTAGGAGGATCAGTATCTATTTTATATAAAAATGAATTGCTGTTCGTAAGTCTCGCTAAAACTCGAGAATGCCTGCACCGATTTGGCTAATTTTGGTCTTGAATTATTTGTGGCAGTCCAGGGAAGGTTTAAAAGGTGAATAAATATAAAAATGTCCACAGGGTGTTTTTCTCTTAACGTCAATGGCAACTCGCTCTCTTTCACGCCATAGTCGTACAATTTCATTAAAAAAATATACTATCGAGGCTTACCTCAGTGAAAATAAACCACTACTATACACAGTTTTCTTTTTCTCACGGCACAATTGTACGGGATTGAAGTGATTTGTGCCACAAACAAAGCATTAACTAAATAGGTACCTTGGATGGATTCCCATAATGTATTTGTCTGAAATGTTCCTACAGGGTGTTTTTGTTTTAACGTCTTATTTATCCGAAATTTTCACACAGGGTGTTTTTCTTTTAACGTCAATTGCAACTTTCTGTTTTTCTCGCTAATCGTAAAATTTCTTTCAAATGTGTTAAGAAATATACTTCCGAGGCATACATCATTGAAAATAAACCATTACTATACAGGGTTTACTTTATATCACTGCACAATTGTACGCGATTGAAGTGATTTGCGCCGCAAACAAAGCATTAACTAAATAGGTACCGTGGATGGATTCTCATAATGTATTTGTCCGAAATTTTCACCAGTGTGTTTTTCTTTTAACGTCAATTCAAACTAGCAATTTTTCACGCCTATCTAATATCATTCAATTGTGTTAAAAAATATACTTTCGAGGCATACATCATTGAAAATAAATCATTTCTATACAGGGTGTTCTTTATATCACGGCAAAATTGTACAAAATTGAAGTCAATTGTACACAATTGAAGTGATTTGTGCCACAAACAAAGCATTAACTAAATAGGTACCTTGGATGGATTCTCATAATGTAACAATTTTGTCTTTCATTTGATGTGTGGACGTGGCAAATGGACAATTATACGTCACGTGTTCGCGCGTCGGAAAACCGTCATCTTTTTTTATTTAAGCACCACAAAACAAAATAAATAATATAGTTTATCAGAAAGCTTTAAATTGAGTAAGAGACTGTATCATTACTGTGTGTGTTTGTCAATATCACATTGAAACCTTATAAATAGCCAGTATTTCAGAAAAACTCTGTTTTGTAAGTAAGCAATTAATCGAAAATAATAATAAAACTTCATTCATACCAAGCTTTTTTTTTATTGAGTTAGGCGGTACGAAGTTCGCCGGGCCAGCTAGTAATAATATACAATATGCAATTATTTCATTATTTCAATTATGGCGTGATAGACATTTAATGAACTCTCAATTCCAGGCTAGCTATGTTTCCTTTATTTATTCTGTTTGCTATATTTAGAATTCAATTTTACATAATTATATCGTTACATGTTGGTCATCCAGATACCAAAAACACTGTAACCTGTACATTCATCCAATAGGTGTTCAAATACCAGGAGGTAATCGATAAATAAAATAATATATCGATGATCCTGATCTCCTTGAACTGGATGTTATTGACATTTGTGAAATTAATAGGTATCCATTAGCTTCTGAATTATGACGGAATTCAGAAGTAGTCTGTCCAGAAAAAATGTCGTGAATTTATACCTCAAACACCTTACTTCAAGATAATTCACATTTCTTTAAAAATACTACACGAATTTATTTTCTGAGCACTATACTGTTTTGAGTAGGTATACTTAATGTCTATCTATCATGTCTATCTATCTATCTATCTATTAGTTTCCGATGAAAAGATTTATTATGGCCATCCATCTTCATAAATAAATAAAAAGGTTTACACAACTCCTCGAATTTTAATAAGAGACTGCTAAACGGATGAGTACACAGAGACAGGAATGTCTCTTATAATGCCAGGGTGAAGAATTAAATTTTAACTCGCTTTTAAGTTGGCTACACATAAAATTTATTGGCCTACAGAGCGGAGTACTTAATAGCTAGGATATAAATTCTGAAAGGGAAATATTAGATTATAATGAGCGAGTATGAATCATCTCAACCGAGAATATTTTTAA
Organism: Halyzia sedecimguttata; assembly: GCA_937662695.2. Lineage (NCBI taxonomy): Eukaryota > Metazoa > Arthropoda > Insecta > Coleoptera > Coccinellidae > Halyzia > Halyzia sedecimguttata. Next base: position 17,352,858 of record OW569417.2, on the reverse strand, counting down.
TTTAGTGATATTTATTTGGTAGCATGAAAAATGTTTGTTCACATACATTTAAGCGAAATTCTGGTTGATACTTCATTCAGAATGATAATGTTCCATTTTAATTGAGCAGAAATAAAATATTTCGAATTTGAACGATTCAGTTTTGAGGGAGGAAGATAGGGAGTAAAAACTTGGAAAAATAGAAAAAAGTTCTGTAAAGCTTGAGACTAAAAATATATTTCCGTGCTAGCATGGAGAACATTTGTGTGAATACTTCTAAGAGATATTCTGGTTTGCACTTCATTCAGAATGGTAGAGCTTCATTGGAATTGAGCAAAAAAAAGTTAATTCCAATTAGAACGGATTCAGTTTTGGCGCGAAAGTTTGGCAAACATGAAAAAAGTTCTCTAAAGCTTAAAAAATATATTTGCATGCTTTCGAAAAATTATTTCTTTTTTGTCAAATTTATTCTTTAAATTTTCGATCCAACTATTCAAACCGAGAAGCTAAGAAGCTCTATGGGGGGGTAATAGGTACCTCAAATTTGTGGTTGTTCTTCAGCAGAAATGAATGGGGTTTTTATTTTTTAGGGGAAGGGTATCCCCTACAAGTTTTTGTCCTTTCGAATGGGGAAAAAAATTTTGTTTTTATTGAATGGACACACGCTAATTGTATGTCAATTTTCGACAGCTGTTGTAAATCCGAAATTATAACACGAATCAACCTCTACAATATTTTGCAACAGAAATTCTTGATACTGCAACATTCATTTTGTAAATTTGAGAATTGATTCGAAAGAAAAAATCCAATATTCAACTTGTTCATGTCTGCTTATATTCCTTCTTCTGAAATTGTTAGTATAATTAAACAAAAATAGACAATTACTCAGATTATTTTAGAGGAAATTCAAAGAGTCTATAAGTTGTTAGATAATTTATATAGGCTACTATCAAGTCTAGTCATATTAATTAATATCAAGTAGGTTGGAATTACTGAAAGTTCAATGAGAAATATTTTTATATTTAATATTTTCATAATGTCAAATGGCATTAACTTGGAGTGAAGGCGCTTCCTTTAATATTTGCTCAAGAACCTCTTGAAATTCATAATGAATAGGTATTAAATTTATACTCTGGTCAAGCTATTGAGCTGAGACTACCTATAAGGTACAACTCATACATACAAGGATTGAGTCATAGGTACAAAACGCAACAATTTCCTATAATAATCGCTGAGAAGAAATTTAACTATAAATATCAGTTGTTCGGTGAGTGAAGAAAACAATACAATCTTACCACTAACAATAATCTGGTCTAGTTGGTGCAGTGAGGCGCCCAAAACTGATATGACCAAATCTTTATTCTCGTACAACTCAAGAGGTAGGTGAATTCTTCGGCGGAAGTACTGTAATATTAATGATAATCAAGTGGGTAGTTAATGAAAAGCTTCTATATATCTTCATAGATGTTTGTGCACAAATGTGCTTATTGCAAATCTGAAACTTTCATGGAATCTTTACAAAATTCACTGAGTGATTCCATAGCTCTATTACAATTCTCTCTACATACAAATGAGGTGCTCTCCGAATCTTACTTGGAGGTCACCAGGCTGTGAATCAAGCCAACTCTCTGCATAAATACTGTCTCTCAACGAAGTTATGTTCAGGGTTGGTTTATGCATTGTTCTTACAAACTCAAGGGTACTTTTAAGTTGCCACAGTGGAGTATGTATCAAGTGGACGAAATGACGACGTCAGGTACAACCCATCTTCCCGAAAGATGTCTCCAACAGGACAGACAATCTCCAGAAGGCTAATCAAAACAGCCACTCTAACCATTGATATCCATTGAAAAGGTGTCCATTTTGAAATCAGAATAAACTTACCAGTTCCCTATGTCCAACTGATCCACATTAAGTGTATAATTAACTGGAAGTACAACCAACAACCGTCACGATAAATAATTTCCTCAAATAATCCTTCGCACTCGTAAAACGTTGATATATTCTTCAAACGAGAACTATTCAGACAAATGTATATTTTCTTCTGACCCTCCCATCAGCTTACAGGTTAAAGTATGAAATGAGAGATTTATAGAGACGGAGATACGGATAAGAGTGCACATTATCGACACACGATCGATAGTAGAGATCCCTGGGTTGAAACCCAATCTCTGGGGAGAACACAATGGCTTCCCCCTAGAGGTCGCCCTAGTTATGAGATGCATAAAAAATGTCGCAGATTTAACAATGCGACAAAGATAATTATTCGATTTCTCCTCGTTATCTCTTAAGTTTTCCATATGGACATGTTTGAATCTTTGCAACATTGAGCCTATTACTAATATAAAAAATATCAATTCATAATCATATTTTCGAAATATACTCGAGGTCACAAGCCCGAAACAGAGGGAGATTGGAGAGGGCTTGATGATCCCTGCTGAACAGGATGTTTGAATCGAAAAATGTCCCACTTTTCTTGTTATCCAGATATGTTTGGATACACAATTCACAATACATAGCAAACAACACAAAGAGCTTTACATCACTACTCCAGCATGAATGGAGAGACGAGTGAATTGAAGTAAAAGAAATAAAACACAACGCAGCTCAGTTTTGAAGGATAAGTCTTCAGATTTCAGATTTTACTCCAGCAATCGGATCAACGTAAGTTCTCCGTGATGTCCTACTGCCATGATAAATTGAATCGAGGTAAACGCAAGGTCGATAAATCAGAAGCTTTTTGGCTTGGGTCTATTTTGTATTTGCCTCTGATCGTATTTCAATCCCCAGGAAAGTATCGGATGAGTTTGTCAAACCAGTTTAGGTCCCTTTCACTGGTTTGTTGTCTGAAAACGTATAGGATAAAAAATAAACAGCTCTGCGTCTCGGAAGCTCCTACATTCGAGTCGAGTGGTCACAGTTTTATGTTAGATTGAGAGCTTCGAATAAAGAAGGAGTTACGAATTCGATCTGTTATCATTTTGGGATTTTGAGTATATGAGAACTTCTTAGAATAAGCTCATATCCTCGTTCCAATTCAGATATGGAAATGATGTAGCCAACAGTGTTTCTAGAATGTAGAGAACAAGAAATAGAATATTTTATATTCGGGATGATCAGAAAGATGGCCATAATAATACTGATTCAATGGAACCTTTTGTGACTGACATATCAAAATTCACGAAGGATTCAATGAGCTATCTCTTTTCGTTCGAAAGGCTGTCCATCCGAACAGAATAGAATTTGACCTCGAATTCTTCATCAGTGGGGTGTACCTAGACGTGGGAAAATTATAGTACGCTGTTCCCTAGAACATGCGCGCAAAAGTTACGAATTCTACATATGGGCGATAAAATTCTGAAAAAATTGTTTGTCGTTTTACTCTATAGTTTCAGAATTTTATGAATGAATGATGACATCGAAGATACTGATATGATTTGAAATTATTATCTTTGATAGGTTTGAATATTATGAAAATTCAAATAGAGTACCTATGTGTTATAGAATTTTTGTAGATCCATGGAAACATGGAAACAATTGTAGTAGTTTTGGAGATTTTTAAAGATAATTTCAAGAGTATGAGAGTTATATTTCGTTGACAAAACACTCAAATGAGTACAAAAGTTCCATTAGAATAATATTCAGACAACAATCTGTGATTTTATATAAGAAAACCTTTGGCGCCCAACGTGAGGCCAGTGTTCAAAACAAAAATTATAACATTTGGTGCCTCACGCGAGGTTAGAATGGAAACTAGGATAAGAACTATGATTGGGGAGAGAGGTGACGAAGAAAATATGAGACAAGGAAGTAATAAGGAACAGGAACAGATTGTGAATGAGCCAAGTATTGAAGATATATTACAAGCATTGAAAGCAGTTTCAGAAAGAGTGGAGCAGAATGTAGGGACACTGAAGGAAGAAATGAAGCAGAATGAAGAAAGAATGCTCCAAGAATAAGAAATTAATATGAAAATGGAAGAAATTTCGCAGAGATTGGAATTGAAGATTGAAGAGAATTCAAAGGAGCTGAAAGAGACCAGAGATAGAATTGAAATAATATAAAATAGACCTAAGAAGATAATTAAAGAAGATATAATCACAATTAATGAAATAATAACTACACGCATTAATACAACAACAAAAAATTGGAAAAGCAAATTGAAATAAATTCAGGGATATATCAGAAGGAATTAGGACATTAATATAAGAAAATTTTAATGAACAATTGGAAATTAACAAGAATGAAATACATAAGCATGCAAGAGTTCAAAATGAGAATATAGAAAATCAAAATCAAAAATTAGAAAAAGCTCTCAATCTTGATATTATTGGTACATGTGAAGGTAAATTTAGGAAATAGTAAATGGAATTTTAACGGAAGGAATAATGGTCATGATGAAATTAATAAAACAATAAGAAGTGGATATTGGAAAATAATAGAATATTGTTATATAAAAGGGCATGGGAGAAAACTTGAGAAACCAGGATACAAAGATATTGGAAAAAGAGGCAATATGATGAGATTGTACAAAAAGTTTATAGGAATTTTGAAAAATTCAGGAAGAAAATATAAAATTGTAAGTTTAAAAAAAAAAAATAAGAAAGAAAAAGTTCAGATTTGAAGTAATAATTTCAAATTGATTTATTTAAAAATTTAAAATATTCCTTTAATTAATGATTTGAAAAAAAACATTTTCATTCTGGAGAAGTTGAAATGGTTTGATTAGAATTTGAATAGAGTGTGTGCTATAGAATTTTTGTAGATCCATGAAAACATGGAGACATGTGAGTAGTTGGAAAATAATTGGAGGGTCACTTCGTATTGGAGAGTTTTAAAGATGATTTCAAGAGTATAAGAGTTAGAATTTGTTGCCAGAACTCTCAAATGAGTATAAGAGTTCTATTTAAATAATAATTAATCTGTGTTTTTATATCAAAAAACTATTACAATATATTATATCTTCGAGGTCCAGATGTATTAATATAATAATAAGTATCTGCTGATTAGCACTGACGCTATGGCCTACTACCTATATTTATGCTCTCAGGTTCGAGTTAGAAAATGTTGCTTTGTAGGTATTTTTTTATTGTTGTATAAAAAAAATAATTGTGAAGATTTTCGCTTAGTGCCTAAAAGGAGACTGATCAAAACAGTTGTTTTATCGTTGATGTTGTTTCGTTACTGTTTGTTAGGCAACATTCTGCTATATATTGCTTCTAACAAATACCTTGTGTATCAAACGCAGAAGCAATTTCAAAATAATAAATCAAATTTTTACAATTTTCGCCTCACCAATATTAATAACGTACATACAAAACTTAACTAGGATATAGGAGAAGGACAGGGATTTCAGATTGTAATGCAGTATATACCCTAATTCGCTTTTGCCTCATTCATATTCTGTTGACAGATTCTACCAACTTTATCTTCTGATTCTATATTCATGTGGCGTAGACCATGTATATAAACTGAAAGATAAGTGATCCCAAATCTGGAAACATCGTCGGCGATAGTCCCTCAGTTGGATTTCTCCTAATCGGGTTTTTTATTGAATTGGGAGAATAACGCAAGAAAATAAACGCAGAGAGAATTTAGGCGAGGTGACCGAACCAACTGAATATTTCATATCGAAGTTCCGACGAACTGCTTCTACTCCGACATGTTGGCTTAGTATATCCTTAAAGTAAATCTCTGGGAAATTGCAGGGAAAATATTTTTCTGAACCTTGCTCGATTGTTAGATTTTACAGTTTTCAGGTTCTGAACTACTGGAGTGAAATAGAATAAACTACAAATCCAGATGCATAGAATAACATGGTGTCGACACTCCCTATACTAATTTCCGTCCGAAAAACGGCACTAGAATTGGCAAATCTTGTTCTATTTCACTCTGTTAACGATGATGGCGCTAGAGTCGATTTGACAGATGCTGACCTGTGACAGTTCTGTGTTAATCTACTGTTACTAATTCGAAAATTGAAATTAAAAGAATATAATTATATTCAAAGATTATAGAGTAGTTATATATTGTTGTTTGTCTTTGATTCAACAAAGTGAGCACTTATAACTACAGAACGTTCTCTAATGAAATTTCCTACAGCATCACAAATAACTTTTGAGAACAGAATCTGTTTGGTCAGTAATATATAAAACCCTTTTGTTAGGAGCAGCAATTTTTTCTTGACCTGACATAATGAGGTCGAATAATAGATTTATCGGTAAAGGAGTTTCATTAGAACAGGAAGGGATATCATTTTAGACGAACTGTAAATAAAAGAACCTGAGGATTAATTATTTATCTAAAATAGAATAGTGATGTTGTGATTAGGTACATTTATTTAGACCAGTTGCTTGTATTTAGTCCATGTATAATTTGAAACTTCATCAAAACATTCTCATATATACAGCATTTTTTCGAACTTACCCAATTTCAGTTGAAAAATGGTTATCTTCTCAATATATAATATGATTGGATCATTCAAAACTAGGTATATTGATGAAATAACAAAAATGATTCATTAAATTGATACACTAACCAAATGGGGGAAAGTGCCCCACATTTCAATCTCTTCTTCAATACATCTATGTCCAGTAGAAAAATGTTCTGCAGTCTGCACAGACATATGTATATGCAGGGGATCCCAACGAAAATAGGAAGATTTAAAAAATAGGTCAACTTCTGTTTTGAGGGGGACGAATTTACATCATAAGTTTGTTCTCAAAAAAACCACCCTCTGAAGGTGGCATCAACCCCCAAAATTTTTTTAATAGGGAACAGATATCCACTGTTGGTTGGTTTGAAAGTTATTTATGTTCTGTACACAACCCAGTTAAAATTTTCAAAATCAGTTCATTATTCACGGAATAATGTAATAATTGAACTTACCCTCAAAAGGTGATATTGGACAGACAGTTGAATCGCTAAACTCAAGAACCTAGGAGTTTTGAGGAATCCAAAAATAACTTTCAAGTTCTGTATTAGGGAGAAAGAATTCCTATGACAATATAGTTCCGAAAAACCCATCTGAGGGTGGCAACAGCCCCCAACATTTTTTGAATAGGGAGGGGATGTTGGATGTGGTTCAGTTAAGAAGTTTTTTCTGTTCCCTTAACATAGCAGTTGAAATATTCAATTTTTTTAATTTATTGGTGGAACAATTTGAATTTTCGAAAGTTTTTACTTTAAAAACATTCGATCTTCTTACCGTTCATGATCGGAAAACATACATATGCCACCATCATGGGGGTGGTTTTTTTGGAATAGACTCATGATGGAAGTTCGCACCCCTCAAAACAGAAGTTGACCGGTTTTTTGAAATCTTCGAAAATTCTTCGCTTCTGAGTTCTGGGGAGAGGGTTAAACTTTGGATGGGACACCCTGTATATACAGGATGTGGATTGAAGGTTTAATTCACTAAGGATATAAGAAACCTTCGTGTGGAATATGCCCCATTCCAAACTGGTTGCATAATTTATGTACAATGCGTTATTTGCATAGTAGCTGATTGTATTCTATTCAATTCTGCTATACATTTTCGATGGAATGAGATACTTCTTTTGTTCATACATGCCAATTGCAATTTAATTTGAACCAGTTCATGATTGAATGAAAATTCAAGCATCAGTTATTTCGTTAATTCCGCGGAAATATTTTGTTCAAATATCGCATGATTCTAAACTAGTTAGTTTAGTTTAGTAATTATTGAAAGCATAATAAAATATGTAATTGCTTCTGGTGGACGCCATCAAAAAACTTATTGATTAACTGGACAATTTGTCAGCTTTGCGGTTGCACGAGCTTATGGTTGTTCAAGCTGTATTAATTTCTGTTTGTTTCATTTCAAAATATGTCATGGATAAAGTTAGTTTTTGGAGTATTACGGTGGTCAACTACTAAAGAACATGAAAGTAAATGGGTAAAATTCAGTCTCTTTTTGATATCCAAATTATTATTTGATTCAGTTCAGTTCATTATGTAGGTGTACCGTGAGTAAAAGTATGTAGATATTCAATTACTAATTACTGACATTTTATTTTGAAGCTTAATGAAATTATTTCATTGTTGCATTCTACAGATATACATACTACTATCATTTAATATCGTAGTATTAGGGTTCAAAAACCAATTATTCTGATGATATTCCCCTAGTGTCTGATGAAGGATTTTGATTTAGGCTCTGAATCGTTGCAAAAAGTTGTTTCATCGTTGGTGTTGTTTCGTTAATGTTTATTAGGCAACATTGTACTAAATATTGCTTCTGATAAATACCGATCTACTGTTTGAATGTAGCAATTTCAAAACAATTATTAAATGTATTATCTCATAGATAAGTTCGAGGGTTTGAGGGCCGGTTTCTCAATTGCGAGTTGACTCGAGGTTGCGGGTAACCCGAGTGTTACGCGTTCATGAATATCGCTGAATACATGCGTAACTCGCAACATCGAGTTAACTCGCAATTGAGAAACCGGCCCTGAGAGAGTTAACCAACAAAAATCATTGAATGTAAGTGATTATCAATAAATCTTATACTAACAAAAAGGAATATTGCTAAACTAGCCCCAACCCAATAACTCGAAACAAAAGCGTGGTGTCAAAGAAACTCTAGGAATTATATCCAAAACCTTCTTACATATCCAAAATATACTAAATTTATGGAAGTTTAACACTCAGTTAACTGAAAATGGATAATATTTCACTCTTAAAGAAAAAATATTCCCATGCATCGTTTTTGAAGTGAAGCTACTAATGCGACTTAACAAGGTTGCGTTAAACGTTTAACGCTACCATGGAGTGGGTATGAATGCAGTGTTACGTTAAACGTTCAACGCTCCTTGGGAGGGGTAATATAAAGAGACAGACCGAGAGTGAATGCATGGCACACGAACGCATGCGCGTAGTTCTATTTTAATTTATATAATATTCATTATTTCATTTACTTGTTATTGAAGTGAAACTTCTAATGCGACTTCCAACAAGGTTGCGTTAAACGTTCAATGCTACCATGGAGGAGGTATGAAAGCACTGTTGCGTTGAACGTTCAAAGCTCCCGGGGAGGGGGAATAGAAAAAGACAGAGCGAGGGTGAATGCGTGGCACACAAACGCATGCGCGTAGTTTTCTACCCCCTCCTATTTTAATTACAAAGTTCACTTATTCCGCGCGGAGGGACTCCACGCACAATTTTTTGTTTGTTTTGGTCTCGAAATGAACTTAGGGTGCGTATACTTCACTCGACAAGAAGTGATGATTGGCGGTTGACAGTAGAGTTCCCTTCCAACGATCCCTTCTTTCCGCAATTTGATGCGTTAGCGAGTGTTGTATAGTTTATGAGAAATTTCAACCTACCCCTATGCTTTCAGGAAGAAGAACTTGCAATAGAAAAATGCGCGGAAATGAACCTAGAAATAAACTATCAGAGGTGTGACATAGCAATCCACTATGTGAGTCAAGCTGCTATTGAAGCTCTGAGCTCCCATGTTATCGAGTCCAAGCTTATATGGGAGTGCCGAAGAAAACTCAATGAAGTAGACAAGATCAACAGGGTCTCCTTGGTCTGGGTTCCTGGTCACGCGGGCATTAAAGGAAATGAGGAGGTCAACACACTTGCCAAGAAAGGAGCACAAACACCCTTTATTGGTCCGTAACCCTACTGTGGGGTTGGTAGATACACTTACAAAAGTGAATTTCGAAAGCATAAAGAAACTGAAAGATGTATTTTCTGTCACTGACACTGTCAGATACACAATGTCAGATCCAAGAAATATATGGTCCTCAGTAAGAACACGCTGCACCTCACTGGTTTCCTCATAGGGCACTGCGACCTTAGGAAGCATATGATGATATTAGGGATTAGCAGAAACTGACGAGTGCAGATTCTGTTGGGAGGAGGATAAAACTCTTGATCATCTGATAACGGAATGCCTCACCATCTCAAATCAACGCAAGGAATGCTTTGGACAAGAAATCTGCAGGAGCCAAGACGTAGCCTCCTTGAAGCCATGCCAGATACTGGAGTTCATCAGAACTCTGGAACTAGGAGGCTATCTTTAGATGGAGATGACATCGACAGCTCTGACGGAGGGGCACAATAGACCTTGAGATCGCAGTGCAACGTTACCTCCTACAACAATACATACCCCTATGCTCAACTAGCCTCGTCCTGCCAAACGCAACAATTCCAACCCTGTCGGAATCGCCAACCAGCAGATAATTTTGGTGTCTTCGAATTGGAGGCCTTTTGTTACGCTCAATACTAATACACGGAGGCGCAGTACTAGTCAGCTCTCATAAGCCAGTTCTCTCACAAAAAAATGTTCACAATCTTGTATTAGGTAATAAGATGTTGGTTTGTAGTGAACCCCTGTAATTGGGTAGATATATCCTGTTAGGGTTCCAGTTTATGAAAATAAATAAATAAATAAATAAATAGTTATTATGTTCTGAACAAATCAAGATGCAGAAATTATACCTTCTGGGTGTATCTCAAATTTTCTATGGTATAGATGACTTTCATCATATCTGGAAAACTTATAGAAGAAAATTTCCTACACCGTCCATATCAATTTCGATGAAAAATTCTGAGAAAAATAAATATTCACCGCGTCGCCTATAAGCTCGCCTGAATGTTTCAACCTCGGAGTTTTTACCGTCTTTCTAGTTTTCTCCTTATCTGGTTGCATAAGAACTGCAATTTCGTGTAAACGGTTTTCGAAGTTCAACCGGGACCGGAATAAAAATGGCACACGAGCAAGGCCACGAGTTATCACGCACCGTTCTACTTCACTTAACCAATGGCGGAGTTCTATGCATCTGCATGAAATATCCGAGTGGTTTTGTGTCCCTTCCCGTATAGAATAATACTCGTAAAATATACTGGACTCGGAAATGAGTGCGACGTACGTAATGTTTTCTCAATGCCTATTTTCCTTTTATGCGTCCTTCAGTGCTGGTTCGTTGGGAATGTGCACCTGTCTGTAATGAATACGATCAATTTTGTTCCTCAAGAAAAGAGAATGAAGAAGTAAATACTTCGGAAAATTCTAGAGTTATTTTACTATGTCGCAGGGTCAACTTTTGTGTAGGGAATATTGAGTTCCGATACTGGTAGCGCCATCTGCGGACGGGAAGCTTCTGCTCAGTATCTCGTATCGATCGAGAGTCGATAATGGAGTGATTGTTGTTATTCCCCAATGACAGATTCAGGGTTTTTCAGGATTTCTGTCAGCTGGATAGCTGGCTGCTGGCAAAGATTGAGATTGAAATATATTATGTCTTCTAATCCAAGGATTTGATTACATTTTTTGAAACACCCATTTGCTCAGTTGCATCGAATTGTCTCATGCCAGCTCGAATAAGATCTACCACTGGATTAATTCCTTGTGTTGTTGAAGTTGAAAGACATCTTTCCATAATAGACCAATATTTCAAACGAATCATACAACTAAAGTAACAATAAATTTAATGAAATTATTGAAATCAGGTAGATTCCGTATAAGTCTGTCGATAGGCTATTTGAAACTTCGGTTTTCAATATACAGCTTGTTTCTGAATTGATGCAAACAAATTTAAGAGATGGTTCTTAAGCAAACATTGTTGAGAGTCTTTCCTATAATTTTTTGTTGGAAACCACTTCCCCTCCAAGCTTTTGCCTTTTAAATTGTGAGAAAATTTTCGTTTTCATTCCTCTACATCCTCAAAAGGTGACAGTTTGCTGTGCCATGTGGGCAGGAGGGTTAATTGGACCGTACTTTTACAAAATGATGAAGGTGCCGCCGTCAATGTCGACGGTCATCTTTGTCGGGCCATGTTGACAAACTTTTTTCGGCAAGAATTAGACGGAATGGACTTAAATGAGATGTGGTTCCAACAGGATGGCGCTACCTGTCATACCGCAAGGGAAACAATGACTTTGTTACAAACAAAGTTTTCAGGTAGATTAATTTCTCGTTTCGGAGACCAAAACTGGCAACCTAGAAGTTGATTTAACTTGTTTGGACTATTTTCTCTGGGGTTTTTTTGAAAAGTAAGGACTATGTGAACCATCCTGAGACAATTGAGGAACTCAAAGAAGAAATTGGACGTCAAATTCGTCAAATCCAGCAGCCCCTACTGCAAAATGTACTGCAAAATTTCATCAAAAGACTGCATACCTGCCAACAGAGCAATAGTGGCCATTTAACCGATATTTTGTTTTTTTGTGTAAATGTCATCACTTCCTCCATACATATGTCGAAAAAAATGCTAATAAAATATTGAATAAATATATATTTTTTGAAATTCAAATTCTTGCTGAGACACCCTGTATATACTTTGTAAGTTAATAAAAATGGGTTCAGAATATCTCCAGTAAAAACAAAACTGGAATATTGACTAAGTTTCAATTGATATAATATAATTTTCAGAATAGATTTAAGGAATGATTATCTCGGATAAGTTCGTTATTGGGTCTGGTGGTTTCGGATTGATAATTTTTGGCACTTTTTTCTTTCTTTAAATGACAATTTTTGAAGCATTATATAAAGCATTGCAGATTCCAATTTTTTCAAATGACAATTTTCGAAGCATTAAAGCATTTCAGATTGATCATTTAATCTTGATAAATAAACTATTATTCGAATTTAATTTCCGTTATTATGCATTTCTATCATAAGAATCCATTGCTATCATTTCCCAACTCTGAGAAACCAATACTTTCGGAAATATGATTTGTCAAAGTTTGAACAAGAGCGCCAAAGCTCCTGTCCACATGACTTTCCCACATTTTTGTTTGATTTGTTTTTTAGTTGGAAATAAAAAACCTAAATATGAAATAAAGTTCCCCTGATGCAGACGGATTGGCTGAATGCCAATTCCACCTGTTCCAAAACGAAGAAATATTCATAAATAAATATGGATTCCGAGAATTGGCTGCAACGATATGCCGGCGCAAGCTCCACATAATAATAAAGCCTGAAAATGCCGCTGTAATAAATCATTCTGATACTCACCTACTGAAAAAACTGCAGATTACTGTACACAACAACCCATTATTTGCGCAAAACCCTATCGTTTGACGCTGTGACATGTGATTTCTGGGTTATCCGATGAACGACAATAGAAAACAACTGTGGCCTGTCATTTGGAAGAGGTGACATAACAGAGATAAATACCAGAAGCCATTAGCAGATGGTGATAGGGCAAGTCCGTTAATTTATCAGATTTTGAATATCCATTTTTCATTGCCTTATCTATACATTTGTAATCATCTGATCGTATTAGGGCAATTTGGAATATAAATGGGTTTTTTAGAGTTTAACGAGGTTATTTTGAATCATGTGGGGTACGATGGGATTAATCAGTTTTGTTCAATTCTGGGTTCTTCTCTCATCCATTTATATTTGGAATGTGAATAATGATCTACACAAGGATTAATTTTAGCACATCTTCTTTCCATTATAAATGTTTGTGATTTCCCTGTTTCTTTCTCAGAGAAATTCATATTAATAGGCTGGATGACATTGCCTTTTCTACTCGACATTCTGATTTACAAAGTATAGAAAATAATCTAAAAAAAATAGTTCATTCTTACTTAAGTGCATAATTTTTTTTTAATGGCATATGATAGTGTCAATTCTCTCGAATGTGCCATAAAAACAGGAATTTTAAACAAGAAATACAAACAACTTTGTTTGTACAACTGTGAATGTGAATTTACATCGTCTGAAATATATTAAAAATAAATACTTCCAAACAAATTAAAATATCTGATAAAATTGTGGAATCAACTCTTCTAGAAATATCTAACGTTTCTCATCAGCGCAACATGGAACATCTTCGGGAATTTATGTTGGAAGTAATTGTTCTTATTTTACACTTATTATTCCCATAAATAAAATTATTTCATGATGAATAATCAATTAATAATTAAGTCTGTTAAAAATAAATCCTTCAAAAGGTAAGATTTCATCGGTAAGTAAGACTCTGCAGTGTTCACGTCCATGTTCAACTAAACTAGTAAATTTCACAGGGAGTTGGACAGAATAAAACTAATCAACAGATTGTTTTCCGATAATTTGTTCCTGACTTCGTTTTAATATTTTATTTCAATGTTAGATAACTGTAATTTTATTACAAAATCATAGTTAATTAGTTCTATTCTTTGCAACTCCCTGTGAAATTTACTAGTGTAATATTTCATGTTTATTTTGTGAATTATTTCGGCAGTGAAAAAAAAGGTTGGAAAAAATACTTTTTTCACGGTGATAAAAGAAAAAATTTACGCATCAATAGAGATGCAAAAATGTCAAGTTTTTTTGACAGTTGTTCAAAAAACTATTATTTTATAATTGCATCTGTTTTACATAAGTTTGAGCTGTTTGTCTCTTATGCCATAACTTCATAGATCCAGATGATGAGCAAATTTCGAGTGGTTTAACTGCTTCAGAATTTCTATTTTATTTTTTCATCTTAAAAACAAAGAAAGAATAGGTATATTGTATGTTCTAGCATGGATGTTGACTTCGATTTTAAAATATGGGTGTTAATATTTGCAGCAGTATTATTATTGGAATTGTTTACTGTTTCCTGACGGATACCAACTGGAAATATGTGTTGTTTAGTGGCATTATTTCTAAAATAGAATATGCCTGGAGCATGGAAATTCTCGAATCTGGATTGAACATCCTGGTTGAATCATGCTCTAAGTAGAAAACGCATATATTTGGCGGAGAATTTCTAGCGCAGTTCGGAACTAAAGGGTTTTCCAATACTCTTATTGGAAAACCCTTGGTGTTATTTTAATATTCAAAGAAAAATGCCATTTTTCAATATAAATGATCGGATGTTTATTTCATTATAAAGAAGCAGCTATGCCGTTAATAGTGGAAAATAACATCAGGCAAATAACCACCACGACCACGCTTACTGGACCCTATCCTTTTAATGATATTTTTCATAACCAAATCGCAAAGTGGCTGGCCTATGTCCTCGATAGCCTCACGAATTCCATCTTTGAGGTCTTGGTACGACGCTGGGCTATTGGCGTAGACCTTCTCTTTCACGTGGCCCTAAAGGAAGAAGTCGCAAGGTATTAAATCACAAGATCTCGGTGGCCAATTGTGATCACCTCTTCGAGAGATAACACGGTCCGGAAACTTTTCCCGCAAAAGATCAATGGTTTCATTGCTTGTGTGGCACGTAGTGCCGTCTTGTTGAAACTAAACGTTGTCCAGTTCAATACCATCCAATTCCGGCCATAAAAAATCATTAATCATCTCTCGATAGCGCAATCCATTCACCGTAACTGTTGCTCCAGCCTCATTTTCGAAAAAGTAAGATCCAATGACTCCGCCGGACCATAAACCGCACCAAACAGTCACACGTTGAGGATAAAGAGGCTTTTCAACAATAACTCTTGGGTTTTCCGAGCCCCAGATGCGACAATTTTGCTTGTTGGCGAAGCCACCGAGGTTGAAATGGGCCTCAAAACTCAAGATGATATTTCGATGGAATTCCGGATCTTTTTCATGCATTTCAACCACCCAGTCAGCAAAGACACGACGTTGTTGATGATCGGCCGGCTTGAGTTCTTGTGTTAACTGAACTTTATAAGCGTTAAGACCCAAATCTTTATGCAAAATACGGTGTAATGACGTGTCTGTAATGCCTAATTCCAAAGAACAACGAGGAATGGACAAACCTGGGTTTTCTTCAACTTTTTCGGCCACAGCAGCAATATTCTCGGCTGTTCTTGAGCGACGTGCACGGGTTGTATTCTTCACATAACTAACTTGTCCCAACAGCTCGAATTTTTCCACCAATTTCTTTATTGCGGTCCGACAAGGTGCTTCACGACGACCCAAAAATGTTCGAGTTTTACTAACCGTCTCTGCCAAATTTTCACCATTTTTATAGCGAATTTTAATCATTTCAATGCGTTCTTGAAGCGCGTATCGTTCCATTTGTATTAATGGCGTAGTTGCTACTTGTCAAATGTCAAAAAATGACAGCTTCAAAAGTGACATCTACCGAAATAGCGGGCTATTCAAAATAACACCTCTTATTGGAAAACCCTTTATTATGGAAACTTTCGGATATTCTAGTTCACTTTAAATAATCGTCGATATGGAATTTGCAAATTGATCTATGTGGAATGGACTGCCCTTTCAACTCAAATACTGATTTAATTCCGGAATGCTCTGCATCAACTGTAACTCCTCGATTTTTAATCTCGATGATAGAATACAGGAATCGAGCAGAGTTGGCAAACAGACGAAAATTGAACCTCGCATGAAATGTCCAGAATTTTCATTCGAACCATAATGAAATCCATATGGAAATGCTGCTGTTCATGTTATACGTCTGAACTATTATTATAAATGTATCAAACTTGATATAATTCTTTATGAAAAACCAACCTCTCTGTTTCAGATTGTTGTGGAAGCCAAATTAGTATCGAATTAGGACCATTGAACTAGAAATAGGTTTCTTCCTTGACAAATCGCACAAATATGTCCATATTTTGTCTGAAATTCTGCACAAACGTTAACATCAATAGAATTAATCATGGATTCTGAAAATGTAATATTACTTAAAATTTGATGGTTTAATCTGAAGCAGAAGATTATTCAGGGTGTTCGGTAATTCGGCGTGATCCTTCAAAAGGAATAAAATAGACGACATTTGCAACGAATTGAGTCGAGTGAACCATGGTCCGAAAATTTATGGTTACGAAGGTATGACAATTTTTCAACTTTTTGGAAATTTTCTGCATTGTTATCGAAAATAATTACTTTTGTAAAAACTACCTGACTGTAAATATTAATTGGATATTTTTTTCAAGGCCAGAGAGATGGTTATCATTTATGTGAAAAAATATTTACTAAAAAATTAGATAACCTGAGATATGAAGGGTCATAAATGGCATCAACTGCTTGTTTTCTTTTTGAAACTAATTATCCTCAAATTGAAATACCCTAGAGTTACTCTCAGTTAATTGAGGATTATTTCAATTATCATTTGAGAAATACTGTGAATTGTTTTTATTCGTTCTAGTACCTACCACTCGTAACAAGTAACTATTAATAACATTAATCACAATTAAATATGAAGATAAGGGGGATGACCAAGTATCGAAAAAGTCTTTACTAGTTTGAATTTACGGCTCTATTTTTTGATCTCGTTGGAAAATTGATTACGTGTCTACCTTTTTGGAAAGTTCATCAACCAAGGAAGATTTTTCTCTTATTTATACGTAGAGCTAATAATAATTTTTTCGAGAAATACGAAATTGTTTCACAAAAATTTAATGAGGAAAACAATTTTGGATGCCACTTCAGACTCTTTTTTTTTCAGGTTATTCGAATTTTTGGTGAATGATTTTTTCTGGAAATGATCCTCATCTCATCAGCTTTCAAACAATTCTTATTTCTATATTCATTGTTGAGTAGTTCCCACAAAATCAATTGTTTTCGGTGGTGAGTCGAAAAACTTTCAAAACGTCGAAATATCAATATATCTCAGTAGCCATAGAATCGTCGAGAATAGAAACGACTAATTCACGGTATTGAACAGAATTATACTGAAATGATTTCTTTAATATATTGGAATAATAAATGTGGAAAATCAATACGGATTCGTAAGACAAAACATTTCTAATTTAGACTGAAAATAAAACAACGATGTGGAGCCATAATGTGACCCCCAATTCGTTCAATGCATCACGGGTTGTAAAACTACGGAATCAGCGTAACGGTATTTTTTACCGTTTCAATATTATAATTTATTAGTATCATCCGCTAAAATATTCTCCATAACCAGAATTCTAAAATTGGTACGATTTATCCAAACTTCACTCAGATCATCTGTAGATTTTCTGAATTCGTAGGTCGAAAAACTGAGCTAACGTCAGCCCCTTCAATCATCATAAAGAAACGAGCCACAAATTTAACAGCTTAAATAGTCCAACATATCACTAAGGAAAAACTGCTCAGAAGCAAACAGACGTGACTATAGTGAAAGGCTACCTCATACATGGAAACATTTAATTTCTAGCCTTCCTCTTAAAGTAACGATCCATTAATACTTCTCTGTAGTGTTCACATCCATGTTCAACTAAACTTGTATATTTCACAGGGAGTTGGACAGAATAAAACCAATCAATTATGATTTTGCCGACGTTTCGGAACCATTCGTTCCTTTTTCAAGGCTGAAACAAAATTTATTATTACGATCAAAAGTACTGGACACAAAAACATTCGTACCTCATCAAATAAAATTACAGTTATCTAACATTAAAATAAAACATTAAAACGAAGTCAGAATAGTATATTCTAAAACAAGTTGCACAATGGGCTCCCATTCAAGCACGAATGCGAAATTCGAAAACGAGCGAGTTTTCGAAGGCATGAGTGTTGGAATAGCCTTCTGCAACGAGTATTAGACGATATTTTCTCTATTTCAGTCCAGTTTTGTAAAATCCTGTTGAAATTCAATGCAAAATTCGGACTTACATCCTAGTGACTTTTGTATTGTATCTTGACAGTTGATGTGACTGTTACGAAAGTTGACAGATTACGGAATTTGAAGTTGAAACGTACGTAGGGCATGGAGATCAGATTTAAAACAGTTTCCTAATAGCAGGAATGATTCAAAATTAGCAAGAAAGAAATATCTAGTACCTTATTTTCCAATGAAAATAGAACTTTTCCTCTCAACAATTATTTCACTACATCCAGATTATATTATATTGACAATTGACGTGTGTTGAAATTTTATAGGATCGAATGTCAGTGCTGACTACCACAAAACGAAAAATATAACTAGAAACAATGCGGGAATGAGTTCATTCCAGCACTGTTTTTGGTGCTGGAATGGACTCATTACGATACTGAAATAGAGAAACAAACTATTGGATACAATCTGTGACGGTCAATATAATGAAAACAATCAGTTATAACAAAAAGTATCCATCAAAACACATACGCCGCCGCGAAAACGACGTTCCGTTGACACATTATTCTGGTGTTTAATCTCAGTACAGTTGTAATTTTATCCAAATAAAAATATCAATTTGCGTTCACAAACACAAAAGAAAACAGAAAAACGGATCATACTATACTGTCTATCTATTAGGTAATTTAATTTTAGAGATCATGCAGTTATAAACAATACTCAGGTTATTTGTATCTTCTCTGTAGTTCACCGTGTTATGTCTTCTTGTGTATATAATTTAACTTAGCAATCGTCTAATATATAGTTGTTTCTCTATCTAAGATGGTTACATTATTAAAATCGATCTTATGTCCGTGCCCATGTGTATGTTGGGTGAGAGCAGTCTTGTTGTTAACTTGTAAGTGTTTGATACTATTATCATGCTGTCTCGTCCTATCTTCCAAGTACTGCTTTGTTTGACCCACGTATACTTTTTCGCAGTTTTGGCAAGAAATTTTATATACCAAACTAGATTGTTTAGATGGCGGAGTTATGTCTTTGATCTGAGTGAAGAAATTTCTGTTGTTATCAAGGATGTTGTAGAATGCTGCCGTGCAGCTGAACTCTCTGGATATTTTATTAATCTTGTAGGACAACTCTGGGAAATACACTAATTTGAAATATTTCATTCTTGTAGTTACTTCAGGCTATGGGTATGTAGTTATGGTTTCCGTTGTAATCTGATTTTGTTGGTCTTTGAAGTTGCTTATGACTTTTCTGACGTAGTATCTGGGATAGTTGTTTGCAAAATCATAATTGATTGGATTTATTCTGTCCAACTCCCTGTGAAATTTACTAGATTAATACTTCTGTGTTCACGAGAATCCCAGAGTACGAAGTGTTATTGTAGCACTAATTTTGCGCCTATTGACGATTCAAAATTTGTGGTATATTGAAAAGCAGCTATTCTAATGCTCTGATTTCTTTTCAGATCTAATACCACCTAATACCACGCAGCTAAAGCCTGATCTACTAACAACCTAACAGCATTCTCTGTCGCGCTCCATTAAATACGTCTAGGAAGTGCTGAAATTATGTAAGACGCGCGAAAACGGTGCGGAGAGGAGAGACGCGCGCGGGCGCATCCCGGCCCTACGATGCCGGACTCATGATGTATCCGATGGTGCAGCAACAGCATCATCATCAACAGCAGGAACACCACCAGCAGATCGAGCAGCTCGAGCAGGACCCCGAGGAGGGCGAGGAGGATCTAGCGAAGGAAAGGCAGAGATCTAGGAGGCCTCTGTACAGACGGTTCATCAATTACGTGAGGGAGGCGTGGACAGGAGTGAAGTTTGCGCTAGGTAACGTTGATTTGTTTTACCGGGTGCAAGGTTGATTGGAATTATGTCTTGGATTCTAGTGTGAATGGATATAGTTTATGGGTACCTTAAACCTGCAACCAACTTGGTAGTTGGTTGCGAAATACCTACACAAAGACCTATGCAAAATTTTTGGAGAATCGCATCACTAGAAAGGATTTAAAAAAAATTCATCTACTTTGCGGAATATTTTGCTTGAAATTCTGAAACCACATATCGGATTGAGTCTTAATTTGGCATTCAGGTGACCAATAATGACCTCTCGGAGTGTACAAAATTGCATGTAAACAGACTCTGAGGAGCTCAGAAAAACAAATCCCAATATGAAATTCGAAATACCTACTGTCTTGTTTCCAACCATAAATTCTAATCGCAGACAAGGGTATTCATTTGGGATCGAATAAGTGTAACTACAGTATAATTATCATTGTTCTTGGGCTATTACTACTAATAATATTGTTTCTCTGTTGTCGTTCAATTCCCACCTGAGATTTGCACCTTTCAGTTCAAGATCTTCATAAAGATGGTGACGCCCTATTAACTCAATAGCTAATCCGAGATAGAGAGTAAACATTGATTCTCGGATGGGACCAAACCTGTGACACGGTTGAAAGAAATATCTAAGACTTTTGACATTTGCACCATAGATTCGAAGCTTGAATACAAATCTTAAATGTAGGTATTCCAAAATGTGAGCAGAGTGGGAAATATCTCAGAAGCTTGTTCCAAAATTGGTTTCTCTCACCAAAGTCTCAGAAGATTCTTATATGTCGGTAAAGAACAAGAAGTAAGAGATCTAGGAGAAGTGAGACTGCTTTGCATTATGCTTACTTGTCTCATTTAATGGCGGGAGGGAACTGTATTTTGGCGTGCAAATCTTGTAAGATTATTATTTCAAGAGGAGTTAATGAGAAATATTATGATGTTCCCGAAAGACATACTGTATATCGTCTGGATATGCAGCGTGGAAAAACAGTAAACAAACTGAAACGGGAAATTTTTATGAGTTGAATGAGTATTTTCAGTGACTATGTTCCGTATTTGTGGATCTGAAATATCTTGTTTACAAAACTGCAAACTAATTAAAGTACACAGTCGGTGGGATTTGATTACATTGCGTCAGATCCCAATACAGCTGAGGAAATACCAGAGAGCTCTTAATGAATTAAGTATAGATTAATCGAAGATGGGAGATTTTTTGTTACAAAGTAGGAGATGTTGGACAAATCTTAAAAATCAGGGAAATATGAATCAAAATACTTGAAAAAGGGTTCGGTTGACGAGATGGTTCTGAAATATCCTTAATTAAGCTGTTATTCCACAAAATCCATTGAGTGAAATGAAAGTATTATTAACAATTAATAATAATGAAATTCACAGCAGTCAGATTTTGACTTTCGTGGGAGATGCATTGCTTTATTTCCTGAAAGTTTTGCATTCCTTCCTTCCTCAAGCTATTGTCGATTGCCTACACATCCACTGCAATGGACTCCTTCCTTTTGCAGATTTTAGAGTCTATCAAAGTCACGAAGGACCAATCTGCATATTATCTTGGAATATTATGACATGAAAATAATAGAAATTGATTCCTAGCTCATCACTTGGGAAAACATAATTTCAATACTAATAAAGGAAATTAAACTCTGGACTATACGTCAAGTGCTATGAAAATAACCATTAAAGCTAATGGTTTTAAGATATTCTGTACGTTGTGAAATGACTAAAATATCATTTATGCAAATGGCCAGTGTTTGACATTGTGTGATCTATGGAGATGTGATAATAAAAATGTATCTCCAAAAATGGGTTCAAGCCCTGTGGACAGGAGCTTTCTGGCGCTCTAGTTCAAACAGACAAATTATATCTCCGAAAGTATTGGTTTCTCAGAGTTGGGAATTAAATCAATGTATTCTTATGAAAGAACTGCATCATAAAGGAAATTCAATTCAAATAATAGTTTATTTATCAAGAAATGAGCAATCTGAGAATGAGAACTGCACCATGGAAGAAATCAAATTAAAATAGCTCAAATGAATTTGACTCTTCCTTATAGAACAGGGTGAAATGTACGAGTATGAACACAGATCATATAATAAAAATTAGATAGAATAATAATAGCATTCTGTGAAAACATAGAAGTACGTACGATTCATTATTGAAATTTAGAAAAATCATATTTCCGAAAGTATTAGCTTATTGGAGTTGAAAATGATATCGATGGATTTTAATGGTGAAAGCCCGCCTTCTCTCGTTCCGAAACCCAAAGCGTAGACCGACCGGCTATCGGGCTCCTCGTACGATCTTGTCGATCTCCGGTATTAGAATAAAACGTCGGTACTTACCTGGAATATATATTCTTAATTTTCACTTTTCGACATAAAATCGCCACATGGGGTTTTATTTGACGGTTTTTTACCCTTGTGTCTCTAAGTCGATTTTGACGTTTCTCGAACCAACTATAAGCAAGGAATTAGACAATGTCATGTCTCAGGAAAATAAGTTGACATTATGACAATTCATACATAGAATAGTTATATAATTCTGTGAAAACGTAAAAATACGATTTATAATTGCAATTTTGAAAAATCATTTCTCCCAAAGTATTAGCTTGTTAGAGTTAGAAATGATATCATGGGATTCTTATGATAAAACTGCTTATTGAAAAAAAATTAATTTGGAATTTGTTTTGTAAACAAAAAAATTTTTTTTTGTTACTCCGAAACCATCCGTCAAAGAGTTGGGCATTATATCAATGTATTCTTATGATATAACTGCAGCATAAAGGAAATTCAATTCAAATAATAGTTTATTTATCAAGATTAAATGAGCAATCTGAGAATGAGAACTGCACCATGGAAGATCTCAAATTAAAATAGCTGAAATGAATTTGACTCTCTCTTATAGAACATCATCATCATATAAAAAAGGTTAGATAGAATAATTATAACATTCTGTGAAAACATAGAACTACGATTCATTATTGAAATTTCGAAAAATCATATCTCCGAAAGTATTAGCTTGTTGGAGTTGAAAATGATATCAATGGATTTTTATGGTGAAACTACATATTAAATAAAAATTAAATTTGAAATTTGTTACTTGAAAAAAAAAATTTTTTTTTCGTTACTCCGAAACTATTTGGCCTATTTTGCACAATAACGAACTCAACCGAGATATTCATCTCCCTAACCTACTCTGAAAATTTCGACTGCCTAGCTCATTCCGTTCGAGAGTTATTGTAAAAATTTTTATTTTATTTTGAAAAATTTTTTTTACACTTTGCGGTAACCTGGTCAATACAAAACTTCACATGCGTATAAAGGGTATGATTCTACAATTCCTACGATTTCGCCCATTAACGAACTTAACCGAGATATTTACGCTCCAAACCCACCTTGCAAATTTCAATCCTCTAACTCCTTTCGTTCGAGAGTTATCGTGCCTACGACCGGCCGGACAGAATCGATTTCGACCTCGGATTCTTGATCAGTGAGTCGAACCAAATCGTTTGAGACCATTTCCTGCCAAAAATTCGAAAATTACAGACATTTGGGCAAATTGATAAGCACTCAGTTCCGAGGAACTAGAGCGCCAATAAGGACCGAAAAAATGGATACTGGACATATATTTTCGACAGAAAGAATTACATGCATTTCGGGACATTCTGAAATGGCCTTTGAAGATATCACTCATATATTGAGGAATTGTCTCTTCATAAAAATTCTGATTCCTGGCAACAATTTCTCTGTTTTCATCTTCCAATGAAGGCTGAGGTTGAGCCAATAATTTAACAAGTTATGTTGGCTGTAATATTATCATCTTCGAAGGGTAATGAAATGATATTTGGATTCATGATTGAATATTTATTTTTGCGCCAGGTAATCAAAGAAAATTCAAATCACCTAACCTCAACTTCAAACATCTGTGATTTAGAGCTGTCCGTTCGGCAGATTACGATACCGCTACCTATTGGTAGCGGAGCGTTTCATGCTACCGATCTTTATGCTGAACGCGACCATTATGTTTTAATCACTGCCAATTATTTCCTCGTTTCCATAGATCTTCTCGATTCAAAAACACACACACTCTGCTAAGTTTTCAAAATTATCCAATCTGATTGGAAAAACGAATACATGTTTTTGTGCTATTTGTGGGATTATTTATCCGAGTGAACCTATGCATATGCTGGGTATTTATTCCGGAACTATCATCAACCTGAATATCTTCCTATGTTGTAAACTTCACCCTCTATACGAATTCACACCCTACAAATCGCTGGATACGATCAGGTCGACCCCATAACCGGCAGTTAATGACTATCGGAAAAATTCAATCGAAAACATTGAAAGGGCGTCGACAACCAATTTATTCCGCCATTCATCCCTGCTTGAAGCCATCCAAGGCCTGTACATCGCAACCTGGAATCTATAAATTTTACGCCATCGTCCCCAGATAATAGCCGAATAGGTGTGTGCTGCATTTGACTTATATCCAAGCCATATTTCAGGATTAAGTACATTCCGGTATCAACTGTTCGATATTTTGCATTTATCATTTATAGTTTACGTATGCAGGGTGGTCAACTGAATGAAACAATACAGTTAACTTTTTTTTATTTGAAATTTTCTTGTTACAGCAATTTCTAACTTTCGTTCGTCAGATAGAGTTGAAAAAATTAATAAAAAGTACAACAATTAATTTTAAAATATGAGATAAGATGGCATCTTCGGTAAAACAGGTACAAGATGTTTTATAAATACAGGTATATATTTTCGAGGAAGTACAGTTCAAATGAAAAGGAATTATTAAATTTTTGAATTGTTGTCAAGGATTGAGACATACTATTCAAATAATCATTTAAGGCTTCTGTGGAAGTTACATTAATTATTAAATGGTTTCTTCCTGGGTTTTCTCTCCCAAACTGTGAAAAATATATCTTAAATAAAAATGTATTAGTTTGTGCATTTCTTCTGCGTAATAAACACAATAATTTGTCAGAAGCAATAAATCGAACAATGTTGCCTAACAATCAATAACGACACAACATAACAACTAAATTTCGTAACGTTTCGGAGTCTCAGACTCCTTCAATTTTGCAAAATATTCAATTGGAATTTACCATATTTGGCTGAATTTATAAAAGAGTTGGACCTTGGAAATTTCTATGCTAATTGAAACTATGTTAATATGATTTACAAATACTGCCAAAGTGACAATTCTCGAATTTTAGATTAACTACATCAACAAAAAATAATTCTGAAGATTTTCGTTAAGTGTCTGACGAAGGAGTCTGATTTAGACTCCGAAACGTTACGAAATTTAGTTGTTTCATCGTTGATGTTGTGTCTTTATTGTTCGTTAGGCAACATTGTTCGATTCATTGTTTCTGACAAAATAAATATCTTGTGTTTAATACGCAGAAGCAATTCTGAATCGGTTGAAATTTTTAGGTTAGTTGCGTTTCCCAATACGACGGACAAGTTGATTAATGGGTATAATCGGCCCAAGAGTTTCCAAGTGATAATTTTGTTTTGAACCAATACAAATTCGATTGAATACAAACTTGGTGAGTAGTTGTAGAATACAAACCTAAGGACGTCCACAAAATTTTGTGAGAACCTGAGAACGGGAAGAGATGGCGGCTTGAAATTTTGAGGTTAGGTTGTGCATCTGAATGCGACATTCCAATTTGTCTATAGGTATAATCGGCCAAACGGTTTTGGAGTTATACCCATCTGAAATTTGAATGTTATTTTTTCATCAACTCCAAAAATACAAAACCAATATAATTCAAATATGCCTGTTGGTTGTACAATGCCAGCGCGAAAACTCTTGCGAAATACCGTGAGCATCGTATCACTAGAAAATTTAAAGAAAATCATTGAAAATAATTGAAAAAATTCTATATATCAGAAAACATTCGTCCGACATCGCTGAAACTTTGCGAGAGACTTCAAAACCTATCTCTACTGCCAAGCTCCAAGTTTGAACACGATCGCATCCATATTGTTGGAGATCCGTGCAGCCTTGTGTGAGTTCAGTAGCTGGATGGGTTAATCGCTGAAATTTTGCGAGAACCTTCAAAACCATGAATGTCCTGATGACATATTAAATTATAAGATCACTTTTCAGGCCGATTTTTTCATCACAAATCTATGGGAGATGATAACCCTACATTAGGGTCCTGTAGCGGTCAGATCTGGTTTTGAAAGAGATCCTCCTTAGGAGGAGGCAACTAAATATCGAAGAGATTTCTATGAACAAGAGTGAATATCTTTGAATACTAGCGAAGGCGATTCTTATTCAAGAGATCCATTTGCCTACAGAGGAGTATATTTGTGAGAGGGGACTTTTGAAAGGTTATGTATTATTTTTAATTTGTTCGTTTTCCTTTTGTCTTTTCATTTTTGCGCGGATGTCCTGGGGAACATCTCGTTATCATTTTGCCCAATTGTCTGTCATTTTAGAATTTTTCGCCGAAATGGTCTCATACGATTGGGTTCGACTCCCTGATGAAGAATTCGAGGACAAATTTGATTATGTCCGGCCGGCTGGCTGACCTTTGCCACGATATTTTGAGAACGAAAGGTATAGCGACTTGAAATTTTCAGGGTAGGTGGCGCATCCTAATACGATGGAAAAGTTCGTTAATGGGCATAATAGGCCTAATGGTTTCTGAGTAATAGTTTTGTTATCTACCAATACAAATCCGATCGAATTGAAACATGGTGATTAGTTGTAGAATACAAACCTAAGGACGTTTGTGACAATTTGTGAGAATCGTATCACTAAAAAATTTTTAAAAAATATCGTGTCCTAATTGAATTTACTAAGTAAATTCGATTAAGAGTGTCCAATACAGGAGAATGGACAATAGAATTCACCATGGTAAATTCGACGTTTGTGACATTTTGTGAGAATCGTATCACTAGAAAATCAAAAAAAAAATATTGTGTCCTAATCGAATTTACAAAGGTAAATTCGATTGAGAATGTCCAATACGGGAGAATGGACAAAAGAATTCACCATGGTAAATTCGATTAAGAGTGTCCAATACAGGAGAACATACGTGCAAAAGCTTCTGACTTCACGTCAGTGCTTGAACCAATTTAATTTATCTCAATAAAATGTATGATTGTTTTGAAACAAACGAATTCTGATGGAAAAATTGTTTTGAAAGAAATTGAAAAAGTAGAGGGGGGGACCCGAAAGTTTTCAAGCGTAGGGCCCCGGAAATCGTGGATCCGCCACTGGTTGATCTACAAGTTCTGTATTGACTCAAAACAGATCTCGTCACTAGACGGTGGCGTTTTGAATTGGTTTTGAATACAACTTCGAAGAGAAATTTCTACAGCGCTATTTATACATGTTTCCTGTCACAGAACGAATCTAATGAGTAGTTAAAATATGGATATGATATCCCAAATTTATTACTCATTTGCTCTGGCCTTATCTATTCGGATTATTTGATTCAATTCGTATTTAGATGGAAGCTCTATCGCCAGTTTCATATGAGTAAATGTTTTATTGAAGGCGTATGAATTCATATTTCGCAACCATATTTACCAAGAAGCTGAAAGACATTTCAATTGTTTCCCAACAGAATTTATCATGAAAATGACAAAAAATATTCTCCTCGGTTTGATGTTGTTTTATTGTCGAAAGAAACTCATATCCCAGTAAGAATTAACTTGATGTACGGAGAATTTCAATAAGTCACATATTGTGCTCATATGTGCTTGCCGATATTTTCCTTCTTTCCCCGTTCGTCAAACGTATGAAATACGACATTGATTGATTATCATTGGAGCGCTTGTTCCTCGACTTGCGTCCGCCTATTTATCTACGTGGGGTTGAAAAAAACACCCCCTTCTCTAACTTATTCCATAACTTCTCAGATATTCGCGAAATTTAAAAGTGAAAATATTTTCCGAAAGATAACTCAATAAGGGTAGATTTTATATGTTGTATGTACTTAGTAGCTTTAGTAGTTTCTGAGAAAATAATCGAAACGTAAAATCATTTTTTCCACGGTTGATGCCAGGACTCCGAGTTATCTGCGACTTATGGAAGGAGTTGTTTGTTTCAACCGCATGTAGACATCGTAGGGGGTTAAAAAAATTGTACCACGTGTAGTTTATTGCAACTTTTTAAATATATGTGTACGAGTATTTGGTTCAGTTTGTATCTGCCGAACCAAAATACTCAGACACATATATTTTGAAAAGTTGTGATAAGCCATACGTGGTACAAGCGTTTGCGTAGGTTGTGTCGAAATTGAGCATTTTTAGAGGTGCAGTGTTCCCAGCGTGGCTCTTGGCCCAAATTTAAAATGAACACTGCCCCTTTCAAGCATTTTTCGTTATGCGCATGAGCGAACAAAAAGCTATATAACTGCTGTAATTTTGGTCTGAAAGGAGTTGGAGTTGTAGGATACTATCCCCCATAGCATTCGCTCGAAAGGGTTTCCGCTTGCTTGGATTGAACCTGCGGAATTTCCTGTACCGTTGGTGCTGGAGAGTGTGAGATGTGAGATTTTGAAAGGAGTTTTGACCACGAGTCGACTGCGCATGTGCAGGGGATTTTTTTAGGTTGTATGGGCTAGATTTGGAGTTGATTACGTCTAATGGTCGTGGGTCTGGTGTTGGTATCAAATTACATTCGGATTTGAAGAAATATTGTAAGGAACTTCGTTTCCTATGGGGATCCCCTAACCATACCCAATTTTTTTTATTTCGACTGGGGGAAAAACTATGATTCGTATATCAGACGGTCGAAATATCCAGAATCGTCAAAAAAATTAAGAGCACATTCGAATTCTTGCGAAATTTTGTGGGGATCGTATCACTAGAAAATTAAGAAGAAATCATTGAAAAAAATTGTATATATCAGAAACTATTCGTCCGACGTCGCTGACATTTTGCGAGATCCTTCAGAACCTAATTCTACTGCCAAGTTCCAAGTTTGAACACGATCGGATTTATATTGTTGGAGATCAGAGCAGCCTGGTGTGAGTAGCCGGATGAGGGACCGTTGCCTCTATAACTTTCGATAGAAAGGAGATAGGGACTTGCAATTTCCAGAGGAGGGTGCGCATCAAAATGGGCAAATTTACCACGGTAAATTCGATTAAGAGTGTCCATTACAGGAGAATGGACAAAAGAAAATACGAGCAAAAGCTCCTGACTTCACGTCAGTGCTTGAACCAAATGTTTCTTAAAAAATTTCATACTTCAGAAACTAGAGCTTTAAGAGGTATTTTGGGAATTATTTCATTTTAAAATTTGAATCCAATTGATGCCCAATGCATTTTTTCATAAGGGTGTGTGCAAAAGCTCCTGACTTCAAGTCAGTGCCCTTCTCGAATGTTTTAATTTTGACTAGAACTCTACTGCATCGTGGGCTCCGGACGGAATTTACTCATGTTAGGGTCCATATTCATTTCCAATTCCGATTTTGTTGGCGAACAGACACTCGAAAGTTTTGATTAATTTCATTATATCCGCCCAAACTTTATTCCTTGAACCATCAGGCACATTCTATGAATACATTCAGTACTATCCTTGAAATGAGGAATCAGATTTCAATCGCTTGTTTTACTTCCCAAAACTAGCCTTATGTTCGATAGGAAATTCATGTCATTAAAGTTGGCATCCAGATTATTGGATAACCGGGAAACTGCAACAGATGTCGAAAACTTCTAGCTTCAAGAACTTTGAGGGAACGTTATATAGATACGCTTGATGTGGATAATTCAATTATCCATTATGGCCAAGAATTGTACATAAAATTGAATCAATTCTTGAAGGGATTATAACAAATCGATACACTAATTTTTCTGTTCCTGGGAACAGAGTGCTTATCAATTTGCCCAAATGTCTGTAATTTTCGATCGTTTGGCTGGAAATGGTCTTGAACGATTTGGTTTGACTCACTGATCAAGAATCCGTGGTCGAAGTCGATTCTGTCCAGCCGGCCTGCCATCCGGCCGGCCGTTAACACGATAACCCACGAACGGAATGAGCTAGACAGTTGAAATTTTCATATATATCTCGGTTAAGTTCGTTATTGGGCAAAATCGGTCTGGTAGTTTCGGAGTAACGAAAAAAAAAATTTTTTACATTACAACTTTTGAATTCAAAATTTTTTAAGATGCAGTTTCATCATAAGAATCCATTGTTATCATTTTTAACTCTAACAAGCTAATACTTTCGAGATATGATATTTAAAAATTTCAATAATACATCGTAAGTTCTATGTATTCACAGAATGTGAATACAGAATCTGTCTGTATTCACTGTTCATAAATGTCATATTTTCTAGCTTTAGAGATTGTCAATTTGACTTGGTAAACAATTATCTGATTATTGAATTTGTGAATATATACTAGACTGTTTTGAAACCGAAAATAATATTGACTGATTACATATTGAATAATTTATGTATACATATTGGGGATGATGTTTCAGAAGATTTAGAATTGGATCATTTGAATTATGTAGTTTATGAAGACAAGAGGAAAGAAGAACATGGAATGGAATAATGAAAAGAAATTACTGTTCGTTGTCCACTGAGGTTAATATTACCTTTTACTTTCTTGAGTAGTGAGACATGTTCCCAAATACAGTATTTTCATAATGTTGCTAGCAAAAAATACTGAAATGTGTATCAAACATTTTTTCTTCAGTTTAGGTTCATAATACAGATAAGAATATGTTAGTGGTATGAACTATTGAATTTTAAATTATGAAAAGAGGACAGTATTTGATTAATATATTTTGAACTATTAAAATAATTTGTTTGTAATCCTCTACCTACTCAAATATCAGGAATAAATAAACAATTTGCTATGATTGTCTCCAGCCTTGCTCTAGACTTTTCGATGATACTTTCCTTAGGTATATAGAGTTGTGAACACTATGCACCGAGTGTAAGTTGCAACAACCCATTCCACGAGGTTGAATATATAATTGCAGATTGCTCATTTAATTTTGATAAATAAATTTAATGATAATTTTTGAAGCATTAAAGCATTGTAGATTGCTCTTCTTTTTTGAAAGATAATTTTTGAACCTTTTTTTGTTAAACGACACTTTTTAAAATTTAATTTATTTCATGATGCAGTTCTATCATAAGAATCCATTGTTATAATTCCAAACTCTGAGAAACCAATACCTTCGGAGATTTAATTTGTCTGTTTGAACAAGAGCGCCAAAAAGCTCCTGTCCACAGGACTTGAAACAATTTTTATTCAGCGATCGATATTGGCATTTCTGCCATCACCCTCTGACAATACATAACTAAGTTGCGAAATTCTTTAATAGTTGAAACTAAAATCAAGGGGTCCTCTCCAAGTTGTTGCCCTTTGAAAATGGAGAAACCCCATAGAAATTATAGAAATTTGAACAATGAAAATATTTGTCATTGGGACTTAATTTGACAACAGCCTTCTTGATATTAATCAATGTGAATACATTTGACAGAAGCCTTCTTAATTTTTTCAACAAATTATAACGTCTGTGAATTTATTTGATGAGAGTCGGAGTAATATTTTATTTTTTTGGAGTCAAACCAACAATTTTAGAGAAAAAAGTCTGAATACAAAAAAGTTGCATATTCAAGTGGTCTTTCTGAGCTAATTTTATAATTTAAAAATGTTGAAGCAAAAGGTTATTATGCAAAATATAATAGGGGTTAATTTTTCTACCTCATCATGATGACATTTCGGAATAGACAAAACTGTGAAAACGTTTCGTTTAATTAGCGTTAGCTGACTGTCAAATTTTATTCTTCTGATCTTTTTCCCGAATTTTAAAGGGTTGTAACTTGTTAGTTAATAATGGGCGCACAAAATTTTAAGAAAGTCCCACCTCCTTAATTTTGTGATGAAGTATTACGTCCTAAAATATTTTACATCAATTTAAAAGCAGCCTGCATTACATTCAGGGTTAGGGCTTCACACGAGACGAGAGTATAAAAAATCTCGGCTCGGTCTCGCCAATTCCCAAAAAATTAAGTCTCGTTCTCGTCTCATTATCAGTTGTCTAGTCTCGTCTCGCTCAATTCTGAATAACAATAATAAATATTATATGATATAAACGAAATGGTATCTAATAATGAATAATTTTTTGAAGCTATATTTATTACGCTCTTATACAAAAATACTTGCACATGTACAATATATTATTTTAAATTTTTAACACTGTTATTTTCATCTTTTAAATTACTCGATGACCAAGAATTCAAACATAATCACGATTGCATCACCTCATCTTTCAATGACGTACGTGTTTTTGCCATGATCAAACCTGCTGTGGAAAATAATCTTTCAACAGATACGGATGTAGCCATTAATAAATCATCGGCCATCTTGAAAAGTGTAGGAAGAACTTTTTCATGATTTTCCACCCCTGTGAAATATTTTGATTCCTATTTGCTCTTTCTAACAGTAAATATTCTTCAAACTCAGCTTTCCAATATTTTGAAGGTTTTGTTGATGTTTTAAATAGGCTATGTCGATTCATTTTTTAATAGAATTGGACAAATTTGTATAGTTTTCACTGAATACCTTCCAGTGGGTAGATCATTGAGGGTGTTCTTGGCGTATTCATCATAACACTTTTCGAAACATTGAATAGCTTCATTTCTCTACCAGTTTTATTATACGTACTTCCACAGGTGTATACAATAATTGTTCACATCCTCATTACAAGAAGCTCAAGGTAATACATTTCTCCAGATGTTCAAATAGAGAAGAAATTTTAAAAGCATTGGGATTTAGGGGCAATAAAAGTTGCCCGTAATGGATTGAATTCATAATCATCAGTTTTTATGGTTGTGAATTCTATTTTTCTTGAAAAATAATCTCAATTATCACAAGGTCATAATAATTGATAATCTTCTAAAAATCGTGTATATCTAGAACGATCGATGTATAATATAGACAAAATATATTGGTAATTATATTCATATTCAATTGTTTTCTGTGGGTGTTGAAAAAGGTAGAGTCGTATACAAGAAAAGTTTACTGTATATATATATGTAGTCAATAAGACGATCTTCCAGGTAGAAAATTTCGAGCCAAAGAAACCCTTTCAATAGTATATACGTTTATTACTCAGTAGTTCATAGACACATACGAGTATACTCAACCGAGAGTAAAACATCGATCTTGAAAAAAAGGCATTCAAGGATACATATTTATGTTAAGAGGTACGTTACTAAGAATAGAAATATTTCACAGATAATCACAAGAATTAATATTCTGTAAAATATATTGATCTCTATTTACACCTTTTCTAATTTTTCGAATAAAAAATTTAACGAGACCAGAAACGAGATTCTCGGGTTGCACTGTATGTGGTCTCGGTATCGGCTATAATATTTTTCAAAACGTCTCGTCTCATCTCGTCTCGCTTTTTCGAGATGAGAACGAGACAAGAAGAGAAAAATCTCGCTCTGGTGTGAAGCCCTATTCAGGGTATGATAAAAATGTCATAAAGATCATAAAATAATATAACAAGCAGAGACATGTACGTGAATACGTGAAAAACAATATTATAAAGAATAAACCAACGTGATTGAAATTTTTCTATCTTAGGTTATCATTCGAGTTATATGCATGATCGCAATGTTATAAGTGGAACTTTTGTTTTCCAAGTGTATTCTCTTTGTATGAAAAATTTTGATAACTCTACTGAAAGCGGTGTAGATACGTCTACTGTGAGACACTGAGTTGATGAGTTTTCGAGGTAAATATTTACGTGGGGTATAGCAAATCGATAGAAAAGCTCCTGGTGATATCAAAAGTGAAGCCAACTCGAAATGAAAAAATATGCAGAGACGTCCCTTTGTCCTTCCGCCCACGATATAGCATTTGGTACAATAAACGATTACTTCAGTTCAACAAGAATTGCCTGAACATGTTTCATTACAACGCAATTTTCCATATTTCGATAAATATTCCATAAATATAAATCTCGTCTGATCCATCTACCATAATTCGAGTTGATTACCACGAAATCTTAACACAAATATTTTTTCAAACCAGACTGGCATACTTAAGCACATTACCAACTACACCTCTGCATCGATGAATCAGAAACTTATCATCAAATTCGCTATCTGTTACTATTTGGCTGTGATCCAGACATGCCGTTTATTTAATCAACAACCATTAACAAATTTCGTCTCTAACAAGTCAACATGTTGAGAGCACAATTTCAGAAGTTTCCATTTTCACATGTCGTTTTGTAAACAAGGCTTGCTTTTTGCGCTTTTGTTCTCGGGGACAGTGTGCTAGAATTTTCCAAATGTCTGTTATTTTCGAATATTCGGCCGAAAATGGTCTCAAACTATTAGGTTCGACTCACTGATGAAGAATTTGATGTCAAATTTGATTCTGTCCGGCTAGCCGGTCTGTACGATAACTTTCGAACGGAAAGAGACTTTTCAGGGTAGGTGGCCCAACGGACAAGTTCGTTAAGGGGTATAATCCTTTTACGAGTACTCATTTTGTTTTAGAAAAAACATCTAGATTAGATTGAATTTAAACTTGATAACTAGTTGTAGAATACCAACACAAAGATGTGTGTAAAATTTTGTATAATGGTATAACTACAAAATTTTACAAAAAATTAGTAAAACATATTATTTATTATCACACGATAACTTGAGAACGATGAACTTAAAATTTTCAAGGTAAATTGCACATGCGAATGTAACATTTAAGTTCGTTAGTAGCCATAATATACCAAACGGTTTTGGAGTAATACCTATCTGAAATTTGGTTGTTATCTCCTCAATTACTCAAAAATACGAATCTAATCCAATTAAAACATGAAAATCAGCTGTAAAATGCCGACGCAATTTTTGCGAAATTTCATGAGGATCGTATCACAAGAAATTTTTTTTAAAATCATTGAAATAAATTGTGTATCTCAGGAAGTATCCGTCCGATATCGCTGAAATTTTGCGAGAGCCTTCAAAACCAAAAAGTTTACATCCGAGTTCCAACTTTCATCACGATCGGATCTATATGGTTGTAAAGGTTTCGGAGTTAGAGCTATCTTAAATTTTGTTTTTATTTCCTCAATAATTCAAATTATAAAAATCCGTACCAATTAGAACTTGCTAATTGCTTGTAAAATGCCGAGGCGCTAATTTTCGCAAAATATCGAAATCACTAGGAATTTTTTTTTGTCGGACATTCAAATAAGAGTTCTTTTTCGCACCACCATTCAATTGAGCTCAGGGCTTCCATTTCTTCCAAATGTCACTATTTTTCGAAATTCAAGTCGAAAGTGCTAGAACTCACTTTCACTCAGTAATTTTAATTCAGTAGGAATCACGT
Source organism: Halyzia sedecimguttata (assembly GCA_937662695.2). Taxonomy (NCBI): domain Eukaryota; kingdom Metazoa; phylum Arthropoda; class Insecta; order Coleoptera; family Coccinellidae; genus Halyzia; species Halyzia sedecimguttata. The sequence continues at coordinate 17,317,234 of OW569417.2, read as the reverse complement.
TGTATGATCTATAGATTTTATATCTGAAGCTTCTTTGGAAAGTGGATGTTTTATGATGAGGAAATGATAACAAATTCCTACGTTGTATGTTGTCATGAATATCAGTTCTATACCTCGATATAATGTGAGGTTATTATCTTGTGAAACATACAATGGGCATAATATTCGAGACAAACCCTCTTTGGAAGCCAATTTAACTCTGTTAACTTATAGGTATGACGTATGATCAAATTTTCTTATTCCATATATGAACCTTATATAGTTGTTGGATTAGACCTAAGCATTCTTAACCTGAACAGAAACTATACAGGGTGTTTCATTGCTAAATCAACATACGTTAAACTGAGGTACATCTACTCTAGACGAGTCCAAGAAACCTATATATAATATGTCAATAATCAGCTCCATAGCCAAGATGCAGGGTGATTTATGTATTCTCCAATATTTTCAATTGCTTATAACTTTTGAACCACCCAGTAGAATCAGTTGATATTTGGAATGTAAAAAATACTTCCATGGGTCGATCGATTAATCTTTAAACTAATTAAAAAATCCGAGTCCGTATTAAAAAATTTTGAACTTTTCGAGAGCTGAGATACAACGTGTAGGAAGGAATATTGGAATTGGATTGCGGGTAGTGTCCCGCAAGATCAGTAGATTGCAGTGGAAGTCTACTGATCCCCATCGGAAAGTTTCTGCTTTTTCAGGAAATTCTAATCAAATTCCTATATTCCTTAATACAGGGTGTTGAATCTCAGCTTGCGAAAAGTTCCATATTTCTAATGCGGACCTGAATTTTTGATCAGTTTAAAGATTAATCGATCGACCCATGGAAGTGTATTCTATGTTCCAAATATCAACTGATTCTACTGGGTGGTTCAAAAGTTATAAGCAAATTGAAAATATTGGCGAATACATAAATCACCCTGTATCTCAGCTATGGAGCTGATTGGACCTATCATAAAGAGGTTTTTTGGACTCCTCTGGAGTAGATCTACCTCAGGTTAACGTAAGTTCATTTACCAATGAAACACCCAGTATACAGAGGACATGTAATTGAACTGTGACAAGACCACACTCTCGCACAACATTGTTTTAGTATCAAATGGCAAATAAGATCGTTGTGGGGACAAAATCCACAATGTGCCAAACCTATCACGTGCTCACGAAATCTTATAGAATCAGGCCTAAATTTCAACGCGCTGTCGACAACTCTGATATTATCTCAAAGCTAGAGTAAAAGGCTTCTTAGTATTCAGCAACAGTGATTGCTGCGATTTCTTTCATCGGGTTTAGATCTTCATTTATTTTCCCTGATACGTTATTCAAATCACTTAAAAAGAAGACATAATAGAGTTGAAAATTGCTGCCTACATATGTATTATGCAGCTTTGGCTGAACCCAGTGAACTGACTCGTCTAGACTATAAAAAGAAGGGGTCTGAGGACAGAACCCTGGGGAACCCCATTCAACACACACACTTAGCATTGCATACTTCACCATCCAACTTCACACTCTAAATGCACCCTGTCAGATATGACTCGAACAGTAGAAGCGCTTTCCCATGCACAAACTCCACAAGACTCCAGCATCGATATTTGTTGAACATAATTTGGGATATTTAAGTTATCTACAAATTGAAATATTTTGAATAAAGAGGATTGATTTTTATCAAACCAACATTTTCTGAGTTCACGTCGGCATTTTTCCAATTTTTAAATCTGTTTTACTACTGCGGAGAACAATCATCACTCCATCATAACAATAGGTCCTTTCGTTTGCATAGAAAGTGTAGCACTTTCCTACACTCGGTGTAATTTACACTCGATATTAGCATTCGTTTACTTATTGGATTTACACCAGTGTAGACAAAGTGTAGTTTATCTGCACCTGTTCGAAAGGAGATGTGAAATGCACTAAGAACAGAATGTAAGGTTATGGTTAATGGCACGGCAAAAAGAAGGCGCCAATAATTGATTTGTTATGAAAATATTTGCTGTCTGGGAACTTTGATCTCTTTTTGGGCGCATGTTCTAGGGGAACATCGTCCTATCATTTCGTCCAAATGTCTGTAATTTTCGAATTTCGAGCTGAAAATTGGCTAATAGACTAATTCGGACTCCCTGATCACGAATCCGGTGTCAGAATTTTGGGTGCCGTATGGCCGGCCGGCCGGCCGGCCGTAGGCACGATAACAGGAGCACCGAAGGTCCTATCGACTTCAAACTTTCAGGGTAGGCTTCTGATCAAAATGCGACGGTTTTGTTCGTTAACGGGCAAAATCGGCCGGACGGTTTAGGAGTTATAGACATTTAAAATTTTGAGGTTATTTCCCTGATATTTCAGGAACTAAAGAAGATGTGGAATCGAAACTTGGTAGTCAGTTCGAGGATATAAACGCGCAACTTTTGGCAAAATTCTGTTATGATCGAAATGTTGTTAATTTTTAAAAAAATATTTCTTTTAATTTTTTCGAAAAAAAAATTTTTTTTTCGTGAACTCGTCATCAGATTGCAACAAAAACTTGTACTAACGTCAATTGTAGTATTTTGCAACATTGTGCAAAATTTTGGCTCTATACGATTTCAATTTCTGGAGATATAAGACAAAATGTGTCAAATTTCCTGGGTCTCTCTCAGTATTTTCATCGATTATTCTATGAACTCTTTGAATTCCACCGAAAACAAATTCAAAGACATAAACATAAAGAATCAAGTCATAGTTTAGACGTCGAAAGAAGGACGATGTTGATCGACTTGAAAAGGTACCTATTTCAAGAAATGCAATAATGAAATGCTTAATTTATGGATATAATATTATCTAAGTATTGTTGGGATCGGGCAGTTGGAAAATTTTTTAATAAAAAAATTTGTACCGACGTTAAATCAAGCATTCTACACGAGTGTGCAAAATTTCAGTTCGATACGATCTCAATTCCAGAAGATATTGCTTAAAATTCACATTCCAGCGTGTTTTGACGTTCTATGGTCACAGAAAATCGTCACAAAAATCTATTTACCTCATTTGACGGCTGTTTGTCAAATCAATTAATTCCAATAATTGATGTCAGATTTCCTACATACCAAGTTCAAACACATTTTATTATATGGAAAACACTTATTATGATCACGTTCTACAGGAATTGATACTAAATAGAAGCTAGATGAAGATTATTGTAATGGAAAATTTGTGTTCCAGAATAATATTAAGGTATTCAACATGATACTGCTTTTTTTCTTTCCTGGTCAGTACGGGCCACAAGGAAGATGAACATGCGCCCAATAGCTCCTGTCCACAGGGCTTGAACCAATTTTTTAAAATGGGTATTATCAAATTTAAAATTTGCAATAAGGTCAGGAGGATGAAGAAATAATTAATCCGTTGAGAAACGGTGATGCCATTTGGAAATTGTTATGTTGATTTTTTTCAATAATTGATTCTGACGATGAATTTGCTGTTAATTTCTTGAAAAGGCCGTCAGAGAAGGGAGATTACTACAGTATGGGATTTATATCCATCAGATTGATGGCTGAATAAAAATAATAACCAACGTTTTGACGTTTGATAAACAAACCTTACTTCAGTGTATTTTTCATTCGTTTACGTGGCTGCACTGAAAATCAGCTGATTCAGAGTGCAGTGTAGATTACACTACACCAAGAAACAGACGAAAGAACCATTTATTTCGGGGGATTCTCACGTTTATTTGTTAAACTCACGTGCAGCAGAGTAGCACGTTGTCGGCTACGGGAAAGTTGGGAAATACCTTCGAGAACACGAAGTCAGTATCTCATAGTTTATTCAAGTCGTCTAGCAGCTGTTTGGCGCACCAATGAAGCTGTTACAGCAGCTTTTAAGGGGTACAACTTGAGTTAATTTAATGTTTTCATGTTCCTCAATGTGCGTGTATGTGTGCGCCTCGTTCTATCACATAATTCGCGGGCTTTTGGATGTATGGCCTTATAATTAATAATTATTGTTCCTTTATTCAGTGGCTTTTGGCTTTCGGTGTTGAGTTTTGCAGCGCAGTGGGACGAGCTTGGAGTGAATGAGATTATTCGTATTACGCCATCCCTTGCCTGGTAATTCTGAAGATACTTTCATCTAATTTGCACAAGGTTTGAGCATCTAATCCATCTCTTCAGATGATTTTGCAAATTTGGTAATGACTTTAGCAGACTTGATCCATGAATTTTGAATGTGACGAATTCAATAGGGAGCTTTTCTGGACTTGAGCATTTCGAATTTCATGAGATGAAAGACGGGTTTTAGGTAAATTGGAGTGCATTGGGAGAATTCTTCCAAAATTATAACAAGTGAGCGGAAGTAGTATGAATTCTACTTGGTTTTTCCTCGATTCCTTTTGATCTTGTCAGTGGCGGATCAACCGGTACGCTTAAGCGTGGGTCCCCGATCCAATCAACTCAATATTTTTCAGAATAAAGATTTGCCCTCTAAGTGAAAATAAAAAGAAAAATTGTCTTTGCCTCGCTAAGCCGGATCCAGACGGCTTAGTGTGGATTACATGTAACGCTCGTAGTGTCGTCCACACGGAAAATTCGCCTTACATTACGCCTTGCATTACGTGTTTTACAACCGTCTGGATCCGACATTAGACTGCTATATTTTACAGGAAGCGATAACATGTAAATTGTCAAAGTCACATGAAAAGCATTTGAATGACAAACAAAAGACCAAGTGCAAAATCCAGCTGTTAGTAGTAAAACATTGGTTGAAGCCCTGTGGACAGGAGCTTTCTGGCGCTCTTGTTCAAACAGACAATCTCCGAAACTATATTGGTTTCTCAGAGTTGGGAATTATATCGATGGATTCTTAGGAAAGAACTTCATCTTAGCAGAAATTGAATTCAAACATCAATTGTTGAATTTAAATTCAACAAGAGTGCCAAAAATTATCAATCCAAAACCAATAGACAAATTCTACCCAACAACGAACTCATCCGAGATATTCATTCCTCAATTCTATGATGAACGATAATATATATTCTTTCCTCAAATCCACTCCAATACTCCAATACACCAATATTCCAGTTTTGTTTTTACTGGAGATATTCTGAACACAATATTATTAACTTACCATTCCCATCATCATATGGATTGACCATCGGCATGAAAATATCTACCATCAAAAAGTATGATATCATATTATAATTCTCATAATTCTACGATTGCTGAAATGAATTAGACAATGTCATGTCTCAGGAAAATAAGTTGACATTATAACGATTCATACATAGAATGATTATATCATTCTGTGAAAACGTTGAAATAAATACGATTTACTATTGAAATTTTGAAATATCATATCTCCGAAAGTATTAGCTTGTAAGAGTTAAAAATGATATCAATGGATTCTTATGGTAAAACTGCTTATTGAAAAAAATTCAATTTGGAATTTGTCATGTAAACATTGTAACTCCGAAACCATCTGTCCGATTTTGCCCAATAACGAATTTAGCTGAGATATTCATCTCCCAAACCTACTCAGAAAATTTCAACTGTCTAGCTTATTCCGTTCGAGAGTTATCGTGACTGGACCGGCCGGACAGAATGAATTTCGACCAGGGATTCTTGATCAGTGAGTCGAACCAAATCGTTTAGGACCGTTTTCAGCGAAAAATTCGAAAATAACAGACATTTGGGCAAATTGATAAGCACTCCGTTACGAGGAACAAGCCAAACCGCCAAAAGGGGAGGTCTCGTTAATTACACCATTTCAAACTGTTTTATTGATGATATTCATCATAAATGATATTTCAGTGATTCCTAAATCATTTCTGAATAATAATTCTCCACATTTCAATGGAAACTATTTATTTATGTTCAACATGTTCCCATCGATTTTGAATATTGACAGTGTCATTAGTCACATGATGACCACGCAAGTGCACAGTGGCTAGATTGACACTATTTTCAGAAGTATTTCAGATGAAATGAAGTGTAAATCTTCAACTTAGAACACACCAATCTCCACTTTGAGAAACTTATATTTTGAAAGATATGCATTTTTGCGCGCATGTTCTGGGGCACAGTGTGCTAAGATTAGTGCTTCACGCGAGAGCGAGATTTTTCTCGTCTCGTCTCGTTCTCGTCTCGTGAAAGCGAGACGAGACGAGACGTTTTCAAAAATATTATAGGTGATACCGAGACCACATACAGCGCAACACGAGAGTCTCGTTTATGGTCTCGTTATATTTTTTGCATGAAGTTTTATATACGACTTAACTTTTTTCAACACCCACAGAAAACAATTGAATATGAAGAGTTTTCACTATAATTACCAATATATTTTGTCTATTTTATGCATCGATCGTTCTAGAAGTACACGATTTTTAAGATTATTATTAATTCGTTATGACCATGCGATAATTGAAATTATTTTTCAAGAAAAAATAGAATTCACAACCATAAAAACGGATGCCATTGTGAATGCAATACTTAACGAACAACTTTTATTGCCCCTAAATCCCAATGCTTTGAATGCTCTATCTGAACATCTGGAGAAATGTATTCTCTTGTGCTCCTTGTAGTGAAGATGTGAACAATTATTGTATCCATCTGTGGAACTACGTATAATAAAACTGGTAAAGAAATGAAGCCATTCAATGTTTCGAAAAGTGTTATGAGGAATACGCCAAAAACACCCTCAATGATCTGCCCACTGGGAAGGTATTCTTTGAAAACTATACCAAATTGTTCCATTCTATTAAAAAATGTAAGTGTAGTGGCGTATCTGAATGTGACTGTTAAGTTCGTTGATAACTTGTTGTATAATACCGTCGCAAAGACGGGTGTGAAATTTCGAAAGGATCGTATCACTAGATGATTTTAAAAAAATTGTTAAAAAATATTGTGTATCTCAGGGTAACTTGAGAACGGAGAGAGATAGCGACTTGCAATTTTCAAAATAAGTTGCACTTCTGAATGCGACAATGATGTTCGATAATAGGCATAATTGGCCAAACGGTTCTGGAGTTATACCCATCTGAAATTTTATTGTTATTTCCTCAATAACTCAAATAATAAGTAGGTATTCGATACAATTAAAAATTCCGCATATAACTTCGAGCCACAATAATAATAATAACTAAGCATTTCTTACCCAGTCATTATCACGTGAAGCAAGTTTCATGAGAATTTTTCAACATACATCATCCAGGTTTCCTAAACAGCAGTCAACCGCTATAAACCGAGCTCACGTAAGATGTTGTATTCTGTTCGAAACTGGTCCTTCGCATCATTAGATCTTCCGAAACTTCCTTCATCCTACGGATCATTGACTCGGATAGCCCGATACGTATATTGAAATGATAGCAATATACTTCCAGCCTTTGAAGTTATCCATGAAAGGGATATATTTTTCATTTTACTCACATAATACTACAGGCTAACGATATTAAATTTTTTTTCGACCTATATAGGAAATTGAACAATTTTTCCTATTCGTGAAGAGAGTCATATCACAAAAAATTCGATGCAATATCTAACTTGTTTTATTGCTGGTAATAAATTAGTCACATATGGTAAATACATCTGAGCGCTCGGATCGCTCAATAGTGTTTGTTATTTACAAATCGAGTACACGGAGTGATCAAAATGACGCTCGAAAGGCTCGAAACCCACGTGATCATAAAATCCGCTCGATCTTATCGGCTCAGTGATGTAATTACCATATGCACCTATTATAAACCTCATGAAGTTCTGACTAGGGAATCCAATCCCGCAAATGCGGGATCCCCCTGAAATTCTGCGGGATCAACATCGCGGGATTTTCCGTGCGGGATTCAATATTAAAATTCCATATTCAATAATGAGAGCACAAAAGCCTCAGAAAAAGAATAACTACTCTTTTTGTCGACCTCTATGAAAAGTGACATTTTACGTACTAATTTGAGGCCGTAAAATCGACTATTATTGAAGGCTAGTACTTTGCGGACGAAAACGTACCGTTTCGTCCGCAAAATTATTTTCTCGTCCGCTGTGGTCACTATGGATACGGCATGATACGGCCCAATACAAACATAAGTGTCTTCAAGAATAACTTCCATTTGCTATAGTAGAATTTTCTAAGTGGTCCAAAATTCATAAAAGTATGTAGAGGTCGACGAAAAAATGTAATATGCACCTCGGCGAAAAACTGTCTATTGTCTCGCCTGCTTGCCATTTGCAGACACGACAATAACATACAGTTTTTCGTCTTTGGCACATTCATAACTATTATGCTACTACTATAATATGTTTTTAATGGCATAAGACATTTTTATTAGGTTGAGTACAAAGAGTATATAAATTTTTAACAATCCCGCACTCTTGCAGATCCGCAGGATTGGTTATTTTAATCCCGGTATAAAATACAGTAGTATCAAGGTGGATTCTACAATACGATAAATTCCATGCGCACATGAGTAGCTCTCTACATGAAACAACGAGAGTGAATTCCGTGGGTGCTGCTTGGGCCTAAGAATGGGAAGGAAATGGACTACTATGATGGAACGGGACCTTTGAGGTTGAGATCCATAGGTTGTCTCGCTCACATAAGTCGAAAGATGCCTTGTCCGACTCATAGAGCCTGAAAATTTCATCTGTATTAAAGATATTTGTTCCAACAGTGCCCTATCAGCAGGCTATGAATATTCTGAAGTTCTGAACCAGGCAGTTGGAGGAGCTTCTTAGGGTAGGACGGTGACAATTCTGCGAATATTTTCACTTGCACATGTCATGGTCTCTTACTCCAAAGGGTTGTTTCAACTTCCATTGTTCTCTGGTGGCTCTGTGTGTTACCTGGGACGGATTCAAAGGAAGATGGTTGATCTCAAATAATTTTTTCGACTTTTCAGATATTCTCAACTCTGAATTTTCATTTAATTAACCTCACTCTAGCTGCAGTCTCCTCCTTGTATGCTAAATATGCCATTTATCCGTTTTGAAGAAGAAATGTTCAACTCAATTTATCAACCAGCTTCCTCTGAAAATCTTGAACATTCTATGAAATCTCCACCACTTCTCGAGTTCCTTAAATCCACTGAATACAAAATGAATCTGACGGCTCTACGGTGCTACTCGGGGCTAAGTCGAGAGTTATTGATGTCCTATTCTTTCTTGTGCTCAAGTTTACAGATCGTAAGGCAATTATACGATCCAAGGATCCGTCCCGTCAGCATCTTTTACTTTCCATAGAGCGGAAAGAGGTGAGGCAAGACCCGGAACTCGGAGAGTTGAAAAGCCCTTCCAGACGTTTCCTGATTCGAAGTCACGAGTCGCTGGGGATTTCCTGATGCGAATTCATTAATTGTGACGTGAAAAGCGGGTATAGTTTGGAGCGCGCCACATGAAAATTTAATCCTTCAAGAATAGTCAATTTTCATAACAATTTAGTGGGCTTTGAATCGTAATAATGCAGATAGAGGGTGGCGAATGGATCAATCTGGAACTTTAGTCGTCCCGCTGTTATTGTTTGTCGGTAAACGCTTGAGTTAGTTCGCAACTGTCTAACTTCATGATATATTGTTTTCATACAAATCAGAACTTCCAACTGAAACAAGCACCGAATGCAACCCCTATTCTACGGACGGGAAGGATATTTCCGAAAAAAAGAAAACAATAATCAGAATATTCATCATTTCACTGGCACGCTTCTGTGCTCAATTCATTGATAATCAGTCTTCCCTCTTCTGTTCTGTAGTAAAGTATTAAGTCGTATGTGCAAAGAAACAATGAATGCTTTCTGCTATCTATTTAGGCCGTTCTATTCCTCTTGGGCCGCGTGTGTGAGTTCCTGTAGGGTGCTAGGTGGATTGATTCTGATTAGGATTGCTCGTCTAACGAAATCCCAGATGTGCTCGATGACATTGATGTCTGAAGAATTGGCTGGCTGGGGTAATATTTGAATAACCTCAACCTTACACTTTGATAAGTAACTTATTCCTTAGTGGCTTGGAGGACTGGGAATTAAAAATCCGTTATAAAATGCCGATGTTTTGACCTTTATTTCTGGTCTTTTTCAAGGCTGGAAAGTAGAACGAACAATTTTTCAACCATCTACAATGTAAAATTTCACAAAACTCGAACAATTTGAAGCTAAATTTCAGATAGATCGAGTGATCGGTTTCGGAAATATTCATAAAAAATATTTTTACCGAAATCGGCCATGACTCCGAAACCGCTTGATGGATTTCGCCCATTAACGAGCTCGTCTGAGATATTTACGCTCCAAACCCACCTTGCAAATTTCAATCCACTAACTCCTTTCGTTCGAGAATTATCGTGCCTACGGCCGGCCGGACAGAATCAATTTCGACCTCGGATTATTGATCAGTGAGTCGAACCAAATCGTTTAAGACCATTTTCATCGAAAAATTCGAAAATTACAGACATTTGGGCAAATTGATAAGCACTCAGTTCCGAGGAACTAGAGCGCCAAAAACGTGCATAGGAGATATGGTGCATATTTCCTTGAATGGAACAGTGAATATGAGAACTGACGTACACAATTTAAGTTCAATATACAGCAATGTAATTTACAGGTACAAACGGAAGAAGCGAGCAGATTGAGATTTCAGGAACATACCCCGTTTCGGTTGAAATGAATGCTACAATCACATGACATTTGTAATGAAATGTGTTGGTGGCATCTTCGCTTGTTAACGTATCTTATTTTCAAGGCGTTGTAATGCTAATTATATTAACACCACCCGCAAGATATAACAAATGCCTATAATCCATAGGTTTATATTAATTGACGTAACAGCACCTAGAGAATGCCCAATTTCACATAGGGTAATAGTTCATATAAATAGGTACCTACGTCAGAACACAAATTCATTAACTTAAAAGAGAATGCTGAAATATTGCTTTGGATCTTAGTTTGTCGCCTTGTGGTTGATGATTTCTGTGATGTTATGGCTGCGTACATTGTGGTTGTTTTTTGTTGTGTAAATTCCTTTTTATATTTATTATACATAAGTAATGTGATATCTGTATATTTTAATTCGAGTTTTATGAAAGTTTACATTGTAGATGGTTGAAAAATTGTTTGTTCTACTTTCCAGCCTTGAAAAAGGCCAGAAATAATGGTCGAAACGTCGGCAATTTATAACGAATTTTTAATTCCCTGTACTCCAAGCCACTAAGGAATATATTATTAATTATTAATAGGACACAATAAAACCAAGTATGGACTTTGATTAGTCACTGTTCAAGGTCCTGCGCTCTTTCTGCTTGGACGAACCTTGAAGGGTAGTTGTTCCTGAACGAGATCAATGGTTTACTTTATGCAGGTCCCACCTGGCTTACCGATGGCTCTGTGATGCGGGGGGCTGCTGCCGCGATTGTGGGTCATTGCACTCCTTCGGAAGGACTGCTCTATAGTGCAGGCAGAACTATGCAATTCTGGTCTGCACTCTGGAGAATACTCGTAGAGAATACTCTGGGAAACACATATATAACATGCTGTGATAGGGAACCCTAAAATTCCTCTCTGATATCACCTCATATCTAGTGCAAAAATGCAGGGATTCTCAGCGCGTGCTGGACTCTGATAAGGCTATGAAGGTTATCCAACGGACACAGAAATTCCCCAACGTGCAAGATGCGAGGTGCACGCTCAATATTTACCGGGCCTGTACCGTCACCACCTATATGTCGTTCATGTATGAAAGATTTCTTCGAAAAATGGCTCGATAAAAAATTTTTCTCCGAATAGTGTACGGTGGACGACATCAGGCCATAGAGGCTCTCCATTGATGGGCCTTCCTCAAAGGATGAGAGTAAGAACCTCCTGGATCTGAAGAGGAACAAACTTTCTGGTGACTGGCGTTTCAACAGGCTGTCTGTTCAACAAATATTCAAAGATATTTGGACTAACTGACTGTTCATTGTATTGATGGTGCAGTAACCAGAAACTGAATTATGTTCAACTGCCGCAACTTAACCGAACTAACGATGCTACACCTGGAAGTCCCAACACCCACTATGTACCTGAGAGGAACCCCTCCATGGCTACACGCGGCATTTTCTTGGCCAGCGTGTAATCAGGTCTGAGTCTGTCCAACTTTACGTGGAGAAACAATGGCTCAAGGCATCTGTTCAGCAGTTTGTGAAATTCGGAGGCAAAGAGTCTGGAACGAGCGACAAGAATTACTATATTTGACAGTAAGGCCGTTCCATGCCAAGAAGTATCAGTGATATCTTAGGGAGGCACAATGTAAGGTCGTCGTACGCAGCCTATTCCCATTCCAACCACCATGACAAGGAGTAGATATGTTCGAAACATCATTGAACTCATTATGTATACTGTCCGAAATGAAACTGGTGACAATGTTAGTTTCATGGATAGTAACTCTAGGGCAATCTCAAACAGAATTAATTCACTTAGCATAGTATAAGTATGGAACAACATCGCAATGGATACCATTAACGTCCTCAAGACACTCGCACAAAGTCCAGAATCAACTTCCTTAGCATCTAAATTATCACATCGAACTCCCTTACTGACTTCAACCCCCCTCGACTCGACCAATCGACTCCTATACCACTCACTGCCGATTGACTCGAGGTACCTTCCATCCCTTCTTTCTGAGCTTTTCACCGCTCTAATAGGGTTGTACTCCCAAGGTGGTGTTCAACGCCGATCAGCCAATTGGTGAGAGATACTTCGCTTGGATAAGCGAATTACTCAATCTAATTTACCATGGTGAATTCTATGGTCCGTCCTCCTGTATTCGACACTCCTAAACGAATTTACCAAGGTAAATTTCGATAAATAAAAAAAAATATGAATAATAAAAATTAAAATAGGAGATAGCGAATGAGCACCTCAATTTGAGAAAACCATAGTATTGTAATTCAGTGTCTCAAACAAATTGAACACAAATATGAAAAGTATGGTTTCGAATGAAATATTTTCATAAAGTCTGAATGCCTCATAAAACTTTTTTAGATAGTCTGTATACGAATAATATTAAGATAGAACAGATACAAGTATACTGCTGTAAAGAATGTTTTAATCGTTGAATTAGAATTGGATTAAATTTAATAGAGTTTCGAGTGAAGGCACATTTCATTGATAATTAACAATGAACAGTTTATTAACTTCTTTGATGAATAAAATAAGAAGACGCAGTGTAATCCCTGGAGGTAGTTGAGTAGATCCACATTTTTCCTAATTGATTTAGTAGCAGAAGCTTCTCAATATACTCCGTAGTTAATTATATCACAGGAAATTCCTTGAAAATAACTAGGATCATTTTAATTTTGATATTCGATTCAATTTGTGCCCCAGTAGATAATGAAAACTAATTCCAGGATATAATTCGGCATTTTCGACGAGTGATGAATTCTGTTCTGTAGCTATCTATCCCTGAATAATAATTATTTTCGCGCTGCTCGAATCTTTTACCGAAAATAGTCTCAAGCGATTAGGTTCGACTCATTGAGATTAAATTTGCCACGATAACTTTCGAATGGAAAGCGATAGCGACTTGTAATTTCCAGCGACGGTTGCGTATCCGAATGCTACGTTTGAGTTCGTTAGAAGGCGTAATCGGCCAATTGGTTTCAGAGTTGTACCCTTCTGAAACTTTGTTGTTATTTCCTCAATAACACAAAAAATGCGAATCCTATTGCATTGAAACTTGCTAATTAGTGTAGGATGCTGACTAACAAATTTGGTTCGAATTTCATGAGGATTGTATTACCATAAAAAAAATGTTTTTGCCAAATAAAAGATTTATATTGCAGAAACTATATCGAATACCCATATCCCTTACAGAAGGTCTTTCACAAGATGTGGATTCAAAAATCTATCCAAGATTGAAAGCTAATTCTTTCAATTTTGCATAAAATTTTTGAATCCACATCTTGTGAAACACCTTCTGTAAGGGAAAGAATTTGCTTTCAATCTTGGATAGATTTTTGAATCCACAACTTGTGAACTACCTTCTCTAATGGTAATGGATATTCGGGCCATACCTTGGTCTACTGAAGCAATTATTTTTGGCGCTCTAGTTCCTCGGAACTGAGTGCTTATCAATTTGCCCAAATGTCTGTAATTTTGGAATATTTCGATGAAAATGGTCTTAAACGATTTGGTTCGACTCACTGATCAAGAATCCGTGGTCGGAATTCATTCTGTCCGGCCGGTCCGGCCGGCCGGCCGGCCGTAAGCACGATAACTCTCGAACGGAATGAGCTAGAGAGTTGAAATTTTCAGAGTAGGTTTGGGGGATGAATATCTCGGCTAAGTTCGTTATTGGGCAAAATCGGACAGATGGTTTCGGAGTAACAAAAAAAAAAATTTTTTTTTACGAAACAAATTCCAAATCAAATTTTTTTTAATAAGCAGTTTTATCATAAGAATCCATTCATATCATTTTCAACTCCAACAAGCTAATACTTTCGGAGATATGATTTTTTTAAATTTCAATGTAAATCGTATTTCACAGATTGATATAATTATTATTCTATGTATGAATTCTCATAATGTCAACTTGATAGAAGGGAATATTGTAACTTCAAAAATATTGGGGTTGAAATACTCGTATTTTAGCGATGCAACGGGGACCTCACCCGAAAATGTTTGAAAATATTACGTAAATATTGAAAGCATAATTCTGTAGTTTGGTGAACGTAGATCAGGAAATTTTTGATCGATTACAAGGTAATTTATTATTACTTATCTAATAAACTATTATTTGAATTAAATTTCCTTTATGATGCAGTGATATCATATGAATACATTGATATAATTCCCAACTCTGAGAAACCAATACCAGATATAATTTGTCTGTTTGAACTAGAGCGCCAGAAAGCTCCTGTCCACAGGGCTTGAACCCATTTTTCTTCGCACATCTGCTAATACTACATAAAGCAAATCTATGGAACCAGCGGAAAAAAATTACTGGGAAGTACTAGACTGCAGCAACACTGTCTTTTTGGCGCTCTTGTTCCTCGGAACAGAGTGCTTATCAATTTGCCCAAATGTCTGTAATTTTCGAATTTATTGCTAAAAATGGTCTTAAACGATTTGGTTCGACTCACTGATCAAGAATCCGTGGTCGAAATCAATTATGTCCAGCCGTTAACACGATAACTCTCGAACGGAATGAGATAGACAGTTGAAATTTTCAGAGTAGGTTTGGGACCTAAATATCTTGGACAATTTCGGAGTAACAAAAGATAAATTTCTTTGGATTACAAATTTTGAATTAATTTTTTTTTTAAGATACAGTTTGATCATAAGTATCCATTGAAATTATTCTATACTTCAACAAGCTAATACTTTCGGAGATATGATTTTTCAAAATTTCACTAATACATCGTACTTTCGATGTTTTCACAGAGTGCGAATTATATCTGTCTGTATTCCATCTAATTGCAGTAGGTCCAGTTTGAAAGATAAACGTCATTATTGTCAACCGAAACTGAAAGTGTATTTCTGGAGAGTTTGGTTGATGTAAGCATGTAAACAATTTAAAATTTGGATTCGCGCAGTTCATAGGCAGAGTTTTTTGTTTGTGAGTCGAAAATGAATGATGCAAGGAAGTCGAGCATAATTTACGAGTCATTCTCGAATTATGGAAGATTTAGAACGGGATTTCCAACTAATGTACAAGTAGTTATTCCTTAGTAACACTATTTAAGATTTCCTACATAAGTATTCTGATTTGAGATCTCTCTGGATTGATAACATTAGATTTGTTTCATTAATAAAACTGGCTATTTCATTTACTCAATTTTTCAGAATGACTCCTGACATTTTTGAAACAAAACTGTCATATAAAGATAAGATGCAAAGTGATTTTAATTCCTTTCATGATCTAATTCTATCATAATAATCCATTGATATCATTCCCAACTCTGAGAAACCAATACTTTCGGAGATATGATTCATCAAAGATTGGACAAGAGCGCCAAAGCTCCTGTCCACAGGGCTTTCCCACTTTCAGCTCAAAGTAGGAGAAATATGACTCCAGTCCTCCAAACTCCAATGATAATTACTACATGGCATAGGATTAAGTGGAAACAACTTCGTGTTGGAGAATTATTCAGTAGGATACAAACATATTCAGACAAAATGAAATCTAGATTGATATCCTATGCAGAGTACCGAAACAGGGCGAAGGGTTAACTGAAAAATGTCCTAATTTTGGAAAAAACGAGGATCGCATCCGATGAATCCGTACTTTGGGATGCCGTGGAAAATAAACGAGGCTTCCATCAGCCGATTCATCAATATGAAGGGGAAACAGTGACATTATGTAAAAGGATCTTCCTGCGGAACAGAACACCCTTAATCTCCATAAATCAAAGTTTAACGTGGCAGAGGTATGTAGGCTTGGTGTCTCAACCCGTAATGCTATACTCGCGAGGTGGTTTTGCATAGGCTTTTCTATTTATGAAGACTAATGTCTCACCGCAAAGTCGCTTAAAATGCATTGGCGATGGCACATTTATGCGATATGTTGGAAAGAAGAGTTAGACGGAGGCTACACGGTCAATCTGGCAGCAATCTCGCATCAGTTCAGTCCGTGACCTTGATCACGATGAGACTGATACGGATTGATGCCAGATTGATGGACAGACGACGCACATTACACGGTCAATTAGACTGACCATGTTTCGAACCGAAAATTTCTACTCCTTAACACTGAAAGATATGGATATTAACAGGAAAAAAGCTTGTGTTCGTATAATATTAGCCCTGTCTACGAGGAATCGTAGAAAAAGGAAGTGATGGTGTAAAAAGTGCCTTATGCAGAGATAATTTCACTCGCACTTAAATTTATTGAATGAGATAAGAGACACAGGAGAAGAAATGACTATTCTAATTATTATAGAATGAAAGAAGTGTTTTCATCATTTGTTGCAAATGGTAAAACCACACCTTTCTAAACAAGACAGCTGTATGAGGAAGGCAAAAGACCCAGAGGAGAAATTTGCAGTAACTCCACGGTATCTTGCTACTGGGAGGAATATTAAAGATTTAAAATACTCTGCTATAATGTCACCAGCAGCTATAAGTCAGACTGTAATGGATACATGTAAAGCACTCCTTTATGTTCTTCAATCTTATATAGGAGTAAGTGAAACAAAATGTAAGGAGTAAATTATGTTTATTGATTTAAATCAAATTAGGGTAAAAGCAGAGTACAACAAAACTAACGAATAGAGGAATATTATTCAGAAAGATTTCATATAGCTTCTGGGATGCCTCAGGGCTCCCTGTTGGTACCAAAATTATTCTTATTGTTTATTAGTTGTGAGGAGATACAGGAGGCTATTGTGTGTGAATTTGCTAAATGATGTCGTTTGAATGCACTGGTAGTTAATGTCGACAAGACAGAATGCGTTTAATCTGGCTGTCAGGGATACCATGATAATTCGTTATTTAGGCAGCATCAGAACGGCCGCTCATTGTACTAAAATTCTAGTTGTCCATATTGTCAAAAATCTGAGTTGGTCAGTACATGCTGATGTCCTCTACAATTGGATCAACACTGCTTTTTTCCATCAGTAGAGTGAGGGAATATTTTGCCTCTCTACTCTCTAATTCAAATTTATTATAGCCTCGTCTGTGGTCAACTTTCTTAATTATCCTGTACTAGGGTAGCTGTGTGGATGCTTCCAGATCTTTCATTGCTCAAAATCGAATCAATCGTCAAATTTCCAGTCTTAACTCCCACTCGTCTTTGTGGACCGATTTTCATAGAAAATAAAATACAATCAATGTATATATGGACGGTGTTATGCAACAACCGTTTAAACCACAAACTCTGAGAAATTAATGTTTTTGTTGAAAAACGTTCAATAAGAGATAAAGAACAATACGCAAAAATGATCTAACTGCTGACCCATAGACAAGAATCTTGTCTATGGGTTAGGTTAGATCATGTTTGCGTATTGTTCTTTATCTCTTATTGAACGTTTTTCAACAAAAACATTAATTTCTCAGAGTTTGTGGTTTAAACGGTTGTTGCATAACACCGTCCATATATTCTTAGGTGTTTGCTATATGCCGAAGAAAATGAGACTAAGTGGATTACATTTACCATGATCATAAAACTCTCAGATTTTGCTTGTGCCTAAGCATAGAACGCAAAAGTTTGAACGTTGATCGATGATTCAAGCCATAAAGATGTACAACTATCTACCAAAGTCGCTGAAGTCTAACTGTAAATGAGGCTGAAATACTTGTTGTACATTATGCTGTTTTTAAGGATCAATATATTATTATTATTATTATCCAAGGAACTCGAAGTGGCACGTGGAGTGAAGCTCCCAAAACGATCTTACTGATCACCTATTTAGCATACTTTATTGGAGAAATAACAATACTTAGAATTCAACGTAATGTGCACATACTCAAATATAAACTATTTCAGATCCTAAACTTGCAGAGACAATCATACCTAAAGTATGCCTGGGTACTGCTTGATGTAATATAATAATTCTTCAATGGACTTAGATAGTGGAATCGTCGGATATTGACCTGGATTCCTGCTTGATTCTATTCGATGGTTAAATTCTCTATCCAAGGTGAAAAGCTCCCACGATTCTATGATTGATGTTTTCTCTCCAAAATATGTGTAGATGGATAAGGATTCAAGTGTATGTTCCACGTGGTAACGACGACTATAACTTTCCAATTCCAAGTTGAAATATCCAGCTCAAAAGTTCTAGAAACCTCAACTTTAGGTCATTTCGACCTAGGATGGGTATTTTTGTCGTGGATCCCAACAACAGGAAGAAATCGAAAGTGTTATAATAAGGATCCCTCGATGATTCGTGCTTGCGTTGAGGCAAGAAGTGTTAAAGAGCTTATATAAACAAGTCTAAACCTTTCACTCACAGCTTCCACTTATTCATTAAGTGGCTATTATAAAATAAGACATCTTAAATTTTTTCAGATGTTATACGACAAATTCAATCTCATTTCTGTCAATTGTTGCACTCAAATATGTTGAAATGAACTATATTTTGTTATACGATGTGGTTGTGTTCTTATATTAATACAAATCTACTTATCCAGTAGAATCTTAGACCTTATCTTTTTCTTATATATTTCAGATTCGGAACTAGAAGATTTGGAAACGCCACCCAGATATAGACCTGATAGTCTGGAGGCTCTTTGTCGGGCTACTCGCTTCACACAAGCGGAAATCAAACGTATATATCGCGGTTTCAAAGCCGAGTGTCCAACCGGGGTAGTGAGAGAGGAAACGTTCAAAATGATATACGCGCAGTTCTTCCCTCAGGGTGGTAAGTAGACATTTATTTTTACAATCCTTCATTTCAAGTTCTCGCTCAACTTGACATCTAGGTTACTCATTTGTCCAAATGTTTCGTGCTATAATCTTGCCCAAATGTCTGTAATTTTCGAATTTTTTGCCGAAAATTGTCTCGAATGATTAGGCTTGACTCACTGATGAAGAATCCGAGGTCAAATGTCATTATGATGAAATTTTCAGGGTTTAGGGCGCATCCGAATGCGACTGTTGGGTTCGTTAATGGACGTAATTGGCCAAACGGTATCACATATTAATTTTGTTTTCGAACAATGCAGATCCGATTGAATTGGAAAACGCATGTTAAATTGAAATGGGTATCCTCACGAAATTTCACTAGAAAATAAAAAAAAATAGGTATTAATCTCTTCCTCAATAACTCAAAAAATACAAATCCCATCCAAGTCAAACATGGTAATTAGTAATAGAATGCTGACGTGCAAATTTTTGCGAAATTTCGTGAGGATCGCATCACTTGAAAATTTAAAAAAAAATGGAAAAATATTCTGTATCTCAGAAACTATAGCGTCTGACATCGCTGAAATTTTGGGAGACTCTTCAAAACTCAACTTTAAATTCAAGTTCCAAATTTGAACACGATCGGATCTATAGTGCTGGATATCCGAGAAGCGTTATGGGTTTTCATTTACTGGATGGGTGACCTTTGCCACGATAACTTTCTAACTTCCTTCCCTACATCAAAATCTAGCCTCCTTGAAGCCATCCCAGATACTCAGAACTGGAAGGCGAGCTGTAGATGGTAATGAAATCGACTCCTCTGAAGAGGGGGTACAATAGACCCTAAGATCGCAGTGCAACGTTACCCCCTAAAACAATATACAATATATACATCAAAATCAGATATACATTTCAGATATTTTGCTAGAATCCAAAAAAATATACTTTTGCTCAGAAAAGGTCATCAAACTATCAGGTAAAACCCATGAAATTTTTCAAATGTATTTTATAGAGAACGTTAATAATCATTCTTGTTTCCCAAATTTCTTTCACCTCGGAAATATCTACCTTCCAAATTGAATATCATATTTCCAATCACAACATCGTATTATAGCAAACATATACAGGATATTGAAGATAAACAATATTTGGTGAATCCATAATTAACAATTAATGTATAAATTAGTGTAATTATCATCACTGCTTCATTGCGAATTATGTTTGTATGTTCTGGGTATTGGATGTTAGGCAAACATAAGGAGGACAATTGGCGAATATTATTTACTTTCATGATTCCAGCGAAGCCTTTTATGTCCATAGAAATATTGATACAACGTGAATATAATATCATTGTTAGCACAAGAGCTATGTAGGTACGAGGATCATTTACAATATTTGAACATCGAAACACTCTGGTTTACTTTTAATTGAATTTTTTTTTTGTTATTTACCTAACTGACCAGAACATTGACATCCCTCTTCTATTAGCGAGTTCAGCAAACGGCTTTTCATGATCAGAGATATGTACTGAGATATACGTGTAGGATTTTTATCGTTGTCTAGGGAATAATGTTTCTACATTTACACTTTTGGATTAAATAAAACACTGTATGTTGATATGTACAGGTTTATTTAAATAACTCTACAATCTTCAACTTCGCCGTCGTAATCAATTATACATCAAATATCGTCGATTACTGAGGTTCCTAAAGGTCTCCATAGTCTATACTTATACGTTGTGCATCTTTACCGTCTAACAGTCTTTTTCCACACAATAAGGTTTTTCGACACTCGCACGTCTAAGAAGGGATCAACTTACTTAGCGATTCTACCGTCAATTCCGCTCAGCTGCTCCCTTCGACCTTCTTTCAATTATACCTTCGGTCAACCCTTAGTACGTTCTTACTCCTCTCATTGAGCTAGGGCTGTACTAACAAGATAGTGGTCAAAGCTAATTGGTAGATCTTCTACCATGCGATAATCCGCTGGAACCAATGGGGTTTCATGAGAACGATATCTGGAGAGTTACTGAGTTCCAAAAACTTGCTCACCCACGAAGGTACTTCTTCCGAAATTTACGAGGCACCTAAACATGAATATGGTATTAGGGACTTCTTCTTCAGAGAAAATTATTCGGAGACCTTAGACGCATTCATTGGCTTCGAGGCGCCTCCAGAGTTGATATTCAATGTCATGGGGATGTTTTAGGTTTTCTTCAGACGGGATATAATCCAGAAATACATTTGAATTATCGGTACGAACGTTCTCTGCACCAGTAAAACTAATCCTAACTGCATTATTTAATGATTAAGATAAGTCATATTTAGAATTTACACCCCCAATTCTTACCGACAAACGATGCATAAAAATTAAAGATTTATTTGAAGGAAAATATGGAGACGAGTTTGAAACCAAATTTTCTTGCTTAATATCAATGTTTATAATTAATGAGTATATACATACACTAAATACATTATAAAGTAAAGTCGGCCTATATGGAATGCCATTTACTTATAGAGTAATAACGTAGAAACTAATGTGTTTAGAGCAGCAATATTTGGTCAATAAAAAGTTCTAAGTATATCCAAACTGTATCAGAGACTAAATTGAATATAAAATTATATTCGGTCATTTCAGAAATATATGTTTTAAAAATTAATATTCGTTCTATTAGAAACTATGGTGGAATATATAGAATGGTCATATGGGGTAATATGGAATAGAGCTAATAATACACGCAAAATGCTTCACTAAAATTTAATTTTTTATATTATAAACAAAAACAGTTTTCTCTGCAACAGTGCACGCTTTGTGAGGCCTTACATTGCATATTACGCATACCACCCATATTTCGCCATGTCCTCATTGGATGGCTTTTTAGTACTGCAGCTCAGTGGTAGGTCTTCATCAGAAGAATAATCAATAACTGGTTCAAATTTTGAGTCAGATTAACAAGAGGAAACGATACATGGAATAGTAATAATGGGTAAATATGGAATATTCCATATCACCCGCCTTCCGAAATGAAAACCAACCTAATGCTGTATTTGTTATTATGGACAATATCGATTCAATTCGTAAAGATTCGTACTACCTCATGCCTACACGAATTTACCGAGCTCTCAAAAAAAAAAGATTCAATAACGGTAGTCACAAGACAATTATAACTGACGCCATGTACGAACTTTAACGACATCGAAATCATAACTTCACATTTTCCAGCGTTGATAAGGTTTAGAGCCAATTTGGTTTTACAGCAGAACTCCACCGATATGAAGAATTTTCTAATAGCACCATTATTTAAGATTAAAAATTATTTAAAGCTCCATATTACCCGACTATTCCATACATACCGATTTTACTCTACTGATATGTTGGTTTTCAATTGTATTTGCACGATATAATATTTATTTTTGAAGTTAATTGTAGGTACATTAGGCTGAAGGACTTAGGTCGATGGCCCCTTGGGTTTTTCCAATAAAGTACGGTTCTATTTATCTATCTGTAGGTACATAATAAATATGATCCATATAATGAATGGTAATGAATTTGGCAGTTTTCCCACGCCTATCTTTTACCTGAGTGTTCACTAATATGAGTCGACGAGCTGGAAAATGTCAGCAGAATGAAGTACATCGTCGATTTGATCGAGAATTAAATTTTCAAACTATTCATTACATTTCATTTTTTACTGGTTAAAACATTACACAGGTGTGGCCAATTCGACATTCATTCATTGGCATCTCGGTAAGTTACTTAAAAAAATACAGTGGGTTTTTGTTAGTTCGATTTTAGAACTTAGATTTATAGATTTAGGAACTGCAGGTTTTACCGGATTTTTATAACTAAAAATTTTTATAATGCTTCTTTCCATTTTAAATAATTATTCCGAAACTTTAGAAATTTTTAATTTAATTCCAATTCAATTCTGAAAAATTCATATTGGATCTTGAGCAGCTCACGAAAGTTTCCTGGAGAAGGTATACATAAAACTTTAAAAAATGAAGAGAAGATAATGAAGTTTTTTGAAAGATTGTAATTTTACTGCCGTTTTCAGAGACATTGTAGAAAACATCGAAAATGCTGGGAGAAGAAAGGTCAAGAAATCCAAATTATCCAGCTGAAATTCCTATTATCCCTCACCTTTGATACCACTTTTCGCCCATAGTTCAAATCGATAAAGAAATGATTGAACTTCAGTTCACTTGCTGTAATAAGGTCAAATAAATAAAAGATATAAATAATTTTTATACCAGAAAGAAGACCTGATATCAAATTCATTTAAATGGAAATTCACTTTCAAGCGCAGATTGTGCCTTACTGGAAACAAAATTCAACACTAAAGTCATTATTCATTCAGGTTTGCTCCACATCTCCACTTTTAAAACTTCAATTTATATTCCTAGTTTTTTTTCAACATAAATGGGTAATATTTTCCTGAACGAAAAACTGATAATAAAAGTTAATCCAACTTTATGGAGGGAAATTCATTGGTAATTTTCTTATCGGAAAAAGTCGATATCCTGAACCCATTTTACGAGGCTTGATAATTTTTATAGATACGGTTTATTTACTGGAGTAATTAATTTCGCTCGAGAGTTTATCGAGTGAAAATATTATTGAGCTCCATCGTTTTTGCGCGTATGTTCTGGGGAACATCTCGTTGTCATTTTGCCCAAACGTCTGTAATTTTCGATTTTTTTTCCGAAAATGGTCTTAAACGATTAGGTTCGACTCCCCGATGAAGAATTCGAGGTCAAATTTGACTCTGTCCGGCCGGCCGTTGCCACGATAACTTGAGAACGGAGAGAGCTAGCGACTTGAAATTTTCAGGGTAGAATGAGCATCCCAATGCGACGGAAAAGTTAGTTAATGGGCATAATGGGCCCAATGGTTTCCG
Organism: Halyzia sedecimguttata; assembly: GCA_937662695.2. NCBI lineage: Eukaryota > Metazoa > Arthropoda > Insecta > Coleoptera > Coccinellidae > Halyzia > Halyzia sedecimguttata. The sequence goes on along the minus strand of OW569417.2, from coordinate 17,293,073 downwards.
AGTAACGATTTCGTTTTCAACCAATATAAATCCGATCGAATTCAAACCTGGTGAATAGTTGTAGAATATAACCCTAAGCACGTTTGCGAAAATTTGTGAGAATCGTAACACTAGAAAATCATAAAAAAAATTAATAAAGAATATTATTTATGTCACGATAACCTGAGAGCCGAAAGAGATAGCGACTTCAAATTTTCAGGTTAGATTGTGCATCTGAATGCGCCATTTCAGTTTGTTTATAAGCATAAGTGGCCAAACGGGTTCGAAGTTATACCCATCTGAAATTTGGTTTTCATTTCCTCAATAACTCGGAAAATACAAAACCGATCCAATTCAAACATGGTTATTAGTTGTAGACTGCCAACGCAAAATTTCGTGAGAATCGTATCCCTAGAAATTTAAAAAAAAATCATAGACAATCGTTGAAATAATTCTATATATCAGAAACTACTCATCCGGCATGTCTCAAATTCTGCGAGAGCCTAGAAAACCTATCTCTACTACCAAGTTCCAAGTTTGATTACGATCGGATCTATATTGTGGGAGATTCGAGTAGTCTTGTGTGAGTTCAGTAGCTAGATGGGTAATATATTTTATCAGTTATGTGGCAAAAAAAACTCGAAATATTTTCACATTACAAATCTCAAATTCAATTCTTTTTAAGATGCAGTTCCATCATTTGTATCCATTGATGTCATTTTCAACTCTAACAAGCTAATACTTTCGGAGATATGGTTTTTCAAAATTTCAATAATACCTCATACTTCTTTTTTTTTCACAGAATGCGAAATCTATCTGTCTGTATTCTATCTGTGTTCACTATTCATTCACGTCTTCTTATCTACCTATATGATACATGTCAAATTTATTTCGATTCTAGTTTGTTCATATAATTCGTACTTTGAAAATATTTTGTGTTGGAAAAGAAAGTTCCGAATCTTGAATTTTTGAATGTGCATATACAGGGTGAGTCTTTGACCACTGCATTAATTTCAACCAAATATTCCTCTCATCAAATGAAACACTTTTTTCCTTTACCATTTTTCCAGATTCGGCTCAGGTAAAAAGTTACAAGCGTTTAAAGATTTCACAATGTGCTAATACACTCCCGCATATAAATTATCTATGACATTGTTGGCGGACGAGAATAAGGCATGGTAACGTGGTTTACAGCATGATTCGGGATTCCAACGCTCAGGGACGGATCCAAAAACGTAGTGAAATTTCTGGAGTTTTCCATTTTAAAACATTCAATGAAGAATATCTCGAAAACGGTGCGTTTAAGGAGAAATGATGAAGAATAATATAATGTTCTAAAACGATGGAATATTCTTGAAATGACTCAAGAAAAACTTTATATGCTTTCTTTGTGCTAATTTCGTTTAGTTGTATGAATCCACGAGTCCATAACTAGAAAACCAGTAGAAGTAGAAAATAACTAATATTTGGAAAATATGTATCATAGTTATAGGAAACTTTACGTCAACATTCATTTTATTCGATAAAAGGATGTCAAAGCTACAGAATAAAAACTGATTTTTTTTCAAAATTACAACAGCCTGTATCTTTTTACCTGAACTGAATTTGGAAAAATGTTAAATGAAAAAAGTGTTTCATTTGATGAGAGAAATCTTTGGTTAAAATTAATGCAGTGGTCAAAGACTCACCCTGTATATACGAGACTTTTTTGATACAAAAAATAGTATTGACTTGTTGCATATTGAATAATTTTATATGAAGATTGGGCATGATGTTTCAGAAGATTTAGAATTGGATCATTTCAATAATGTTGCTTATGGCAATAGGAAAGAACAACATAATGGAGTAATTGAAAGAAATTACTGGTTGTTGACCACCGAGGTTAATATTACCTTTTACTTCGTTAAGCAGTGAGACATGTTCCTATATACAATATTTTCATAATGTTGCTAGCAAAAATGCTGACCTACATTTATGTATCAAATATTCTTTATTGAGTTAAGGTTCATAATACAGAATGAATGTGTTAGTGGTATGAACTATTAAATTATGAGAAGAGGATTGTATTTTATTAATATTCATTCTAATTTGTTCGTCAGTCTATACCTATTCAAATATCAGGAATGAATAGACAATCTGCCATGATTGTCTCCATCCTTGCTCTAGACATTTCGATGATACTTTCCTTAGGTATTTCGAGTTGAGAAAACTATGCACCGAGTCTAAGTTGCAACAACCCATTCCACGAGGTTGAATCATTGCAGATTGCTCATTTAATCTTCATAAATGAACTATTATTTAAATTCGATTTCTTTTATGGTGCAGTTCTATTATAAGAATCCATTGATATCATTCCCAACTCTGAGAAAGCAATACGGAGATAAGGTGTGTCAAAAATTCAACAAGAGCACCAAAGCTCATGCCACAGGGCTTTCCCCCTTTTTGGCGCTCTAGTTCCTCGGAACTGAGTGCTTATCAATTTGCCCAAATGTCTGTAATTTTCGAATTTTTCGATGAAAATGGTCTTAAACGATTTGGTTCGACTCACTGATCAAGAATCCGTGGTCGAAATTCATTCTGTCCGGCCGGCCGGTCCGGCCGGCCGGCCGTAGGCACGATAACTCTCGAACGGAATGAGCTAGAGAGTTGAAATTTTCAGAGTAGGTTTTGGCGATACATATCTCGGCTAAGTTCGTTATTGGGCAAAATCGGACAGATGGTTTCGGAGTAAAAAAAAAAAATTTTTTTTTTACAAAACAAATTCCAAATTAATTTTTTTTAATAAGCAGTTTTATCATAAGAATCCATTCATATCATTTTTAACTCTAACAAGCTAATACTTTCGGAGATATGATTTTTCAAAATTTCAATAATAAATCGTATTTCAGCGTTGTCACAGAATGATATAATTCTATGTATGAATTGTCCTAATGTCAACTTATGTTCCTGTGACATTACATTATCTAATCAATCGAAGAATTGTGAGCGAAGTGAGAAAAATCTCAGTTGTTTGCTCCGAAATTAGTTTTTCTCAGAAAAGTCTTACATTTCGGAACGGAACATGAAGTTAGTAAGAGATCTGAGAGTAGTGAGACTGCTTTTCATCCATAGACATAGATATAACTCTCGAACGGAATGAGGTAGGTAGTTGAAATTTTCAGAGTAGATTAGGGAGATGAATATCTCGGTTAAGTTCGTTATTGGGCAAAATTGGCCAGATTTAATTTGATTTCTTCCATGGTGCAGTTCTCATTCTCATGATTGCTCATTTAATCTTGTCAAATAAACTATTATTTGAATTGAATTTCCTTTATGATGCGGTTATATCATATGAATCTATTGATATAATTCCCAACTCTGAAAAACCAATACTTTCGGAGATATAATTTGTCTGTTTGAACTAGAGCGCCAGAAAGCTCCTGTCCACAGGGCTTGAACCCATTTTTATTCACCATTTTTAGCGGAATCTGACAGGTTGTTTCTGAAGTATAAATTTTCTTTAAAAATTGACTAGTATCTTTTGTCTTTTGAATTCGAATTTTGAAATGAAATAATCAGGCTGAAATCCAGTATTCGATTATAAATTAGGGGCTTGTAGGTTTGTGCGGAATTTCTCAGGAATCTGACCAATAGTTTCTGAAATAGCAAATTAATGAAGAAAAATAATTTTTTTTTGGCGAAAACTTTTCTATATTTTTTTTCTAGTAATACGATCCGCAGGTCATTTTGCAGGAGTTTACGAGTCGGTATTCTACAAATAACTACCGAGTTTCAATACTATGCGATCTGTATTTTTTGAGTTATTGAGGACATAGTTACAAAATTTCAGAGGGAATAACTCCGAAACCGTTAGCGCATTCGAATGCACAACCTACCCTGAAAATTTCATGTTGTTGTCTCCTTTCGTTCAAAAGTTATCGTGGCAACGGACGATTGGCTGGCTGGACAGAATTAAGTTCGACCTCGAATTCTTCATCAGTGAGATCGTTTGAGACCATTTCCGACAGAAAAAACCAAAATTACAGACATTTAGACAAAATGATGACACGCTGATCGCTAGAATAAGCGCGCAAATATGTATGTAGAGTTAATAGATCAACTGTTTATAAGATTTCTATAAATCATTCCACGCATTCATCGCGAAGATATTATATAAACAAAATTGAGTTCAAAAACCCTACGAGTCGAATATTGATCGAAGTTATGACGATGCTGGTAGAATGGACTGGCATAAAGGGGGGAATATCCAGAAAGACGATGTTTCTGACGCACACACATCATATTTCAGCAGTTTTATGAAGTCCGTTCTGCTTCCTTTGATTTTCTCGTAAATTTCACCACAGTTTATTTACTTTATTATCTGTATACTAGAGTGTGGCAACACGCTGCGCCCTCTATTGCCGCAGAATAAACAAACCACATAGACTTTCGGTAAATTTAAACTTCATGACCGGAGGCTATCGTCAGATGTACCCACAGTTATGCATAATTGTGGATTATTACCGAGTGAATTTTATGGCGTTAAATGCCTCAGTTGTTTGGGTTAAATCTGCCAGATACCGAAACGGGGATTTCGAATTGGGAAATTATATAAAATTGTCATGCACGATCATCCATGGACGTTCGAAATGGGGGCTATAAAGGCTGTTCAGTTCGCCCAGTTACCTGATTGAACAGATGTGAATTTTAATTTCTAGTTCATAAAATTTTTAGTGGGGTTTTTATCTATCCGTGGTGCAGTATTCAATTCATATACAGATGTTTATCTACTCCTATTACATTATACAGGGTCTTTGACCACTGCATTAATTTTAACCAAAGATTCCTCTCATCAAATGAAACACTTTTACATTTAACATTTTTCCAAATTCAGCTCAGGTAAAAAGATACAGGCTGTTGAAATTTTGAAAAAAAATTGATTTTATTTTGTAGCTTTGACATCCTTTTTTCGAATAAAATAAATGTTGGCGTAAAGTTTCCTATGAAACTATGATACATATTTTCCAAATATTAGTTATTTTCTACTTCTACTGGTTTTCTAGTTATGGACTCGTGGATTCATAAAACTAAACGAAATTAGCATAAAGAAAGCATATAAAGTTTTTCTATAGTCATTTCAAGAATATTCCATCGTTTTAGAACATTATATTATTCTTCATAATTTCTCCTTAAACGCACCGTTTTCGAGTTTTGAAATGTTTTAAAATTGAATGTTTTAAAATGGAAAATTTCACTACTTTTATGGATCCGTCCCTGAGCGTTGGAATCCCGAATCAAGCTGTAAACCACGTTACCATGCCTTATTCTCGTCCGCCAACAATGTCATAGATAATTTATATGCGGGAGTGTATTAGCACATTGTGAAATCTTTAAACGATTGTTACTTTTTACCTGAGCCGAATCTGGAAAAATGGTAAATGAAAAAAGTGTTTCTTTTGATGAGAGGAATCTTTGGTTAAAATTAATGCAGTGGTCAAAGACTCACCCTGTATATTCATTATTCAATTGCTTTCGTTCAATTAATAGTATCCGTGAACAAACAACGTGAGTTATAATAACTCACTACTATAACTCACTACTATTCTTGGAATTATTCACCAGCAATTAACATAACTGTCCCATTCAGATGCGCAACCTACCCTGAAAAATGCAAGTCACTATCTCTTTCTGTTCGAAAGTTATCGTGGCAAAGGCCAGCTGGCCGGGCAGAACCAAATTTGAGCTCGAATTATTCATCAGTGAGTCGAACCTAATCGTTTGAAACCATTTACGGTAAAAATTCGAACATTACAGACATTTGGGCAAAATTATGGCACGATATAAATAAGGGTTGTGACGTGAGAGTATACTATGAAATCAATTTCGATAAAACTATTTCATTGATATCTTTCTATGAGAAGGTTCCCAATTCTGCAAGAATAATGAGAATTTTTATCCTTACTTTTGGGAAAAAGTAGTTGGGGATAATGAAGTTTGTTAGAGTTCATCCAAAGAAAAACTGGGCCCTTTGACTTACTTATTAATGAACAAAAAATTAACTTTCAGAATTCTCGTGAATATTTAAGCCCGATCTCATATTTCCGGAGATAGTTATCAGTTATCCAACAAAGTTTTCAAACACGGTAAACCACCAAGTTTAAAAACTCTAACAAACAGGAAAATTTCCGATATTTCATCCTAGCAGCTGTTAAATTCCTAATTATCAGTTGATTCGACGTTGTCAATCGGTGGATTGAATTATACCTGAATAATCTTTGTAGTGAAGATTTCTAATTAATTTTACTCAATCATCAATGTTTAGACCAGGTAGCAACCATTTGCAATAAAAATTGGTTCAAGCCTTGTGGACAGGAGCTTTGGCGCTATTATTCAAATTTTGATAAATTATATCTCCGAAAGTACTACTTTCTCATAGTTGGGAAGTATATCAATCGATTCTTATGATAGAACTGTGTCATAAAGGAAATTCAATGCAAATAATAGTTTATTTATCAAGATTAAATGAGCAATCTTCAATGCTTTAATGCTTCTAAAATTATCATTTGAAAGAATAAGGAAAGTATCATCGAAATGTTTAGGGCAAGGCTGAGCATTCCTGATGATATTTGAGTAGATAGCGGCTGGCGAACAAATTATTTTAATAGTTCAAAATATGTTAATAAAATGAAATGCACTTTTCATAATTTAATAGTTCATACCACTAACACATTCATTCTGTATTATGAACCTTAACTCAAGAAACAATATTTGATACACAAATTTAGGTCCATATTTCAGTAATTTTTTGCTAGCAACATCATGAAAATACTGTATATGAATATATCTCACTACTTAAGGAAGTAAAAGGTAATATTATCCTCAGTGGTCAACGAACAGTAAATTGTTTTGATGATTCCATTATGTTCTTTCCTATTGCCTTCAGAAACTACATCATTAAAATGATCCAATTCTAAAACTTCTGAAACATCATACCGAATTTATACAATTATTCAATATGCAACCAGTCAATATTATTTTCGGTTTCAAAAGTCTTGTAGACAATATTTTCAAACTACGAATTGGCATATCTCTAATAGATAAGGTAGGTAAGATGACATTTATGAACAGTGAACACAGACAGATTCTGTGTTCACATTCTGTGAATACATAGGACTACGTTGTATTAATGAAATTTTGAAGAATCATATCTCCGAAAGTATTAGCTTGTTAGAGTTGAAAATGATATCAATGGATTCGTATGATACAACTGCATCTGAAAAAAAAATGAATTTGAAAGTTGTGATAAAAAAAAAATATTTTTTTCGTTACTCCGAAACCATCAAGCTGATTTTGTCCAATAACGAACTTAACCGAGATATTTATGCCCCAAACCTATTCTGAAAATTTAAACTGTCTTGCTCATTCCGTTCGAGAGTTATCGTGTTAACGGACAGACGGCCGGACGGACCGAACCGATTTTGACCATGGATTCTTGATCAGTGAGTCGAACCAAATCGCTTAAGACCATTCTCAGCCAAAAATTCGAAAATCGCAGACACTTGGGCAAATTGATAAGCACTCTGTTCCAAGGAACAAGAGCGCCAAAAAGTAAGTTCAGTCATCATCGTGTGCGAAACATTAATCAACCTCAATTAAGTTCTGGAACGAGACTGGCTGCGACGAACTTAATGAATAACGTCAACGAGGCAAGGAGAGGATGATTTGATTCCGAGTATCCCGGTGATGTAAGGACTTGCCATTCGATTTTAAGCAGCTGCAATTTCCCGTGCGTCTGGCCTTTGCGATGACCAAAAACAAATGCCAAACACAAAGTAATTCGTTGGAAGTTCGCGGAATTAACTTAGAGTTTCCGTGTGTCGCGCATGGACAACTACACTAACTGACAAACACCCAGAAGCAACAGCAACACTGCTACACCCAGAAGGAGCTGTTTAAATTTTTTTTTTTTTTTTTTTGGTAAGACATAGATAGTATAGCAAGGAGTAAATGATTGAAATTTGGAGAAAAAAATCGTGAAGGTTTTTTCATGGAAAAATTTTCTGTTACTTACATATAAAGTCGTTTTTTGCAAATTTTTTAAATTTTACAACAAACCAGCTGTTCGAGCTGGTCGATGTTTAATTGTTGTTAAACTGCCTAGAGCACGTGTACGCGGAATTTATCGCCCGCTAAGGGAATTTGAAATAGGTCGAATTATTGTCTACGGGAGGTGGGGTTGTCATTTCGAGAAATCGATAACCGTACGAACAGAAATCTAGGGCTTCACGCGAGAGCGAGATTTTTCTCGTCTCGTCTCGTTCTCGAGAGTTTTGGTGTGCTTGTTCAAATTAATAGCCAGAGCGATTGCCCATCCAGGTACTGAAGTCACCCGAAGCTACTTAGTTCCAGAAAAAAATTATATTCCCAACATTTCCAAGAATAATTATACATCCGACAGTAAAAAAACAAGCGTCAAAAAAACAGTTCTAATTTTTAGACGAGAATGGTGTCAATCGATTAGGTTCGACTCAAATGAATATATTCACTGTTGGGTCGAAAATAAACAGTGCTGTGTGTGAGGTGGCCTAAGGACCCATTGAAATACATACATTTACTGTTTGGTTGAAAATAAACGATGGCGGAAGGATAAATTGAGTAGATATACCATTTATCAAAGTTATTATTTGGATACAAATGAAAAACAAGTTGGAAAAGGATTGTGGCCAGGAGCTTTGGCGCCTAAGGCTGCTTAGCTCCAGAAAAAAAGTCAGAGAGACCCAAGGATATAAATCCCACTATAAAAACAAGCGACCAAAAAAGCAGGTCCACTTTTTGGTCGAGGATGATCTCAAATGTCAATGTTGGGTCAAAAATAAACAGTGCTGCGTCTGTGGTGGCGAAAGGACCCATTCGATTACATACATTGGCTGCGCTCAGCGAACACAACAGTTGCAAAACAGTTGGAAGAATTTTCGCTGAACGATCCTGCTCAGTGAGCGCCTGCTAAGGGATCGTCCATTAATCACGTGAGGCTCGAAAGGGGGAAGGGGGGCAAAAATCACGAAACATCGCGAGGGGGAGGGAGGGGGGCGTAGTAAGATATCACGTGTATTTATTTTTTGCGCGTATGTTCTGGGAAACATCGCGTTATCATTTTGTCCAAATGTCTGTAATTTTCGAATTTTTGGACGAAAATGATCTCAAACGATTAGATTCGACTCCCTGAGAATTCGAGATCAAGTTCGATTCAGTCCGTCCTGAAGGCCGGCCGTTGCCACGATAACATGAGAACGGAAAGAGATAGCGACTTGAAATTTTCAGGTTAGGTTGTGGCATCTGAATTTGACAATTGAGTTTCTTTAAAGGCATAATCAGTTTAACGGTTTTGAAGTAATACCCATCTGAAATGTGGTTGATATTTCCTCAATAACTCGAAAAATACAAAACCGATTGAATTCGAACATGAATATTAGTTGCATAAGGCTAATTTCTCTACGTCCAATCCATCGATTTGGAAAATTCGCATCCAGAAAATCCCTAACCCGTATCATAGTGGGGAGGTGCTCCATCTAGTTGAAACCAAACATTTTGTGGTGATCGCCCATTCTGTTGGTGTGCAGGAATAATTTCGTTAATTAGTAGATCCAAATACTTGTCACCCTTCAAGTTTCCGTCGATAAGAAATGGGCCTCTAAGCCTATTTTCGACAATTTCCATCCAAACATTCAACTTCTGTGGATGCTCGGTATGTGCTTCATGAATCCAATGAGGATTCTCAGTTGATCAATACCTTGAGTTATGGCGATTAACTGTTCCATTTAAACAAAAAGTTGCCTCATCGGAAAAAACTATGTTAGAAGCAAAATTTTCGTCGACAGATGTCCATTAGCCGTCGACATTACAGATGTCCAGCCGTCGGTCAAAATCATCGTCTGACAATTCTTGAACCAACTGTACCTTATACGAATGATACTTTACACTTTTTAATATCTTTCCTACAGAACGTCGACTGATACCATGGTTTAGTACCAAATTTGTGGTGGAAGTTTGAGGTGATTCTTCTAAATCGATTGCAATATTTTGATTAACAGTTTCGTTCGTTGCAGTCCGCGGTCTTCCAGGTTTTAGCAAATTTTTTACCATCCCAGTTGTATTAAAATGTTGTAATGTTTTAGTTACTGTTGAGCGTGATATATGACACACTTCTTCATGAGTTCTAACACGATCACCAAAACCGATCATCATTAAAATTTCAATACGCTATTTTTCACTTAATTGAACAACATGCTAAATTGTAAAATTTATTTCCGTCCATTTGAATTTGACACTTGGAGAACAAAAGACGTACTAAACTATACTCGTTTATTTATTACTATGCATACAAACAACATCAATTAGGCCGGCTCAGGTGGTGCAGTTGGTATAAAGACCTGCTGTGGTGCCGGGGTCGCGGGTTCGAATCCCGCTCAGGGCATGGATGTTTATTGTGATTGTCCGGTATGAATGTGATTACACTTTATTTCTGCTGGTTAATGACGAAAGTCAAGACCAAATTTAGGGACTAGGTCCACCATGATTTAAAAAAAAAAAAAAAAAAACATCAATTAGTTTATCTAAATAGTTTTTTGCTCTAATTCAAAAAACTCAGAGGAGGTTGATAAAAGTGCTATATCCTATTTTATAATTTTTCTTACACTAAACTCAGTATGTATATATGAATTCAAAATAACAAGCTCTTTCTAAATCTGTAAAAATATATAGGGTGTCGCATTTAAATTGAAGAAGTTGATGGCATTTCCGGTTAAACCGGAAATATATTATTAACAAAAAAATATACATCAGATGCATTTTGTTCCATTGCACTTACCTGCAAATTTTCATGAATACCTATCGTTCTTTTCGTTTAGAAGTTATTTACTTGGTTCCATACTTTATCCCAACCCTGTATATTAAGAAATGTTTCACGTCCTCCAAAACATATTGCAGTTGTTTATAGACTGTAGACTCAGCTAATGTGTAATTAGAATATTCATATACAAGCATAGGGAGTGGGAGCTCACTTCATTTTGTGGCAAATTTAATTGTCATGTCTATTTACATGTTTTCTTGCGAACTAGGTATAATTGAGAACGCACTTCTTGAGCATGCATTCTCGAGCATTTGAATTCATGAATAGAAATGACTGGCTGTGTTTCATTTCAACTAACTGCTAATTAGAGTGTGAGCTTTCAGATAAGTAGTAGTTGTAGGCCTCTTCTTCATTTGGATGAGACGAATATGAATATGACGTTGGGTTATAGAACAGTGCTGAAGGCTTTGAAAATGATAAAAAGTGAAAAAACATAATAGTAGGATGAAACCCATTGGAAGAGGAAGAAAATATAACAAAAATTAAAGGAAAAATTATTTACCGGCGATCTGAGGCCGGGGAGTGGAAGGGGGTGACTTTTGAGGGGTTATCTCGATTTCTGGCAAAACTACAAGTCCTATGGAAAAAAAGTTACATGGCAAAGGAGTTTAGGTAATAAAAATATATACAACTTTTGTGTTCACATCTTTTTTACATAACCTCAAAATTTATGTGAAAAATTCAAATAACCAAGTTTTTGTAATCTTTGGTACAAAAAAATTGGTAGAAACTTACTTTTTTGGGTCCCAAACACAATGTAATTTTTTTTGATTTGAAATATCCATTTTTTCGCCTTATTTTGACTTAATATCAAAAATGCAGCCTAATTTTGATCGAAAATTCTCACGTCAAAATATCTGCCTTTTTGATAAAGTCGGTGGGCTTTTTTCCGTTGAAATCTCTACATTCTGATGGTGTTAAATAAATATAAATTACTATGGTAAATTTTCTCCGAAACTACTACGAAATAACAGGTAGTAGGGCCCAGACCTTCCTAGCCCCTTCATCACTTCTCTATGAAATAACTTTTGATGGGCAAAATTTGTCCATAGGTCACTCAGGTATATGAGTTATCCTAAAAAAGGCAATGAATAGGCATCTACGCATATAATTTAGACAAGATTTTACGACTTTCTCAAAATATTGTAGATATCTTTTTAAATATTAACTTTATTAACTTAGCATTTTCTGAGAACATTTACCATTGTAATGTATATCTTTTTACACCATCAGAAAGTGGAGATTTCAAGGAACAAAAACTCCACCGACTTTTTGCGCGTATGTTCTGGGGAACATCGCGTTATCATTTTGCCCAAATGTCTGTAATTTTCGAATATTTCGCCGAAAATGGTCTCAAACGATTGAGTTCGAATCCCTGATCAAGAATTCGAGGTCAAATTTCCTCAATTTATATAACAATAAAAATACAGAACCGATCCAATTCAAACATGGTTATTAGTTGTAGAATGGCAACGTGAAAATTCTTGCAAAATTTTGTGAGGATTGTATAACTAGAAAATTTTTAAAAAATCATAGAAAATTATTGAAAAAAATTCTATATATCAGAAACTGTCCGTCCGATATCGCTGAAATTTTGCGAGAACCTTCAGAAGCTAACTCTTCTACCAAGTTCCAAGTTTGAACATGATCGGATCTATATTGTTGTAGATCCGAGCAGCCTTGTGTGAGTTCAGTAGCTGGATGGGTGAGCGTTGCCTCGATAACTCTCGAACGAAAGGAGATAAGGACTTGTAATTTTCAGGATAGGTTGCACATCTGAATTTAAGAGTTGGGTTCGCTATTGGCCATAATCGGCCCAACGGTTTCGGAGTTATACCCATTTGGAATATTATTTCCTCGATAACTCAAAAAATATAGACTCGATCGAATTGAAGCTTGGTTACTAGTTGTAGAATATCGACATGAAGATGTTAAATTTTGTGGGGACCGTAATACTAGAAAATTAAAAAAAAAGGTCGAAAAAATATTATGTATCTCATGATTCCTTGAGAACGGAAAGAAATAGCGACTTGCAGTTTTCAGGGTAGATTACGCATCTGAATACGACATTTAAGTTAGTTAATTAGCATAATCGGCAAAATGGTTTTGTAGTTATATCAATCTGGAATTTGATTGTTATTTCCTCAATACCTCAAAAAATACAAATCCGATCCAATTCAAATATGGTTATTAGTTGTAGAATGCCAACGCGAAAATTCTCGCAAAATTTCGTGGGGATCGTAGCACTAGAAAATTTTTAAAAAATCATTGAAAAAAAAGGTGGTTCAAGCCGTGACGTGCAGTCAGAAGCTTTTGCGCGTATGTTATCTTGTCCATCCTCCTTTATTGGACACTCTTAATCGAATTTACCATGGTGAATTCTATTGTCTGCTCTCCTGTATTGGACACTCTGGATTTACCATGGTAAATTCGATTAAGAGTGTCCAATACAGAAGAATGGACAATAGAACATACGCTCAAAAGCTACTGACTTCACGCCAGTGCTTGAACCAATTTTTTAAAAGAGCAGATATTTTTACTTGAGAATTTTCGATTGCTTTCTCGATATCAAGACAAAGTAGGGTGGAAAAATAAATATAAGTTTTCACCAAATTTCGTGAAATAAAAAAATTTTTGTAAAAGATAAAAATAAAAATCCAAAATCTTGGATATTTGAATTTTTCACATAAATTACGAGGTTACGTGAAAAGAGTGTGAATAAGAAAGTTGTAGATCTTTTGATTACCTATAATGTACCATTTCACTTTTTTCCATAGGACTTGTAGTTTTGCCGGAAATCGAGATAAAGCGTCAGTTTGCTGGAATGTTTTCATTGAATCTGAAAATTGTATCACGAAAACATCCGATAGACCGACGGTTTAACAAATCTCGACATGTTGAATGCTGAAGTTTTCGTTGAAAGAGTCATCCGTTAGTCACCGACATCAATCAACTTGACAAAACAGCATTTGCAAACGAGCTTATCACAACAAATGGAAACTTGCTTTTTCGAATGGATAAAAACATCTGTGTAATTCACTCCGCGATACGAACAACTCCATAAATGTCAACCCAATTCGTTCCCTTTTATTGCTTTCATAAATGTTTCCCTTCAAATACTCAGAGGAAATACGGAGAAATTTAATTATTTAACTATTATAGAGATTATAGGGTATACCATTTGCTCCGGAAGAAAGTTGAACAGAAAAAGATAAAAACATCCCAGAAATACCAGTGTAATTATATATTTCGGCTACAACGAAATTTCCCAATAAAGTGTGTGCTACAAATACAGCTTTCCTTGTAATCAGTTTCATTCAGAATCATTGCCAAAAAATAATCACGAGGGGCTTAGATTCAAACTAAACAGCATGTACCGATCTTGGAAAAATGGGATCTAGCATAAATTACAGATCGCCAATCAACCAGTAGAACAATGCTATAACAGATATGAGAGATGATGATGATAAATAATCAAATATTCAACTGGACCAGCGGAACATTTTTTGACCACGCATAATATTCATTATCTTGTTGTGATGTTCTTGATCGAGATTGAAGCATGGTTTTATAGAATTTTGATTGCTTTGACCAGTATAATTTTCAGCAATTGTAGTTCTTCTACACCATGTTTTGCCAATTCGCTAACACAGTTGATCTCTTCGAGTGATTTGTTATCTTTTTGTTCTTAACATTCAAGCCAATTGCCTAAGCAGCAGATTTAGTCCATCCACTTATAGTATTACTTCCTACAGGTATGTACATTATCGTACCATTTGTCAGTTTAATTTTTCCAGTGTCGATTTGTTTTTGAGAACAGTCTTAGTGAAGTAATATTGTCGCCTCGTTTTGATATCAGTTTTTTGAAAAAGACGTACCGGGCAGCTTTGTCTTTCACTATTGGAAACCAACCACCAGGGCCGGCGCTGATGGTGAAGAACAGTGATGCAACTGTTTCTGGCGCCAACTTTCTGGGGGCGGCATGTTGACCCAGTTCGCCAGCCGAATTTTCATATTTCATAGGTAGGGGCGCCTGAAGATTATTATTGCTTCAGGCGCCAAATTTATTAGCGCCGGCCCTGAGAACCTCCTAGGCACGTTTAACTAAAAACCGGATTGTATTCAATACGAGTCATTGAAGAGTCATCGTTATTTTCCTCAATGTGAAAAAATCCACTAGACAAGCAACTGCCTCTCCTCCTCGCTACCCTAATTCTACAGCAGAAATATGATACAATTTAGGCATTTGACCTTGAGGAGTATTTTCATCCCATAGAATTATTATTTTGTAAACTTCAGATAGTACTTTTCTTGCAAGAGTTTGCACGAAACGTTCCACATTGTCTTCACCGTTACTTCTTTAAATTCGGTCCCATCTTTCTTTCTCATATCAATTAACCGCCCAATCCTTTTTTATCAACGCCAACTCTTCTCAGCTTCTATGTGCATTTAATTCATATCCTCGTTCGTAGCAAAATTCCATAAATATTCCCCAAATATATTGCTCGTTGTATTTCTGGGATTTGTTTTCTTTGATTAGCGCTTTGATACTTTGAACATTCGCTTAGCCAAAACATAAGTCTGTCGACTTATTTCTTAACGAAACTTACATTGGGTTTCACAAAGCTTTGACAGTTGTTAATTGCCAAATTAGTGTGATTCTATGTCGATTACCAGTTCATTTTTGATGCAACCATCGAATTAAATCCACAATTAAGCTAATCGGACCATCAGTTGCTTGAAAACACCACGAGTCCGAAGGACGAGTGGTGTTTTCTCTAAGCAATGCAGTTGAGTTAAGAAATAAAAGACAGACTTATGAGAAAAATTCATTCACGAGTGATGTTTGATTAGACTATTTCACGAACAAAATCACTCATGTTGACGTCTGAAATATATATTTATCATTTTTCAAACAATCCGTATCCATGGTTCAGTCGTTAAAAACACCAAAGTTGTAAGACCAATCAAAATTTAAAGACAGTTGGTTTTTTCGCGATAATACGAGTCTTTGGCCTGTGGTTGGTCATATTTTGATATGAGTGAATTAGTCGGATTCATGTTGACATGATTGGGTGAAATTGTTTCATATGACACAAAATGACAAAATTTGAATAGTTGTTAGAAGTGTTAGAACTCTCAAAAAATGTTCATGTTATTCAATTTCACATCTGAAATTTTCAAATTTTCAGGTGAACTATACATCATGATTGCTAGCAGTTCAGGATTTATTTCAACTTCCATGTCCCTTGATTTTTCAACTGTATCATGAAATTTCCTTAGATGTTCTCTAATGTCATCACTATCTCTCATTCGATGATGTGCTGATAGATTTCTTCCAGTTTCTTTCAAATATATTTAGAATTTTCATAATGTTTGATTTATTTCAACTCTGATGGAGATATGGATAAAATAGTATCGGATTTAGCTTTTTTATCATTATCCTTCCAGTTTGCAAAATTATTCAGTTGTCTTCTTCATTCATAACATCAAAATCCATTTGTATGCAATTTTTCTTGACGGTTCAGATGAACATGATATCCAGTTAATCAGTGAGTACACTCTGATTAATTTCGTTTCCTCATCCGAACCAAGTAGTTTTGCGAATCGCGTATCAAAGCCACAGAACACAAATAATAAGAAGTGCAAACTCCCTACTAATCATTGGCAACAACTATGGGCGGCCATGTTAGGTGCCAGAGTAGTGGGGGAAAGGCGGGAATATTCAAATTTGACTCGATTATTTATTCCCGCCGACAGATAATATTACTTTTATTATTAGTATTCTTGGCTTTTGACTATGAACTGAAATCAAAATGAGCCAAAGAATTGCAAAGAGAAACGAGAATTGTTATAAATAAATTTATTGATGAATAAACAGTATCTTTAACATAATATAGGGATAGGTAGCTAAAAAAAAATGATTGTTCTGAATACACTTCATCATTAATATATCAAAAAATAGTAAGAAAACATGTGTATGGCGTAAAGGGAGATTGGTTGAAATGTGTAATGAAATGTCTTACATCAAAGATCAAACATGTAAATTTGCTGTTAGCTTTCTGCTTCATGAATTAAATCATTGTAATTTTTTCAAGAACACTATATCACAATATATCACAGAGTCCATTAGCACCATCACGTCATAGCATCACGTTCACTATGGCTGAACGGCGGGGGGGGCATTTTCATTCCTGGTTGTCAGTATGAGGATCTTAAAACCTGAAATAATTTGGTCCTCATTTGTAAGTTATAAGACAAATGAAACAGAGATTACTTACATCGTAAAATCATATCAAACTTCTTGGACATCTATTTCACTTTTCGTTGTATTTCTACGAAAACTTTACGAAACAATCACTAATGAACGACAAACGGAAGAATACTGATTGAATGACGTTCATCTGTCATCGGCACTACAATTTCTGCGCATGCGTGGCGGCCATGTTAGGTGCCGTGCTGTTTCCAAATTTTAATCGGAGTTTCATACCCCTGATCAAAGCTGAAACAACAATCCCAACCCAAGTCTCACATGTATATTCGTCGTCGCATGGACCTAATTTCAAACCCGTCCCCTGAACGTGTCTGTTGGGCTTTGGTTACCATATCGGCGGGCTAAATTACAGTTGAGGTTTCTGCAAATAGCAGGGCAAGAAAACCGCAATACATCTGTGTATGTTCGAATCGTTCACAAGATGAATTAATAATTGGCCATAAATTTAGAGTGGAAAACGGACAGAAAACGATGTTGAAATACGGAACGGATTTTAATTGCTTTCTGGAAAAATAAAACAGAAAATAAATGGTAGAATGCAAGAAACATTCGGTCACGACAGGTTTCGCATAAGAAAACGGTTTTATATCGCTATAATAAAGTACCTTGAATTTCTAACTCATGGGCTATCTGTCATAACTTCATAAATTATCAAGGATTCATTAAGAGAAAAAATAAAGGATGGTTGAAGAAATACGCCCAAGATTGATGTATATCTGTGAAGGACAATAGAATTCGAGAAAAGCACTGGCGTGAAGTGAGGAGCTTTAGCGCACATGTTCTATTATGTATTCACGCCTCACACATCCTTACGAAATAATGCATGAAGTTGAGTATGAATAAAGGTAGCGTAAAAACGTGAAAAAATGTATAGGGCATCAACTGAATTAAAATTTTAAAATGAAATAATTCCAAATGTACATAGTCGATCGAGCTGAAATCCAGTAATCGATTGTAGAATAGGGCCTTTAAGGTTTGTGCGAAATTCCAGCGGAATCTGACAGATAGTTTCTGAAATATAAAATGTTTGGCGCTCTTGTTCCTCGGAACAGAGTGCTTTTCAATTTGCCCAAATGTCTGTTATTTTCGAATTTTTGGATGAAAACGATCTTAAACGATTTGGTTCGACTCACTGTTCAAGAATCCGTGATCAAAATCGATTATGTCCGACCGGCCGGCCGTTTAACATGATAACTCCTGAACGGAATGAGCTACACAGTTGGAATTTTCAGACTTTGGGAGATGAATATCTCGGTTAAGTTTTTTATTGGGCAAAATGATGATGATGAGGATGATGACCTGATGTTTTCAGAGTAACGACAAACAATTTTTTTTTATTGCAAATTTCAAATTCAATTTTTTGTAAGATTCAGTTTTATTATATACAGGGTGAGTCTTTGACCACTGCATTAATTTCAACCAAAGATTCCTCTCATCAAATGAAACACTTTTTTCATTTACCATTTTTCCAGATCCGACTCAGGTAAAAAGTTACAAGCGTTTAAAAATTTCACAATGTGCTAATACACTCCCGCATATAAATTATCTATGACATTGTTGGCGGACGAGAATAAGGCATGGTAACGTGGTTTACAGCTTGATTAGGGATTCCAACGCTCAGGGACGGATCCATAAAAGTAGTGAAATTTCTGGAGTTTTCCATTTTAAAACATTCAATGAAGAATATCTCGAAAACGGTGCGTTTAAGGAGAAATGATGACGAATAATTTAATGTTCTAAAACGATGGAATATTCTTGAAATGACTCAAGAAAAACTTTATATGCTTTCTTTATGCTAATTTCGTTTAGTTTTATGAATCCACGAGTCCATAACTAGAAAACCAGTAGAAGTAGAAAATAACTAATATTTGGAAAATATGTATCATAGTTATAGGAAACTTTACGCCAACATTCATTTCATTCGAAATAAGGATGTCAAAGCTACAAAATAAAAACTGATTTTTTTTCAAAATTTCAACAGCCTGTATCTTTTTACCTGAGCTGAATCTGGAAAAATGTTAAATGAAAAAAGTGTTCCATTTGATGAGAGGAATCTTTGGTTGAAATAAATGCAGTGGTCAAAGACTCACCCTGTATATTGACATAATTTTTAATTATAACAAGCTAATACTTTTTAGAATTTCAATAATAAATCGTAATTATATGATTTTACAGAATGCTGTAATCGAAAATTAACGTCCGTTTGGTATATGTCAATTTCGTGATCTGTGTTCATAAATGTCATCTTATCTACCGATAAGAGATATCTCATATTTATTTCTGGTTCCCTTCAAAATTCGTTTTAACTTATATAAAATACCTCTTCTAGAAAACAAAGTATGTTTGAATGCAAAATGACCAATGAAATAACCTCAGCTATCGCAGAATTATAAGGATTATAGGATATTATAATTTTTGGGTGATAATATAATGCCCTTGGATATGATGATGGAAATATTTACTTTGGTAAGCTATTCAATTTGGGTTCAGAATATCTCCAGTAAAAACAAAACTGGAATATTGGCTCAGTTTCAATTGATATAATATAAGTTTCAGAGTAGATTTGAGGCATGAATATCTCGGATAAGTTCGTTATTGGGTAGAATCGGTCTGGTGATTTCGGATTAATGATTTTTGGCACTCTTGTTTTTTTTTAAATTACACTTTTATGAATTGAATTTTTTTAATGATACAGTTCTATCATGAGAATCTTTTGATATCATTCCCAACTCTGAGAAACCAAAAGTTTCGGAGATACAAGTTGTCAAAGTTTGAACAATAGCGCCGAAGCTTGTGAAATCGATAAATTCTGGTCTTCACGTACGGCAGCAATATTATCTTCACTTCTTGCATTCCTTTATCTCACTGGCATCATAAAGCGTAATTTTTTTTTCAAACTTCTTCACTAAACGTTCAATTGTTCTTTTATTCGGATGATTATAACAACCAAAAATTGCTGTTTAAGCATGTAAAGTTAGAGTAACAGGTCGCGACTTTTGGCGCTCTTGTTTCTCGGAACAGAGTCCTTATCAATTTGCTGATCAAGAATCCATGGTCAAAATCGTCCAGCCGTCCGTCCGGCCGTTAACTCGATAACTCTCGAATGGAATGAGCTAGACAGTTGAAATTAACAGAGTAGGTTCGGGAGATGAATATCTCGGTTGAGTTCGTTACTGGACAAAATCGGTCAAGTGGTTTCGGAGTAACAAAAAAAACATTACAAATTTTTAATTCAATTTTTTTCAAGATGCAGTTTTATCATAAGAATCCATTGATATCATTCTCAACTCTAACAAACTAATAATTTCGGAGATATGATTTTTCAAAATTTCAATAATTATTCTCCATAATTCTATATGATCTCATAGAACACTCTAATTATGATTTGCTGATGTATGTAAATCCAACATGAGATAATTCATAGAGCTACGTTCTGAATTTAATAATGAAAATTCTTGAAAACTGACGCACAGAAGCCAAATTGAAAAAATGGGAAAGTCCTGTGGACAAGAGCTGTTCAAATTTTGACAAATCATAACTCCGAAAGTATTGGTTTTTCAGAGATGGGAATGATATAAATGGATTCTTAGTTAATTTATTTTATTTTATGATGCAGCTCTATCATAAGAATCCATTGATATAATTGCCAACTCTGAGAACACTAAGCGACCTGAAGTCGCGGTCGCGTTGCGGTCTCGTAGCGCTGGTATACGAGCAGCCTAACTTTCCATGATTTAATGGTAGACATTGGCAAATATAACTGTCAATGTCACAAATAAAAAATGGCTGCCATGCGTGAGTAATGTAAATTGGAAAATGGGGATTTCCCATTGAAAGACCCGTTATATATCCGTCCTTATCTAGAAACATCTGAGTCAAATGTTACGACAATATCATTTTGATATTGCCAGATCAAAAGTGAGACAAATTTTAAATGAATGGCTCATTAAAAGACTCCTTTTCAGTGGGGCCACTCTATGAACACGAACCAGATCTTAAACTTTCCAAAAGAGGCACACATACAATCGACGTAGTCGAATTTTGGAAGTTTTAATTAATGTTTCCTGAGACATATTCCACGGAGTTTGCTTGGATTTTAATGCATTTATACCATCGATTAATAGTCGACGCTATAATTAGTTTGAAAACAGGAAATTTGGAATAAAATGCCAGAAGATTAAACGAAAATGGCTTATTTGAATGCCTTCATAAACGTACTGAATTTAATCAGAGGGTTTGTCGAAGGAAATCATGAAACTGCCAAACGTTGAAGGCCGCAATAACATGCTCCACTGAATTTAATATTACGGTCCATATGTAAATCTCTTAATCCCAAAATTCAGTCTAGTGACATAGTTGCCCACTGTATAAGGTTTAATTAGACTAGGATCTATCCACCCTTTATGAGGTGCGTGTATTGTTCGGGATTGGCTGCCAGTTAACAAAGGTCTGCCTTGACGATATGAATGAGACCCAGAATTCATTCGTGATGTTCTGAACGATGCCTTTCCTTTAATACGTCCAACCAGCCAGTACCCAGCTTGCGATGCAGTGCCGCTCTCAGATTTGAAAATCGTATTTTTTTTGGCGCTCTGTTCAGGTGAAAACACTGACATGTAGACTTATGCTAAATTTTGTGTAGATCGCATGACTCGAAAATTAGAAAAAAATATACCGGGTGTCCCAGTATACATGTTCCAATGTATTATCTCAGCCATTTCAAAAGATAAAAATTTGAAATTTTTATGATTTTCAATTCGTTCAAGGAACCTTCAACTGAGAGAAACAAAAATTTAAAGTCACTTCCGGTTTAACTTTATCTCATAGAGCACCCTGTATATTTTTTGCAAGTTTTTAATTCTACTCAAAATTACCTTTCCAACAATGTATCACACTTCGTATTTTACATTTGATTTGATGGAGAAAACTTCAATTGATATTTTAAATTGAGAGAATTGCAGTAGGCTACGATATTTTGTGTAATCTTGATTTTGACTTCAATTATCGAGATCAATAAAAAAAAACTTCCTTAAGTTGAAATCAACTATATATTTCACCGAACGTCAAACAAAGAATGAATAGTAAAAGAAACAAAAAAATTACAAAAAAGGGGGCAAAAAAATACCTATAATAACTAAAGCATGTGTTCCTAACGTTGAGACCATCTGCTTCTGCAAATCTTTTAACTCGGTGGACTAGTTCACGCGAAGTAACACTTCTTAACAGCATTAAGGGCTCTATATGCATTCCTTATTTTGTTTTTTAGATCTTCCAAACCAATAGGAGGAGTCTGGTACAACCGATCTTTCAAATATCCCCAAATTTTGCGGTGTTAAATCTGCAGATCTTGCAGGCCATCTTATCGATCCATTTGAAGATAGGTGGATCGGCACACTCGAATTATAAGTCAAAATCAAGATTACACAAAACTTCGTAGCCTACTGCAATTCTTTCAATTTTAAATTTCAATTAACGTTTTCTACCTCAAATCAAATGTAAAATACAAAATGTGATACATCGTTGGAACTCGAACGGTTCTATATTGGTGAAGATATTGCCGATGAATCGGAATATTAAAACGATCGAGAAGTACTAGTACATTTTTTTACACTCGACCAACGAAGTTGTCAACTATTTTTATTTTACAGCCAAGTCTTCGATTTGAACTTGATCGAAAAAAATGGTCAAAATTAATTCTGTCGGGCCGGCCGTCGGTCCGGCCGTTAACACGATAACTCTCGAACGGAATGAGCTAGTTAGTTGAAATTTCAAAGTAGGTTTAGGAGATAAATATTTTGGTTAAGTTCCTTATTGGGCAAAATCGGCCAGGTGGTTTCGGAGTAACAAAGAAATAATTTTTTTTAAATTACAAATTTTGAATTCAGATTTTAGGCGCTCTTTTTCCTCGGAACAGAGTGCTTATCAATTTGCCCAAATGTCTGTAATTTTCGAATTTTTGGCTGAAAATGGTCTTAAACGATTTGGATCGACTCACTGATAAAGAATACGTGGTCGAAATCGATTCTGTCCGGCCGTCCGGCCGGCCGTTAACACGATAACTCTCGGACGGAATGAGCTAGATAACTGAAATTTTCAGAATAGGTTTGGGAGATAAATATCTCGGATAAGTTCGTTATTGGACAAAATCGGTCTAATGGTCTCGGAGTACCAAAAAAAAATTTTGTTTGCATTACAAATTTCAAAATAGGTTTTTATCAAGATACAGTTTCACCATAGGAATCCATTGATGTAATTTTTAACTCTAACAAGCTAATACTTTCGGAGATATGATTTTTCAAAATTTCAATAATAAATCGTACTTCTGTGTTTTGGGATAATTATTCTATCTATGAATTATTATAATATGATCTATGTTGATACATGTCAACTCATTTTCCTGAGACAAGATATGTCAAATTTTGATATTTAATGCCCATGTTTAATCCATATGATGATGGGAATGGTAATGGTAAGTTAATAATATTGAGTTCAGAATATCTCCAGTAAAAACAAAACTGATATATTGGCTGAAGTTTCAATTGATATAATATAATTTTCAGAGTGGATTTGAGAAAAAAATATGTCGTTCATCATAGAATTGAGGGACGAATATCTCGGATGAGTTCGTTGTTGGATAGAATTGTTCTATTGGTTTTGGATTAATAATTTTTGGCACTCTTGTTGAATTTAAATTCTTTTATGATGTTTGAATTTAATTTCTGCTCTTATGAAGTTCTATCATAGAATCCATTGATATAATTCCCAACTCTTACCAATACTTTCGAAGATATGATTTGCCAAAGCTCCTGTCCACAAGGCTTGAAACAATTTTTTCTGATAAAATACGGCCTAAAGCTTCTTGCAGTATATCGTGAGGGTGAGGCGTGCGAATAGCCAAAAGATCATGCTCGCAAAATCTCCTGACTTCACTTTAAGAATTATTTCATCTTCTTACTCTCAACTTCAGCAGCACAAAACAACAACTCCACTTCTTCCGAGAATCCTCGTGTCGATTCTGTTGAATCATCATTATCTATATCCTCCATAGCTTTCCTGATTAATTAAATCTTGCGATTTCATCGTATTTTTCGATGGAGTCACTCGGCCTCGGAATATAATTAATTTCATTTAACCGAAGAAGTAAGGAATGGACTCGAAGTGTGCAATTAGGAACTCTCGTCTAGTGTTTCATCTTCCATTTAAAGAGTATTCCCGGTTATCTGCATAATTCAGAGCGTTTGCTGTACAAGATCGCTCGGGATTAGGATTATCTTTAATTAAATACATAGTTTTATGTTTCCCTAGTGATTTTACGTCTCCTAGATTCGACATAATGAGTTTTTTTATCAAGAAAACTTTGTTCTGTGTCTATGAATTGGATTGGGCTCTGCAGGGCCGAATCTAAAGGGTTTTCCAATAAGAGGTGTTATTTTGATATTCAAAGAAAAATGCCATTTTTCAATATAAATGATCGGATGTTTATTTCATTATAAAGAAGAAGCTATGCCGTTAATAGTGGAAAATAACATCAGGCAAATGACCACCACGACCACGGTTACAGGACCATATTATTTTAATGAAATTTTCCATAACCAAATCACAAAGTGGCTGCCCTATGTCCTCGATAGCCTCACGAATTCCATTTTTGAGGTCTTGAATCGACGCTGGGATATTGGCGTGGACCTTCTCTTTCACGTGGCCCCAAAGGAAGAAGTCGCAAGGTGTTAAATCACAAGATCTCGGTGACCAGTTGTGATCACCTGGTTTCTTTGCTTGTGTGGCACGTAGCGCCGTCTTGTTGAAAGTAAACGTTGTCCAGATCAATACCATCCAATTCCGACCATAAAAAATCATTAATCATCTCTCGATAGCGCAATCTATTCACCGTAATTGTTGCTCCAGCCTCATTTTCGAAAAAGTAAGTTCCAATGACTCCGCCGGACCATAAACCGCACCAAACAGTCACACGTTGAGGATAGAGGGGCTTTTCAGCAGTAACTCTTGGGTTTTCCGAGCACCAGATGCGATAATTTTGCTTGTTGACGAAGCCACCGAGGTGGAAATGGGCCTCATCACTCAAGATGATTTTTCGATGGAATTCCGGATCATTTTCATGCATTTCAACGACCCAATCAGCAAAGACACGACGTTGTTGATGATCGGCCGGCTTGAGTTCTTGTGTTAACTGATCTTTATAAGCCTTAAGAACCAAATCTTCATGCAAAATACGGTGTAATGACGTTTGTGGAATGCCTAATTCCAAAGAACGACGAGGAATGGATAAACCTGGGTTTTCTTCAACACTTTCGGCTACAGCAGCAATATTCTCGGCTGTTCTTGAGCAACGTGCACGGGTTTTATTCTTCACATAACTAACATGTCCCAACAGCTCCAATTTTTCCACCAATTTCTTTATTGCGGTCCGACAAGGTGCTTCACGACGACCCAAAAATGTTCGATTTTTACAAACCGTCTCTGCCAAATTTTCGCCATTTTTATAGTGAATTTTAAAAATTTCAATGCGTTCTTGAAGCGTGCGTATCATTCCATTTTTATTAATGGCGTAGTTTCTACTTGTCAAATGTCAAAAAATGACAGCTTCAAAAGTGACATCTACCGAAATAGCGGGATTATCAAAATAACACCTCTTATTGGAAAACCCTTTAGGTACCGCGAAATCCAGCGATGTGGCAGGGGGACAGCCCCCCTCTACTCCGAAAATAAATGAGGCTTAAATATTATAGCTATTAATGTAACGAGATTATTATGCGATTTATAATAGTCGAGGACATTGCTAGGTTACGAGGCGTTAGACGAGTCACCTGCAATGTCCGAGACGGTGTTAAATTGTTAATAATCGAGTTCAATTCATCATTGACAACGGCGATGCGGTAATAAAAGCAACATGGTTTCATGTCATTTCATTTTCAAAAAGTCGTCATTAAAATCATACAAGAATTTGATAATCCTGACGATATATTAGCTGCAGCCAACAGCCAACACTATAAGGTTGGACTTGCTTCCGGACAAATCTGAAATCCATCATTAAAAAATTGGTTCAAGCCCCGTGGACAAGAGCTTAGTGGCGCTCTTGTTGAAACAGACAAATTATATCTCCGAAAGTATTGGTTTCTCAGACTTGGGAATTACATCAATGGATTCTTATGAAAGACTATCTTAGCATAACTTGAATTCAAACATCATAGAAGAATTTAAATTCAACAAGAGAGCCAAAACTTATCAATCCAAAACCAATAGACAAATTCTACCCAACAACGAACTCATCCGAGATATTCATTCCTCAATTCTATGATGAACGATAATATCACAGCCCACTATAGAGATAGCCTGGAACACAATCTGACAACGCCGCAATTAATCGTCTCTTAGAGGCATACTCCTTCAATGCGATAGCGCTGGATTTTGATGAAAATTCTTGAAATGATTTACTGTCGAAAAATGATGAGGACTACAATAATATCTTATTTATGATGAATATTTACTGATAAAACAGTTTAAAACAATGTTATTACGAGATGAAGTGTTGTGATTTTGGACACTTTGGGATTTAAAAAAAAAAACTAGAAGAGAGCACGGATTCGTTAACTACAACCCAAAATTAGCAAGTCAGTAAATTTTCAGGACGATTAGACAGTTATGGGATGTTCTAGACAATTACCAAAAAATTATAAACTTGAATGAAATTCGCAAAATAAAATTATATTCCCAAACATAACTATTATGTAAGACCATAATAAGGTAGGTTAATGAAAATTGTGATCATCTTAGAGTTTGTCTTGTTTTGGTTCTTACTATAATGGTAAGTTTCTGCTATCTACAAATGTTTCTGTTTATTTTCCATTCGGTGGACAATAACATTGTAATTCGTATTTTCTTCAAAATTTTTCAAAAGTTAATTTGCGAAAACAGAACAAGGTGAATTTAGAATGATTTATGAATGTAAACCACAACTACAAGTCTATGTGAATTCAGAATATCAATTCAATGCTACAAAGAGTAAATTCACATAAAATTATTTTTTGATCTGAACTGTGTAAAAATGCTGATAAAACAAATTGATAAATTCCGAATCTGAATCCCCATTAATAATATTTCTTTAGCGGGAAATGTCTACTTATTGATCTGAGGTTGAGACCATCTGCTCGGGTAAAGGTAAGATCGAAAGGAAGAATCCATTTCAAATCACTGCAGAAAATCTGAACATTTTTAATGAATAATTTAAGATGAATAATAAGGTCCTTATTGATTTCAACTGAAGCATCTACAGATGCAGACTTTTGGAAATTGAATACATATATATATATATATAAAAATAAATCGATTCTTTGAGCTCCTTGATCTCCTATTCAGATGTATCAATTTTTGTTGAAAAATTATTAGAAAGGCCATCAAGATGTTTTATAAAATCGGAAGAAATGAAAGTTCTATTTCACTCATATTTCTAGTCCATCTTGTTGTCTATAGTCTCAACTGAAATGTACTCATCTCCAATAAGTAGAAATAATCCAAAGGAAATTTCACTATTTACACACTGCGGTTTAATCACAATGTTCTGTGATTAAATATCCGACCATATTTATCACTGCATTGCATTAATTCACATTTGACACCGTTATGCAAAAAAAATACCAAGAAATGCCCGCGAAAAACAATAATGGTTAACTCCAGAATCAGGACCATTATTCATTTACTGCATATTATTTTACGCACTTAAATATTTGTCTTCAAAAACCTATATTTGGCTATTATTATCCTGAATGTAGTTTAATTTGGGAAAAGTAAAAACCTATTAATCTCTAATCAGGTTACACTTTAACATTCATGCAAGGACGATTCGAAATGGTACCTTGGTCGAACCAAGTTTGCCATGACTTAGAGGAAAGATATCTGCACATTTTTAACAATGTTTTCATGGAATCGACCTAAAATTAGTGGAATCAACTCATCACACAACGGACTAGCATGCTTCAACTTTTAAAATAATTTTTTTAATATTGAATATGGAATGAGAAAACTGGTTTCTCAAGGCACCAATTCATTGCAGGGGTGACATTTTCCCGGCCCCTTAAGGTGAGTGTCGTGGTGAAAATTAAAGGGTTAATGCAGAAATACTGCCTGGTTCCAACCCAAATTTCGCAGAATTTAATGGTTCCCATCTTATTATGTTAACATCAAAATGGGTAGAACTTCGTGACACTGAAAGTCATAATCAAATCATCCCCGAAGTTTCGAGGCGACATGAAAATATGCCGTTTAAACTCGGTCCCACACTCAGGTAGTTCGCAATCTTCACTTCAGAACTGACGTTGAAACTATGCCATTTCTTAGGCTTTCTCTGAGTGAGACCAACACGCATTTCCCATTTCTCCCAGTAATAATTCAAAGTTGCGATGTTTGGATTAGCGGAATAAATCATTCCCGTTTCGAGGCTCAGGGTATGGCGCGGAGTGCTCCCTCGAAAGATCAGAAATAAGGTAACATGTGAATATTAGTCGAAGGTTTGTCTGAAATTTGCTCACGCGAGATATAAATCAATTTTGAGTGATGCGGGAAATTGTTGCACGTTTGGGAGTTGAAATTCAATATAACCTTCGAGGGTAATACGGGAATATCTTGAATATTTCACGCAACAATATTAATTTCAGAAGTTATAACAGAATTTCATGTATTATACGATTCACTGAACCATGGTCTCGTGAAATGTAGGGCCAGGAATACAATATTGCATTATCGTATATTGTTTACAATTAGGAGTTGGAAGGAGTGCGTTGAGTTCATTAGAGAACGAAATTTTGATATAGTAGGTGCTGAAGCCTTTCTGATGGTTTAAAAAAAATATACATTATTATCGTTAAGTTTCTCAGAAAATGCAAAGTTAATTAAGTTAATATTTAATCTATCTTTTTTATTATCTTAAGTAAACACTAAATGATACTGTGGGAGGTATATTCATTATTAAATGGTTTCTTTCTGGGTTTTCTCTCCCAGACTAATATCTATAAAAATTAAAAAAATTGGTTCAGGCACTGACGTGAAGTCAGAAGCTTTTGCGCGTATGTTCTCTTATCCATTCTCCTGTATTGGATGCTCTTAATCGAATTTACCATGGTGAATTCTATTGTCTGTTCTCCTGTATTGGACACCATGGTAGATTAATTAAGAGTATCCAATACAGGAGAATGGACAAGAGAACATACGCGTAAAAGCTTCTGACTTCACGTCAGTGCTTGAACCAATTTTTTTTTCAATGATTTTTTTTTTATTTTCTGGTGCTACGATCCTCACGAAATTTCGCAAGAATTTTCGTGTTGGCATTCTACAACTAATAACCATGTTTGAATTGGATCAGATTGGAATTTTTTGAGTTATTGACGAAATGTCAACCAAATTTCAGATTGATATAACTCCAAAACCATCGGGCCGATTATGCTAGTTAACGAACTTAAATGTCGCATTCACATGCGCAATCTACCCTGTAAACTGCAAGTCGCTATTTCTTTCCGTTCACAAGGAATCATGAAATAAATAATGTTTTTTCGTGATTTTTTAAAAAATTTCTAGCGATAAGTTCATAGATACAGATACAGATAGATATGGATACATAATACTTATTATATTATTTTGTGATTTGCTTCTGCGTAAAAAACACAATAGATTTGCCAGAAGTTATAAATCGAACAATGTTGCCTAACAAACAATAACGAAACAACATCAACGATGAAAAAACTATATCGTAACGTTTCGGAGTCCATATCGTCAGACCCTAACGAAAATCTTCAGAATTATTTTTTGTTGATTGCTATTCTGAAATTCGAGAATGAATAAATAATAATTTTTAAATTTATAGATATTTGTCAGAATTTGGGATAGAAAACCCTAAAAGAAACCATTTAATCTTGTAGAATCTTCTCCAAATTATATGCGTATAGATACCTATTTATTGCTATTTTAAGATACTTTATATACCTGCGTGACCTACGGAAAATTTTAGCCCACCAAAAGGTATTTCATAGAGAAGTGGGGAAGGGGCTAGGAAGGTGAGGAAATTTACCATAGTAATGCATATTTTTTTTAGACTATCAGAAAGTAGAGATTAAAACGAATAAAAAGCCCACCGATATTTTGAAGTGAGAATTTTCACCAAATTTCGTAAAAAAAAATTTTTGTAAAAGATAAAAATAAAAGACCAAACACTTGGTTATTTGAATTTTTCAATTTAAAATTTGAGGTTATGCATAGTATATAAGAAGTGTAAATATCAAAGGCGTAGATCTTTTTATTACCTTCAACTTTGCGATATAACTTTTTTCCATAGGACTTGCCGGAAATCTAGATAAACCGTTTTTCACCCTTAAAAAACTCACCCCCTTCCAGTTACCGACCTCAGATCGCCAGTAAATGATTTATCCTTTCATTTTGGTTATATTATCTTCCTTTTCCAATGCGCTTCATCCTGCTATTATAATTTTTTTATTTTTTACCATTTTTAAAGACGGTGTTTTTTTTGTGATGAGCATGAGTATTGTCTTCGGCCCTTAATATGTGGTTATTATGGAAATTAATTATTGGATCTCTACAAAAATTTGCCTAGTCTGAGAATAGGACATCTTTCAAAAATTGAGGATTTTGTTCAATCATTTCCAAGTGGAGAATTGGAGATGATTCGGAAAATCTCATGGTAACGGCCTGAACACGTTGAATGTGATATGAATATAAAAACTCTTCCTCTAAGATCGCAAACACCGTTATATGGTTAATTTGTAATTGCAAAGCAAGTTTACTAGCACTGATGCCATCATTATTCCCGCATCATTTGGAAATGTTGCAATTGAGAATTTTCAATGATATTCCACCTTCAAATTTAAATTGATGTCCAGCAGGAATTAAAGAGGAGGTGCAGCGTTCATTCGAATATATTGTAGATCATGAAAATCGAGTTAGGAATATTCGAACTCTCGCAAACGAGGAAAATATACCAATATCCATAACTAAAACATTCACAAAAAATTCATTATACTCCGGGGAGTTTTTTATGAATCATTCAAATTTTCAATTTTCGATAGTGAACGAACCTAAACTTTTTCATTTTGACGTGCATACCAGTTCACTATCGTTTTGATCCAATATGTATTATTGCGAATATCTAACTGAAAGTGCAGGACTGCAACGATCATATAGGACCGCTGGGATAATTCACTTGTACACCAGTACAAAAAAATTAATATGCTCAGACAAAGGGATTCATGAATATACACGGTTGTCAGTAGCTTGTAGCAGGGCTTCAATATCAGCTAGAAGGCTATTTTTGAGCCCTAAATATTACCATAAACATATATCCCAAGACGCCTCAATAAGTCATTAATGCGATACAGAAAATACAGAAAATAGCCTTTTATATGATATTGAAGTCCTGCTACAAACACCTGACTCACTTAAATAAAACATTGTTTATGATATATCTTTTATTTTATAGATATTTTTCAGAATATACTGTGGAATGATTGAGAATCTCTGATCTGTTTCCTCAGGAAGCTAATTTTACTAAAATTTTATTAATAACGTGAGCTTAAAAAAATCGAAAAAATAAATATTAGCCTAACTCTACTACCAAGTTCCAAGGTTGAACACGATCGGAGCTATATTGTTGGAGATCCGAACTGCCTTGTGTGAGTTCAGTAGCTGGATAGGTGACCGTTGCCTCGATAACTCTTGAACGAAAGGAGATAGGAAGTTGCAATTTTCAGGGTAGGTTGCGCATCCGAATGGGAGAGTTGAGTTCGCTGTTGGCCATAATCGGCCCAACGGTTACGGAGTTATCCATCTGGAATATTAATTCCTCGATAACTAAAAAAATATAGACTCTATCGAATTGAAGCTTGCTAACTAGTTGTAGAATATCGAGATAAAGACTTGTGTACAATTTTGTGAGAACCGTACCGCAAGAAAGTTTTAAAAAAATTGGTTCAAGCACAAACTTGAAGTCAGGAGATTTCGCGCGGATGTTCTATTGTCCATTCTCTTGTATAAGACACTCTTAATCGAATTTACCATGGTAAATTTCGATTAAGAGTGTCTAATACAGGAGAACGGACAATTGACAAACCATTGTCAATTCGATTGAGAGTGTCCAATACAGGGCCCGTATACTCGACGTTCGTAGAGATGAGTATTCGCATGCGATAACTCCTACAAGAAATCTCATCTCACTTCTCCCTCACTATTTAGTAGTACAGAAACACATTTCAACAGACAATTCACATACGGAGTTTGCGCAGAGTCACTGACATGATAAATCTCGTAGTAGAGATCTCTCTCAACATTTCGTGAATAGGGGCCCTGGAGAATGGACAGTAAAACATACGCGCAAAAGCTCCAGACTTCACGTCAGGGCTCGAACCAATTTTTTGTTAATGGAGTACATGACAGGACAAGCCCAAGAATATGTACCCACTAATGATTACAATGGTGCTTAAAAACTAACAGTACAAGGGAAACAAAAAATAAAAAAAAGCACTGACGTGAAGTCAGTACTCTTTGGCGCGCGTGTTCACGGTGGCTAATTTGAATTGAATGATGAGTACTTCAAGCTCAGTGGATAGAGCGAGCCGAAGATCTACCCAAAGGATAGTGGACACCATTCACTGTCGGTTCAAAAATTAACAGTGCTGTATCTAAGCTGCCATCAGGATAGAGTAACAAAGTTGGAAAAGAACACAACTGACTCTCCTTAGTCGCACAAGCTCCTAGAAGATTTGGGAGGGTCAGTATAATCCTAATCATGTTTATAGCACGCGCGCCAAAGCAGATTGACTTTTTACACTTTTTCTTTCATTGTTAAGTCAATTCGCTTTTGCGCGCGTGCTATAAACATGATTAGGATTATACTGACTCTCCCAAATCTTCTAGCAGCTTGTGCGACTAAGGAGAGTCAGTTGTGTTCTCTTCCAACTTTATTACTCTATCCTGATGGCCGCTTGGATACAGCACTGTTAATTTTTGAAACGACAGTGAATGGTGTCCACTATCCTTTGGGTAGATCTTCGGCTCGCTCTATCCACTGAGCTTGAAGTACTCATCATTCAATTCAAATTAGCCACCGTGAACACGCGCGCCAAAGAGTACTGACTTCACGTCAGTGCTTTTTTTTATTTTTTCAAGTTCCTTTAACAAATATAGCTATCAATACAGTTTGACTGTTAGCTTTACCGTAGATCGAAAAACATTGCGGTTGTGGGACCTCTGTTAGGAACGCAATTGCCTCTTCTCCGAATCCGAACGTATTTTAATATAGATCTACCGAATACAGTTATACATAAATTTGCATCAGGGCCACCATACAGACATTTCAACTCGGAAACAACGCTACATCCCCCAAACTGACTTGTCCTTGCACTGAATTGTCATAAATATTTTTTTAAAACCTCACAATATCGCTCAGCACCCCCAACATAACCCACACAACCCAAAAACAGTCAGTTCTCTTCTGCGCATGCTTAATCTACACGCGGCTGAAAGTCCTCTCAAAATCACACACCTTACAAAAAACTCCGATTCTCCAACACTAGTGGTTCAGGAGATATCGCATCCCTTATCCACGCATGCGCAGACCCTCTCCAGGGGATTCTATGGAGTAATAGCATCCGCCACCCCAAAACCCCAATCCTCTCTGACGAAAACTACAGCAGTTAAATGACTTCTCATCTGCGCATGCGCATAACGAAAAATGCCCGGAAGAGGCAGCATGAATTTCAAATTAATATTTTTCGGAATTTCAAGCAAAATAGAGTAATTTTTTGAATTTTTCAATTGACGTGATGTTCACGAAATTTTGTAAAAGTGTTCGCTTTGGTCTTTTGCATCTAACTACTGAGTTTCTATTCAATCAGATCAGTATTTTACGAGTTATCGTGGAAACAAAATTTTAAAATTTTTGAAATTTTTTTTTGTCACTTTATGGCCATCCTGTCAGTCACAAAAAACTGCGATTCTCCAACACTAGTGGTTCAGGAGTAATCGCATCTTGAATCCACGCATGCGCAGACCGGCACCGGGGGATTCTATGGAGGAATAACATCCTCCACCCCAAAACCCCAATCTTCTCAGAAGAAAACTCGAGCAATTAAATTATTTCTCGTCTGCTTATGCGAATAACAACAAATGCCCAAAAGAGGCAGTTTCACCCCAGTCGTTCACCGTTCAGACTAATTTTGAAAACCAATTTAAAATTCCACACATCGTTTACGCATTAATTCAATTGCCATGCTAGTAAGTAGTCCATATTTTAATCAGTTGCCCTCGTACATATCGTATTGATTCAGATAAACGCGTAAATACCCGTCAGAATATTGTCACCAGATGTTATGTATTCCGTGTAGAACTTCGAAATGAAATAATTTGACCAGTTTGGAGGTCAAAATTATTAATTTTTTTTGAGGCTCCTAGTGGTCTGTCCGCAGTGAAATTTTGCACACCCCAAGAAGTCATTATTGGTCACCGAAGTGCCAAAACTGAACTCATTCCGATATTTGGTTTCGGAATTTCCAGCAAAATATTCCGCTGATAGTTAAAAATTTTTTTTATTTTTTCTACTCATGCTACCCCCACGAAATTTTGCATAAGTGTTTTCGTTGGTACTTCGCATATAACTACCGAGCTTCAACTCAATTGGATCAGTTTTTATCGAGTTATAGTGAAAACAAAATTTCAATTTCATTTTCAAATATTTAACTTTTTTTTTTCTAGTTTACAGCCATCCGATCATTATGAGACTTCGCAGGCATATAAAGGTTATGATTATACAATTTGAGGCTGAATTTCAGATAGATCGAGTGATCGGTTTCGGAAATATTCTCGAAAAACGATTTAACTAAAAATGGCCGTAACTCCGAAACGGCTCGATGGATTTTGCCCATTAACGAACTTGTCCGAGATATTCACGCTCCAAACATGCCCTGCGAATTTCAACGCTCTAACTTGCTCCGTTCGAGAGTTATCGTGCTAACGGCCGGCCGGACAGAATTGAATTTGACCTCAAATTCTTCATCAGGGAGTCGAACCCAATCGTTTGAGACCATTTTCACAAAAAAATTCGAAAAATACAGACATTGTGACGAAATGATAGCACGCTGTTCCTTGCGGAACACGCGCGCAAAAACAACATAATTTGTCTGTTTGAACAAGAGCGCCAAAAAGCTCCTGTCCACAGGGCTTGAACCAATTTTTTGTTATTTATATTTGATCAATTCGGTCTTTACTTCATGGAAATTCATTTTCAATAAGTAATGCTGCTAATTTCCATAACAACTGTCCCATATGAAGAATACTCACACAAGTGGGGATTGAAAATACAATAAATGCTGAGTTAATAAAAAAGGAAAGGGGGATTTCCTCTGGTAATTCCAAACTACTTGGAGTTGTAACAGTGATCGGGCAACATCTGTTTGTTCATTTAAAAGAATCTTGCAATTATATCTATTCACTTCGAGACATTCTGAGAATGTTAGTCCAGATCTAAATTCATGATATATATGTCAAAGTTGTTATTAAAATTATATACTGATTATTTTAAATGGTTTGCATATGTTGGACGTCATGTAGTAGATGTGGAGCACTTCTGATGTTCACGAACCCTTTTTCCGAACGATATACCAGTTTGACCAACATAAACCCTATTTTTGAGATCTCGAATATGTCAAACTGAATTCTAACATTTGATTCTGTATTGAAATTTCATGGTAAATAAAGATTACATCGTAACTGATATTGAACCATAAAATTCATTTCAATCAATTTCACTGTACCAAAATTGTGTCTATATTTAAATTATTTTATTGGACATTCCCATTCACCAACTAGAACTCTTTCATTTATCAATAAATGCTCATCATTCAACCACGGTCCGGTGAAAGTAGCAATCTATTCTGGGTTAATCGGCTGGAAAACAACGTTGCATGGGCTTCAATATAAAATTCATTAGTAAAATGCATTTCTGTAAAAATGACTAGGCATAATGAAATTGAATTAATGCGGAACAACATGAATGCTATCACAATTCTATTCCGATCCAATAATTAATAATTATTTTGTACCCCTGGCTAACTATAGAGAGGATACTACTTATAAGGTGCCACAATGTTTAATACTTGTGATATGTGTTGTTGTTAATTAAGAATGAGGGGTTAGCTTCGATAATCTGAGGTATCTACATTAGGTACGCTTTTTGGGTGTGATCATAGATCCAACACTTACCTGTGGTGATCACGCTGGCTACCTCCCAACAAAATTATCCAGGAATAAATTTATGCCTCAGAATTGGTTCTCAACAGTGTTACAAGATATTATCAGAACGGAGTACTCGTATTTCTCTCCTATTGAAACTTAGGGTATAATATATTCTGGCATGGGGCAGCTGCTCAGGGTTGGATAAACTGTTTCGTTTCCTGGAACAGCCTTCCGGCTATGCTTCCAACCTATTCCTGGCCAAAGTGGTCAAGCAATCTGATTCTCAGGGGAACAGCAGTCTAGATCTAGTAGATGCCAGACTGAGCTGTGGTTTCTTCATTGACAATTTTGGGAGTTGACTGCTGTATTTTATTTTTCCCCGTGGAGCACACAGGTTTAACACACAGGTATAAAGAGTGGACTATTCTTAATAACTTGAAATATAGAGACGATTGCAGATTGTCTTTTAAGAGGCTGGCCATCTTGACTCTGTCAGGACATTTTGTGATGAGTACATTATCTATGTCAAACAATGAACTGGGGATTGAATAGTGATATTCATTCACATAGCAAAAGAAATAGAAGTAACATCTACACCATTTTTTTTTTAAATTGAGGAGATCACAGAGTAGTTATAGTAAACTTATGAACTGTTTCTAGAAGTTTGAGTTCTTCTTTCCTATTGTCGATATAATCTACACTGTTTGGCTTTTTTAGTTTTGACAGTCATGCGTGATTTATAATAATAATTGATATTGAAATCGCCACGATCCGAATCTACCTTTCCTTCACTCGGTTTCCGTGGGAGCCATGCACTGATGATTACTACAATTGCAGCGTCTCCATGATCGGAAAAATATACTATACTGAAACAATGTACATTCTTAACTTATAACCAGATACAATCGAATAAAATATTCTTTTTATTTCAGCCAACACTAGTCAGTATGCCCATTATGTGTTCAATACTTTGGATCAAGATCATAGTGGATTAATTAGTTTCGAGGTGAGTACTTATTCTTTTTACACAAATGATTATTGTTTTATCTCATTAAATTTTCTCAAATTCCAATAAGTTCCAATATGTTGTCTTATTGTTGATTTGTATCGCCTACCGGCTATTTAATCAATTATTAAATGGTTATCACGAGAAATTTGTCAGAAGCAATTATTCAAACAATGTTGCCTAACAAACAATATCGAAACAACGTCAACGATGAAACAACTACTTTGTAACGTTTAGCAGTTTACATCAGACTCCTTCGTCAGAGACTTAACGAAAATCTTCAGAACTATTTTTTGTTGATATAACTATTATAAAATTCGAGAATTATCAAGTTGACTTTATTTGTAAATCATATTAGCATAGTTTTACTAAGCATAGAAATTTCCAAGTTCCGACTCCTTTTTTAATAAATTCAGCCAAATATGGTCAATTCCAATTGAGCAGTTTGCAAAATTGATTTCTCTGTTCGACGTAATGCAAGCTGACTCCTTAAGTTTCTTTTTAACGTAATCGGATTTTGTCATCAGAATCTTTGTATTACTCTAATCTATCATGTGATCTCCTTGGCTTGTACATACATGTTCAGTAGGGTGATTCAAAAAAAAAGAATATTTTTTTTTTCGTTTGGTACTCTGAAAAATAGGTTCCTAGACACCTCTAAGAAAGCCTCTCCAAGCATGAGTTCTTAATTGTAACGGGAAGGTCCTCCTTCTTACAGTTTTCTATTTTTTCTTATTATCAGATAGAAAAATGTATATCTCGCTTCAAACTACTTGAAAAAATATCTTGTTCCTTAGGTTTTGTAGGAAATTGAATGCTCTACAAAAAAGGTCTCTTACGATTTTTTCGTAAACCCAACCGTTTAAAAGATATTAACGGTTAAAGTTTGATTATTTTTGGGAAAATTTTTTATTTCTTATGAATTTTATAACTCAATGAAAAAAAATCATTATGAATGATGAAACTCATAGTTTTGTAGGAAATTTACTGCTCTATAAAAATGGTCTCTTATGATTTTTCGATCAAGTTGAGCGTTTAAGAGATATTCATCGTCAAACATCAATGCATATCAATTTTTCTAGTTTTTGATCAATAATTCGAAAAATTTCAATTTATTCTGTCAGTTTCAAGGAAATTTAGACAAATTTGAGTTTTTATTATAAAAGCAACTCCTATAGATGTTTTCTGTTCAAAAATTCATTTGAAAGCTTTTATTCTAATAATATTTTTTTTTTATTTTATCTTTAATAATTTAAAATCTTAATCGCGTTGTCATTTATTATTATGAAATTTGTTCAGTGCGTATTTTTAAATTGTTTTTCACAAAATATACATAAAATTTTCGTTCGAGGGGATTTTAGTTTTGAATTCCATTTCTTCGTCTGTTTGTCTTCTGAAACTAACGCCATCTATGTTTTTTACTCTCAACTATCTTCAGTATCTACTAGATACTGAAAATTTGTCTAAATTTCCTTGAAACTCACAGAATAAATTGAAATTTTTCGAATTATTGATCAAAAACTAGAAAAATTGATATGCATTGATGTTTGACGATGAATATCTCGTAAACGCTCAACTTGATCGAAAAATCATAAGAGACCATTTTTATAGAGCAGTAAATTTCCTACAAAACTATGAGTTTCATCATTCATAATGATTTTTTTTCATTGAGTTATAAAATTCATAAGAAATAAAAAATTTTCCCAAAAATAATCAAACTTTAACCGTTAATATCTTTTAAACGGTTGGGTTCACGAAAAAATCGTAAGAGACCTTTTTTGTAGAGCATTCAATTTCCTACAAAATCTAAGGAACAAGATATTTTTTCAAGTAGTTGGAAGCGAGATATACATTTTTCTATCTGATAATAAGAAAAAATAGAAAACTGTAAGAAGGAGGACCTTCCCGTAACAATTAAGAACTCATGCTTGGAGAGGCTTTCTTAGAGGTGTCTAGGAACCTATTTTTCAGAGTACCAAACGGAAAAAAAAAATATTCTTTTTTTTTGAATCACCCTAATGTTCAGCTATTTTTGATTTTTGTATGTCTCTATTTCTCAAGTTGTTCTTATGTTCCGACTCTCTTACTTCTAGTGGTCTCGATGTTTCTCCTGTATACGATTTACCACAAATACAAGGAATATTATACACACAGTTTTTCGATTTTTGTTTTTGATTAATGGGTTCTGTTAATATAGACCCGAGATCATTTTGTGTCTTGAAAACGGTTCTTATGTTGAAGAACCGATTCTTCTGATTTTTTCAGAAAGGCCACGAACATAAGAACCACATTCGACAGATTGTGTTGTTCTTCTTGTTGATTATTCTGTTGTACTTGATTGATTGTTTTTTTTATTAGAAGCTCTTCTATCTAGCTTCATAATTGATGTATTGATATATTGTGTGTATTTCATGAAAATATATGATGTTTGAGTTCGAATAAATGACTACGTTGAATAATTCCTACATAATATAAGGATATACGGAATCTGAAATGTATTTTAAATTCCTAAAATCCAGAATTATCAACGGAATAGTTGAGAATACAACAGGAAATAGAATGAATAAACAACTCGTAAAAAACCCACGAAAATATTTTCTATCTAAAAAATTTGACAGCCAGGAGAATTGCAACATGCTCAGCATTATGAAAGGAGTTGAACAATCGATAAAAGGCGAGGACCGAAATTGCAGGGACATTTTTAATGGTTGAATA
This sequence comes from Halyzia sedecimguttata, assembly GCA_937662695.2. Lineage (NCBI taxonomy): Eukaryota > Metazoa > Arthropoda > Insecta > Coleoptera > Coccinellidae > Halyzia > Halyzia sedecimguttata. The sequence goes on along the minus strand of OW569417.2, from coordinate 17,252,969 downwards.
TAAAGGAATACCTGAAACAACAATGGAAGAAGAAACGTGTGCAGAAACATAAGCTCTCAAACGAATGGAACTACGAGTGAATTCCGGACTTTGGGATACCTACATTTGCTTATCCGAAAGATTTGAGGGATGGTTGTTTTGTAACTTCTTATCCACAACTTCGTCTACAAGAAGTATGATTCAGGGTTATACCCGGTAAAACTAATTTAAACTGTCGTGTAAGTGTAGACTCTCTAATATGTCATTTGTTGAAACTGAGAAAGTTTTCTCCCGCTTTTAAGTTCTAGAAAGTGTTCCCAACATATGGAATTCAGAATTCATTGTATACCACAGAAGAAACGATGTGAATTTTACACAAGGGATAATATTTTCTCTATTTCAGTATCGTAATGAGTCCATCCCAGCACTAAAAAACGGGCTGGAATGAACTCATTCCAGCATTGTTTCTAGTAATATTTTTCGTTTTGTGGTAGTCAGCACTGACATTCGATCCTATCAAATTTCAACACACGTCAATTGTCAATATAATATAATCTGGATGTAGTGAAATAATTGTTGAGAGGAAAAGTTTTATTTTCATAAAAAAATAAGGTACTAGATATTTCCTTCTTACTAATTTTGAATCATTACTGTTATTAGGAAACTGTTTTAAAAATGATCTCCACGCCCTACGTACGATTCAAATTCCGTAAACTGTCAACTTTCGTAACAGTCACACCAACTGTCAAGATACAATACAAAAGTCACTAGGATGTATAGTCCGAATTTTTCATTGAATTTCAACAGTATTATACAAAACTTGACTGAAATAGAGAAAATATCGTCTAATACTCGTTGCAGAAGGCTATTAAAATACTCATGCATTCGAAAAATCGCTCCTTCGTCGCTCGTTTTCGAATTTCGCATTCGTGTTTGAATAGGAGCCCATTCTGCAACTTGTTTTAGAATATACTATTCTATAATCATTACTGTAGGAGGTATATTCATTATTGAATGGTTTCTTTCTGGTTTTTCTCTCCCAAACTCTGAAAAATATCAAAGTGACAATTCTGGAACTTCAGAACAGCTACATCAACAAAAAATTATTCTGAAGATTTTCGTTAGTGTCTGAAGATGAAGTCTCCGAAACGTTACGTAATTTAGTTTTTTCATCGTTGATATTGTTTCGTTATTGTTTGTTAGGCAACATTGTTCAATGAATTACTTCTGACAAATATCTTGTGTTTCTTACGCAGAAGCAATTCACAAAATAATAAATTTTTATTTAATAGATATTTTGCAGAGTTTGGGATAGAAAACCCAGAAAGAAACTATTTAAGAATATTTTCTATTCGAAATCTGAAAATAAACGAAGTTTCCCAACTCTGAGAAACCAATCATTTCGAAGCAATTTTTTTAAAATGCACATTTTGTTTTATTATAAGTGTTATATCCTGATTGATTTATCAGGATGTTATGGCTCGAAGGATCAAATGATGAGTCCTGATTCGTTTATCAGGATATAATGATATTTCGAAGGACCAGAATTATACACCCTGATTGTTTTATCAGGGAAGTGAGTAAGGGGGTATACTTAACTTTAAGCACCCAGTAGTAATCTCTTTGATTACTGCGTAAGTTGTTACTTGCAATAAAATAACAATTACGGACGCACTTTTAACACAACAACAAAATGTAATTCCTTGTTACCGATACTTCGATAACAAGCAGAAGTACCTAATTGTAGGTACAATGCAATATTGATACAATTTGAAATCTTCCTTCTATATGAAAAAGGCAGAAGTGACTACTTAGTTGAAAGGAGAACTAAATGAGTATTAGTATCGCGGACGTATAAAATATATAAGTATGTCTCTTGCACTAAGAGATGTAGTATAGTTACAGAGGTATTTGTAGTAGTTGGTACAATGGTATTTTTAGTAGTAGTGAATTATTTCAGTGCAAAATGTATATCAAAGCTCAGAAAGAAGGAAAATAGGAGGTTCCTTCATCTGGGTAGAAACGAAGGTAATATTAACAATGATTGGGGTTTCAATCGTAAAACCGCCTTATAATATTTGACAACCATACTCTCATTTGTCGTTTACGAAAAATAGTGGAGCCTACTAGACTCCCGATGCCAGCACCAATCAGTGAACTTCTAGCGGGTTTTATTCTTAGGAATTCGAAATCTCGAATTTCTCCCCCTATCGGGACCAAACTTCACTCGTTTTCTGCATATAATCTATCAACGAAAGATGATAGATAAGTTTTCACAGACTAGGGGGTTTTCAAATCGTCTAGACAAAAAGTATAACACACTGGGCAATGTGTCTAGAAACTGATGCGTTTCATAGCACTTCAGTTGTTAGAATGCATTTTATCAATCTTTCACAGGAAATAGGCCAAATATATCGCTCAACAAGGTTCGAAGCTTAACAAGATATTCCTCTTGCAGTTATCTTTTCGTGAAAATATTAATTTCAAGGGTGAGACCATACAAACTAAAACCCGGTTAACCCAATAGACAAATTTTCACGCAAGCTCCTCTGTTTAGAAAAATAAATCAGCGCTTCCCAAAATGTGATTTCATGGGACGCAACAATAAGAATCCATTGATCATTCCCAACTCTGAGACACCAATACTTTCGGAGATATGATTTGTCCAACGTTTCAACAAGAGCGCCAAAGCTCCTTTTTTGTTTTTCAGGATACAAATAGATGACAAATTAGCGACAAACTATGAGCTGCTATCAGTACGAGCGAACGCGACAATTTGATCAGATATTGCCGCTTTCGGCGCCTATAAAATTAATTCCCCAAACGGAAAGTGCTTTTGGGTTGGCGTAAACAACGATTTCCATGAAAGAGTCATGATAATATCTGGAAACGAGAACCTGCTGCAGACTGAAAAATATATATTGCTCCGATGGGTTTCGTTGCGTTTACGGTAGGCTGGTTGTCAATTCAGGGTACTTGGTGATAACTCCGGCAGATTCCGCTCCATATAATCCGATTAAAGAGAAAACTTCTGCCAGATTGAATTTGAAGGCATTTTTGGGCAACCGCACGAGAATTTTGCGGGCGTTTTATACACGACATGTTCCAAGAATTAATACGAAAGAATTCAGAGGTTCTATTCTACAGAAAGAGCCTATGTGCCTATGAGTTGAATACGGTATCCACGATGTCCAAGAGAAAATTGAGCATTATTCATTTAAAAAAATTGGTTCAAGCCCTGTGGACAGGAGCTTTCTGGCGCTCTTGTTCAAACAGACAAATTATATCTCCGAAAGTATTGGTTTCTCAGTGTTGAGAATTATATCAATAAATTCTCATGATAGAACTGCATCATAAAGGAAATTCAATTCGAATAATAGTTTATTTATCAAGATTAAATGAGCAATCTGAGAATGAGAAATACACCATGGAAGAAATCAAATTAAAATAACTGAAATGAATCTGACTCTCTCTTATAGAACAGGATGACATGTACGAGTATGAACATAGAGCATATAATAAAGCTTAGATAGAATAATTATAGCATTCTGGGAAAACATAGAAGTACGATTCATTATTGAAATTTCGAAAAATTATATCTCCGAAAGTATTAGCTTGTTGGAGTTGAAAATGATATCAATGGATTTTTATGGTGAAACTGCATCTTAAATAGAAAATTGTTTCAAGCCCTGTGGACAGGAGCTTTCTGGCGCTCTAGTTCAAACAGACAAATTATATCTCCAAAAGTATTGGTTTCTCAAAGTTGGGAATTATATCAATTCATATGATAGAACTGCATCATAAAGGGAGTTCAATTCAAATGATAGTTTATTTATCAAGATTAAATGAGCAATCATGAGAATGAGAACTGCACCATGGAAGAGATCAAATTAAAACTGGCCAATTTTGCCCAATAACGAACTTAACCGAGATATTCATGTCCTACTCTGAAAATTTCAACTACCTAGCTCATTCCATTCGAGAGTTATATCTATGTCTATGGATGAAAAGCAGTCTCACTATTCTCAGATCTCTTACTTCATGTTCCGTTCCGGTGCCGGTGCCATTTAAAGTATGGCACCGTGCGAGTAAGACGTGTGTCACCTGGCTCCTGAATTTCATTGTTGTTATTTAAGTTATATATTGAGAAGCAGATCCTATCAAAAAGTATCCAAATATTCCCAAGTTCCAGGATGGGTGGTGATAAAAGGGCAACTCGACAAAATGTATCTGTGGCATCCAATTCGTTAGAGGATAAGGTTAAATTACTAGAGCAGAATATGTCAGTACAGGTTGATGAACTGAAAAAATTGATTATCTCAAGAAATATCGATTCTTCTGGTACACAAAAGGAACTAAATAACGAAGAACTTTTACTGAGAATTTCAGAGTTCGAGAAATCCGTCCAGGAGTCTTTAGACTCAATTAAAACTGAAATGTCCATTCTGAAAACGGAATTTTCTGCGGTGGTAGAAAAGGCGGAGAATCAACAACAAAAATATAATGGTTTACTTATAAGTGGCTTAGAAGAAAATGCTCAATCGAACAGCGGAAATATGAGAAAGCAAATTGTTGACATTATAAATAAAAAAATTGGTGTGCCGATAGCGGAGAGCGATATCAATTATTGTTACAGATTGGGTGTGAATCGTCAGGGTCGCGTTCGGCCTCGACCTACAGCTGTTGTGTTTACAAACAAATGGAAGCGCGACAACATTTTCAGTAATAAGAGAAATTTGAAAAATAGTGGTATTCATATTTCCGAACTACTATCAAAGGAAAAACTGATTCTCTATAGGGCTGTATGTGATAAGTTCGGAATTAAGAATTGCTGGACTTGGAAGGGTGAAATATATTTGAACGATGGTGGTGAAAAAAGACTCGTTAAAAACAATGATGAAATAAATTAAACTATGTTATCTGTGAGTAAAATTTTGTTTATATTTGGGGGCCAATATTCGTCTGCAAGGATAGTTTGCAACTTCATAATATTTAATTTCATTGAATTATTTTCTTGATCTGTTTTGCTTTTTTTTTTCTTGAAGGGTTGGATTGTTGATTATTTTTAGACTGACTT